>CM045762.1:119308857-120530878 GCA_025200525.1 Camellia lanceoleosa | reverse complement strand
TTGTATTGGAGATGATTGTATTAGAGAAAATGTTGGGTATCAACCATCCAAACCAACACAAACAATCCCTCCATGTGTGTGTGTGTGTTGCCAAGTTTGTTAAATCAATGCCTATTGAATTTCTTCTTCTCCAGGGAAACATCGGTTCCATCATTCATGTTTTCAGAATAATAATTTTTCTTTCTTTTATTTATTTATTTTTCTTCTCCTTAATTTATATATTTCTGATAATTATAATTTGTGTAGCTAGCTTGTTATAAGATGAGTAGGTCAATGTATACACTCTAGAACTCTTTCATTTTTTATTTTTCAAAATCATTTTTAAATGTGAACTTGTTAATTAATAGATAAAGGTTTGTCACTTGATTTTATTTTTTTATTTAAAAAAAAAAAGCTGATTGGAACCTTTTCAGTCAATATTGTCAAATGGTCTGTATTGATCATGTCTTCACTTCAGGAAGAGTGTAGGTGAATAGCCATAAGTTGCAAGATATCTTATAGAAAATTGACATAGCGACAAAGGGAAAGAAATTAGCTATTTTAGCCATCAAGGAAATATTTTGTTATTAGCTAATTATTCAGCTACAGTTGAAATAGCCTTGAAATTGATGATGAGGTTTTAAAGGGATTGGACAATAGTGTGGAATGCAAAGAAATCTAAGTAGGTTGCAATTTAGTTCTTGCCTTTCATTGACATGTATTCACGAATCTTAGGTTACACAAATCATATTGTAGCCAGCTTGAGTGTACTATTTTGTTTTTCTTTCTTTTAAAAGGTAACAATTTTTGTTAATTAGTCCAGCCTAATCATGTAAATTGTTTTACTTGTGCTAGGCTTTCATTGCAATGAATAAATTTACAGATACAAGAAAATGGGGAGATAGAATTAAGTAGCATTGCATAAAGATTCAAAATTGTTGGTGTGCACCATAAGTACATACATTGCAAATCACATTGATCAAGGTACTGTTTAGCATTATTTTCAGTATCATTGAACTCCGGCAGCACTAGAGGGCCTAGAAGATGAAAATGATTTCTCCTGGGCAACTCTCAGTCACTAATTCTTCTATCTCATTTTTTTGTTGGATTTATAAAATATAATACATTCATTCTTTGTGAATACATATAGTCTATTAACATAGCATGATGTTCTAAATGTTATAATCTAGATGCTCTAGCTTTAAGTTTTTAGTCTTTGACATGGACTTGGTATGTTGACCTTGGCAATAGTGACAGAACCATGCTTTGACCAAGGATGTACATAGAGTATATGCCAAAGAGTTAGGTATGCAAATGTAGTTGCTCGATTGTAATATTGGCCTTAAAGCAAAAGCTCTATTTGTCCTTGTGGTTAGAAGACTTCAACATGACAATTAGATTCTAAAATTCCATAAGAGCAAAAAGTTCTCTCAAACCTTCATCTCTCTCGCTCTCGCTCTCTCTTGAAAAGTCGCTATACACCATTCAACTCTCAGTTTCTTAATTAAAATTGCCAACGAATTCTCGAATTCTTTCTTCGTGGCCCAAAATTGTCTTTTAGGTATGGTTCTTCTTTGTTCCTCTTTTTCTAAAGCTACAAGAGCAAGCCCCTACTCACCTTTTCCTCTCATCAAAACATCTAATGCTTTTGAGAGAGAGAGAGAGTAAATATTTTCATAGGATGCATCAACCAGTTTTGATAACCAAAACAACCCATAGTCCACTTGAATGATGGTATTGAAGTTGAATGCCAATTGCAAACTATGAGAATTATTCATTAGTGACATGCCAACTGATGAATGGGAGAAATCTTCATGATGTCATAGCATATTATGAAATGTTCCGTAATGAAGTGTGATTCACTGATTAGGTATCTATTGGTTGTTGTATTTCAGGCTATCGAATTGAACTGCAGGGTTTAGAGGAAACTGTTTTGTTAAATAAAATGGCAGCAAGTGGTGGCACTCAGCAAAGCTTTAGGAAAGCTCTTGGAGCTCTAAAAGACTCGACGAAGGTTGGATTGGCCCAATTAAATAGCGATTACAAGGTGATTTCATAGCTATAAATATGGATGATTATGTTCCTTGATGTTTAATAGTACTTAGAAGTGATGCCAGCCACTTCTTCGAGGAGGTAGATCTTGCCATCGTCAAGGCCACAAGTCATGTTGAAGTACTGCCAAAAGAAAAACATATAAGGAGTGAGTTGAACCTTTTTAAATTCATTAATTTTTTTTATTTGACTTGATAAGTTGAGCTTCATAAGACCTTGTAAAAATCAAGCTACTCAAGCTTGGATTAGGACAAGCTTGAGCAGAAACTTGCTTGGGATTGGTCATGAAATAAATGAGTGAAGGTTGAAATTTATTTTGGCCTCAATTATATTTTGATGACTTCACGACTTGACTTAGCTTTTCTACGCCCATTGTTTCAAATCCACTTGAAAATAGTCAAAGGTTTTTTAATTGTTTAATTCAATTATAAAAGTTTCAATTAATGATTAATACTAATATAACTTTGTAAATAATGGAAATACACTAAATATTTTGCAATTTGAGACATTTTATCCACTTAATAGTTTGATATGGAACTTATGACTCACATCTATGATGAATTTGTGTCTCTTCTGAACTTTTCAATGTTGAGTTATTTACTTACAGTCCAACCAATTAGAAGCAATAGATTTGTAAATCCTCAAGTTCTTGAACCTCGTTTTTACACCTAACATATAAATATGATTATGTTGTTTTGTTTCAGACTATCATTGATGTGGTTTCACTTCTAGACCTCGGTGATGTTGCTTCTGCGTACATGCTCTTGCTAGACGTCTTGCTAAAGCACAATTGGGCAAGATGTTCTTGAGCACCTTCTTTGTGTTAATTTATTTGCACTTTCTTTTTTCTTTTTTTTTGTGTGTTTTATACGTGTTTATTTAATTTTTAACAAATGTTTATTACCAACTGTAATTAACTGATTATATTATAGTGTCCTACATTTAAAAAAAAGAATTCATGTCAGCGTATCCATGTCATGTTCTGTGTTCGTGTCTAAGTCGGTGTCCGTGTTAGTCTTTCTTAGGTTGTCTTCTACTATTTCACCGTGCTTTTCAATGAAAATATCCCTTCTGGCCGCTATTTTGTCCTCACATGGACCCAGTACAATCCATGGTTTGAAACTTGCCTCACCACAACCTTCACATATATAGTTCAGTTTTTTCTGAACCTTTTCCCAACTGAGGTTCTTTCCATTCCCACATATAAAGTTTTCGAGCATGGTCCAAAGTCACCTTCATTCCATTTTAGTATATCAAATCGTAGCTTGACCTGGAGTTTCCCCTGGAAGGATGCCATAGCTTCCAACTAAAACTGCCATCTGATTGCTTCTGTGTTTATATTGGACCAAGAATCTAGGAGGTTGAGACCTTAAGCAGATTCCACATAGATCTTGAATAATGTCTTAAAGTGCTGGCTAATATCAAAATTGGTTCTGTTGCTAGAGTTGAAATTGCTTTATTTCTTTCTCTTATTGTAGTATGTAAATTAGTGAACTCAATAATTATCGAAAGGATAGTGCAATAACGACGAGGGTATTTGCATTGTCATTGTACTTTGAAGAAAACCAAATAAAAAAAAAGAAAGAAGCTTTTAGCCATGCTTGTTTGGTGGATTAGGTTGGATGAGATTATAAAGTGAGAAAATTAGTAATGTGATAGTATTAAGTTAGTGATATAAGATCAAGTGCGTTTGTTTGAGGAGTAGTGTGGTGGTATTTTAGTTGGTTGGGATTAAATCTATGAAAATTACATAAAAGCCCTTAATGCATAAAAAAGAGATTTTATTGTGTTTGATAAATAGAGGGCAAAATAGACATTGTACTTCAATCCAAGGGGATTGGATTAGCAATCCCACCCCCTCCATGGGAATGCTAATCCTACCTGCAAGTAGGATTGGTATTCCCATGGGACTCATAGTCGCTTAGCATGTAGCACAATCAAACATGGGTTTGGTGGGACCCACGGGATTATTAATCGAATCCCACCACCTAAGAGGTCATATAGTAATTCATTTGAACACATATTAACCTTATCCGTAGCACAATATGTTGCAAACTGCTTGTTTTGCCTATTCCATTGTTGCATTTTGATCCGTGTTAAATTCTAAGCTTTTGGTACTTCCTTTATTTTTTCTTAAAAATATTCTTCTTTCATTAGTAAGTTTTAAGTCATGAGTTTGATAGCCTATTTTCTAAGATAGTTGCATGTTGTTTCCTTAAATTGGGTGTATAGAACTTTAATTAAACTATGTGCATGCTTGACATTGGCTAATATGTGTTTTTGATATATTATTTATAAATGCTTAAGACAACTAGTTTGTCTTCTTTTATATTTGGGTGATATGTTTCGTTTTATTGGTCAATACATATGGCCGATTTCATATTAAATTGCTATGTCATTTCATTTGATATATCTTTGAACTTCTCCACACCTGAGCTATAATTCTCCTTTCTCATTATGCTCTCACTTTTAGAACTTCATCCAACAGTGGGTTCCTTCAGCCAAGAGGTGTACTTCAAATTGAATGACTCAGAAATTATAGCGGCAATTCTAATTCATATAGATTACAGACTAGATCTGCTGCCCTTGCTACCCGTGAACTCTTGTGCACGAGGTTTTGGTTCATAGTTAGTTGTTAATAAGATTTTGATAGTCTTTTAAGGCAAGGAAAAATAAAGTTACCTTTTGTTTTTCCGGTAATTCTTTTATGTTCTCTTTTATGAAATACTTTCTTCTTGTAATTGTAGCTATTGTAGCTTCATTTAGTTCTAAAGGAATACGTAATGCAAGAAAACACATACATTCCTTTTATATGGTTCTATTTATTTTATTCTCCATTTGGTACAAGGAAAAGGAAAACTTGCAGTACGTAAATATAGGAGATGCATAAGGAATTTTAGATAGCGCATGACAGCTTTTTCCTCCTTTTGTTGTTGAGAAGGAAATAGAAGAAGGGTATATATTTCCCAAAGAGAGAGGGAACTTCGATGCAACCTTCCCAGTATATTTTTTCCACTTTTGGAGTAGAAGGAATGTTAGTAGTCATGGAGGATAATCATTCCTCTTCATTTCTTCCTTCCAACGGATTCAATCCATCCCCTCACCTTTCCTTCTCCTCCTTTCGCTTTTGCTTTTTTTTATTCCATTACTACCAAACATAACACATTTGCCAATCAGTTGTATTCATACCATCTTCTTTTTGTTGTTTACTCGAAAGGTTGCATTGAAGACTCTAATCGTTGTACATCGTGCAATGAGGAGTAGATCTACATTCTCGTGAAGAACTCATTAACACTATAGCTGATAGAGGACTTCATTTTGAGCGTGTATCACATTTACAAAGGATGATTCAGCACAAATGGTACTCCTTAATCTTTGTTTTTATTTTAATCCTTTGGAAGTTTGCAATACGGTGGAACCCACCATGGAAATTTACGATGCTAAAGCATGGGATTATTCTGCTTGGGTTTGTAATTATGCTTTTATATCTCTTTGAAAGAACGCCCAGAATGCCTCCACATCTTTGAAGTATGATGTCGAACAGAATCACCTTCGGTATGCATTACTTGGATTACCAATTGAAGCTAGTCTTTTTTTTAAGTGCTTTTTGTTCTACAAACTCTTGGTACAGAATTCTGAATACTGAAATGATATTACCCAAGAACAAACTAGAATATGACTCTAGATAGGCATTTGCTTTGCATTTTGCAATGGCCTTGGAGAATAATAATAATAATAGTTAGTTATCAATTTGATTAGAAAATTGCACACACACACACACACACACACACACACACACAGAGCCAGAATCTGAGGGGTGTTCACTAGTTATACATATCCTTCATATTTATCAATTTAATTTGACCAGTGGACTCTAAATGAATTGAAACACTAAAAATCTCCATTTCTACCAAAGCTATCGCAACGTGAGTGGAGTTATAATTGTTAATTTGTTATTGTTACATTATGGTTACACTTTTGAATGGTTTCCCCAAATTAATTTAATTTATTTATTGGTCATCTCTTTGATGTAAATAAAAATATGGAATTCATTAACCTACAGTTACTTCTTAGCTTTTGATTTGATGAGAATTATTTATGTTGTAAAGGAGGCATAGTGCTTCATATCATGACCTTTGTAATTGGATTATAGGTTGATGCTTTAATGGTTGAAAAAGGAAAGAAAGAGTGTCACTAGCAGTAAACAGATTCCGAGGTTGCAAGTTTCACACAACTTATTATGGAAGTCTTGCACATTGTTGTATCATGTTGGTGTCTTATTTGTTGTATTTATTGTCTCATCACTTCTTGTTCTGTATGGAAATGACTAATGAGGATAATGGGCATAAGTTTTCATTTATATCTTTTCATTACAATTTGTTTGTGGCAGAGAACCAAGGATCTAGACACTGTAGAGTTGCTTGAGCAATTACCTGCTTTAAATGCCTTCTTTTTTCGCCTTCTTGCTTGCCAGTGACGAGTGATCCATTATGCTAGTCTTCATGGTTTTGTCCTTTTTCAAAGACATGCACAGTGATTATCATTTTAGTTCTTTAATCATATAATTTCTATTATTTTTTAGATGTTGACCATGTGCATTTGTGCACCTAAAGGGCAGCTCGAAATAATTTATTGATTCAATATGCGCTTACAATCGTGAAGGAATTATTGAAAGTCGTATACCATCCACACCCCATTACTTGGTTTTGTTTGTCTTTGCCTCCTCTTAGCTTCTTCTTGCTTTAGGTTGCAACCGAAAGTATAAAGCTCTATGTAGCTATTACCGATGGAACTCTCAATTTGATTGACAAGGTAGGCTTTGATCATCTAATGGTGTGTCAGATGGTTTCTTGTGCTCTTGTGAAAGTAGCATTGACTTGTATTCGTTTCAGTTTTTTGAGATGCAGCGCCATGATGTCAGGGCACTTGAAATTTATAAGAAGGCAGGAATCGTGTATACATTGTGTGATTCTTCGCACACCTTCTGCGTGCACACATGAGCACATGCTTCCATCAAGCATCTTTAATGTTTACACTCTATACTTTTCTTGTCGATCTTTACGTTCTAGCTACCTCAGTAGTTCTTGTGTACAATCTTTACCTACTGTGGAATATATTTGTATGTTACCAGAGGCGAGAGTTTATCTGAGCTCCTTGAGATCTGTAGGGGCCTTGGTTTTGGACATGGGCAGAAATATATTAAAATAGAGCATGTAAGGACCTCTTAATTTGACTTGGTAAGTCCGTCTTTGTTCTGTAGATCTTTATAAGTTTATTGTAAACTGGTATTTGTTATGTTCTTTGTTTTAACTAATCGTGATTATTGTATTTTATATAATGTCCAATTACAGCCTCTGCATCATTTATGACAGCCATGGAAGACTATGTGAAGACGCCCCACAAATTTTAATGCTTCCATGGAGACCGGTATGTCTTTATGCATCCGCTTATGTAAACATTATAATCTTGCTATAACTTTAAAATATTTTTGTTTACTCTCGCATAGGATTGCTAATACCCCAATTGGCGTACTGTTAAAACTAAATACGACATATAATTTTATCTTGTGCAAACCTATATTCTCGTTTTTATTTTTCTTAAGATTTTCCAGTTATCAAATCAAACCAAATCAAACCTTATGTCCCAATAACTTGGAGTTAGCTACATGAATATTTTTTCTCCATTATGTTCTATTAAGGGCCATATGCTTAGTTAAATTAAATAAATTCATAGCCTTTTTTACTACAGTATCCCATGTCAATCTAGGTCATCCCCTCCCACTATTGTTTCTATTAGTCGTGATCTAGTGTACTTCCTCATCGTTGCCTCTCTTGGTCTTTTTTTTGTTATACATGACACACCTTTTTAGTATATTTTCTCTCAATTTATTGTCCATTGATGCTATTACTATTCATGAATGTATGCATTTCTAATTCTATCTTTTTTTAATCTTACCACACATCCACCTAAAATATCCTTACCTCAGTTACACTCTTTTTTACAAAATGTTTCTTAATTGCCCTGTCTTATAACTGTTTTATTAGTATATGTCAATCACATAATATGGTAGAAGCATTCATTCACTTTAGGCAAGGTTTAATAAAGGAAGCTTGTGATGTATGCAATGTATACAGTGAGATACATCTAAAACAATAAGACATGGGAGTTTAATGATAATAGATGCAACAAAATTGAGTTCAATCAATTGTTCCAACTTTTAACTTACTACAAAATACACTCTAGTGCCAACATGCTTAGACAACAAGAGTTTCACCTCTATTTCTGATCCTCTCCCTCTCCCAAGGACAAGAAGAACCCATTCCCAAAAAAATGGGACACTCTACTCTTTGTGGGCATTTCTTTTTGAGTTCAATGTCGGGCTTTTTATTTTCATATGTAGAGGTGGAAATGGAGGAAAGCGAGGGCTCCAAACTCCGTCCATTTAATAAAATCCAAGCTTAAGCAAGTTGTGTTGAATTTGGTATAAGGCAAATCAACCGACCAACCTCGCTTTGTTTTGCGGAACGCTTTTTTCCAATGGATAGGAATTGGCTGTGGTGGTGGTAGGTAGTGATGAATGAAAAATATGATCTCGCAAAGATGTTCATAGGTGAGCCCTGAAGCCTAATTTTTTTTAAAAAAAATTTCACTTCCATTTGAGTGTATATATCACCATGCTATATGCCGAGAAGGGACCACAGACACAAAATATTAGATGTGAAAAACAAAAAAAATGTCTCATCTTTTAATTGCAACATTTGTCCGAGAACGCTTTGTTCACATTTGTGTATTTTTTGTCTCGATTCTTCCGTGCACATAGAGATTTTGGTGTATATTTATGTAGATCTGCTAGCTATGAAATGGTGCATGCACTTACTCCCAAATTGGAGGTTCCCTGGTGATATCCTAGTGAAGGAACGATGGGAGGCATAGTAGTAAAAGTTTTGTATTTTCTTTTGTTCTTCTTTCCTTTATGTGACTATATATTGAAATTTCCAATTCACCTCTAATTTTGTTAGACATACTCCAACTAACCTGTTTTGGGTACACGAAAATGAATGAAATAGCAGGGACAAAATTATTACGTTTGTCTTTGTTGTTATTGTTGTTTACGATTAATCAAGAATTTAACACAAGTGAGTCCAACTTGATAAAAAATTTGAAATCAAATTATAGTTTTGGGCTAATTTTCCTAGACTTTCTTTGCTAACACAAACAGAAATATTTTTTAGTGTTTATTTGAACATAATTTTCTTTGTTAATTTTCTTTGTTTGCATGATTTGGATATGTTGTGGGTTCATCGGATAGTATTATCATTCAGATTTTTTAGTGTGGTGGTGGTGGTGGTGGTGGTGAGTTGGGGGAGGAGGAGGTGGTGATGGTGCGGTGGCGAAGGTTGTACCTCTTTAAATAGGTACTCATGTCTAGTCCATTTAAACCCAATTTTAAATGAGTTTGCAAGGTGGAATCTGTCAAACCCTTTCATGGATTTGGCCAGGTTTTGAATGGGTAATATTGGGGGTTCATGGATTTGGGTTCGGTTGGGTTGAGTTGAGTTTACCATCTCTAGTCACAGGTATGCTTTTAAATTGTGGAGTATTGTGCTATGAATACTCAAGTAACCCATGCTGAATTGTTGATGCATTTGTGACAATTTTGCAAGACAATACAACTCATTGAATGGCTATTCTTCCATAATCTCATGTCATCGAGCAATGACGAGGAGTTGATACTCCTAAAGCAACACCTGCTCCTAATCCTGATTTTGAGACCGATAGCTTGCAAGATACGAGGCCGAGGAAACATCATCGATCCATCATCATCATCATTTGCTACATCACCTCAACCGAAGAATGACCGAATGAGGTTGTTGCCTCAACACAAAGTTGCTCTTGGTAAGGGTGGACACTTTTTATCTTTATTAGGACCTTGCTTGATTTTTGTGATTTACTTGGAAAAGTTCATTTTATTTATTTATTTTTAAATTTTACCAGAAATGGATGAGTCAATCGTAGAATCATTTGAATTGGGTGATAAAAATGCCCATGCTCTTGCAGTTGTTACTTCTGGTGAATTTCATTTATTATCTATAAAAATCTCAGTTTGTTTTAAATTATCATATATATTTATATATAATATAGATTATTTTAAATTTATTTGTAACATTTTTACAGAATATCCATCAAATTCCGCAATCTATTCAAATCGTGCAAGTCAATCTACCAGTTGGGAGCTCAGACTACATTCGACACCAAGCTCTAATGGAGCTACGATAAAAGATAGTAAACTGGTAAGTCCATATGTAGTATTCACAAATGAGTTCTGTTTGGGAAAACTTATTTGCAACTTGAATTGCGCTTTAACCCTTGTGGCTTATCCTGAAAACATATTACCTGCCCTCCCTATAGTCTAAAAATATAAACACAACCCCTTGTAATCTGAAATAAAGCCAAAATTAATGGCACATTAACATGAGAAGAAAGCAATAGAATTAAGGGAACGGTAGTTAAGGGAAGGCTGTCATGGGCAACATGATCATGGGTGGCTCTACATGCATTACCATACATCATGAAAACAATTATTGAAAATATATATATATATTATTTATGTTCAAATTTGTAATAAACCGTGTATAAAAGGGTCTTTGTTATGGCCTTTTATTGGTGATGAGCGGCAGCCTTAACAATTGTATCTAACCTACTACAATTTTATGGATCACATTATCACCATATTAATAATCGAACCAAACTAACAAAAATGTTCACTATTTATTATTTCTTGATTTTCAATCTCACTTTTTTATTATTTTTACTTCTACTTTTACTAAAATTACATTCCAAATTAGTTTTATTCAATATTAATTTAGAATCCTTAAATTCAAGTGCTCTCTCTCCAAATTTTCAAAATGTTACTATGACCCGTGATTTGGTTGATAGGGTGGTGGACTGGACAAACTAATCCTAGAAAGTTTATACAATGATGCATTGGCAAGAACAAGAACAAGAACAAGCACAAACCATGATGAAAACTACCACCAACAAATGACGTTGCAGGTGGAAAGTCCTTTGGAGTTTGTTCCTTATTAACCACCACCAAGACACATTTTATGCTTCAGACAACATAGCACCCCCAACTGGTATGTAGATGGATGCCATGCCCTAACACCAACACCAACACCAACACCAACACCAACACCAGCAACAACCCATGATGATAGGGCACGATCCAACAAATCCTTTGGCAATCCATTTCTTGATCAGTCCGCCTCATCATCTCCATCACATAATCCATTCTCGCATTGATTTAGGTGAAGATGTGGAAATAATGATGGGTTTTCATCCATTGCCCAAGACACTCTTAAGGCAAGGAGGGCCATTGAAGTGGTCAAGCAGAGGAGAGCATCAGAAGTTTGATAAGAAAAGCGCTAGACCCACCCTTTTATCCTTCAGAGATTTTCCTTCAGCTGTGTTGACCCACCTACCGCCAATGCTTGACATGATTGTACATATGAATCCCCATAGTAGCTCTTTCTTGCTCTCTCACATACATGGTGATTGTACATATGAATCCCATAGCTCTTTGTTGCTCTCTTATGCATCATCATAGGAAAAAGAAGATTAACAAAATCGTGAGTAAAGCCCACCTAAAGTTTGCCAATAAGGGTTAGTTGTTTGGGTAATAAGTTGGTACCTTCCATATAGATTAGTGTCACCGAGTTGGTGCCTTCCATATAGATTAGTTTCAATGGGCCTGGTCGGACTTAACAGAGAGGGCAAGCTTATACTTTCATGTTGAAAAAAGAGATGAAGAATTGACACCCTACCTATGAAAGGAAAAGGAAAAGGAAAAATGATGTTTATGAATAGATAATGCCCCAATTGACATCCTACCTATGAAAGGAAAAGGAAAACAAAAAAAGAAAAGAAGAAAAAGGAAAATTGATGTTTATGAATCGATAACTCCCCGGCTTACAACAGAGGAATATAATTACATAGACAACCTTTTCCTACTATGAAGTTGTTGATTACCCCCTTTACGACAGAAAAACCTACCTCAACATACTACCCTTAAATTCTACAGCTCAGACCAAAATTCCATTGCACTCCAAAAATAATATAGATACATACCATAGAGAGAAGACTCAAACCCACACATCACACTTGGTAAGAGAATGCTTCATGTACAAGGCGACCCTTTCATCTCCATACTTGAGCAACCCTAAGAAAAGTAGTCAGCATTGAATAAATCAAACAAAAGTTGACAACCTTCAATCCATTCAGAGATGCCATTGTCCATATTTTTACTATTGTCATAGACAACTTTTTTCTTTTTCTTTTTTAATGGGGAGGAGATATATAAAAGCATATTATAGACTAAACGGTACCAAAGACTATACAAAAACGATG
Organism: Camellia lanceoleosa; assembly: GCA_025200525.1. Classification (NCBI taxonomy): domain Eukaryota; kingdom Viridiplantae; phylum Streptophyta; class Magnoliopsida; order Ericales; family Theaceae; genus Camellia; species Camellia lanceoleosa. Next base: position 120,518,440 of record CM045762.1, on the reverse strand, counting down.
TTATTATGCCAGTTGATGATCAATAAATTTAAAACTAATGCTTTCCCAAATCAAACAAAAAAAATTTGTGGTGGTGTTGTCTAGCTAATTTAAAGTACTTAGACCTATAAAAAACAATCAAGTGAATACATTTGCTAATTCATTCTATGACACTTGCAACCAATGGACAAGCACTTTGCCTAAGCAATCTTAATTTTTTTTTTTTTTTGATCCATTAACAGCGCAAACACGGTTATATATAGCACCAAAACAACACAAGTATAGAAATAAACTCTGCAAATGCAAGTACTTCATATTCGTACCATCCTCTTCCACATTGCTTCCTTTGTCAAGCTTCTTCCAATAATGGTGTACCGTATTGTATTGAGATAACAACCAATAGCCATAATAGCTAGCTAGTTGGAATGAAATTGAATAGGAACAAGTCTTTGGCCTATTTTTGAAAAAGATGGTTATAAGCTTTTTGATGAAAAATTGCTTATAAGCAGCTTTTTTGTGAGAGAGGAAGTGAGTTATAATCTGGGAAGTGGATTATAACCCACTTCTCAAAATAGGCCTTTGGATCTTGAACAGCCTTAAAGTTGTCGATGCTCATCCTAAAGCGCCCTAAAACAGTGTTTCCCATATCTTTTAACTAATCTGTTTTGCACAAAAAAAATTCAAGAAGTTATATTTCTCTAAATAAAGAACATTAAAAAAAAAATTGCAAAATATTGTCAAGTATTCATGTGCAGCCACCGATTGTCATCTTCTTCTAAAACTTGCACTTCCCAACACCAAGCACAAATCGTAAATAAAGTAAAAGATAACCCGGTTATAAACCCTTTGCTCACAATCAACTTTAACATTTGTATCGGCCAAGTGATTGTAGGAAGAAATGTGGCAGTAACTCTTGTATTCTATACAGTTTTGTAAAGGAGTCAACACCAATTCTTTTTACTTTTTTATTTTTTATTTTTCCATTAGCAACAAATTATTCAGTTATTAATGTGTTGCTATCAATGGAAAAGTGGGTGGAGATGAATTGAAGTCACCGACAAAAAAGAAAAAGAAAAAGAAAAAGAAAAAGAAAAAAAAGGCACATTTGGGAGAAATGGTGCATTTTGATGCATTTCAGGGACAATTTTTTTGGGTTAGTATTGGATCTATTTTCTGGACTTCTCTTTTCTTGTTTTCAATAAAATTTTTTATCCAACTCATTAGCAAACAAAGTAAAATATGAGGAGAAAATTTCTTGCACCCATCAATGTCTTCAATATAGTTCATGAGCAAGATTTTTTGCAAAAAGATACATTTTTCATTGGGGGAAAATAAATGCACAAAAAAATTAAAAAGAAACAAGCAGACACCAATATACAATAGCTTGATTCTTAGAGTATCTTCAACCCACTAGGCATATAACATTTGTTAGTTAAAATGCCTAGCGTGATTCACTTTTTTCAATTCCAATGCACTAGGCATATAATTAGGCATTTTAGCTCAACTCATATTCACTAGCTACATGTAGCTAGCCTTCAATGTTAGGCAAAATATATTCAATCATTAGGATCATTTCCTCCATCTTTGTTGCCGATGTGATATTTTATAAAATTAATAATATTTGAATAAATAGTTAAAATAAAGAGCATGGTTAGAATAAAAACATAAAATAGTTAATAGGTAAAAATAAAATGTATACTTTATAGTAATATTTAGATAGGTAAAATGTCTACTACCGTTGAAGATGCTCTTAGTATTTTGAAATGTTTCTTACCATTGTACGAGATTAGATTATGGGAAAAAAAATAATTTTAAATTAAAAGAAGTAACAAATCCGCATATTTCTTTATCCTTTTGTGTATGTGCCTGTGGTGGGAACCATGAATTCAACCTCACTAATTCAGCCATTTCAAACATTTTGCCCAAGTAAGCATAAGCGATCACTGGTGTTAAGTAATGTATTGGAACTCTTCTTTCTTTCTTTTTTTTTTTTAAATTTTTTTTTTTTTTAATCAGCGATGTACTGGAACATCATTAATTACTTAAGCCAAAATACTCTAGCTCAAAGAATTGGAAAATGAAAAGCACTTAAGACACATTTGTACATTTATCTATTGCATAGATGGGGAAGTTGGACATAATCTAAGCATAGATGAAACAAAAGAGAAGACCAGGGAAAATAAAAAAATTAATTGCCAGGGCTGCATCAAAAACTAATGCATAAACTAGCAACTGATCAGCTAGCCCCTTTGACTCAACCAAATATATAAACTTATGCTGGATGCTTTGGATTTGATATTTTAGTTATGTTTAATATGCCTGCTACTTTTGAATTAAGTTTATATTTTGAATGCTTTGCACAAGTGAGTTAATTTGTTTTGATTGCATGTATGTGTAGAAATGATGCACAAAAGTAAGTTTGGGTTTGGATTATTTTTTATAGGTTTATGAATTATGTATTGAACGGGGAAATTGTAAAAAAAATAAATATAAATAATGAAATTTTGGTGATAGAATTTTTATTTGTGAATTTACTTTTGGTGACACTTTGTTTTCATTGCTAAAAGTCTATGGTGAATAGGAGATGAATTTTTACTAACCAAAAACTTGATTGGTCGGCAAAAGATTTGACATTCAGCAACCAATTTGCTTCGTTGCTGAAAGATACTCTAGCGATACATTTATATGTCACTAAAACCTAACATATCATCTGATTAAGGCTACTTTTAACGACTAAATGTTAATATATGGCGATGAATTTTTTGGTGTTTGGCGACTAAAATATCTAGTAACCAATTTATTTATAAGGTGACCACAATTTATTTGGTCACCGAATCATTTAGTGACATGGTGAAACAACCCCGACCCTTAATTAATGTTAATTCATGATTAAACATGCCTAATAAGTAATTAAGATGAAATTTTGCAAGCATGCATATATTATAGCATTTTGAGTTTGATTCCAAATAATTTTCACATGCATGTGTCTATCTTAACTTGGATTTGAGAATTCATCACATTTCTTACCATTTGGCCTTAATTGATCATGTTTTGGAAAGCCTAAGTTCAAAATAATTCATGCATGTCATGTTCATGGCATATTCATAAATTTCAAGTTGGAGTTTTGAACAATTGGCATGCTTTGGGGCCTTGATTTAGTGAAATGATCTTCAAACAATGGTATTTTAGAAATTTCTAAATGTTTTCGGAGCTTTGGCCCAAAAAGGATGAGTTTTAAAGTGTATGATTCTAGTTTGGAGCTTGGGAGTGCAATCTAGAAATTCCAGATTCTGCACTTTCGTTCAAGCGGTTGAAACTGCACTCGAGCAACCACTCTGTGATCTTGCACCTCTGCTCTTGTGACCTTAAGTCCGCTCAAGAGTGAAATGTGAGCTCCCAGAAGTTTCATGTTTTTGCAGACCGCTCAAGCGACAAGAGTTGCGCTTGAGCGAGGACCCAAGTCTCACGCTCGAGCGACCGTCGAGCGTGAAAATCATACAACCAGTACTTTTTCAAAGTTTGTAGACCACTCGAGCGAAGGAAATTGCACTCAAGCGGCGCCTCACATATTTGTATGTCCGCTCGAGCGAAGGAAGCTGACCCCTGCTTTCAGCAAGTTTTGTTAAGAGTTCCAAAGTGCATTTTTGACATCTACACTGCATCCTAGGCATTTCTAAGCCATGATTAAGACATAATAAGAGGTTAAGACCTAGAAAAACACTAAGAATGAGACGAAAGAAGTTATGTACCCAACGAGAGTGTGTTTCATTATGTGTTTCTATTATGTGTATGTAGGTCACGCACCACAAGTTATCTGATTTGTCAGTTCTGCAAGTGGAGCCATCTGTGAGTAATAACTTTGTAAAGCTATGTTCACATTTAAGTATTTTCCTATATGATGTAATATGACAAGAAATGATTTGCTTTCAAATGCTATGTTTTGTATCAATGAATGAATATCCAACTTCTGACAAGCCTTCGTGGCATCCTTAGCAGAACGCCCAAGCGCGGGGGTAACACTACCGTGGTTTATGACCAAGGCCCTTGCCCAGGGGTAACAATACCGTGGTCTCATGGCCCTTGCCCAGGGGTAACAATACTGTGGCCCAAGTATATTACAAGTTTCCGATACCGGAGGTTCCTTATAGAACTAACAAGCATGATAACGCTAATGAATGTACCATGTATGATTAAGCATGAACTCTGATTTCTGTGTATAGTTTGAATAAGAATATGAATATACACATCTGTTTTGATATGAACTCTAATTTAAATATGTTATGGACATCATTCATTTAAACCCTTTCCTCTGTTATTATTCACTAGGTTTCCACTCACTATTTATATTATGTATGTAGGTGAGCAGGCGTATGACCAGGCCTAAGTTGCTGCCTGGAGTGTTTTGTGTCAGCCAACCACTGTGTCTCCCGGAGAGGTTCTTTTTGAGAAGTCAAGTTTTGTGAACCTTATGAAGATGCTTTGTTGGTTGTTTTGCTTATCTGTACGTTGGGCTAAGTCCCTCATGACATTATATGTATGGTGATATAAGTTTATGGAAGTTTGACTTTATATAAGTTTAAAACTTATTTGTCTCATGTACGTCTTCACAGCTCTATGGACCTTGTATTTTGTATAATTGCTTCCGCAACCCTTATATTTTTGTTATTTTGTTAAGAGGCCTTGGTTAATCCTAGGATTATTGGCCAGTTATGTCGCTAAACCTTAAGGGGCGGGTTTGGGTCGTGACACATGACTTTAGCGATCCTGCTATGAAAATTACACTTTTGGTGGCTAACAAAAATGTTGCTAAAAATGCTTTTTTCCCTGTATTACAATAACTAAAATTTGCCCAGTATAAAAAAAGGGGTTTTCCACTTTGTCAATTTTGAGCCATTTTTTTGGCATAAAGTTGTCTTTGTGAATTCAAAATTTTTTGTGCTTTGTTGTCCTTTTCTCTTCTATCTATTTATATTATTATATATGTGAGCACTGAATTTGATGTCTAAAAGCAAAGTTTGAATTCAAAAATCTTGGGTTTCATTAAAAACACACTTACCATTTAAGTAACTAACATATTATGATATTAATTTCTTTATTATTTATTTTTATTCTTATTTATCTTAATTGCACATGCATCGCGTGTGCTACCCGCTAGTTCATCTTTTATTTAAAAGAAAAGAAAGAGTGCACTCAGTTATTATGGAAAAGACTATGGTACACATCTTTAAAGTGTGTACATATGTAACTTATAATTAAATAAAAAAATTGTATACTTTCATACTTTTTGAGTCATAATTAGAAAAAATAAATTATAACCAAATACCACATGAGGCATAATAAAAAATTTCATGAGCATAACTAAAATATTGTTATAACTAAAAAAGGAAATGACTGAGGATGCGTAATATGGTACACCCTTCCAGGGGTGTGCATAGTAAAATTTCCAATTAATTTCATTTTAAACTTTCTTGATTAATAATCTCAAGGTCTATTCTTTTAGGAACAAACGAACAATAATATTTTAAAATGTTATATGATCTTCATCTATTTGTATATTTATTTATTATTCACTATCTATTTACATCACTTATTGTTTCACATGTCATTTTCTATTTGTCCATTATGCCTATATGTCCATATCATCACCACCACTACTACCGGCCGTTGTCGTTAACCACTCCTAGCGATTTTTCTTACAATGATCCACTAGTCTAGCGGTAGCAGAGTAAAAATAATTTTAAAAAAGTCCTTCAAAATAATAATTAGTCATTCTCACAAAATAGTTGTATTAGTTATGTCATATCATAAAAAAAAATAATTCTTAAATCTAATGCCATAAATACCAAAATATTTGAATTTTTCACCAAATTTTCCAAGGAAATAAAAAGATTTATTTATTTATTTTTTATAACCAACTATGTTTTTTTATTTTTTATTTTTTATTTTTAAAACGACATAACTAACAATGTTAAGATCATCAAATTTGACATGAAATTGTGTTATGATCAAATTGACTGGCTGATCGACACAACCCAGGATCAATAGAGTTAGTTGATCAGCAAATTTTTGAGATAGATTTTATAAAATAATTTCCATGATACCTAGACTTACTATTTTACAACTCCCACAACATGAAAGTATAGTATTAGTAGAATATATATTACACAAAAGAATTATTATCTCATTAAATGTTATGAGCCACTGTTGGATTAAACTCCTATATTATGAAACTATAGTTTACTAAGCTTTAAAAAAAAAAAAAAAAAAGCCAAACCTCAATAAATGTCATGCATCACTGTTTGATAGAAATACTCTAATCTTATAAAAATGTGAAATACATACATAAACTTAAAGAACCTAGATAATGTTTTACATAATTATTTCTTTTGTTTCAAAATTTTATAACATTTGTTCTTCATAAATTTTTTAATTTTGAAACCTATTCAAGAATATCTATCAAACAACAAAGCTATGTTCAATATAAAATTTTGAAAAAAAAAATGAGAAAATTTTCAATTACATAATTTTTCACAATTTTCTATATAGAAAAGGTGAAATTTCACAATTTATACACCTAAAAAAAAAATGAATGAAAATTTGTATTTTTACAAACACAAAAATAGATAAATATTATAATTTTCAAAATTCTCAATTTCTAAAAAATTCATTGATTCTATTCAAAAAATGTGAAATTTCGTAGTTACTCAAACACAAAAACAATATATAACTTTATAATTTTTCAGTTTGAGTAACTATTACATTTGAAATTTCACAGTTTAGATGTAATGCTCCAAAATAAATATAACATGCCCATCTCACAAGCGGAAATATAATTGAGTTAACATGCCTTCATTCATCAGAGTGGATATACATGAGAGACATATACAAGAAGAAATGAAGGTTACACAGATAATCATTCGCCTTAATGGCTTACATCTTTCCAAGGTAATTCTTGGTTACAACAAAAGTGGACCTTCAGTCCAATACATTTAAAGCCCTTTGGCAGTACAAAATTTAAGTACAAAAATAATAAGATTGAGGCTTCAGCTCCACAGCCTTCCCAAGCTAAGTCCTTGGAGGAGGCATATCACCAGCACCTGAAAATGGTTTTTCCCTAGATAGGATGAGCCAAAGCCCAGTAGAAACAGTCTAATACAATATATGAACTTTAACAAGGTTATAAATATAATGCACATGTTCATTGCTCAAATATAAGATTGTTTACCACTCTTTTTCCTTCCAAAACCATACTATGCCAAGTACTATATTCCAATTCGATTTATATCAATTCGTTTATCATTTCATGCTTCCTCAATTCATGAGTCACACCCATTGTTATCCAGACAACCCAACTGAGTCTACAACTCAGTGGTTTTCCTACCACACAACCATTACACACAAACACTTCAATTTGCCATTTTACGGAAATTTCGTCCACGGGATTTTGTACCTACGTATACATAATGTTTTCAGGATTTTCACCCTGGACGCACATGGCAACTTAATTCAATGGAGTCCATCCGCTTTCTTCTCCCAAACATGGGGTATATCCCATTTCTCCTCTCAAACAGCATACATATACAGTATATTAAAATACAGTCATATTCAATGACAACCAACAAGAGATTAGTTTCAATTTACCTAATCCTCATGCAGTTTCTACAACAATCATAGCTATCCTCCACTGATAGCCTAAAACAGATATTTCTAAACAGATATACAATCTTAAAGACAGATAAATTGTCCAAATCCCCATGGGTGAGAGGTAACACATATCCAACTCCATCATTCACATAAACACCCGTCAAACTTCATATTCCCATTACCAATTTCATTATTTAAGCAAAATAATTATTTGAACGATTTAGGGCAAAACCCCATTTCCTTCAAAGCCTTATACCGACCACCAAATCATCTATTATAACACATCCCATGTTCATATTCATTTCCATGACCCTTTTCAAGGCATCCTTTTTGAAAAACCTTCTTTTGAATTTAAACCCCAAACCCTAGGTTTGCTAAAATCACCTCCAAACCCAATGTTTTTTACACATTAAGAAATAATCAAGTTAAAATCCATATGAGAGTGTAGAAAATCCCTACCTCGAGTTTAGAAGCCGAGGAAGAGAGTGAAGACACTTCAAACACGCCAAAATCCAAGCCTAATTGGATGAGAATAAAGCCTTTGAGATACTCTATCTTTTTATCAAAGAGGGTAGAGTGTAGAAACCACTAAATCTAGGTGAAAAAGTAAAAAGATAATGAGTTTTAGAGAGAGAAGGTCTCAACTTTAGGGTTTAGAGAGAATTAGATATGAAAAAGTGATGAAAAAGTCATTTTTGCAAATTGATATACACACAGTCCGCTCGAGCGCAAGAGCTAACGCTTGAGCGCAAGAGCTGACGCTTGAGCATTAGACATAATAAGTTGTTCCGCTCGAGTGTAAGAAGTGACGCTCGAGCGCCAAGACACAAAACAAAAAGGCATTACCACTCGAGTGCAAGAAGTGACGCTCAAGCGTAGAATACACACATCCAGTAGTTTTGTAGAGAACAGACCACCGCTCGAGCGCGAGATAGGCAACTCGAGTTGGACCCGCTAGAGTGCAGAAAGAACCACTCAAGTGTGGAATAAATTCTCCCAGTAGTTTTGCAGACCTGCAAAAGTATTGAGAGTTTGCAAAGAACGCTTGAGCGCAAGAAGTGCCGCTCGAGCGGAAGAGCAAGAATCTTGGCAACAAAAGTTTGAAAACCAAGTAACGAACCTGTTCCAAACATGTTCTAATCAACTCAATAGCCAAATTTAAGCAAGAATAAACGGGGAAATGATATAAACAACATTCAGAAACCCTAAACCCGAGTCCGGAACATAAAAGGGTCGTCAAAACCTAATCGCTATAATCTCCTTCTTAAAGAATTTTGTCCCCAAAATCTCAAATCGAGTTTTATAGTTATGTAATCAAACATAATAACGATAGATAATCAATTCCAATACCATGATCTATTCTCCGGTTATCCATTTTTATCAACTTTGATACACAAGTTCCAATCTCGAAAGTAAAATCCATATTTCCCAAAACATACACAACATATATAATGTTCTCATATATCCAAAATGTATACAATGCTTTCATATTTCATCAACATAACAAAATTTCATTATGTGCTCAAACATCAACAAATAGGTCTGGATATTTCTCACGGACTTCCAACTCATGTTCCTAAGTTACTTCCTCAACTCGGTGATGTTTTCATGATACCTTAACCAAGGGAACTATCTTGCCTCGCAAGACTTGGTCCCAAGTATCCAAGACTCTCACCGGTCTCTCTTCATATGAGGCATCTTCATCTACCTCTAAGTCAGTCCAATCCAATACGTGCTGTAATGACTCGAATTCTAATTCGTATTGGATTTGTGTAAATTAGTACCCGTCACCTTAAAACTTGTATGGTTGTCAGACTTGTGGAATTGATGCGTTGGAAAGTGAAATCTAAATATTATAATTGACGATCCTTGGGGGATGTTTGGAACCTTGATTGAAGCCTTAACAAGGTATTTAGGCAAGATTAGATCAAAAGCCCCAAATTTGAGTTTTCATTTTTCACCAACCTTTACTCTTTATCCTTTTTATCCTTCCAAACTTTGAATTTGAATGTGATGTTGGAACCATTGGAAAGCTTGTTTCTGGGGCTTCGATTTGGACATAAGAACGACCTAAAACGGAGTCTGAATGAGAGAGTTATACCTGTTTGAATTCTTTGTACCTCTGTTGGTTTTCTATAGGGTCGACACCAGTCTGGGAAGAGTCGACCCTCTTATATTGCAGAATTTTTGTGTTAGTTGCTGGAAATTAGGGTCGACCCCCCCTTGCTTGTGCCAGATTGTCTTTTCTACCTAAAGGGTCGACACATCTGCCTGAAGGGTCAACCCCTACAAGTTATTTCTAGAATTTTTGGGTTCGAATGGGCCTTACTTTTGGGGAGTTTGGGCTTATTCTTTGCAATGACCTTAGGGCTACTATAAACAAGACCGCTCGGGCTCGCGCTCGCACGTCCTGAGATGAAACTAAAGCTGCAAAGAAAAATGAGCGTGTGCGATAGATGCACAAAGTGAGCGAGTGTGATAGATGCACAAAGTGAGCGAGTGTGATAGATGCACAAAGATGTTCCATATAAAATAGACAACTGACATAACATGTTTTATGCAAGAAACAAAATCATATTCTATGCATGAAATAAGAGCAAGAGCATATTCTATGCGTGAATCATAACTGATGCAAGACGCGCATGTAAGATACGTATATATAAAATGCATACTCTATGCCACAATATATGTGAAATGTATATTCTTATGCAACAAGAGAGGACGAAAAAAGAACGAAGACATAAAACGAATAAAAGTGACATTCGATGGCACCTTCCGATTCACCTCTCGGAGGAATTGTAATATGTTTAAAAAAAGGATACACCTTGTTCATGTTGACAAGTGATGAACATCATGCGTTAGAACACAGTTTTGAGCTTCCGTAGAGATAATCTGGACCCAACAGTGAACCTTCCTTACACTTTTTGGAAAACAAAGACACAAAACATCATCAGGACACAGAGGAAGGCCACCGGCTATAGGGGGAGGATGCCGGCCACTTGACGACCATCAAGAGGTGTTCTTGGCCAGCGATGGCGATTCGGGGCATGTCTTTAAATATAGACCAAGACTCCTCATTTTCTCACTTCTCTAGGTCAAAAATTCTTCCCTCTCTCTCTAAACACTTTCCCTCTCTCAGTTCGAGCTTTTTACACGTTTTCCAATGCCCTACGCACATTTTTTTCGCTAAACCCTCCTGATTCTCTTCCTTTTGAACTGACTGGATTTTGATTTCGACGTTTTTTTCCTGATTTTTACCCTTTTAGGCTTGTTCCCCTCGAGTTTCTCGTGGGTTTTGTGAACTTTCCTGTGCTTTGATTTTTTCTCCTATTTTCTCTCTCCTAGGGTTGACTTTTTCTAAGTTTACCCTCTTTTCTCCATTTTTCTTCACTTTTCACCTATTTTTCACCCATTTTCTAGATGGTAGATAATTCACCACTAAAGAGGCTCCTCCAGAGATTTCCCCCGTATTCCCACTCGTTCTCGAGGCTCCCACTCATTCTCGAGGCAGAGGGGCCGGTCATTGCTGAGGCAGGCGAAGCGGCTCAGGGTATTGAGACCAACCTTGAGGCGGAGTTTGAGCCTGAGCTTAAGTCGGAGCCGCTACCATTGAGGGTACGGCCTTTTGATCCAGCGAGGCACCATCCCTGCACACATATCTTGCCTCCCGGAGGCATTAAGCAATTCAGCGACTTCGCTCGCAGTGTGCCAGAGGACCTCCTACTGAGGGAGCCGGCCTCCCACTTGTCAGCCAGTGCCATTGATATATGAAGTCTATTTTCATGCATTCCTACCTATCTTTAAATAGCATTTTTTGCACTGTCGTTCATCTGACTATACTTTCATCACTATCTTATCTGATTCATCTATTCTTTGCCACATGGGGAGTCTCATGCCTTCAAAGGGCACAGAGCTCTGTTGTCTTGAGATTGGTATAATGACGAAAGCTCGGAGTTCGTGACATTGTTGATGAGACCGGCTCCGGCCTCTTTTGCTCCAACCTAATACGGGTCATTGTCAGCCGTCCTCTTCTGGGAGCACTAGTGGAGAGGTGGTAGGACATCACCAACTCTTTCCACTTCTTTACTACCGGGGAGATGACGCTAACTCCCTACGAATTTTTCATGATCACCGACTTAAGAGTAGGGGGTGATTTGATCCCTTTCGACACCGATATGGGGGAGTAGGAGGCGGCTTGAATCGAACTACTAGGAGCGCGTCCACCCTTGTACTGGACAACTATGGTTAGATATAGCTGGTTTACTGAGCAGTTTAGAGGGAGCGAGCCCAAGACATTAGAGGAGATGGAGTAGTATGCTAGAGGCTTCCTAAAGTTTATTCTCAGTACCACTTTATTTTTGAACAGGTGGAACACAGTGGGCTTATATCTATAACAACCCTGACCCATGATTAACATTAATCCATGCTTAATTATGCCCAATGAGTAATTAAAGTGAAATTTTGCATCATATGTTGCCTTATTTGTGTTTATATCTGTTTAACGTAGGAAGATCTATTCATGTTTTCATTTCGATTACGAAATTGAAGGCCTTATAGGCACTCGATTCAGAAATTGACTTGATTTATGTATTAATTAGAATTTTTTAAATTTTATGGTAGGTTTAATTGAATTTCAAATCGGAATGATTAAATTAAAATAGTTTAATGTCTACTTGATTAGTTTGATCAATAAATAATTACATCTTTACTCAAGCCTATAAGGCAAATTGTAGACTCAAGGCTATTATATACATTTTCATGTCCTTATCTTTTGACTCAAACGTGAGAAAGGAAAGAGTGTAAGAGTTGGGAGAGGAACTTCAACAATTAGAGTGAATTGTAGGAAATTTAGAGGGAAAATCAAGAATTACTCAACCTTGGACGGAAGTTTGGCACCAACACTTGCTGGCTCAAGGCTTAAGGTAGGAAATTCAACTCCTCAAACATGAATTTGAATTACTTAGTGCAAGAATTCAAGAGAATTAGAAGATTAAGCATGGGAATTAAAGTAAGAATGTAGAATAAAAGATTAATTCATGCATGCATGCATAATTCATGAATTTTGAGTTTAATTTACAATCAATCCATACATGCAAGAGGTCATCTTTGTTAAATGTTGAGAGCTCACCATAGTTTTGCACTTATAATCCCAAGTTACTCATGTTTTGAAAGACAATATCTTATATCATTGCTTGTATATTGTATATACAAAATTTCAAGCTTAGTTTTGAAGAATTGATTTGGTTTTGGGCTTTGATTTTGTGAATTAATCTTCATTTCATATTGTTATACAAGTTTCTAAATGTTTCCTTAAGTTTTTGGCCCAAAAGAACAAAAATTGCAGCTTTGAAGTCGAATTTGGGAGCTTGGAGGTAAATATGGAAATTCCAGAATTCAACTTCTCTGCTTGAGCGTTAGATTCTGCGCTCGAGTGGCCACCTTTGTTTTGCATCTCTACTCGAGCGGCCAGAAGTTCGCTCGAGCGTGAAATACTAGCTCCCAGAAGTTCATGTTTTTGCAGATCGTTCGAGCGGTGAGAGCTGCACTCGAGCGGGGACATGAGTCTCATACTTGAGCGACCAACGAGTGTTAGTTGAGCGTGAAAATCACATAACTAGTACTTTCTCAAAATTTACAGAACACTCGAGCATGGTAAGTTGCACTCGAGCATCCCCTCACACATTGCATGTCCGCACGAGCGGGGGGAAGTTGCGCTCAAGCGAGACCCCTGTTTTCAACAAGTTTTGTTAAATGAGTTCAAGTACATTTTGGCATCCTTATTGCATCTTAGGCATTTCTACGCCAAGATTAAAACATAATAATGAGGGTCAAATGTAGAAACACACTAAGAATGAAACGTAATGAGTTAGATGTATTCCAATGTCTGTTTCAAATGTGTATTTGTTATGTGTTGATGTAGGTCACGTGCCGTAAACCATTTGATTAGTCTACTCTGTCTATCTACACTTGAAGCCATTTGTGAGTAATAGCTTAATAAAGCTATGTTCAACTTTATTTATTTTTTGTATGATGAATTATGATATGTTTTTTGAAATGATATGTTCTGTACAATGAATGATTGTCCAATTTCTGACAATGTATTCGTGGCATCCTTAGCATCATGTGATATCTGTTAGCTGTTACCCAGTATCGGAGGTTCCATTATGGAACTTAATATGTCTGCACTCTGTTACCCGTACCGGAGGCTCCATCATGGGGCTCAGCATATCTATTATTTGTTACCCAGATCCAGAGGTTCCTTTATGGAACTGGTTACTCATAACCACCATCTGTTCTATATCTGTTCTATATCTATTCTGTTAGCGCTAATGGATGTACCACGCATGATTTAGCATGAACTTTAATTTATGTGTATGATTTGGATAAGATTATGAATATGGATGCATACATTTACGAAAAGATATGAATCTATTTTTGGAGTTGATATGGGACATCATTCATGGAAACCCTTTACTTTGTTATTATTCACTAGGCTTCCACTCACTATTTATATTATGTATGTAGCTGACTAAGCATGTGATCAGGGCCAGAGTTGATGGCCTAGGATTCCATTTTGTCAGCCACCCTTTGCGCCTCCCGAGGAAGTTCTGGACCAACTCAAGTCGTGTGGCCATGTCTTTTTGAACGTTCAATACTTTGTTTTCTCTTGTTTAATGAATAGTTTGTTTTTGGTTATCTGTTCATAGGGTGACATATAATTACTGTATCTATGTGACGTGATATGTATGCTTATAAAGTTTGACATTATTTTGTCCCATGTCTGTTTACATAGCTCAATGGACGTTGTATTTTGTATATTTGCTTCCGCAGCTCCTTGATTATACGTTATTCTGTTCAGAGGCCTTTGGTAATCCAAGGATTACTGGCCGGTTACGATGCTAAACCTATAGGGGCAGGTTTGGGTCGTGACGGAGTGGTATCAGAGCACGTGTTTGTAGACACCCCATTTTTTACGGCCTTTTAAGACTTAGATGATCTTGCAGGTACATCCTGTGGCGAGTTTGATTGCTTACCAAGTACTTGAAATCATGCGGAATGCTACAAGTTTGAGTTTTCCAAACCTTGCATCCTTTTTGCCTCATATTTGGACCATGCTTAGGTCCTTTCAGAATGAGGTTGGTGATGCCCTGCCGACCATTGATGTGCCTGGCCAGCAATCAATGAATCCTTACTAGCCATTACTGATAGCCGGCTGGCTAGTAGTGTTCCAGTAGATATTTTGTGATATTTTGTGCCAGCTATTTGCACAAATTAATGCATCTTCTAACACGTGTGTGGCTGGATCTTTGTGAAGGGAATTTGCATTTTCTATATATATGACCCCTCTCTTGCATGTGGAGGGATTAGAAAATTTTGAAGACAAAAATTCTTTCTCTCTCTCTCTCTCTAGAATTTCCTCTCTCTTGTTATTTTGTGCCTTAAGTCTAGTTTCTCTACACTTTTGCACATCAACCCTAAACCAAACACTCTCACCTTGGAGCTGAGGTCTCTTTAGGTCCTTTTTGAGCTCTAGAAGTGGGTTTTGGCTTAATTTAGCTTGTTTTGTTGTTCTAAATTGCATCTTGTATTCAATAGGTATAATACTTGTATTTTAAGCTTCTTTTAAATACTTGTTTTTTCATCTTTACATACTATTTTTGAGCTGGTTTTGACCTCCAAAAGTCTCTATTTTTATGGTTTAAAAATGGTGGTTTGAGGACCTTTTTGAGTTAGGGTGGTTCACCCTTTTTACTTAGTTTGTTAAGCTTTTGTGCCTCTTTTAAAAGCTTTTAAATCAACTTTTTTTTGGCCTTTTAACCACTGAATTTCAGAGGATTTTCAATGGTAAAAACCTTGTTTTGAAGTCCAAAGTTAGAGGGGTTAGTCTCTCTTCCTTGTGTCTTGTTTGCATGCCTAGATAGTTTAACATGTGAGCATGTTTTTCTAGCATTTTGTAGCTTAATCTCAGCATGTTTTTACCACTGTTTTGACCTATTTTGGATATGTTTTGGGCTGGTTCCATCAGTTGAGACTTGTTTTGCATAGCTATAGGGTTATTTCCTTCACTAGCTTAGTGTTTTTGGGCTTTGAACATCATTTGTGTGCCTTGGTTGCATATTTTAATGCTTTTTCATGCCTAATTCTAGCACTGAAATATCTGCAACCTCTCCTATTTCTTCACTTTTTCATTTACTTTGAAGGTTGTTTTGCCTTAGGGTTGTGTTTAAGCTTGAAATTGAGGTTTGTGCTTAATGGTTTCAATCCTCTTTTGAGGATTTCTACTAACCAACGGCATGACCTCTCTCTTGTCTTGAATCATCCCTTGGTTGACACCACTTCCATTAGAGGACACTCACTTTTGGACTAACTGGTTAAAGAATGGATCGGTAACTAAAATGAGTAAACAAAAGTGATAAGTAAAACTTGAGCAAGATAAGCATATTGTGTTGCATTGCATGTGTTCAATCGGACATTATATTGAACACAAGGAAGATTGGAGCATTTCGTACTCAAAGTGATGAAATGAGCCAATCTCTTTAGTCTCCAATACCCTTGATCACACATGACAGGGGGATGGCCTTGAGTTTTGTTTTGTATATAATGAAATTGTATTTCTTGGTTCTTTGGCCATCATGCATTGAAAATGCTTGGTTGGTGGTTTTGGAGCCAAGAGTGCCACTCCTTGGAGATGTTTTGATGATAAGGAGTGGTACACAGTACATAAAACCTACGAAACTACTTCTTTCCTGCCATGTTTTGTGCTCTGTTGCAGCAGAATGAACTTGTTCATTAGTGGCCGGCAGGCCATACACTGATGGCTGGCAGTGCCCTTTTGTAGCAGGCACATGGCCGGCAGCCTCCATTTGTGGCTGGCCAGCCACTGATGTACTCTCAGAACAGTGCCCTTACGACATACCAGAATTCAACTGTGCAAACAGAGGCAGTCAGTAGCCAAGCAGTGGCATTCCAGGTGGAAAACAAGCGCGCGCATGTGCATTTGATGCATCTCAAGTTTAACTAGTTAGAACAGAATGTCTATTGTTATTTTTGAGCTGGTTTTGTACTTAATTAATTTGGTGTAATTAATTACGCAACATGTATTTGATTAGCTTAGATTAGTTAATTGTTTTTTGTAATAATTAAGTAGCTTAGCTTAGCTATTTCTTTACTTTGATTTGTGATAATTAGCCTAATTAGTTTAGTCTAAATAGTTTAATTAGCTTAGCTTAGATTAGCTTAACTTATTCATTTGGACCCTCCTTCGCGAGGGCACAATGTTGTAATAAGTGTGCGTACGTGTGTGTATGTCTTCCAACTCTACATCTTTCTCCCTTTTATTTAATCACTTTCGATGGTTAGATTAGGGACATCTTCAATTAGCATACCTTATGATTGCATGTTTGCATCCATTCATTTGTATTGCATGCACCGAGGCTCGGCGCATCATTCAAATTGCATTGCAATTTCAATACTTCTTTGAATACGTGTTTAATAGCATGTTGTTCAAATCAAATCATATGACATATTCGTAGCCGAGCCTATTAATTGCATATTGCATATGTTGGATTAGGCATTTTGTATTATTAGGATCATGCATATTTCTAACTAGCTTTTGTTTCGGGTTGGAGTACTCGTGAAGTTTTATTCTTTAGCATGGTTTCATGAGGTGTGATTGCCATATTGCCATGTTTAGCATGCTTGCCATCAGGCTATGTGCTTAAATGATAAACTGCATGAATGCCTGTGGATGAAGGCTTGTTGTTTGAATTGGAACAATTCAACAAATGTATGTTTTAAGCCAACTTTGTTATGGCAAAATCATGTTTTAAGCCCACTGTGTTTGGTGGCAAATCTGCATTTTTAAGCCCACTTGAGGGTGACAAATTCAAACCATTTTCGAAAACAAACATGAGTTGAATTGTTCAAATTCTTGCAATTTTAGTCTATACTTGCTTGTGTGCTCCACATGGTAATGTTAGCTAATAATCAGAACAAGAACACATAATGTTTATAAAAGAACATATCATGATTAGTAAAGGCCAATCTTTGATCGGGCGAGCGGGGGTGCTCATTTCAGGACCTTTCCCTCTCGTACCCAAGTTCTCGAGCCGAGGCAACTTTGGTGATGACGGACACGTGGCCTTTGGCATGAGTCAGGGTTTCCTAAATTTTCCCAAAAAAAAATATTTAGGTGGCGACTCTGTATCTGGCAAAGCAGTCCAATTTTGGCATTATTTTGATTTAAAATCGATTTTCCAAAAAGATTGATTTGGACTCTTTGGTGATTATCAGTTTCACATTACACTTTATGAAATTAGATTCAGAACTGCGGGAATCTAAATTGTGAGGCCTTCTTTTCACACTCTTTCCGAAAGGTGGGGCGCGAAAAAAGGCGAGTCCACAGTTTCTGGCGACTCTGCTGGGAAATTAGAGAACTTGACTCAAACTCATGATATGTTGTTTTATTTACACTTATGTATTTCTTTGCATTTGCATTTGCATCAGTGCGCCTAAGTCACAATGTTTGCCATTTGCTATTCCTGAGCGATTTGTTGGTGGCTTGCTTGGAAAAGCTTGCCAAAAGGCTTCCGGTTACGGGCTCTGCCACGATGGGAACACAACCCTTGGATTTGGACTACCGCCGTACCATTTGATCCTCCTTTCACTTCTCGGTGATAGGTGTGAGAGGTATATTAGGTAGTCTTGTTGAGGTACCCTTTTTGAACAATCGACCTAGTTACATATCGGAAGCCATAGAGATTGTTCCAAACTAGGACATGTTACTCACTCGAATGCAGGAATTGTTTGAAACCGCTTATTTGCATGGTGAACCCTAGCTCCTGACGAAATTTGGACAGGGTAACCCTACCTATCACAGGGGTGTTTTGGCTCTCACTTGTTTGATACGTGCTTTAGAGTGAAACTCTGCAGGAATGTATGTATCAGTTACAAGTCTGGGTATCAATTTGAGATTATCAGTTTTGAGGCAGAAATTTGGGACAGAAATCAGTGTTTGAGTATAGTTATCCAGCTTAAGATTGCAACTGCGTGTTGTTTCTGTCTGAGTCGAGGTGTTGTGCATTTTTTGATTTTTGTTTCTTTTGCTTTATTTTCTTTTTGCAAGGTAGTCTTTCACCATTGCTTCAGACGAGGCAATTACCCCCTAAGCACTCTGGACCCGAGTTAGAAGGATCTGTAGATCTGGGGATATAGTCAGGGGACAACCAGTATTTGTTTCAATCCCGCCGGTTACTAGACGGAGGAGGATTCGACAGAGTTTGCCAATACGATCCATCACCTACTTTGTACCCAGCCGAGTCATCCACTTCTACTCCAGACAAAGAGTATTCACGAATTTCGGTTGTACAAAGTCCTTTAGGCAACATGGAAGATATGCTTCGTCAACTCCAGCAGACTATTGAGAACATGTAGCTGGATGTTGCTCGACAAGCTAAGACCATAGCTCACCAAGCCGAAGTTATAGCCTGCCAAGCAGAGGTAATAAAGAGGCTTCAACAACAGCAGCCACAACCTGCAGTAGCCTCAGCATCCCATGCACCTCCAGCGGGAATTTTGACACTTGGGGTCACAATCAATATTCAGGAAAACACGGGCATTCCGACGGAGACGATCCCACTCCAGACCTCCAAGGCACCGGTTTACCAAACAAAGGCGCCGTTTGAGTTTGAGGTCGACCTTATTACATTAAAAGTCAGCAAGCTTGAGAAGCTTTTTAAACAAGCTCAGGGTGTGAATTCGATCCCGGATATAGA
Source organism: Camellia lanceoleosa (assembly GCA_025200525.1). Taxonomy (NCBI): domain Eukaryota; kingdom Viridiplantae; phylum Streptophyta; class Magnoliopsida; order Ericales; family Theaceae; genus Camellia; species Camellia lanceoleosa. The sequence goes on along the minus strand of CM045762.1, from coordinate 120,499,043 downwards.
GGACAACTATATTGATTTGGCAGTGACTTTGCCAGATAGATTCAATATGCTGCATATAAACCGGTTTGATGGTTTCGGGGATCCTATGGCCCATTTCTGGCTATTCTCTGACATCCTGTGACCCATGGGTCTCACTAGACTACAAAAATTGTCGCTCTTCAACTGGACCCTGTCGAGTATAGCGGCCATCTGGTATGCTAAACTTGAAGACTCTGTGAAGAGAAACTAGGAGGAAATAGCCGAGGCCTTCATAGCGCAATATTCCTACAACACTCAGATCGAGGTCACAACTTGTGATCTCGAAGTAACTCGTCAAGAGCCGAAAGAGGGCTTTTCTAATTTTGTGACTCGACGGAGGGCCAAGGCCTCTATGATGACCACCCGGCCGACTGAAAAGGACCAGATCAGAATGGTTGTCCGTAACCTGCAACCAAAACTATTACAGAAAATGATAGTCATCCCTCTGACTACTTTTGCTGACCTTCATAAAATAGGTGTGCAGATAGAGGATGCAATGAAATAGGGCCTGATAGACCACAACATGTATAAACGGAAAACACAAATGAGAACGACTTCGGAGAATAGTGCATTTATGACGAAACCCTGAAAATTCAGCTTTTTCGAGCCATCTAAAGTTACAATCCAATCAAAGAGTTTTCTGGCAAAGAATGGCTCCATTTGAGACAAAAACATAGCTGAAATGAAGAAATCACGAAGCTACAACTTTTGTAGAAGATAAGGCAGTGAGTGGAGGCCATGTGTCAACTTTTCGGAGGTTTGGCACATTGATGGCTGACAGAGGCTCATTGATGGCCAGCAGGGGCACATTGATGGCCGGCAGGAGGAATGGATGGCTAGCAGGCCATTCCTCATGGCCGGCAGCCTTCTTTTGGTGTCTACGACCCTCCTTTGTGAAGATTCAATTGTGTGCAGTAGTTTTATTTTGTTATTTGTGTGTTTCAAGGTCTTATTTTGAGTCCTGTTTCGACTGAAGCATGTTCGTTGAGTTGAATTCTTTTTTGATTTGCTTATCGAGTTGTATTTGGTTTGTCGAGTTGTTGTGTTGATTATCAAGTTGTTTTATTTTGTTTGTTAAGTGTTGGTCGGTTCATTACCTGATTAAGATGGTGCCAATACAATGTGCAGTTTTTAATCCATTCAATCTCATTTTTATGCATTGTTGTGCTTGTGCGGTGCTCAGAATGTAAAATACAACACTTTTTCATCAAAAGTTATTTTCATTCTGATCATGGTTACTTTTTACAAAAGAGTACAAGTTTTTTAAAGCAAAATAAAAACCTGTCTAAAGCTATACAATGTGCTAACACTACTAGCAAAAAAGAAACTAAGCAAAAACATATAAATCAGTGCCAGTGATCTCAGGCTCGAGAGGCCCTCTTCGTCCTCTTCATCGGCGGAGCGGACTCTACAGCAGTGTCTCCATCAGAGCCACTATCTGAACCTAAAACGGAGTCTGAATCGGAGCCATCTCCACTCTCTGCCTAGGAGTCCTCCTCAGCCTCAGCAGCCTCACCACTAGCAGAATCCGAGCCAGCATTATCGTCTGCACTCTTAGATAAATCAACATGTTGACTCGCCGCCTCTTCGGTCTCACTGGTCTCAGTATCATCATCACCCAGAATAGGTTCTGAATGGCCTCTCCCAGCTCAGGTGCTTCTAGCTCGACCTTGATTGCATGCCAGAATCTCTCTCTCTTTTCCCTACCGTTGAAGGAGGTACTGATGGTCCTGCTGCAGCTCTCGCTGGTGCGTCCGGTGTGGCTGGGATCTGAAAAGGGCAGTTGTCAATATACCAGTCTCAATGTATATAGCAGATGTAAAGATAATATGTAGTGTATGAATGCAGTGTTTGAATGTAGTGTATCAGATCAGTGCAGTATGGAACAGATTACGGTTGAAATGCTAATGTATCAGCAAAAAGTTTGGTGACATGAAGCGCGAACTGAAGGAAATTACAGGAATTTTGTAGAGGTTGAGCAGATGCATGCTCCTCTGCACCATCCCCATCAGGGAAGCCGCTAGCTCGAGAGCCTCCCCAATGCACTCTATAGATGCCTGCAAGTGCGTTAAGGTGATCAGTGCTCTATAAGCATAACTGAAATGAAGTTGATATATGCAAAATGTAAAGTGTGATACATACTGGAGTCGGGCCTTGAACTCCGACAAACTCATGCCCAGCTGGTGCAGGCTCAATAGGGATCTGGTACGTCTCCCCGGTATGCCACCAACAAGTGTAGTGGGAAGCTCTGGCCAGCCAGTCCCCTGTCTCGCCTGGGAAGCCCCTCTGCCACGGGCTCTACTAGCCCGACTCGTTCTGCGTTTCGCCCTCATGGCGGGAGCTCTTACCCCTTTATCTCCATGAACGCCGGTCAAAGGCGGCATCAAATGTGTCTGGATAAAGGTCGCATAATCGCCCTCCACATGGAAGTACTCTACCTCTAGGCCAACCATGAACTGGATCACCACGTCGGTAATCAAGCTATGTGTCGCTTTTATAGACACAGGTGGTGTCATCGGTATAAATGGAGCAGGTAGGTCCAACGTCTGACATACAAAGTGCTCACCTAAGAACCATGCACGGCAAATCGGGCCCTCAAAAAGAATGTGGTGGCGGGAAATGATCCGAGCTGCATTGTACCGAACTCGAACCTTTATCGGTATCATAGCCCAGGACTGCCATGTGATCTGAAATAGAAAGAACAGATTATTAGTCGCTGTCAGTTGCTAATGTGTGAGAGCTGGTAAGTATGCCTATACCTATAATTGCAGGAAGAATACAGAGGTATAAGATCAAATTCAGAAAATGCAAAGCAGAAAGCATACAGTAAGATCAAATGTAGAAAATACAAAGCAGAAAGCATACAATATGATCAAATACAAAAAGTGTAAAGCAAAAAACACACATGTGGAACAAATATAAAGCAAGAAATGCTTGAGCAGAAAATGTAAAGCATAAAGAGGGAGTTAAGATAAGTACCTCCTAAGCTCGCCAGTAGCCTCCAACCAAAGTCCCTCGCAGACGGGAGTAAGAGCTCATATACCCGTACAATGTGGTGAGGTTGGGTCAGCTCCAATCGTAAAACTGAACTCGAGGAAGCACCACCAAGGCGCTCAACAAATATTGACCCACGGTATTCCACCTGTTTGAGAACAAGGTGGTACCAAAGATGAACATGAGGAAGCCTCTCGCATACTGCTCTATCTCCTCAAATGTCTTGAGCTCACTCATCCTGAACCGTTCCTCAAACCAGCTGTATCTCACCATGCTTACCCGGTATATCAGTGGATGTGCCCCAAGCAGCTCGAGCCATGCTGTCTCCTACTCCCCTATGTCTGGATCGAGAGGGATCGGATCGCCCCCTACGCGTAAGCCGGTGATCATGGCAAAGTCGTAAGGAGTCATTGTCATCTCCCCCGTGGTGGAAAAGTAGAAGGAGTTGGTGACGTCCCACCACCTCTCCACCAGTGCTCCTAAGAGAGGACGGCTCGCTACAACCTGAGTCAAGCTGGAGCAGAAGAGACCGAAGCCTATCTCATCGATAATGTCACGAACTCCAACTGGGAGCTCTCCGTACAAATCTCGAGCGGTCATTGAACCATAGCCTCTAAAGGCACGAGACTCACCCTATGGTAATACATGAAGTGCGATCAAACCAATGTGATGCATGAAATGCGATCAGATCAAGACAATGTATGAAGTACAGTTAGATGAAGGCAGTGCAAGAAATACAACTAGTTAAGGGCAATAAAGCATAAAAACAGTTTCGTACCTCAACGGCAATGGCCGATAAATGAGATCCTAGCTCCCTCAACAGAAGGTCCTTTGGTGCATCCTCAGCAAAATCAGTAAAAGATCTAATGCCTTACGCAGTGGGCACTATGTGTGTTTGAAGATGGTACCTCGCTGGATCAAAAGGTCGTGTACTCAGCGGTAATGGTTTTGGCTCTGCCTCGGGCTCGGCCTCGAAGTCAGCCTCGAAATCTACTGAAGGAAGCTCCGGGGGAAACCCATAACGGGAAAGATCATCTGCCATCTGGAAAGGAGATGAGAAAGTGGGCGAAAAAGAAAAAAATGGGTGGAGAATGTCGAAAGTCAACAAAAGTCAACCCTAAGAGAGAAAATAGAAGAAAAAGTCAAAGTCCAGAAAAATGCACAGAACTCAAGAGAAACTCGAGGGGAATGAGCCTAGAATGGTGCAAATGAGGAAAGAAGCATCGAAATCAAATTCCAATCGGTTCAAAGGAAAGAGAACTAAGAGGATTTAGCAAATAAAGTTTGTGTAGGGTGCTGAAAAACGTGTAGAAAGCACGGATCTAGAGAGAAGGAGCACTTAGGAAGAGAAAGTGAGGAATTTTGGACATGGGGTTGTGAGGAAATGAAGTGCCAAGCCCTATACTTAAAGACCCAAGCCGAAAAACCATTTTTTCCCTTGGCTGACCATCGGTGGCCGGCAGGGCACACCAGTGGCCGGCGGCTCCTCCTGGTGGCCGGTAGATGTCCAGGAGTTTCCTATGTGTCCCTTGGTCTTTTTTGTGTTCTTGGATTTTAAGAAGTAAAGAGGATGTTCAGTGTTTAGTTCAGAATGTCCCTGCGAAGGCTAAGGATTGCACTTCCAGGATACGCTGTTCGTTGCTCATCGGCATAAGCGAGGTGTATCCTTTTAATAAGTTATAGCTCTTCCCTGAGGTACATCGGGAGTTGTTCTTGAATTGATCTTACTAAATGCGTTTTGTTATCGCATGGAATATGTGTCTCTTTGTTGTCACATGGAACACGCGTTCCACTTATAACTATTGCATAAAACATGCTCGTACTCTAGTTGCATAAAGTGTGCATTCACTCTTCCTTTATGCCTAGAATGTACTTTCGTTTCCCATTTGCATAGAGCATGCATTTGGTCTTTTGCATAAAACATGCTATTAATCTTGCCTTAAGTATGCATTTTCTACTATTGATCACTGCATGCATCCTATACTATTGCATAGAATGTGCATTCCGAAGTTGCATAGTCTATGTTCTAGTTCCCGTTGCACAAAATATACTCTCGTTTTGTTTCTCGCATGTGTTGCATGTCCCTAACAATGTACCATGATTATTCGTCTTGCATAGAACATGCATTTGCTCGTCCCTTGCATAGAACATGCATTTTGTATTTTTGCTTAGAATATACTCGTCTCTCGCATAAAACGTGCTCTCAATCCCCTGCATGCAGTCACTGCATTTGCATAGAACATGCGCTCTTATTGTGTTTATGCCTGTTGAGTTGCTTTCTTATACAGGAGCGATATTGTATATATGGTTCATTCAGACGAATTCCAAGTGAGATCATCCCGGTCCTCCGATTTACACCTTGCTTTTGGTTAGAAACATTCGGGTATGCTCGGTGTTTACACCACTCCTTTTGGTTAGAAACATTTAGGTACACCCAGTGTTTACACCATCCCCTTCTCCTCTCATGTGCGATGCATTAGGATGCTTTTGGTTAGAAACATTCGGGTACGCCCGGTATTTACACCAACCCCTTCTCCTCTCGCGTGCGATGCGTTAGGATGCTTTTGGTTAGAAACTTTTGGGTACGCCCGGTATTTACACCACCCCCTTCTCCTCTTGCGTGCGTTGCGTTAAGATGCTTTTGGTTAGAAACATTCGGGTACGCCCGGTGTTTACACCACTCCTTTTGGTTAGAAACATTCAAGTATGCCCAGTGTTTACACTGCCCTCTTCTTCTCTCACGTGCGGCGCGTCAAGACACTTTCAGTCAGAAACATTCGGGTGCACGTAGTGTTTACACCACTTTCTTCTCCTCTCGCGTGCAACGCGTTAGGGCATTTTGGTTAAAAGCATTCGGACAAGTTCTGATGCTTATACCACTCCTTGTTTTGGTTACAAATATTCGGACGTGTTCCGATATTTATCACCGCTCCGGTTAGGAACATTCTGGTGTATCCCTGTGTTCACACCATCCATTCTCTCCTTCCGCATGCAACGCGTTAGGATCTTGTTTGACACCGCGGGTGCGCCCGATGGATTGTTTTATTCTTTGCCTTTCCTGCGTGATGCGTTGTTAAGCTTGCATAATTTTCTTACATCCTTTCTGCATGAAATGTGGTTTGATTCGTATTTATTCACTTCTTTTCATGCATGAGATTACTGTAGCATTTCTTTGCATAACACTTGCATCTAGATGTTTCATTGTGCAGCTTCATTGCATGATCATAAGTTATGTTCTTGCAAAATGCATGTTATTTGCTTATTGCCCTGGCAGCCTGCGGGCGCAACCTTTTATTACTGTTTTGATTGTCTGTCCAAGTCTTACGGCCTTGTAAAAATAGGTCATCTTTGGGTTTTGACATTCACTCACGCCATTTCATGACTCCGAGTTCTGTCAAAGAGGGGCAACTGTAGACACCCCAATTTTAACAGCCTTTTAAGACTTGGATGATTTGCAGGTACATCCAGTGGCGAGTCTGATTGCTCACCTAGTGCTTGAAGTCCGCGGCGGAACGCCACAGGTTTGAGTTTTCCAAACCCTGCATCCTTTTTGCCTCATATTTTTATGTGGTTTTTTAAAAGTATGTTGAGTACGTATAGCTGTAGTTGATTTTTATTGTCTACAATTATTTTCTCCAATGTAGTTGACGGGCCCAATCCTTTCACTTCTGAAATCCCCCAACAAACCTGCCTTTCACAACATCCACCGCCTCCTACATTTGTATATAATGAAGGTAATTATAAGCTTGCCATTCCACCCAAACCAAACCGACCTTATTTTTTATTAAGTGGGCCGTTGAAGGCTCCAACTATTTGTGTGGGCCTCTGAGGGCTAAAAATTGGGCCTGGCCTAAGTTGTTTAATTTATTTAGTGGGCTCTAAAGTCATTCTGTAGTTGGGTTTCTTTTTCTATTGGGGCTCTAGAAATTAAGTCGGCCCAAATTATTTTCAGATCCAAACCAAAAAGGCCTTATTTTTTATTCTGTGGGCCTCTGAAGGCCCCAAAAATATGTGTGGGCCTTTGAATTCTAAAAATATTTTGGGCTGGCCTAAATATTTGTTTAATTTGTTTAATGGGCTCTGAAGTCATTACAGTTGTGTTTCTTTTTGGGCTAGGGCTATAGAAATTAAGGCGACCCAAATTATTTTCAAATCCAAAACCAAAATGGCTTTGTTCTTTATTATGTGGGCCTCCGAAGGCCCCAAATATGTGTGGGCCTCTGAAGGCCGAAAACATCTTGGGCCTGGCCTAAATGGTTGTTTAATTTGTTTAGTGGGCTCTTAAATCATTCTGCTGATCGGTTTCTTTTTTGTGCTAGGGTTTTATAAATTAAGTGGGCCCAAATTATTTTCAGATCCAAACCAAACAGGCCTTATTTTTTATTGTGTGGGCCTCTGGAGACCAAAAATATTTTGCACCTGGCTCAGACTGTGCCCTATGGTTTACAATTTGAAATTGGACGAATCACCGTCTCCCCTCGCCTCACCGCCGCCTCTCCTCGCCTAGAGGCCTCTTCCAATCTCTAGAGACCAAAAAAAAAAAAAAGGGTTTTTAGAGCATCTCCAACCCAATCCTCTTACCAAGGGGATGAAAATAAATTTTTTTATTCAAAAAGTAGCATAAAGTATGTTACTATTCATTCAAACTCCAAATCACAAACCTTCATTTTCTTCTCTAAATATTTCCCTCCAAAATTAACCATCAATTTTCCCTCCATCTATTTTCCTTACCATCTATTATTTTATGGAAAAACCAAACCTTCATAGAACAACGGAAATGACTGTAGAGCTTCTGATAGAATGTGAAGTATAAATGGTAGTGATCAATTTGGATTGTACAGGAGCTAATAAATTTTGCAACATTAATAATTTTTAATTTTTAATTTTTTGTTAAATATATTTAATTTTAGACTCATTTTAAAGATATAATTTTAATATTTTTTATGATACCAAATTTATAAAATTTAGATGTACATATTAAAAGTTATTTGTATTTTATAACATATAACAAAAAAATACAAAAGGATATAATTGGTATATAAATTTAAAAGCAAAAGGGCTTGAGGACAAAATTAGTATTTAAAAAATATGAATATTGATATAGAGATCATCCTTCATTTTTCATACTCCCTCTATATTTGAAGGATGAAACATCCATCCTCCCAAATGGAGAGGGATATAGAGGATGGGTTGGAGCTAAGAATAGAGGGATGATGCTTCAAATTTGAAGATATAAAGCATGGTTGGAGATGCTCTTATTGTGGATTTATTGGGTTAGATTTGTTGTGGATTTATTGGGCTTTTGTCTATGCAACTTAGGGAAGAATTTTCAAGTTCCCTAAGTTCAACAATTTGTATTGGAAACATATCTTGCTTTATGGAAATGCTGGTAACCAGGATTTTGTGTTGATTGTCTCTATATGCAATAGTCAACAACAAATAAATTTTACAGAAATGTTTGGGACCCCCTTTTTTGGGATTCTATGACCCCCAATTTGATCTTGACCCTTGATGTATATAGGAGGTCCACTCATGTGTGTGTGGGCCCCACATTATGAGTGGTTGGGATGAAAGTGAGGATTATAAGAGTCATGTATGTGTGGAGGTCTCTATCACAATTGTAAATTTTATTGTGATTTGGTTGTGCTTAATTTTTTTTTCTTGTCTCTTTTTTTTCTTTTTCTTTTCATCTCTTCAATTGCAGTTCGTCACTCTATTATACCACAAAATATATGTCACTACTTAATGCTTCTTTTGTTCTTTTTACTTATATTGGTAAATTCAATTGCATGACTCTTTTGCTTATTGTTTCCCTTCGAAGAACCCTGCATAGCATGCTTAAGCTTGTTGTGGAAGTTGATGAATCAATGACTCTAGGAAATAAATAATTTCCTCGTGCATCAGATAAAGATCTAACTATCTGAAAGTCAGTGCTATTTTTGTGTTTTACCATCATTTTGATTCTTGTATCATCGCATTTCTAAAACATCATATTGTGCTTATTTTTTACTCATGTGCTTAACAGCTTGCCTCTCATCACATTTCATGCGTTTTATCTCTATAGAAAGTGAAGAAATTCACTCTTGACGGAACAGAGCCAAGGGAAAGTTAAGTTAATGAACCCAAAGATAATCTATTAGATTGACACCCATCAATGGATAAAAGATGAGATTATATATGTTGTATAAGTATTTCTAGTTTTTTATATGATTGCCATTACTTATTGTTTTTTATGGTATGCTGCAGCTAGTGGAACAAAACAATGTTGTTGATGAGTTGGACAACTATGGTTGAAAGTAGAAATTGGGGATGTCATTTGATTTAGAACAAGACAATGCCATTTTGTTTCTTCTTTTTTTTTTTTTTGGTGTTGAATGGTATTCATTGATGTAATTTTATTTTCTCAGTTGTTAGACAAGATCATACTGAAATTTGTTTGATTAAGTTGTAGCAGTGATCAATTTTGTTATTCTCGTGTTTGGCAAATGTAGAAGCTGTTGAAAATTATTTGTCTTGGTAATGCTAATAAATGAAATTTATATTTTCATTCCAAATGGATTACTGTATTTGTCATTTGTTAATGTTAGAGTTCAATTGTCAGTTAAATGAATACACAATTTCCAATTGAATGGATACACTTTGCCAATATATGGTTTGTTGCCTATTTAAAAGAGAGAAAAAAGAGTTGGCTGTTTGAAAGGACAACATATCATTTTATTCAATCAACATTGTCATTGCAAATGTTAATCTAATTATAACATTCATAGTAATTTTAATACATTATTCATTTTGATCCAATTTGATTGTGATCAATCTAGGAGGAGATCAAGTAAACCAAACCCACCCATGATTGGAAAGAGATCAAAGAATCCACTTGAATCATACACCCAGTGGCGGAGCCAGGAATTTAATATAGGGGGCACTTATTAATTATAATCTCAATTTTTTTTCCCCAATCAATAACAATAACATAATAATAATGTTTTGAGTTAATATTAAACATTAAAAATTAATATTCATTATAAAAAGTTTTTAATTTTAAACTTTTACAATTGACTTCGATGAGCTTTCATCTTTTGAAATCTTTCCATGATAGTATCATTGTCAATGCCATTAAAAATATCTCTCTAAATGTAGACAACCAAGTTATCATTCATCCATTCATCACCCATTCGGTTCCGCAACTGATTATTCACAATATTCATAGTTGAAAATACCCTCTCAATAGTAGCAATTGCAACAGGTAAAATTAATGCTAAAGTCAAGAGCAAATACACCAATGGATATACTTTGTCTCTTCCAATCTCCACCATTTTCCTAGCAAGATCGACAATTCTATTCAATCTTGAGAACTCACTACTGGATAGCATATCGATAATATATATATATATATATCAAGTTGATCACTAAGTACTATGAGCTCCACTAAAGAAAATTCTTTGGGATAAAATTCGGCAAAATGAATTAACTTGTTCTTGTCAAAACTAGAGAAAGAGTTAAATGGATTCAAATGTGCCACACAAAGTAACAACTCAGTGTTTGACTCAGTGAAACAAGCATTTAGTTTTTGAATTTGCATATCCAAAACAGTGTAGCATAATTCAGCGCGATAGTGATGTAAGTCTGTAATTTCTTGAGTATTGTGCCTTTTTCTCCCTCGAGCTACAAATATATCATCCATTTGGGAAACATCAATTTCACGCTTTTATGTATATTAATATTAATAAATTTAAAATAAGAGCAAAATAAAAAAAATTCACGTTATTTTAATTTTTTATTTTTTAAAAAATAATTAATATTTTAAGATAATAAAAAATAAAATAAGAAATTAATATTTTAAAATGGAAAGGAATAAAATTTATAATCTTCATAATTAACAACAAATCCATCAAGGATACATATACCACTATATAGGTTTATTTTAGAAAATTAATTAAAAGTTATATTATTTCTCTATTTTTTTATAAAAAATTAAAAAAAATTAATTTTTAACCTATTTGTGTCATAATCAGCCTACAAAGAGATACATGGCAAAATCCTATTAAATACTAATTTTTGTCTATATATATATAAAAAATGTTTGGGATCCCATTTGGAGATGACCTCACACTTCCAAAGTAATCCTGGCTCTCCATGTATGTGTGGGGCCCACTCATATATGAGTGGATTCTACATTATGAGTGGTTCAAATTTGTAGGATATTGTGAGAGTGGGGTGTAGAGGCGCCCCGAGGGCCTTATGCTACAGTCCGGACTCAAATGTCAAGGTTCTTAATCTGACCTCACAATGTGCGATGTGAGATTGATAAACCACCAAAGAGTCCAAATCCGGCAAATCGTTTTGGAAAACTAATTTTTGTAAATAAGTGCCAAACATGGACTGCCTTGCCAGATAAAGAGTCGCCACCTAAATATTTATTTTGGGGGAAATTTAGAAAACCCTGACTTGTTGCCTAAGGCCTTGTGTCCGTCATCACCAAAGTTGCCTCGGCTCGGGAACTTGGGTACGATTAGGGAAGGTCATCTATGAGCACCCCCACTTGCCCGATCAAAGGATCGGCCTTTACTAACATGATATCTTATTTTTGAAAACTCATGTGTTCTTATACCGATTATTAAACCTAGAATTACTATGTGATGCGCACAACATACAAGTATAAACTAGATCGCCTAATTTGGAACAAAGCATCACATATCCGTTTGTTTGGAAATGTTTTGAAGTTTGCTACTCGCAAGTAGGGTAAAACATAGATTTCAATGAATTGTTCAAGTTCAAGTAATCTAACTCTCATCCACAGGCATTCAGGCAGTTATATCACATAAGCAGTTAGCCTCATAGCAAGCACGCTGTCATGGCAACATTAACACACATGCAGTATGCTAAAGCGTAAACACTCATAGTGTACTCCGAGCCAAAATAGAGAACTAGTTAGAAATCATGCATGATCCTAGTTCATGTTAAGATGGCTAATGCAACACATGCAAAATGCAACTAGAAATAGGCTCGGCTATTCTAAAATGGCATATGAGATGCAGCTTGATAATCATGTATTCAACTTGGAATTGAAATACAATGCAGTTTGTATGATGCGCCGAGCCCGGTGTATGCAAGACAGATGAATGATGCAAACATGCATAGCATAAGGATGCTAATTGAAAATGACCCTAAACTAACCATCATAAGCAGGTAAGTAAAAGGGAGAAAGGCATGGGGTTGGAAGACATTTACACACTCACGCACACTTATTACAAAATTCGCCCTCTCGACGGAGGGTCCGAAAGAATAATACAAATTAACTAATTAACAAGCTAATTAATTATTACCCAACGCTTAACTAATTAAACAAATTAATTAAGCTCTAAAAACAGTAAAGAGGTCTCGGGAAGAGGGATGAATGCACGCATGCTCGGCTCCGCTCAGAAATCCATCGCCATGCCACATGTTGCCTCTGTTTGCACTGTTCTGTACCTCAGGAAACTGTGCCAACTTCTGTGACACTTCTGAACCACCTCATGGTCACTGTAGGAGGTCGTCGACCAAGAGATGAGGCCATCGGCCATGTGTGAAGCCATCTGCTGATAATATATAGCCGGCCGGCACTGAAGATGGCCGACCGACCATATCTTCCTGTAGAATGCTGTCTTGCTGTAGCAGAGGACAAACAGAGCATGTCAATGCATTTTCAAAGCAATTTATGCACGACCACCCTCCCTATCATGTCATGACCTCAAGGGAGTATGGTTCTCGATCCTCGGGCCATCAATCATATATTTCAACACATGATGGTCAAAGGAGCCGAATGTGCAATTTATATTAAATGAAATGCACATAAACATATAAGGGGCCCCAACCTTTATCATGCTTGATCAAGAGGCAATGGATGTATGCTTAATGCTATGCAACCTAGGCATCCAAGCAAGCTAATGCAACATAAGCATACAAACAAGCAATGTGCAATAGGCATACAACCTAAACAAATAAGCATGCAAGGCATGTAACAACAATGCCAATGACAAACATGCAACAACATGTGAGGCAAATATGTGACAACATGCAAAGGGACAAGTATATTTAGACCAATGTAATATATGCAAAGCAACTTAACAAAGGGGGCATGCCAAATGCGACATAACTCAAGCATGCAACAACATGCAATAGGCCAAGTATGCAACAACATACAAGGCAAGCATGCGACAACATGTGATAATGGTCTTAAACCAAAATGGACAGCTCTCAAATAGGTCCAAATCAGTGGCCAAAGTGCTAAGAAATGAAGGACAAAGCACATACAAACATGAATGCCAAATGACCTAAAGACTGAGGCATGAAAAGGCAACTCTTAAGCTCACTTAAAAGAGACAAATTTGGACATGTGACAAACATGTTAAGCCCTGAAATCATGCAAGGGATGATGCCAAATCAACCAAACCATGCAATTAAGGCATACAATAAAGCCCAAAACTTGAAACTGGCCAAGGGACTCAAACCAAGGCTATATGAAGCAAGCCCCAAAGGGCCAAGAGGACCTAAAATAGTCCCAAGGCAGGTCTAAACAAGACCAAAAGTGAGCTTAACACTAGCCAACACAAGCTAGAACACAACGCCAAAAACAAGAGGCTTGCAAGGCTGCCAAAGAGGTATTACACTACACCTAAGACAACCAAACATAGCATGTTTTAAGCCAATAAAACAGAGTTATGGAATGTTAGAATGAGACCAAAAACACATTGAAATGGCATCCTAGAGGCCTAAACATGGAGGTATACACAATGGACCATTCATGAGGCATAAAACACAAACCCTTTAAAACATTACAGGAGTAATGAGTGCAAGTGTTCGAGCATGAAACATGGACTGAAATAACATTACAAGTGATGCCAAACCACTGAAATGATCCAAATAAAGCATGCTAATGACTCAAACACCCAAAGCTAACAAGCTAGATTGCATGGTAGCTATACAAAACAATGTAAGCATGACCAAAGCAATGAAAAACAGAGCTCAAGCATGTTAAAAAAAGGCTAGAACTTTCATGAAGTTGAGCCAAAATCATACTAAAATGACATGTTACAACATGATGCATGTTAGGCTAAATCATGGGATTACAAGGCAAGTATATGAAGCATATAAAAGGCCATCAAACCAACTTGAAACAGAGGTATATTATGGCAAAACAAAGCCTAATACACACTGAAATAAAGCTAAAACAAGCTAAGCATACAAGCCACCAACATAAGCCATTTATGCAAGCATTCAAGACAACAAGGAGAGGGGGTGACCCTCTCCTATTTAAGACCTCAAAACCACCTTTCCACCACTAAAAATCCTCTGGATTTCAGTGGTAGAAAGGTCATGGAAAGCTAAGAACAAAGGCCAAAATGGATGGCCTAAAACAAGGCCTAACAAGGCCTTGGAGGGGGTAAACAACCCCAAACCTCAAAATGACCTTAAACAAAGTTATAAAGCAAGTAAAAACAAAAATTTTATTAGTTAATAGCTAAGCTTAAAACAACAAGCAAGAAGGGCTAAAAGCTTAAGCAAGAAAGGGGTATCTAAAGTTTAGAATCTCACCATTGAAGAACAACTTCAAGAACACAAGACCAGCAACCTCCTTGGATCAAAACCAGCCCAAGAACTCTGAAATCAACCTTCTAGTGCCTCAGCAACCAAGGATAGTATAATGCTAGGTGTTTGTGTGCAATAGTAAGAACAAAACACACTTTTGAGCTCAAACACACACACAAATCTAGAGACAGGGAGATATAGAGAGAGATATATATATCTAACTTGTATATCAGATTTCTAGAACCCTTGATAAGGGAGGAGGAGCTCCCATCTTATAGGAATCCAATTTGTAAAGCTTTTAAGAGAAGCTAAACAAGGCTCAAATCTCTCCATACACGTGTATGGAGGGAGTTAATTGTGCGTGCCAGCTGTGCCAGCTGGCACGAAATATCTGCCAAAAGCAGATGGAAAGGGGTCGGCTGGAAAATATGGCCGATTGACCAACAAAGGTGGTCGATCGACCATAAAAAGTGCCAACCGGCCAACACCTTTGGCCGATGGTAAGAAAAATAGGGCCGATGGCACAAAGCCTTGGCCGGTGGGTTGAGGAAATGGCCAACAAGCAACCCTCTTCCCTCAAAAGCAAAAACACAAGTGCTTGGTCCACAACCAAGCACAAAGCAGTCAAGTTGAGAGATCTTGAGGCAAGGCACGCGGCCGAGACCTCCGAGAACTCAAAATGGACACAAGCATGGATGATTATCGAGTGTTCAAACGATGACGTCCAAGTTTTGAGGACGGTCAAAAATGGGGTGTCTACAGTTGTCCCTCTTTGACAGAACTCGAAAGTCATAACAATGACGGGAGTGAATGTCAAAGCCCATAGACGACCCATTTTCGACACAGGGCCTGAGACTTAGACAAGCATACAGGGCAATAAAGATATGTGCCCGAAGGCAGGGGGAAGATGCAAAAGACATGCACGGTACCGAACATAACTTATGATCATGCAAAGAAAATTGTAACAAAGCAAAACATGCAACAGTTTTAAGCAGGTATATACAAATCTAACTACATTACATGCAGAAAGGATGTAAGAGAATCATACAATTCTCGTTACGTCTCACGCGGAGAATACAATACCTGTCCGATTCGTCTGGTCGTGCCAGCTTCAAGTGAACCGTACATACAATATCGTGCTTGGAAAAGAAAGAAAACTTAACAGGTATAATATTGTTAGAAACATACATAGCAATGCAAGCGAAAAGTGCGTAACAACACGGGTGAAGAGGTGCATGACGATGCAACCTAAGTGTGACGTATGACAATGCAGAAGGGAGTATGACAATACGAGGAAGGCATGCGTGACAACGCGAGCTGAGTATGACACATAACAATGCGATTTGGAACAAGCGTAACAATGCTAGGAAGGCATGCATGACAATAGAAATCGTGGGATGCATAAAAATGCAATTTGAAACAAGCATAACAATGCAAAAAGGGCACAAACACATGTAAGTAAAGCACACGCGACAACGTATACAATGTGTGAAGTAACAAAAGCAAAGTACACATGTAAGTAAAGCATACGCGACAACGCATACAATGTGTAAGGCAAGGAATGGACACATGTAAGTAAAGCACACGCGACAACGTGTACAATGTGTAAAGCAAGGAATGAACACATGTAAATAAAACATACGTGACAACGCATACAATGTGTAAAATAAGAGAAACTTGAACACATGTAAGTAAAGCATATGCGACAACGTGTACAATGTGTGAAATAAGAGGAACTTGAATACATGTAAGTAAAGCATACGCAACAACGTGTACAATGTGTGAAATAAGAGGAACTTGAACACATGTAAGTAAAGCAAACGCGACAACGTGTACTATGTGTAAAATAAGAGGAACTTGAACACATGTAAGTAAAGCACACGCAACAACGTATACAATGTGTGAAATAAGAGGAACTTGAACACATGTAAGTAAAGCATACGCGGCAACGCATACAATGTGTGAAATAAGAGAAACTTGAACACATGTAAGTAAAGCACACACAACAACGTGTACAATGTGTGAAATAAGAGAAACATGAACACATGTAAGTAAAGCACACGCAACAACGTGTACAATGTGTGAAATAAGAGGAACTTGAACACATGTAAGTAAAGCACACGCGACAATGCATACAATGTGTGAAATAAGAGGAACTTGAACACATGTAAGTAAAGTACACGCGACAACGCATACAATGTGTGAAATAAGAGGAACTTGAACACATGTAAGTAAAGCACACGCGACAACGCGTACAATGTGTGAAATAAGAGGAACTTGAACACATGTAAGTAAAGCATACGCGACAACGCATACAATGTGTGAAATAAGAGGAACTTGAACACATGTAAGTAAAGCACACGCAACAACGTGTATAATGTGTGAAATAAGAGGAACTTGAACACATGTAAGTAAAGCACACGCAACAACGTGTACAATGTGTGAAATATGAAAGGATTGAAACTACAAAGTAAGATGAACCATGTTAAATGCAAGAACGAAACAAAGTATAACCACTACGTGCTTATTATAAACATGACAATACATTGTAATGCAACACATTTAAAGTGATTTGCAAAAATCACAAGATACAAAAGGATACGAAAAAGGATACACCTTGTGCGTATTCGAGCATCGCACACAGAAGACATGGTCCGAGGTCAAAACGGAGGCCGGTTAAGCTTCAAAAATGCATTTTCTTGCACTGTCTTGAGGAATGGAGGTCCCAAACATCATATTTGACCCAAACAATGGTGTAGGAGGTGCATCGGCCACAAGGGGGTGCCACCGGTCATCCATCGGCCATCAAATGAGACCATCGGCCAAATATTTAGTCGACCGGCCAACAATTTGGCCGACCGGCCAAAAATGGCTGTGTCGGGGCAGTTTTGACATTTAGCCACGGGTCTTTAAATATAGGGCCTTAAACCCTATATTTTCACTTCCTCCTAACTCGAAAATCCTTCCTCTCCCTCTCTGGGTGATTTCCCAACCTTCGATCCTCATTTTTCCTTGGTTTTCGGGCTCTTTTCGTCGTTCGATTCGCGAAACCCTTCTCATTTCGCACACTTTGAACCGAACAAAACTCGGTTTCGGTGACTTTTCCTTGATTTCCACCACTTGGGGCTTGTTTTCCCCAAGTTTTCCTCGGTCTTCGTGCCTTTTTCCAGACTCCGACCTTTTCTCCCATTTTTCACCCTCTCGGGGTTGACTTTTGGGTTAACTTTTCACATTCTTGCCCATTTTGAGACCTTCGGCCATTTTCGTACTCTTCTTGAGATGGCCGATGACATTCCGCAGGGTGGGACTCCCCCAGAGATGGACATGGACCCCGAGGTCGAGCTCTTGTCTCTCAGTGTCCGACCATTCGACCCGGCGACCTACAGGCCGACGATACATGTGTTGCCTCCTGATGGCCTCCGCCAGTTTAGGAGTCATGCGAGGGGTGCACCACCAGAGCTTTTGTTGCGCGAGCCTGAGTCACATCTGTCCTATGGCGCTTCTGAGGTACACTCTTCCTCTATTTCATTTCCCACAATGTAGAACATATAACTGCGATAGTCAATCATGTTCTTTAAATGTTTAAACCCGATACACTGATACATCATACATGCAGTTCACTGCGAGCACACCCACACCCGATATCTGTATAAACCTGAACACATGCACACACACTGCATTGTCATCAATTTTGAGCGCACTCAAACACATGCACACACACTGCATTGTCAACTGAATAACCCAAAGACACTGATACATCATATGCTGTAGTTCATGTGTAGGCGCACCCACGTCCGACATCTGTATAATCTTGAACACATGCACACACACTGCATTCTCATCAATTCTGAAAGCTTTTCAAAACTGTATTTCTAACATTGCTTCGCAACTGTTTGTCTTTGAACACAGGGAGATTCCCATGCCTTCCAGGGGTATGGGAATGTCGTTGCTCGTGGTTGGTATATGGAGCTGCCCGATGCGGTCCGCCACATCGTCGACGAGGCCGGCTTTGGGACCTTCTGCATAGGACTCTCGTGCCTCACTGCGAGCAGGCCCCTTCTTGCTGCTTTAGTGGAGAGGTGGTGGGCCATCACCAACTCTTTCCACATTTCTTCCCACCGGGGAGATGGCGATGACTCCCTTTAATTTCTCCATGCTCACAAGCATCGGAGTAGGGGGTGATCCGATCCCCTTTGATACAGATATGGACGAGTGGGACGCCGCTCATTTACACTTGCTTGGTACTCAGCCACCTCTTGCCCGACCAGCATTTGTGAGGTACTCATGGCTCGAGGACCACTTCCATATCCAGGCGCCTACGACCCGGGAGGAGGAGGAGCAGTACGCTCGCGGCTTCCTCATGTTCCTGCTGGGGACCACTCTCTTCGCCGATCGGGCAAACACTGTGCCCCTTTGTCTGTTGAGTGCATCGGTTGACGTGACGCAGATCCGGTGTTACGACTGGGGTGGCGCTGGCCTGGCCACACTCTACGGATATATGAGCTCATCCTCTCGCTGCAGCAGATAGTTGCTCGGAGGTTATTGGCGAGCTTGGGAGGTACACCTTCTTTTTCTATTTTACATTTCTGCTTTACATTATCTATACACTGTACACTAAACACATGCAGTCTACTTCACACTGGTTGTATACTGCACACACAGGACACATATAATTTGCCTTACACACTGTACATATTGCACAATACACTTCACATACTGCATAATACACGGTTCTGTGATTTATGCTTTATTCTGCATTTTGCTTTATCTAATAAGCATACTGATGTTTGCCCTGTTACATTTTGTAGTTGTGGGTACATGCCTACTTCTCGAGGCTTGCCCCAGTACCAAATGAGGAGGTCTCCCTTGGCGTCCCATTCTCCCACCGCTTCGACGTGAGATGCGAGCGGAGGCCACGGGAGCCTTTCATATTCTTCCGCCGATATTTTGACACCATTACCGCCGCAGAGGTATTTTAGAATTTACAGTTCATTTAAGCCTTGCTTTATATTATTCTTTCAATATCAGTAGGTAACGAACTGTGTATCATTTACAGATCACCTGGCAGCCCTGGGCTCCGTTGCCGGACGTGGTGAGGGATCGGTATGCGGGCGTCGAGAAGACTGCCCGATTCAGGATTTTGCCAGAGGGCCCAGTCTGTTGGGCTTGGTACCTGAGCGAGCGCTTCCTACGCCAAACCTTGGGCTTACCGGAGTAGATAATCCCAGAGCTGCCTCCTACGACCATGAGGCAGACAGAGAGGTACACGCCACAGGAGATGGTCGATTTCACGATAGGTTGGGATGCGGAGCGCTTTTGAGACGAGGGCGACTACACCGAGTTCATCCAGGCCTATCTGATGCCATCTCTGACTGGTGCTTGCTGAGTCGAGAGAGAGAGACCTGCGGCGCCAGCGGTCGGAGCAGGGGCATCGAGGGCATCGAGGGCACCGAGGGCACCTCCAGCCCGAGGCAGGAGTGGATCCCAGAGAGGACGGGGAGCTGAGTGGCCAGCACTGCCCACGATGATCACATGCCGAGGGCAAGGTGGGGAGACTTATCAGATTCTTTTCGCTCCTCCTCCTGCTGATCATGAGCTTGTCGAAGTCTATGGCTCGACCCCAGTATGTACTACTAGACTTTGCATTATGTACAGTCATTTCAATTCATTTGATATCCCGCAAAAAACTAATGACTTCAACACTTTTGCAGGCTTCCGTCGAGTACACTCGCCAGTCCCTGGAGTTGACAGCCTTAGCGGTAAGGATGCTGCAGCGGTGCATCGACTTGTTGACCATCTACAATATCCCGGTAAGTTCTTTCAACCGCAGTCTCAAACTCTGCCTAATCTGTTTTATACATAATCTGATGCATCACACTATCAACACGGCACCTGATACACAGGACTCACGGCACTGACACACTGTAACTCATATATTGCTCGCAGCATTGCTCATGACATTCATACATTGAACTTGCATTACATCGTGATTCTCAGCTCGACATTCATACCTGCTCACATCTGTATTCGGTTTTCATACTTTGCTTTACGTAGCATAACTGATGCATTTGCCCACTATTCTTTTCAGGCTCCATTCCAGATACCAATTGCAGGAGGCGCTCCAGCAGGACCATCTGTATCTGCTCAAGGAGCAGGAATAGTAGGGAGAGGGACCACAATATACCCCTGCACCAAAGTCGGGTGTACTTACCCTGGAAGCAGCTCACGAGTGCCGATTCTAGACGATGATGAGTCTGAGGCGGAGGCAGAGTCGTCTGAGGACGAGACTAGAGATGGCTTAGGCTCGGACTCAGATGACGGGGCCGGCGACGATGCTCCTGGACCTTCGTCTAGGAAGAGGACGAGGACAGACTCTCGTGCTTTAGGTGACTGATGCTGATCCAGACATTTGCTGCTTTTCTTCTTTTTCTTACTTTGTTCAAACATTTTGTTGCTTTTCCTTTTTTGTTTTACTTTTCTTTTTGCTGGTAGTTTGAGCACATTGTACCGCCGCATGCAGGTTTTATTTTCTTCAAAACTATGTACTTGAAAAGATGATGGAATGAAACAAGCTTTTTGTTCAAAAAGTGTTACATTTGTACATTCTATGCATCGCATCGCATTATAAAACAATGTAAATGAGATTGAACTTTTGTTTGAAAATTAAGCACTTGCATCGTAATAATCAGGTAGTGAACCGATTAACGACAAAAACAACTCGATAATCAAAACAAAGAACTCGATAAGCTAACCAAGTGAAAATACAACTCGATAAGGAAAGCATAGACTTAAAGAATGTAAAATACAACTCGATAAGCAAATGTACAACAACTCGATAAACAAATTGAAGTAACAGGCGTGACTTCGCAAAATCATCATCGAAAGACATTGTAAGTGGAACCAGTTACAAGTTCTCAGCATGTTCAAAACATAAACCGCTCAGGGAACAAGGAGGAAGGCCATCGGCCAAAAGGAGAGGTCATCGACCACAAGAACCGGCCATCGGCCAACATTACTAGTCGATCGGCCAAAAATGATTGTCGGTTGGCACTATTTGTGGTCAACCGGCCAAAAATGGTGAGTACCTCTAGAATATTGACACCTGTCTTCCACTCACATCTTATCTTCTACAAAAGCCCCAGCTTCGTAGTTTTGCTCATTTCAACACTGTTTTTGCACCAAATGGAGGAGTTCCTTGTCGAAAACCTCACAAATTGGATTGCCAACTTGGATGGCTCGGAAAAGCTGAATTTCCGGGGCTTCGGCATAAATGCACTATTCACGTTGGGTCGCACCCTGCTGCATTTTCCGTTCTTCTATGCCGCGACAAGATTTTGGAATCCGGTAACACACGTCTTTAGCTTTTGTGACCAAGAGATGTGTCCTACTTACGAGGATTTCCAAGCTTTGATGGAATCCGAGCGTAATGAAGAAATCCTGCCTCAACTCCGGTTCGGCCACGTCCAAGCCCGAGAACGGATGTGCAGCCTTACTTTGCATGATGCTCGGTCATTGATTCACGATGGAGAACTGGACATTTCGAGCTTGGTTCGTCGGTTTTCTAATGTCGGTGACTGCGGTGACCATTATTGGCAGGGTTATCGACAACATGCGCTTTGCTTATGCTTGCTATCCCATTTCTTGCTTGTCCCGGGCTCCGGCGGGTTTAGCACTCGTTTGATTGAAGTCACCGAGGGCCTGAAAGAGGGCAAAAGCTGCATTGCTATGACATTGGCTAAGACAATGATGGGCTTAGACGCTTTTCATCACCAGGAGACGGCTACATTTACAGGGAGTCCACTACTATTGTAGGTAATTTTTCCCACCCATCTCACATACATTGCTCACATCACTCGACCGTCAGGCTCGATTTTTCTCTCAAAACCCTTTTTCTCACTTTTTCTCTTAGCGTACACCTCTCTATTCTTTAATCTCTCATTTTTCATCCCTCCCCAGGTATGGTTGATGGACAAACTGAGAGTGGTGGACTCATGTCCAATGTATTAAGCTCGCAGCTATTTCTCCCGACGACGTCTAGTCGATGCCCCGGATGAGGGATGATGGTACGACTGGATGTGCCGTTTGTCCGCAGACCGCATTGCTTGGCGCTGTCCTTGGCTCAATCTGCTGGCAATGAGTTATAGCATGACCCGTCAGCCCAGGATTCAGTTGATTGGCATGATGCACAGTGTCTTCTATTTTTCATTCTGGTTCCGGCGTCAGTTTGGATATGATTAGACTTGCCCAAAAGAAGGGATTGAGTACCCTGCTACATTTCCGGTCCGAGGCGCGCAGCTAGCTCGGTATGCCATGGCATCGAGGACGAGAGAGCTTCTGGCTCCCGCTCCTACTTTCAGCTACACCCTTTTTGATGAGTGCATAGATTGGCTCAATGAAGAGGCACAGGTAGGGCCCACTTTGGCATCAGAGGCTTCAACCAGCTCTGGGAAGGGACGCAGGAACACCTGACTATGCTCCGAATTTATTTGCTTTAATCAGGACTTTCAAGTTTCCTTTATGAATGTAATGAAAAGCAACTTCAATTTGTATTCAAGAGCAGGAGAACTCTATATTGAAATCAATAAAATTGAAGGTTATGGGTACTAAAATTTTTTCATTTGGTCCAAAAATGGTCTAAGTTGTAAAAAGATTAATTTGAGCAAAATCAACTTTTATTAAAACTTTTCAAAACCATTTTCGATATGGATCAGAACTGGACACGCTTGAGATTTGTTACTAAGATGCATAACCCCGGATCCCAGCAACTGGAAAGTTGCCCCTAATTTGAATAGCACTGCACCGGAGATTACAACCAAGCTTTTGAATGGTGAACAGACAAAGATGACCAAGCATGATCACATGGACAAAGTTGATCGGGGAAGTATTTATGGCTGGACTTCAGGATGAAGTTGCCTACGTATCCCAAAGATGGGAATCAAGCCTTACGTAGTTCGGCTTGGGTTCACTCGAGTATTTACGCTCTCCTTTTGCGCTTTAACTTTTGCCAAGGCCGCCCTTTGTGGGTTTTCAACCTTGCGAGCTCAGTTTTTATAATTTCAAATTTTCTATGCTCTAACTTCTGCCTAGGTTGCCCTTTCGGGTTTTCGGCCTAGCAAACCGCTTAGGGGTAATATTTCTTCAACTTGTTCGTGTTGATTGGCTGTGAGAACTCTAGGCCATCTAGGTCCATCAGAACGACAGCTCCACCTGACCAAATAGACTTATTAATGTATGGGCCAGTCCAATTAGGTCTGAATTTGCCCCTAGGGTCGTAGATGGGAGCTCTGTTGTCTTTGAGCACCAAATCTCCTTCTTTCAAATTCCTGGACTTAACCTTCTTGTTAAAAGCCCTGGCAATTCTGCGTTGATAACCCTGAACATGGTACAGTGCTTTCAGTCTTCTCTCATCAAACAACATGAGTTCTTCGAATCTGCTTTGCTGCCAATCTGCCTCAGTCATCTGACACTCAGCCAGTACTCGTAATGATGGAACCTCAATTTCGATAGGCATAACGACCTTCATCCCATAGACCAAGGAATACGGAGTCGCCCCAGTAGAAGTTCGAATTGAAGTCCGATAGCCCCACAGAGCAAATGGAAACTTATCTAGCCAGTCCCGGTAGGTTTCCACCATCTTCTGCAAAATGTGTTTGATGTTCTTGTTGGCGGCCTCAACTGCTCCGTTGGTCTGCGGTTGATATGTAGATGACTTATGGAAAGCCACGTTGTATTTGTCCAACAAGTCAATCACCTCCTTCTTGAAGTGGGATCCATTATCTGAAATGATCTCGTTCAGGACCCCATAGCGACAGATGATGTTGTTCCTGATGAACTTGGCGACATGTGAAGCCTTCAACACCGCATAGGATTGGGCCTCAACCCATTTCGTGAAATAGTCTATCGCGACTAGAATAAACTCATGCCCATTGGACCCTTTTGGAGTGACAGCCCCTATTACATCAATCCCCCAGATTGAAAACGACCATGGCGAAGTCATGTTGTACAGCTTCGACGGCGGGATGTTCATGCGATTTGCATGGATCTGACATTTGTGACATTGCCGGACAAAGCCAATACAATCCTCCTCCATGGTGGACCAGTAATAACCTTGTCTAAGGATCTTCCGGGCTAGCATCACCCCGTTCATGTGCGCTCCGCACTCTCCTCCATAGATGGCCTCCATCAGGCGCCTTGATTCTTCGGCATTAACGCACAGCTTATGCATTCCCAGATGACCTCTCTTGTACAGTTTACCCCCGCAGACGATGAACTGAGTAGCCATTCTTCTAATTGCCCTCTTATCTTTGGCATTTGCCCCTGGTGGATACGCTTCCTTTTCCAAGAAGTTCCAGACGTCGTAATACCAGGGATTCTCATCTTGAACCTCTTATATGGCAGTAAGCAGCTCGTAGGCCGGCACAAATTTCTAGTCAATGATGATCGGACGCATCCGGACTCCAAAAGGGATGTCTATCATGGAAGATAGAGTTGCTAGTGAATCTGCGAACCTATTGTTCTCTCTTAATAGATGAACGAAGTTCAGCTTCTCAAATCGAGGAATTAGCAAGTCCAAGGTCTGGTGGTAGATTCTCATCTTTTCTTCTTTGACTGTCCAGTCTCCCTTAGCCTGGGATACAACAAGGTTCGAGTCCCCGATGACGTCCAACCGTTTTGCCCCTAATTATAGGGCGGCTTCTAAACCAGCAATGCATGCCTCATACTCTGCTTTGTTGTTCGATACTTTGAAACGGAGTTTGAATGCTAAAGGGATACGAGAATTGTCGAGTGCTATCAGCAACACCCCTATCCCATACCCATATTGATTTGATGCTCCATCAAAGTACATCGTCCAAAATTCTTCTTCGACATGCAGAATGGCCTCGTCTGGGAATAGGTACTCAACTGCTTCATCCCCTTCCATAGGGTGATCGGGTAGGAACTCTGCTACGGCACTCCCCTCTACTGACTTCCGCGTCACATATTTCAGATCGAATTCGGAAAGTAGCAGCAACCAACGGGCTAGCCTACCCGTAAGTGCTGGTTTCTCGAAGAGATATTTGATGGGATCTAATCTCGAAACCAACATTACAGAGTGAGCTAACAGGTAGTGCCGGAGCTTCCCGGTAGCCCATACCAAGGCTAAGCAAGCCTTTTCCAGCGGAGTGTAACGGGTCTCGTAATCCAGCATCTTCTTGCTCAAGTAGTAGATAGCTCTCTCCACCTTGTCCTCAGACTCTTGCACAAGCACGCAACCCATTGTAGTTTTAGTCACTGAAAGGTACAAAATCAACGGTTTCCCTGGCTCAGGCGGTGACAACACGGGTGGGTTCTGTAAGTATTGCTTGATCTGTTCAAAAGGAGCTTGGCATCGGCCGTCCCATTGGAACTTCGTTCCTTTCTTCAGGAGACCAACGAGTGGTTCACAAGTCAAGGTTAATTTAGCAATAAACCGTCTTATGAATTGCACTTTACCCAGAAAGCCTCGCACCTCCTTTTCAGTCTTTGGTGGTGGCATTTCTAAGATGGCCTTGATTTTGGAAGGGTCGACTTCGATACCTCTCTGTGTAATCAAGAATCCCAGCATTTTCCCTGCTGTAACACCAAACGTACACTTCTGAGGATTCAGCCGCAACCGGAATTCTCTGATCCTTTAGAAGAACTTTTACAAGGCGGTATAGTGGCCCTCTCTTTCTTTGGACTTGACAATCATGTCGTCCATGTACACCTCAACCTCTTTGTGGATCATGTCATGCAATATCATGGTCGCAGCCCGTTGATAAGTAGCACCAGCATTCTTCAACCCAAATGGCATCACCCTATAACAATAGGTCCCCCATGGGGTGGTAAAAGCAGTTTTCTCCCGGTCTTCGGGTGCCATTACTATCTAATTGTAGCCTGAGAAGCCATCCATGAACGAAAGCAATGCATGCCCTGCAGTGAAGTCCACTAACTCATCGATATACGGCAGAGGAAAGTCGTCCTTCAGACTAGCTTTGTTCAAATCTCTAAAGTCCACACATATCCAGATCCTGCCATCCTTCTTCGGCACTGGAACTATGTTGTCCAACCAAGTTGGGTATTCGGATACCAGCAGGAACCCTACATCAATCTGCTTGGTGACCTCTTCTTTGATCTTGGTAGCCCAGTCGGGGCGGATCCTTCTGAGCTTCTGCTTGACAGGTCGAGCCTCTGGGTCAAGAGGGATCCGGTGCTGTACAATCTTAGGATCGATTCCAGGCATGTCTTCATAGGACCATGCGAAAACATCTTTGAAATCTTTTAATAAAGTGACTAAGCGCTCGCGCTCCTTCGAAGACAACGTGGACCCAATCTGGGCCAGCTATGGGTCCTTCTCAGTACCAACATTAATTTGGGTGATTTCATTAACCAAGGGTTTTACAAACCTCTTCTGCTCTTGTTCTAACAAATATTTCAAAATCGGAGGAATTTCTTCCTCGTCATTTTCATCGAAGTTTTGAAAGTCCTGATTAATACAATAACTCAAAGGCACAAAAAAATACTCAAAAGCCACAGCCATGCCATTCTCATTAAGTACTTCATCCAGTCCATCCGCTACTTTCGTTACAACAGACTCAAAAGAGAAAGAAAAAAACGACATAGACAAGACTGTGGCATCCGGGTTATCACCCCCAAGAATATCAGACTCAGACTCAGACGAGCTAGAACCTAATTCCGACTCACAAGACTCAGTGGAATTAGATTCCGGCTCACTACCTGACCTGGTGCTGCTCGATAAGAATCCCTCCTCGTACTACCAGACAAGAGAGGGTGCGATGGATGCATCCAAAATGTTTGCAGATGGGCTCACAGCCGTTTCATTCCTAATCATAGACATTGAGAGATCATCCCCTAATCACTCATGTACGATCGGAGGATCTGAAAGTAGACAAGCCAGTGCTACCCCCATCTTAAACTCAGTGCCCTCGAAATCCACTTCCATACACTGCTCAACTTCAGCTGATGGGTCTGTTTGCTTCTCGGCAACATCATCCCTGGATAACTGCAGGTCAAAGAAGATCTCAAACCCTGGCAAGCGACGCTTCTTTGCATTCAACCATGGTTCTGGAAAGCCGCAGAATGGAAAGTCTTCCCCCTCTTGGACGAAGCGTCCGTTCAGGGTGCCCTAGATAGGCCGATGCATCAACTCAAAATGCCTCCCGGCCTGCTTGGCTCTGGCTCTTCCAGCCATCTCTTTGCCCTTCCTTACCCAGTCCTCTTTGGTAGGCAGATAGCCTAAGCCAAAGGTATGCGGATTGTGCAGCACTTCGGCCGATACAACAATGCCCTTCTGGCCACTCTTTCCTAGTCCCATCCCGGGGATGTGTTGGAGCTTGTTCAT
This sequence comes from Camellia lanceoleosa, assembly GCA_025200525.1. Taxonomy (NCBI): domain Eukaryota; kingdom Viridiplantae; phylum Streptophyta; class Magnoliopsida; order Ericales; family Theaceae; genus Camellia; species Camellia lanceoleosa. The sequence continues at coordinate 120,471,106 of CM045762.1, read as the reverse complement.
GAGGTACACTGACTGTGCACTGATATACAACCCCTCATCAACAACCAAAATGTTTTGCACGACCCGGGCCTCGGCTAGGGTAAATCCCGACAGGAACACATCCTCTGTGCCATGTTCGATTTCCAAAACCGGCGTAGACACCTCTGGCGGCGGATGGATTGACGAATTCCCAAAAACAATAGCCACCCCCTTCCCATGGGGGTATTTCAATATTCAATGCAGAGTGGAAGAGACCGCCTTTACTTGGTGCAGCCACGGCCGCCCTAGGAGTAGATTAAAGGTTGCGGGAATGTCCAAGACATGAAAATCAACATCGTGTTGTCCTGGACCAACCTGGGTCTGAATCCGCACAGTCCCTTTCACCTCTCTGCTTGTATTGTCATAGGCCCTTATTACCTGGGTGGTTGGCACAAAGTCCGCGGGCTTCATCCCGATTGCATATGCCGTCCTTGATGGGCACACGTTAATGGCGGATCCTGTGTCGACAAGAACTACCGGTATCCATTTGTCTCTACACTCAACAGAGATGTAGAGTTGTTTGTTATGTTCCGAGCCTTCAGGCGGCAATTCCTTATCAGAAAAGGTCAATGTCGGGGAAGCTCCTCCCGAAAAGACTAGTCTTACCAGTTGCTCGGGCGTGGTGCCGATCGAAAGTTTGGACTTGTCCATCGCAGAGAGGACATCCTGTCTATGTACCCTTGAAGCCATAAGCAATCCCCAGATGGAGATGTCTGCTTGTATCTTCTTTAGCTGTTTCAGCATAGCCTCCTCTTTGAGCAATTTATCCTTCTTCTTTTCCACCTCTTTGTCCTTTCCGGACGCCTCTCGTTGATCTAAGTGCAGGGGTTTGAAATACCGCCCGCTCCTATTCATGTGATCAACTTCGCCAATGTACCAGGTATCATCCGGTTGGTTGCTCCCCCATTCCTCATCTGTGTGGGCAAGACATAGGTCGTCATCTTCCCAACACATACCATCGGCAGCCGACAAACACCTGTCCAGCTCTGTCACAACTATTCCTGTGCCCACAGCACCTTCCGTTCCCGCGATCGCAACATGTTCTGTCCCCACAAGGACCTTGGCTTTTCTAGCTCTCTCAGAATCTTTGATCCTTTCTCGCTCAAATTACTTCAGTACAGCCTGCCGTTTGGTTTCCTCTATTCCCAAGCTGCCCGTGTTTTGAGCAAAATTCTTTACACCGGTGCTCTCCGGCGATAAAACTGATTCCCTACCCTTCCAGCCACTGTTGATGTCCCCGTTCCTAACGGACTCTGTTCTGACTGAGGCTGCTTAACAACATCTGGCTCGTCATTGAGCCACCCAGTAGCTTCCGCTGACCCTTCCAAACCAAACCAGTTGACAGTCACGTCTCCCAGATCTTGTTCGTTGAAGAATTGAAGGTTCGCGATGTCCTCCTCTAGTTCTGCCAGGTCATCTAGCCCTTGATTAAGTCCATCTTCCCATACTACACAAACCTCTGCCCCCATTGGCAATTCCACATTCGGCTTATCTTGGCCTGCTGATGTAATGTAACCGCTCGGGTTGTATATGAAGCTTGCTGACTCCTCAGGCTTTGTATAATCATTCTCGTCTGCTTCGGCAGTCGAACCACTTCTATCTTCGATAGCTACCACCACCATTTCAGGTTGGGTTAGGGAGATGTCCAACATGCACAAGACAGTGCTGTCAGGAATGAACACCTCCGGCTTGGGTAAGTGGGAAGAGGTGATGTATATGCTGGGGTCGTATGACACAGCCCCAGTTTGAATCAAATTGATGTGTTTGGGAGGTGGAGCTTGGTTGTGTGGTGGGAGAGGGTTGGTTGTGACATTCGGCTTCTCCGAAGGCACGATCACCCTATTATCAATGAGATCCTGAATCTCATGACGTAATTGGAAGCACTGGTCGGTTTCATGACCATGTTGTTGGTGAAATGAGCAGTATTTAGCTGGGTTATGGGAAGGGGGAAGTTTTTCTGGCAATGGCCGTGGCTCCAGGGGCTTCAAGTGCCCTTTTCTGATTAAAACCCCCAAAGCTTTGGAGAGGGGCATGTATAGGGGAGTGAAGGTTCTTTGGCCTTTGGGTGCGTATTTGGCTATTTGCAAGCTGCTACCGGACACGCCGGTGAATGGCGTAGCTTCAAGGGCTCTTGGGGTATTGGTGGTGGCAACCATACTCACATTTGAAGATCTAGTAGCTGCGGCATTGCCTATGCCCGCATTTGCACTGCAGTTGAAAGTCCTCCTGAGCTGCTCTCTATCATGGTCAATCAGACCTTGTTTCATAGAATCTTCAATCTGCACCCCTATCTCATGTAGATCTACAAAGGTGGGGAGGGGAAGAACAATCATCTTCTGCATGAGCTTGGGTTGGATGTTGCGCACAACCATTCGGATTTGATCTTTGTCAACGGGCCTGATGGTCATCATCGAGGCCTTGGCCCTCCACCGGGTCACAAAATCGGAGAAGCTCTCCTTCGGCTCTTGCTTGGTTGTCTCAAGATCACGAGTTATGATCTCGATCTGTGTATTGTAGGAGTATTGAGCTATGAAGACCTCAGCCATCTCCTCTCAACTTCTTTTAACGGAATCTTCCAGTTTTGCGTACCAAATATCCACTACACCCGACAGGGTCCGGCCAAACAAAGATAGTTTCTGTAATTTGATGAGGCCCATCGGCCTTAGTATATCTGAAAACAGCCGCAAATGCACCATAGGATCCCCAGACCCATCGAAACGATCTATGTGCGGCATTTTAAACCGGTCCGGCAGTGTCACGGCTGAGTCGATATACCTATCCTCAATATCTGGAATGGACTTCACACCCTGAGACTTCTTGAACAGCTTTTCAAGCTTGCTCACTTTCAACACTGTGGGGTCCGTCTCAAACTCAAAGGGGGAATCCGGTAGGTTGGTGGGTGTTTTGGATAGCTGGGGTAGAACCGGGAGTGGAGTCAGCCCGACTGGAACGTCCGTATTGTCCTAGACATTATCTGTCTCCCCGAGTATTGGAACTGTTGGTGGGGGAGGGGCTTGGTGTGAAGCAGATGCTCCAATTTGCTGCTATAGCCTAGTGATTAACTCTGCTTGTTGGGCCATGACCTCGGCCTGTTGTCTGGCAAATTCTGCTTGACGAGTAGCGTCCTGCTGCATAGTTCTCATGCTTTCCTGGAGCTGATGCATCATTTCCTCCATTCCTACCATGTTGTATTGATCTATCTGGATGACCGGTATATCTGTCCCTATAGTAGAAACTGAGACCTCAGCCTGACTGTTCACTGGTGGAGTGGACCACTGATTTGGCAACCGCTGTATTGATACACTGTGCCTTTTTGACCTTCGTCTAGTAACCAGGGTAAAGAGTATAACACTGGTTGTTCATCTATCAGATCCTCGGATCGATTAAGTCTACGACCTATAACCCAGAGTGCTCGGGGGATATCTGCCTGGTCGGAATCAATGGTGCTAAACTACCTTGCAAAAAGATAAATAAAGCATAATAAGGAAATGATAAAAAAAAACGGACAGCATAACAGCTTAAATAAAGATAACACACAGTTGGCAAACACAAGCTGAAAGGACTGTTCTCAACCACTGAATCACTGTTCCCAAATCACTGCTCCAAAACTGAATCTGACACCCGCAGATATAACTAATTCTCAAAACACTGATGCTCGCAGGCTTGATACTCAGACTTGCAGGCTGATACGTGCATTCTTGTAGAGGCCAACTCTAAAGCACATAACAAACAAGTGAGAGCCAAAACACCCTAATGGAGGGGTAGGGTTTCCCTGTCCTATTTTGTCAGGAGCTAGGGTTTCACTACGCACGCAACGGTTTCAAACAACCTACAATCGGGTAAGCAACCTGTCCTAATTTGGAATAGTCACTATGGATTCTGATATGTACTAGGTCGAATGGTCAAAAAGGGTGCCCCGGTAAAACCGGGGTTTGTGTTCCTGTTGTGGCAGAGCCCGCAACCGGTCAGCCTTATAGCACACTTCTCAAAGCGGGCCTCCGGCAAACACGGTGTCCTAGGTGTACCAATGCAAATACAATGCAAAGAAACACATAAGTGTAATCAAAACAAGATATCATGACTTCGAGTCAAGTTCTCTAAATCCCCAGCAGAGTCGGACTCAAATGTCACGGTTCTTAATCTGACCTCACAATGTGCGATGTAAGATTGATAAATCACCAAAGAGTCCAAATCCGGCAAATCGTTTTGGAAAACTAATTTTTGTAAAGAAGTGCCAAACATGGACTACTTTGCCAGATACAGAGTCGCTACCAAAATATTTATTTTGGGGAAAATTTAGGAAACCTTGACTCGTTGCCTAAGGCCTCGTGTCCGTCATCACCAAAGTTACCTCGGCTAGGGAACTTGGGTACGATTGGGGAAGGTCATCTATGAGCACCCCGCTCGCCCGATCAAAGGATCAGCCTCTACTAACATGATATCTTATTTTTGAAAACACATGTGTTCTTATTCTAATTATTAAACCTAGAATTACTATGTGATGCGCACAACATACAAGTATAGACTAGATCGCCTAATTTGGAACAAAGCATCGCATATCCGTTTGTTTGGAAATGTTTTGAAGTTTGCTACTCGCAAGTAGGCTAAAACACAGATTTCAATGAATTGTTCCAATTCAAGTAATCCAACCTTCACCCACAGGCATTCAGGTAGTTATATCACATAAGCAGTTAGCCTCATGGCAAGCATGCTGTCATGGCAACATTAACACACATGCAGTATGCTAAAGCGTAAACACTCACACTGTACTCCGAGCCAAAAAAAAGAACTAGTTAGAAATCATGCATGATCCTAGTTCATGTTAAGATGGCTAATGCAACACATGCAAAATGCAACTAGAAATAGGCTCGGCTATTCTAAAATGGCATATGAGATGCAACTTGATAATCATGTATTCAACTTGGAATTGAAATACAATGCAGTTTGTATGATGCGCCGAGCCCGGTGCATACAAGACAGATGAATGATGCAAACATGCATAGCATAAGGATGCTGATTGAAAATGACCCTAAACTAACCATCATAAGCAGGTAAGTAAAAGGGAGAAAGACGTGGGGTTGGAAGACATTCACACACTCACGCACACTTATTACAAAATTCGCCCTCTCGACGGAGGGTCTGAAAGAATAATACAAATTAACTAATTAACAAGCTAATTAATTATTACACAACGCTTAACTAATTAAACAAATTAATTAAGCTCTAAAAATAGTAAAGAGGTCTCGGGAAGAGGGATGAATGCACGCATGCTCGGCTCCGATCGGAAATCCATCGCCATGCCACATGTTGCCTCTGTTTGCACTGTTCTGTACCTCAGGAAACTGTGCCAGCTTCTGTGACACTTCTGAACCACCTCATGGTCACTGTAGGAGGTCGTCGACCAAGAGATAAGGCCATCGGCCATGTAGAACTGGTCCTCGACCATGTGTGAAGCCATCGGCTGATAATACATAGCCGGCCGGCACTGAAGATGGCCGACCGACCATATCTTCCTGTAGAATGCTGTCTTGCTGCAGCAGAGGACAAACACAGCATGGCAATGCATTTTCAAAGCAATTTATGCACGACCACCCTCCTTATCATGTCATGACCTCAAGGGAGTATGGTTCTCGACCCTCGGGTCATCAATCACGCATTTCAACGCATGATGGCCAAAGGAGCCGAATGTGCAATTTATATTAAATGAAATGCACATAAACACATAAGGGGCCCCAACCTCTATCATGCTTGATTAAGAGGCAAGGGATGCATGCTCAATGCTATGCAACCTAGGCATGCATGCAAGCTAATGCAACATGAGCATGCAAACAAGCAATGTGCAATAGGCATACAACCTAAACAAATAAGCATGCAAGGCATGTAACAACAATGCCAATGACAAACATGCAACAACATGTTGGGCAAATATGTGACAACATGTAAAGGGACAAGTATATTTAGACCAATGTAATATATGCAAAGCAACTTAACAAAGGGGGCATGCCAAATGCGACATAACTCAAGCATGCAACAACATGCAATAGGCCAAGTATGCAACAACATACAAGGCAAGCATGCGATAACATGCGATAATGGTCTTAAACCAAAATGGACAGCTCTCAAATAGGTCCAAATCAGTGGCCAAAGTGCTAAGAAATGAAGGACAAAGCACATACAAACATGCATGCCAAATGGCCTAAAGACTGAGGCATGAAAAGGCAACTCTTAAGCACACTTAAAAGAGACAAACTTAGACATGTGAAAAATGTGTTAAGCCCTGAAATCATGCAAGGGATGATGCCAAATCAACCAAACCATGCAATTAAGGCATACAATAAAGCCCAAAACTTGAAACTGGCCAAGGGACTCAAACCAAGGCTATATGAAGCTAGCCCCAAAGGGCCATGGGGACCTAATATAGTCCCAAGGCAGGTCTAACAAGACCAAAAGTGAGCTCAACACTAGCCAACACAAGCTAGAACACAACGCCAAAAACAAGAGGCATGCAAGGCTACCAAAGAGGTATTACACTACACCTAAGACAACCAAACATAGCATATTTTAAGCCAATAAAATAGAGTTATGGCATGTTAGAATAAGACCAAAACACATTGAAATGGCATCCTAGAGGCCTAAACATGGAGGTATACACAATGGACCATTCATGAGGCATAAAACACAAACCCTTTAAAACATTAAAGGAGTAATAAGTGCAAGTGTTCGAGCATGAAACACGGACTGAAATAACATTACAAGTGATGCCAAACCACTGAAATGATCCGAATAGAGCATGCTAGTGACTCAAACACCCAAAGCTAACAAGCCAGATTGCATGGTAGCTATACAAAACAATGTAAGCATGACCAAAGCAATGAAAAACAGAGCTCAAGCATGTTAAAACAAGGCTGGAAGCTTCATGAAGTTGAGCCAAAATCATGCTAAAATGACATGTTACAACATGATGCATGTTAGGCCAAATCATGGGATTACAAGGCAAGTATATGAAGCATATAAAGGGCTGTCAAACCAACTTAAAACAGAGGTATATTATGGCAAAACAAAGCCTAATACACACTGAAATAAAGCTAAAACAAGCTAAGCATACAAGCCACCAACATAAGCCATTTATGCAAGCATTCAAGACAACAAAGAGAGGGGGTGACCCTCTCCTATTTAAGACCTCAAAACCACCTTTCCACCACTAAAAATCCTCTAGATTTCAGTGGTAGAAAGGTCATGCAAAGCTAAGAACAAAGGCCAAAATGGATGGCCTAAAACAAGGCCTTGGAGGGGGATAAACAACCCCAAACCTCAAAATGACCTTAAACAAAGTTATAAAGCAAGTAAAAATAGAACTTTTATCAGTTAATAGCTAAGCTTAAAATAACAAGCAATAAGGGCTAAAAGCTTAAGCAAGAAAGGGGTATCTAAAGTTTAGAATCTCACCCTTGAAGAACAACTTCAAGAACACAAGACCAGCAACCTCCTTGGATCAAAACCAGCCCAAGAACTCTGAAATCAACCTTCTAGTGCCTCAGCAACCAAGGATAGTGTAACGCTAGGTGTTTGTGTGCAATAGTAGGAACAAAACACACTTTTGAGCTCAAACACACACCCAAATCTGGAGAGAGGGAGATATAGAGAGAGAGAGATATATCTAACTTGTATATCAGATTTCTAGAACCCCTAAGAAGGGAGGAGGAGCTCCCCTCTTATAGGAATCTGATTTGCAAAGCTTCTAAGAGAAGCTAAACAAGGCTTAAATCCCTCCATACACGTGTACGGAGAGGGTTAATTGTGCGTGCCAGCTGTGCCAGCTAGCACAAAATATCTGCCAAAAGTAGATGGAAAGGGGTCGGCTGGAAAATATGGCCGATTGATCAACAAAGGTGGCCGACCGACCATAAAAAGTGCTGACCGGCCAACACCTTTGGCCGATGGCAAGAAAAATAGGGCCGATGGCACAAAGCCTTGGCCGGTGGGTTGAGGAAATGGCCAATAAGCCACCATCTTCCCTCAAAAGCAAAAACACAAGTGCTTGGTCCACAACCAAGCACAAAACAGTCAAGTTGAGAGATCTTGAGGCAAGGCTCGCGGCCGAGACCTCCGAGAACTCAAAATGAACACGAGCATGGATGATCATCGAGTGTTCAAACGATGACGTCCAAGTCTTAAGGACGGTAAAAAATGGGGTGTCTACATGGGGCCTACTCAATCATTGCTCATATGTATATCCATTAAAAAATTGCCAGAGGCACTAGTGATTGCATCTCCTGAGAGTAGCAAATTTCATATTTAATATACACACACACTCTATACAGCACAGACCCTAAAAAAAAAGATAAAATAAAATAAAAAATAAATAAAAAAAATTGAAAAGTCAGGAGCGGACACGTGACCCCCCTTGCTACCATGCCCTCCGCCCCTGCATACACCCCATGCTTTCTATCGAATTCCCTACTTGTACAAATGCAAAACAAAATGTGCAACAGTCTAGGCCAACCCCAAACCAACAAAGTTATCATCAAGATCACTAGCACTTATAACAAAAACAAAAAAGAACCAACCGGTCATAAAAAAAAAAAAAATTTAAAAAAAAAAAGCATATGCTCACATCAAATTCCATGAACTCTAAAAAATTGCACATTCATAAAGAACTTCATCCCTCTATCTCCAAAGCCTCTTGAAAAGAAATGCTACCATAATTGCTAGAAAACGAAAAACCAACACACACACATGCTCATCACATAGAAAAAAAATCTTTACCAAAGATTTGCATAATTATCAAGAATTTCATATGGCCACTCTATGCATTTGAAAAAGTTTGATGGTTTGGTCCATCTCTCACATGTACAAGTTCATACACAAATTTTTGGGTTACACCCAGGATCAAAATCAAAGCTAATTTTGTTTCATAGACACAAATGAAGACCCAAAGAAGAGATTTTTGTTGTTGTCCCTCCTTTATCTCTACAAATACAAACAAGAAAACAAATAGCATTAGAACTATGCCTCCACACCTCAATTGCTTCAAAACAAATTTTAGCTTCAAAGAATCACAAATTTTTGCTTCAAAACAACAACAAATCTAACCTCATATCAAGTATGCACTCCTCCAAACGTCGTCGCTTTACTCCTTGAAAATACAAACGTGAGCTAGCCGGTGGGTGTATGCCGGATACCTCTCCGATGCCTAAGTCAGCAGAATAGACAAATAGACAAAAGCTCTATGTATTCGGGAATCAAAGTTGTGTTACCTCTTCCACAGGTTCTGTTATGAGCTTTTATAGGTTCCGTCCATGTAGAGTCCTCCTAGGAATCACACTCCTGAAAGATAATGCGTATCCTTCAACACCCCCCTCACTGCTCAAACCAAGTGAGATGGTTCTACCTCGGTAGTATGACAAAACAACCGAGCTAACATGGCCACGCTAAACTGGCAGAAATAATCGAGCTCTAACTAGCTCGGTTCTTCCCTTCATAGCTTGTACCTCGGTTTCGCCTGCTGAGACCGAGCTAACCATAGCAAGCTTGGACCGAGCTAATCAAGAGCAAGCTCCTAAGGAAAGCTCAAAACATCTCGGCTCAGAATGGTATGACCGAGCTAATCGTTACCGCTTTGACCGTGGTGACCATACCATATTTAGACCGAGCTAAATACAAGGTTTTTTTTCACTCAGCCTTTTTTACCTCGGCCCATAGAACGGCCCATTACCGCGCCTTGGCCTAGCTTGGCCCTAATGCACATAAAAACTCCCTCTCAATTGCTCCTTAATTCCATCTGCGTAACATGATTGGGATTACCTGTTTCTAGCCGAACTAAAAACTTTAGCCCTTCAACTGAACTAAATTCACACCAGGCTCCTTACCTGTTCGGTCAAAATGTCTTTTCAGTCGACGTAACTGAATCGCTTTCTATTCCATGGACATGTGGCAAACTCTCATTGGCCCAGCGTAGCTGTCACGCCGTCTTTGTACTCTGAACAATTTGAACAATCCTGCCTTTTTCACTCTCTATACACAAAGCAAAACCCTACATTTCGAATCAGAACACATCACTATTCATCTTCTTCTCTCTCTACCTTCTGAGCCTCCATTTCTTCCTCAACACTGTATCTGCAAAGCTCGTGTTTCCTACTGGTGTTGTTCCCATCTTCGATTCCAAGATCACTAAACTGGTACGTGGCTCAAACCTCTTTCTCTTTCATTTATTTCGTATTGTATTATAATACATAGCATAACATATATGTTTCCCAAAAACACTTCCTATTAGTTTTCATGGGAAATAACCATTTTGTTCATAAATCCCTGCGATAAACCCACTGAATCCACGACTAGTCTGAGAAATGACGCTTTTGATCCAAAATATTATGCCAACCGAACTAGCAACCTGTTTGTTTTTAAGATGTGCACCTGGCCGAACTAGGTTAAGTGAAGAACCTTCTGTTTTACTTTAGCCACGCTAGGGAACTATATTAGGTGTTTGCACCACCGAACTAGAAAGCTTTAACTAATAACCAGGCTATCACTTGGGACCAAACCTGCCCTCTGACTTAATCAAGACTAAACCAAGAATGCTGCACCCTAAGCTTCAACCGGGCTAAAGCCCTTCGCTCCAACCTGGCTAAGAACGGATAGTATCCCCCGTAGCCGAGCTAGGTCTATCCATTTTGCCTTTATTTCTTTTAGCACGGTCTAACGATCTGTGCTTAACACTTTTCCTTTTCACTTTGCAGACTCTGACTAGGTTGGCCAGGCACTCCCTTGCTCGTTCAACCGAGATACCCAACATCTTCTCAACGCTGAGCTAAATTATACATAATTTAAGGCCACATAGGGAAGTATCGATTTTTAGTGAACTCTCCAAGGGCCATAGCCGAATTCTGAAATGATTACCAAATTCTAGATGACGTCCATCTTTCCCTAGCCGAACTAGACACCGTTCCTTGGGGAAAATCGGGCTTTGTCCCTTTCAACTTCATTTCCATCGTGGAGGCCGGTCTCCGTTTTCCCGTTCAACCTCTGCTTTGTGAATTCCTTAGACAAACTAGGATATGCCCAACCCAACTTAGCACCAATTCATACAAAATAATAAATGGCATCGCCGAGCTAAACCGCCGATTTGGCCTCAACCTCGGCTTAGCCGAGTTATTTCACCAAAGCTCTCTAGGCCAGAATGAAGACGGCTGGGTTTATTATTTAAGAATTAGATGCCGCCGTGAAAAGATAATAAAGAATACCCCAGACAAAGATGTAAATGACGACGATTTTTTCTGAGTTTCTGGTAACTTCGAAGACCAGGAAGCCCAAATACCAGGAGACCGCATCAACTGGAATAAAGGAGTAGCTGGTATAATTACCTCGGCTTAGTTTTGTGCATTCTTTACTCCGTTTGTAAGTTTTGAACCACACTAACCATTGTCTTTTTTCTTTATGCAGATTTGAACCATCTAAAGTCGCTGTACAGCTACCCTAATCTTGACGCCCTCCACGCCGCACTAAGATATCCTAATCGAAGTTGGACTGAGCTACTCAACTTCGAGCCGACCTACAGATACAGCAGCAGGAGGAAGACCAGGGTGACAGACTTCCTCTTGGAGCCCTCTCTTGAACCTGATCTAACCCTCACACAAATCAATCTTATCCCATTGACTGCAGAATAAGAGATGGCCAAAAAGAGAGCGGTAAGAGCTCTTATCACTGAAACAAGCCAGGCCGAGGTACCACAAGCCGGCCAAACAAATGAGGCCGTGGTAGTGCTTCCCACCTTCCAGCCATCATCATCTCGGCCAAGCAAGCGTGCTCGGACTTCCACAACCGAGCCACGCCTTGTCGACGAAGATAAAACTGTCCTTCCCTAAACCACACCATCGAGCCCACAATCGGAGCGCTCTGACTGAGCTACCTACTCTGAGTGGGTGCCAAAGATCACCTACAAGAACCGTGCTATCACTAACTCCGACTCAGTGGTCGTAGAAAAAGACCATTCACTGGCCTTTAATCTTGCCAAGAGCGTCTGCCTTCCAGTCGATATGGAACACCACGATCATCTCACCGAGCTGAAGGCCATTCACTCGGCAACAAAATCAATGGTGTTGGTAAGTTCTTCTTTTCCTTCTCCTAATTTCTAAATCTTTTCGTTCGGTTCAACTCAAAATTGTTTCTCTCCTTTTGTAGGCCTTACAGAAGAACCACGTCGCTCATAAGCGCGTGTTGGGGCTTCGAAAAACCACATGACAGGCCGTGGCTGAAGCCAAGGCCAAATCAGCCGAGCTAGAGGAGGCCAAGAAGAAAATGGTCGAGCTACACACCGAGGTGGGCCGTCTAACTGGTCTTGTCAGCTCGGCTGAAGCAGATAAGCAAAAGGCTACAGCCGTGCTGAAAGAGAAATATCTGCGCAAGCTGGCCAAGCTCGAAGGAAAGAAGAATGCTGAGATTGCCCGGTTGGAGAAGAGCGTAGAAGACGTCGAAGACTGGGGTTACAAGGAGGGGGAGGCCACTTATATCCAACAATGCGAAGCAGCGAAAGATATATTCTTCAAATGTGGATGGAAAGCGGCTGTGGCGCAGCTCGGTCATAGCCAAGAGACCGAGGTCTTCCTCAACCCTCCTCCTCATTACATACCAAGCTACATGGTGGAGTGTACTGCAGCCATTCAACAAAAATTTCTTCAAGAAGGGGAAGAAGAAGAAGAATCTGAGCCCAACAACGCCCCAGCCGTTGTCAATGATCCCGTTGTTCAGTCAGCTTGGGTGGAGCCATCGGTGGAAGACTTGGTTGAAAACATGACCGAGCTACCTGTTGAAACCGGGCATCGAGTTGATCTGGATGCGAATCTTGACAACCTCTTTTCTTGATTTTTTTTCTTTTCCTTGAAAAAGTTTGTAACTGGGCTGAAGGCCACCTTTTGTACCTTTGATTTGAACTTTGAATGAAAGCTTCTTCTGTTTCAACTGTTTGTTCGGTTTACATCATGATTGCATTTGTTTTCCAACTGTAATCTGAATGAAGTATAACATTTTCTAGCCGAGATACCTATCTCGGTTTTAACCTTGAAATCTATCTGGTCATACCTGCCAACCTCTTCAGCCTAGGTTTTTACCTCAGCTGAAGATCACAAAAAGTTGTTATTCCCGCCAACCGCTCTTCAGCCTGGATCCCTATCTCCGCTGAAGAGTGCTCAGTGTTGGTTTTTCTCACCAACCACTCTTCAGCCTAGATCCTTATCTCGGCTGAAGAGGGCTTAAAGTTGGTTATTCCTGCTAACTTAGAGCCAGAGTGTTTGATTTTTCCAGCCAAACTTGTTCAGCCCAGATCCTGATCTAGCTGAAGAGAGCTCAAAGTTGGTTATTCCTGCCAACTTAGAGCCAGAATGTTTGGTTTTTCCAGCCAAACTTCTTCAGCCTAGATCCTGATCTAGCTGAAGAGAGCTCAAAGTTGGTTATTCCTGCCAACTTAGAGCCAGAGTGTTTGGTTATTCCAGCCAAACTTCTTCAGCCTGGATCCATATCTAGCTGAAAAGAGCTCAAAGTTGGTTATTCCTGCCAACTTAGAGCCAGAGTATTTGGTTATTCCAGCCAAACTTCTTCAGCCTAGATCTTTATCTAGCGGAAGAGAGCTCAAAGTTGGTTATTCCTGCCAACTTAGAGCCAGAGTGTTTGGTTATTCCTGCCAAACGTCCTGCAGCCTAGATCCTTATCTTGGCTTAGGAGAAGTGTTGGTTTTTCCGGCCAACCTCTTCAGCCTAGATCCTGATCTCAGCTGAAGAGAGCGCAAAGTTGATTATTCCAGCCAACTCTGCTTTCAATGCCCCTAGTTCACTAAAATAACTTTTACAGCAGAAAACAATTATACTAAAAAGAAACTACTTGTTTTATTAAAAATGGAAAAATTACAAGTAAAAAGCTAAAAATAGAATAGTTTGAGATTGGTAATGTTCCATGGCCTGGGAATAGCCTTGCTGTCTCCATCCTCCAAGTGGTATGCCCCTTTTCCTGCTAATCCCACCACTTTGTAAGGTCCTTCCCAATTAGGCCCTAACTTGCCATCTGTGGATACTAGGGTGTTTCCCATTACTTTGCGTAGCACCCAATCTCCAATCTTGAATTGCCTCGGATGTACTGTCTTGTTATATTTTCTGGATAACTCTTGCTGGTATGAGGCTATGTGAACCAGTGCTCTTTCTCTTCTTTCTTCCGCAAGGTCGAGTTCCAAGGCTATGGCTTCTCTATTTAACTCTGGGTTAAAATTTTCGCTTCTGATAATGGGGAGGCCAATTTCCAGTGGGATTACTGCTTCCATGCCGTAAGATAAGGAGAATGGTGTTTCTCCAATTGATCGCCGAGGTGTGGTACGGTAAGCCCATAAAACATGAAGAAGCTCCTCAGCCCACTTTCCTTTTGCTTTCTCAAACCTTTTCTTCAATCCATCCAAGATGACTTTGTTTGATGCTTCTGCCTGACCATTTGCTTGCGGGTATGCCGGTGTAGAGTTGTAGAATTCTATCTTATATTCTTCACAAAAGCCTCTAAAAATTTTGCCATCGAACTGAGTGCCATTGTTAGATATTAGAGCCTTGGGTATGCCGAACCGAGTGATGATATTCTGCAAGATGAACTTCTTTACATCTTTCTCCTTTATTGATGTGAGTGCTTCTGCCTCCACCCACTTTGCTGCAAGAAAGAACTTTTTGTTGCCGGGTGCCGTTGGAAGTGGTCCTACTATGTCCAAGCCCCACATTGCGAAGGGACATGGGCTAGTTAATGGTAGAATCTCTCTGGCTGGTTGATGTATTTGGTGTGCGAACTTCTGACATTTCTCGCACTTCTTGACATACTTCTCTGAATCTGTTTGCATGTAAAGCCACCAATATCCTTGCGAAATTGCTTTGTAGGCCAATGATCTTCTCCCTTGGTGGCTTCCGCATACGCCTTCGTGTATCTCGAACAAGAATGCTTCGACCTTGCTGGGATGGACACACTTCAGGTAAGGTCTTATGAAGGATTTTTTGTACAAGGCCATTGATGTGGAGAGCCAAAATCGCTGTGATTTTGCTCTTATTTTGTTGGCCTCTTTCTTTTCTTCAAGTAAGATGCCGTCTTTCAAGAACACTATAATGGGATCCATCCATGAAGGGCCTAGTTCGGCACAACATACCTCGGCTTCTTCGGGTTCTTTAATGCTAGGTCTTGGTAAGTAGTCGATCAGTAATGGATGTCGGATGGATGTATCTGCCATTGAAGCAAAGCCTGCCAGTTCGTCTGCTCTACTATTTTCTTCTCGGCCGATCTGCTCTATCCGCACTGCTTCGAATTTCATGATCTCTTTTTTGACTAACTCTTGGTATTTAGCCATCCTTTCATCCTTTGCCTCGTAGTCGCCTGAAATTTGGTTTACCACCAACTGGGAGTCGCTGTAGACCATTAGCTCGGTGGCCTTCATGTAGAGTGCTGATTTTAGGCCTACTAGAAGCGCTTCATACTCCGCTTCGTTGTTTGATGCTGGGAAGCCAAGGTTGACTGCTTGTTCCAACACTAGGCCATCTAGTGAGATGAGAACTATGCCAAGTCCTGCACCGTGCCTGTTGGATGCTCCATCCACAAAGAGCTTCCATATCTCTCCAACGAATAGTTTCCAGTAAGTAGAGGAGTCGGATGATGTCTTGGGGTCATGTGTGTTGTTGATGTCTTCTTCAAAGTCCACACCTACTGTTTGCCCCTCACTATCTGATTGTACCAGGTTTTTGCTCGTCGTTGAGTCTTTACTGGGAATGGCATGGTTTATTCCTCCCTCTTGATCTTCAAGCCTGTGTGGTTTGCTATGTGGCTGGGTATCCTAAATTTGGGGTTGCGCATTTCCTACGACACTTTCCGTCTCCATTTTTGTCGTACCAGTCAAGTCAACTGGGCAAATGTAATGACTTCCTGGTGTGAATTCTACCACAAAGTCTGCCAAAGCTTGGGCTTTTATTGTAGTTTTGGGTTGAAACTTGATATCATACTGCCCCCAATTCCACCGCCCACTTCAAGATTCGCCCAGAAAAGTTTGCCCTCTCAAATAGAGCTTTTAATGGAAAAGCTGTGAGGACGATTATGGTGTGGGCGTGGAAGTAATGCGATAACTTCCTTGATGACATCATCAAGGCTAAGGCCAATTTTTCCAATGGTAAGTAACTGGTTTCTGCGCCCAGCAAGGTCTTGCTGACATCAAAGATGGGCAGGTGTTGGATTCCTTCTGCTCTGACCAACACCGCATTGACTGCGTGCTGTGAAACTGGTAGGTACAAAAAGAGCTCTTCTCCAAGTATTGGGGTTACTAGCAATGGTGGAGAAGACATGTATTCTTTTAGGCTATCTAGGGTGCGGTCATATTCTTCATCCCACTCAAACTTGGCCTTTAGTGCTTGGAAGAATGGTCGACATCTGTCCGACGAATGACTTATGAACCGGTTGAGCGCGACTGCTAGGCCAGTGAGATGTTGCACCTCTTTGACAGCATTGGGCCTCTCAAGATCTTGGATTGCTTTGATCTGAGAGGGATCTTCCTCTATACCTGGGTTGGTCACCAGGAAGCTTATGAATTTGCCTGATCCTACGCCGAACGCACACTTGAATGCATTGAGGCACAACCTGTTCTTCTTTAGGATCTGGAACATTTCACCTAGGTCCCTGAGATGGTCCTTCTCATCCTTGCTCTTGACCACCATGTCGTCTATGTAAGCCTCCATTGTTTTGCCTAACAATGGTTCAAACATCTTGGTGACTATCTGTTGGAATGTTGCCCCTGCATTTTTTAGGCCAAAGGGCATGACCTTATAACAATACAATCCTCTGGGCGTTGTAAAAGATGTGACCTCCTGGTTAGGCTCATACATAGCGATCTAATGGTAACCTCTATACGCATCAAGGAAGCTAAGTCGATTATGGCATGCCGTCAAGTTTACCAGTTGGTTTATCCTGGGTAAGGGAAGGCTATCTTTTGGACATGCCTTGTTGACTGTTTTGTAATCCACGCAAACATGCCATTTTCCATTCTTCTTTGGCACCACTACTGTATTGGATATCCATTCGGGATAGTGCACTTCTCTGATAGCTCCTGCCTCTAGAAGGTTTCCCACTTCTTTCGCCACTATCTCGGCATGGTGTAGTGCTGATCTACAAGTGCGCTGTATAATTGGGCTGGCAGTTGGCTGGACGTTTAATTGGTGACAGATGAAGTTTGGGTCAATGCCAGGCATGTCATACGGCGTCCAAGCAAACATCGATGTTAGAGGTTAAGAATTCCATGACCTATATTCTCTCAGTGCTGGACATAGATGAACCGAGCAAAAAGAACTTTTCTGGGTTCTTTTCATCTATCCTTACCTGTACCAAGTCTTCCACTACCTTCTGTTTAGTGGCTTTGCCAATATCCGCAAACAATTCATTGCTCTCAAGTTCTTCCATCATCTGTACATACCCTTTGGCAACTCGGCTGCCATTTACTGTGACAAAGCACTGCTTGGACATAATTTGGTCTCCAAAGACCTCTTCAATTCCTCCGGCTTCGTTGGAGAACCGTAATACTTGATGGTAGGTTGACGCTACCGATCGCATGGTGTGCAACCATGTCCTTCCCAAGATAATGTTGTAAGTGAAAGGGACTTTCAATACCCAAAATTCCACCTGTTTTGTCATGCTTCCTGCTCTGACTGGAAGGATTATCTTACCTACTGGCCATTCTGGCATTGAGTTGAATCCGATTAGGGGAGATGTTACAGGTGCCAAGTCTTTGTCCTCCAGTTTCAGTTGTTTGAAGGTGTCGTAATACATTATCTCACATGAGCTCCCTTGGTCAATCAAAATCCGCTTGATGCCGAAATTCTTGACACGGAGAGTGACAACCAGTGCATCATTGTGAGGGCAGTATATCCTTGCCAAGTCTCTATCTGAAAAAGATATGACATTCGTGGCCTCTGTTCTCCCCTTTTTGATAGTAGGTTGTGCACTTAATACCTCTCTTAAGTGCTCAGCCTTTTTGATCATTCCCCTGAGTTCACATACCCGCTCAAGTTCGAATACTCCGTGTATTACATTAATTACGCCTTGGGGTGGGGCGTCGACCGGCATTCCATTTGGGTTGTTGTGGTTCTAGGGGGCTGGTTGTGTCCCTCATTCTATGTAATGGTCCAAGTGCCCTGCTGCCACTAATTCCTCCAAATGCTGCCTCAACGGTGTGCAATTTTCAATGCGGTGCCCCTTTTCATCATGAAAGGTGCACCAGGACCTCTCGTCATAGTCTTTTTGTGCTTCTCCCAACTTTGCTGGCCATCTGACGAAAGGTTCATCACGTATTTCACTAAGAATTCGGTAGATCGGTTTTTTGAACACCGTGGTAATGGCAGTGCGAACTCTTAACCACCTTTTGTCTAGGTCCTCTCTGTTGGAACGCCTGCCTCGCCCATTCCTGCTCGGTCGTTCTATCGTGTTAACTTTTTCCGTAGTCTTTTTATCTGGCATTGCTGTTGCGCCAGATTTTGCTTTAGCATGGGTGCCATCCTCCTCCATACGAATATGCTGGTGCACTCTTTCCATCAAGGCCTCCATTGTGAGGGGTGGTGTCATGGTAATTGAGTCCCTCAATTTGTTGCTGACTGGCAAGCCCCGTTTGTATTGTACAATGGCGAGGTTTGTAGGGCAATCCCCAATCTGGTTGAAGGTTTCCCAGTAACGACTATTGTAGGATCTCAACGTCTCCTTGTCACCCATGTCAATGGAGAGTAGCTGATCGATCTCCACTGGTGTTTTGGTATTCGTTCTGAACCTAGTCACGAACGCCTCTCCCAATTGTGCCCAGGAGGTGATGCTGCCTTCTAGTAGCCTTTCGAACCAGGTTAAACCTAGGTCGCCTAGGCTGGATGGGAATAGGATGCACATGAAGGCCTCATTCCACCTGTATACTGCCATAACCTGGTGAAAGTAGCTTAGGTGCATGTAGGGGTTTGTCTTCCCTTCATACGTAGTGAATTTGGGCTGGAGAAAGCCCGAAGGTAGTGGTGCGTTCTCAATTGCCGGAATGAACGGCGAGCTCTGTAACCTTGCTAAGACCTTGTCTGCTGGTTCGTAAGCAAGGCGCGGCATTGGCATTCCTACCTCGACGCTCCCATGCGTCCGAGGGGCCAACCGTTGAAGGGCTAAAACTTTGCACGGGTCGCGTGCCCTAGTGTCCTCCTTCCATCGTGCCCTTTCTTCAAGCATAGTTCGTAAGTCAAATGATCTAGGCAACTCCGTGTGCCTAGATGACGTCTGGTGTGTGTGCGAGGGTCGATAGGTGCTTCCCTCAGTATATGACCTCTCAGTTCTCATTCTCTCAGACCTGGAGTAATGAGTCCTGGAAGTCCTCGATTGAGTGTCGCCCATTCTAAGGCTCCTACTCTCTGCTTGCAATGGTGTAGTACGCCTATCACGATCCTCTAAGTGGCGAGGGGACGTGCTACCTTTGTGCCCCTCTCCTGTCGCCACCCCCTTTCCTTTTATCTGGTGCCTCATTGACTCGATGTCTGCCACCATCCTTCTAATTAACTCATCTTGCTGCTTCACGCGATCCTCCAGGACTTGAGGGTCCAACCTCCGCCTCTGTCGTTCTGGACTTTGAGAGTGACGGGGGCTATTAGCCCGCCTTCCCCTTGTATCCCTCGAGGGGTTCTGTCACTAGGGTTCTAAATCCGCCATGGAAGGGATAGAGGGCAAACCTTCGCGCCTCCCATCTCCCTCTGGGTTTGTCCATCGATAGCGAATTGTGGCAAATCTTCATTGTGCGCCATTGCTTCTGTTTAGAAAGGAAAAAACTCGATCAAGAGGTTTTGTTCTTTCTGTGCTTCCCACAGACGGCGCCAATTGTACGAGCACGAAATAATGTTCTCGTATAATCCTATTGATCAAGTCTACACTCCTCCAAACATCGTCGCTTTACTCCCTGAAAATACAAACGTGAGCTAGCCGGCGGGTGTGTGCCAGATACCTCTCCAATGCCTAAGTCAGCAAAATAGACAAATAGACAAAAGCTCTATGTATTCGGGAATCAAAGGTTTGTTACCTCTTCCACAGGTTCTGTTATGAGCTTTTATAGGTTCCGTGTAGCACAATCCTAGTAGGACTCTTATTCCTCCATGTAGAGTCCTCTTAGGAAGCACACTCTTGAAAGATAATGCTTATCCTTCAGCACCTCCCTCACTGCTTAAACCAAGTGAGATGGTTTTACCTCGGTAGTATGACAAAACGACCGAGCTAACATGGTGTAGACGCGCCCTTGGGCCTCATGCTACAGTTCGGACTCGATTTGTCACGGTTCTTAATCTGAACCAAAGAGTTCAAATCCGGCAAATCGTTTTGAGAAACAGATTTTTTGAAAGAAGTGCCAAACATGGACTGTGTTGCTAGATACAGAGTCGCCACCTAAATATTTTTTAATGGGGAAATTTAGGAAACCCTGACTCGTTTGCCTAAGGCCACGTGTTCGTCATCACCAAAGTTGCCTCGGCTCGGGAACTTGGGTACGATTGGGGAAGGTCAGCTATGAGCACCCCCTCTCGCCCGATCCGAAGATCGGCCTCTACTAACCATAATATCTTGTTTTCGAAAACACATGCGTTCTTATTCCGATTAATTAGCTAGAATTACCATGTGATGCGCACAGCAAAACAAGTATAGACTAGATCGCCTAATTTGGAACAAAGCATTGCATAGCCGTTTGTTTGGAAAATGGTTTGGAATTTGCTACTCGCAAGTAGGCTAAAATACGAATTTCAATGAATTGTCCCAACTCAAACAATCCAACCTTCACCCACAGGCATTCAGGCAGTTTATCACATAAGCATATAGTCACATGGTAAGCATACTGTCATGTCAAACATTCACACTCATGCGGGATGCTAAAACATAAAATACTTACAGTGTACTCCGTGCCAAAACAGTAAACTTGTTAGCAATCATGCATGATCCAAGTCCATGTTAAGTGCCTAATGCATCGCATACAAAATGCAATCTAGAATAGGCTCGGCTAATCCTAGGATGGCATGTGGAATGTGACAAGTAACACGTATTCAAGTTAGATTTGGAATACTTATGCAGTTAGCATGATGCGCCGAGCCCGGTGCATGCAAGACAGATGAATAAATGCACGCATGCATAGCATAAGGTATGCTAATTGAAATATGCCCTAAATCTAACCATCATAAGCAGTTAAATAAAAGGGAAGAAAGACGTGAGGTTGGAAGACATACACACACTCACGCACATTTATTACAATTGCGCCCTTACTCGGAGGGTCCGAAAGAATAATACAGGCCACCTAATTAACTAACTCACAAGCTAATTAATTATTACAAAACCAAATTGAACAATTAGCTACAACTAATTATTACACAACTTAATTAATTAACAAATTAATTAACTGATTAATGAATGACAACAAACAAGTAGGGAAAGCAGTAAACGGTGCTATTCCAGCTCTGTTTGAAGAAGGGAGGCATGCATGCTCGCTTCGGTTCCTCGCCTCGAAACGCCTTCCGGTTGCTCTTTAGAGGCTCTGTTTGCAGGGTGTCTTCCAGTGCTTGTTATTGAAACTTACCAAAACACTGCAGGGGAAGTCACCAGTGGCCTGCCGGCTATGGAGGGAGGTCTGCCGGCCAGAGATGGCCCATTGCCAGCCAAGGATGGCACACTGCCGGCCATCAGTGGCAAGCTGCCGGCCACTGGTGTGCTGTGACACCAAACTGCAACGAAGCACAAAATAGAGAAAATAGAGGGTCTCCCAAGGGCATGTATGCACTATGGCACTCCAAATCTCCTCAAAACATCAAGGGAGGGGCCTAGTCGGATCCACGACCATCAATCACGCATCCCGATGCATGATGGCCAAAGATCCAACTTGTGCAAATCAATATGCAAAAGAATGCACAAATACAGCAAGTAAAGCCTAGAACTTTATCATGAATCATCAAGAGCTTCGGCGACCGAGAATTGAGACACGTTCCATCACTCGGAGTATGAAACGCCCCTCGTTCCTCATGCTCGGATTAATACTTAATCTGAACAATGCAACACATAAGCATGGCAAACATGCGATATGAACTACATGGCATATTCGGTGCTAGCTTGAACATGCAATCATGCAACGTGACTTAAGCATGTGAAATGAAGGGTAATGAACATGTAACAACATGTAATGTAATTAGCATACGACAACATGCAAATATGAGGCAAGCATACAACAATATGCAAGACAAGCATGCAACAACTTGCTAGGTATGGACTTAAACCAATATGGACAGCTCTCAACTAAGCCCAAATTAGTGGCCATAGCGATGAATCAAGCCACACAACACACTCAAGCATGCAAAATGCAAAAGGTTCAACAAAGGGACCTAAAAGGGGAAACTCTCAAAAGTGCCTAAGAAGTGACAAATGTGCAAGTGTAACAACACTATATGCACTGAAATGAGATGATAAATGATGCCAAATCATTTAAATAGCTCGAGGATAGCATGCGTAAATCACCGAAACACAAAGCTTGCAAGGCCAATTACACTACAGCTATACGAAGCATGAAGGATATGGCAAGGGTAACCCAAAATAGTCCTAGTACGTACTGATATGAGACTAAAACATGCATGGAAGTAAGCCAAAGCAAGCTAGCATACAATGCTAAAACATAGAACATGCAATGCTACAAAAGAGGCAATGCACTACACCTATGAGAACCAATCATGGCATGACTTAGACAACCAAAAACAGAGTTACATCATGGTATATTAGGACCCAAAATGCACTGAAATGATGAGCCAAAGGCTTAGGCTAAGTGGCATGCACAAAAGTCCACTCTTGAGGCATAGAGCACAAGCTATACAAAGCATTCAAGGCATGCCAAATGCAAGTGTATGACAACATTTCATGGACTGAAATAGCATGTGGAATGAGGGCAAGGCATGCAAACATCACATGTATGACATGATAGAGGCCTCAAAACCCAAGACTAGCCTAAGCATTTACACTATAGCTATGCAAAGCATGAGTGATATGGTCATGGCAGCCCAAAAAAGTCCTAGAACACTTCAAAATAAGCATAAAATCAAGTTTGAGCAAAGCCAAAATATGCTAGTATGATGAGTCAAAACATCATGCACAAAAGGCTAGTAAACAAGATTTGTTCTACACCTATATGGAGCATGCAAAGGATGATCAAACCAACTATGGATAAGGTCATAACATGCCAAATGATGACCAAATACATGCTGAAATGTAAACCAAACAAGCTAAAATGACATGGCAAGGCATGGAGCATGTGAAGCTAGTTTAGGGGATTTACACTACAAGTGCATCAAGCAAACATGGAGTAACAAAACCAACCCAAAACAGGTTTATGGCATGGTAAAACATCACCAAAAATGGACTAAAATGGACTCAACAAAGACTATGTACACATGCTACTTTGATGAGATATGGATGGAGTTACACTATACATGCGAGATGCAAGCAAGACATGACCAAACCAGCCTTGGACGGGGCCAAGGTAGGTCCTAGAAGTCACAAAAAAGGGCTTGGACCAAGCCTCAAAAATGCATAGAGGGGTGGTCCTTTGGAAGGCCAAAGATGCAAGCAAAGAGGAATACAAAGAGAGGGGACTACCCCCTCTGATTTAGGACCTCAAAACCACACCTCTACTACTGAAATCCCACTAGATTTCAGTGGTAGGAAGGCCAAACCAAGGCTAGCTCGGAGGCCTCCAAATATGGCTTAAAACAAAGCCAAACAAAGCATACAAGGGGGCTACACACCCCAAACAGCAAAATGACCTAAACCAAACTTAAAAAGCACTTAAAAACAAGACTTTTTCAGTTATAAGCAAAGCCTAAAACAATATGCAAAGAGGGCTAAAGCAAGGTGCAAGAAAGTGCAAAAATGGGAGAAATGCTTACCCTTGAAGACCCTCTTCGAAACCAGCAACTTCAGGCGGTGGAAACCAGTTTTCAGAGCTTAAGAATTCCTCCCAAGAAGCTTGATTCAATGGTGGTGGTGTATATCTATGTGTTGTAGTGCAAAAGTGCAAGGAAATCCAATTTCAAGGCACTAAACACAAACAATATAGAGAGAAAGAGAGGTTTTCTCCTTCAAAGCTCCAGAACCTGGTCTAAGGAACAAGCCTCTTCCTTATATAGAAGAATGAAAAGCCAAAGCTTCTTCAAGAAGCTTTACAAGGCCTTCATCCCTCCATACACGTGTATGGAGGGGAGCAAACAAAATCCAACTGGCTCAAAAGATCTGGAGGAAAAATCACCGAGATAGGGTGCCACCATCGAATGGTTTGAAGGCAATAATCGATGGCGGCAGGCTTCATCGCTGGCAGAGAACAAGGCCATGGCCGGTAGGAACAAGGCCATGGCCAGCAATGCCATGCCATGGCCGGCAGTGCACCACAAGGTCCACTCTGACAGGACCTAGTCAGGGTCCAAAAAAGGGGGCAGAATGGATACAGGGTCCGAGAAGCTCAAACCGGTGATGTTCCGCCGCAATAGTTGAGTGCTTAACGAGCAATCGAACTAGTCGTTGGGTGTACCTGCAAGCACAACCAAGTCTTGAGGATGGTCAAAAATGGGGTGTCTACACATGGCCATGCTAAACTAGCAGAAATAACCGAGCTCTAACTAGCTCGGTTCTTCCCTTTATAGCTTGTACCTCGGTTTCGCCTGCTGAGACCGAGCTAACCATAGCAAGCTTGGACCGAGCTAATCAAGAGCAAGGTCCTGAGGAAAGCTCAAAACATCTCTGCTCAGAATGGTATGACCGAGCTAATCGTTACCGCTTTGACCGTGGTGACCATATCATATTTGGACCAAGCTAAATACAAGGTTTTCTTCACTCAGCCCTTTTTACCTCGGCCCATAGAACGGCCCATTACTGCGCCTTGGCCTAGCTTGGCCCTAATGCACATAAAACTCCCTCTCAATACACAAATTTCTGGGTTACACCCAGGATCAAAATCAAAGCTAATTTTGTTTCATAGACACAGATCAAGACCCAAAAAAGAGCTTGTTGTTGTTGTCCCTCTTTTATCTCTACAAATACAAACAAGAAAACAAATAGCATCAGAACTATACCTCCACACCTCAATTGCTTCAAAACAAATTTTAGCTACAAAGAATCACAAATTTTTGCTTCAAAACAACAACAAATCTAACCTCATATCACTTAAATCAACAACAAATCTATCCCAAAAAATACACAACAAAAAACCCCCTTTTTTTTCCACTACATTTTCTGATTAAAATCGGAGGAAAAAAAATCCACAACAAACCCTAAATCATCAAACCCATAAAACTCAAGAAATCAAACCACTTATCAAACCCATTTAAGAAATCAACAACAAATCTAATACAAGAAATCATACATATATATAACAAGAACAAATGAGAATGATGATGAAAATTTTGTGGAGAGAAAAAAGAAAATGATATTAGTTATTAAAAAAAATCTATTTTTATTAACAAAAATCAAACAGAATTTCGTAGATTTGGATTAAATGTAATGGGTTATGGCTTATTTTGGGGTATTAACTCCTTGCCTAAGGGTGTAAGTGTCAGTTATAGAAACATTTCTCTGCAATCGTATCCTAATGGCCCAAGAAGATCCTGAAATATTTGTGACCCTTGATTTCATCACGATCTCTTTACTCTTTCCCTTTCTTCTTCTTCTTCACATGCACACATCTACATCTATATATATATACATACATACCCATCTATACCCTCTCGCTCTCTCTTTCTCTATGGGTGGAAGGGTTCGTGTTTTTGTCAGAGAAACGTTTCTTTTGCTCTTTTTGTGTGTTGTTTTCTTTGGAGCAGTTCTATTTTGTTTTTCTTTTCCAAGGTTTGTGTTTGGTTCTAGAGAAAGCAAAGGAAGATGGCTTGTTCATCATCAAGTAAGGTTATTATGGAGAAAGAGGAGAGGTCGTATGTTTTAGCTGTTGATGATAGTTTGGTTGATAGAAAACTCATTGAAAGGCTTCTCACCAACTCTACAAGAAAAGGTATTTCTTTTTTCACTTGTGATTGTTTTTCTTTACTCATTTTTTTTCTTTTTTCTTTTTAAATTTTTTTTATGATTGATCCAATTTTTAATCATAAAAGAAATAAAATTTGAAAATGTTTATTTTATCTATTTTATAATGGGATGGTCTTTTTTGTTTGAAAAGTGGTTTGACTTTGTGGCTATTTTTAGTTTGGTGCTAAAAAGTTCGTTTGGATTGGATTTTTTAATTTTTTTGACTTTTACGAAAAAAAAAGTGAAATGACTATATTTGGATATGATATTTTATCTTATTAATTTTTTAAATTTATTTTTTTTATTATATTAACACCCAATCTAGAAGAAAAAAAAAAAAAAAAACCGAGGGCTAAGCCTTATTAAGAATAATTTTCCTTCAAACCCAATAGATCAAACTGGGCTCAAGCCTATAACTCTAGAGAAATAAAAAAGAATTTGCTTATTGACCCTTCGTTCGCGTGATGAGTTGGCTTTTTGAATTTTGAATTTTTTTAATTATTTTAATGAGTTGGTTTTTTGACTTTTTAATTTTTTAGTTATTTTAATAAAAATTCTCAGTTGGGATGAGTTTTTTGACTATTTTAATTTTTTTGAGAAAAAAAAGGAAATGATTATGGTTTGGATATGACATTTTGTCTTATTAACTTTCTAACTTATTTTATCTTTCTGTGACTAAAATAGCTCCAACCTCACATGCCAAAAAGCCTCAAAAGGTCTGCTCTTCGGTTTTCAGTTCTTGGAAATAATTTTTTAAATTTTCAATTCATATTTTTATATTTGTAATGACTTTTTAAAATATTTTAATTAATTTTTTTAAAAAAAAATTAGATTTACTTAATCTTAATATAGTTAAAAAGTAAAACAATTTGTATAAAAAAATTTTGAAAATTCATTGAATATAATAAAATATAAAAATGTATTAAATTTTTGTAATTTTTTTATGTTTTTTTGCATTTGGTGAATTTTGTAAAAAAAAATTCACAAAAATTATATATGTTAAGTGTATTTTGATTAGGTATATCTAAAAAAATATTAAAAATTGTATAAAATATTAAAAAAAATTTACTAAAAAAAAAACACGAAAAACAAAATATAGACTTAATTTTCTGGAACCAAACATGGTAAAATCTTCCGCTATTGCAATATATCTTTCAATTCATAAATAACTTTATATGAGGAACTAGTGGACTCAATCACTCACCTTTAACTCTTCAATTTTAGTTTTCTAGTAATTTTGATCCATGCTAAGTCAATTCCCTAGTTACATTTCAATGTATAGTTATTGCGGATTTTAATAACTTTGTTTGACTTTGATATAGAACATGGTTATGATTGTAATGCAGTGACTACAGCAGAGAATGAGCAAAGGGCCTTGGAATTTCTGGGCCTAGGAGATGGACAACACTTCATCAACAGTAGTGTAAGTATTCCTTCATAACCTACTAAAATATATGTATATCTAGTAAACTACCTTAACATCTGATTATATTCAACAGTATTAAGAGAGAAAATGCATCATTGGAGGATATAAAATCTCAGAGAGAAATCCTCTGTCCCCATATCTCAAATTCAAAAAATTATCGATTGTCATGAATCATGTAACGCCCCCCAAAAAAAAATATTAACCTCTGATATATCTAGATTAACTCAAAGGCATAATCTAAATCTCATTACTTCTTATTATTACATACAAGGACATTGAGCAATATAGACATTTCAATAGTCAACATTCATACTAAATTACCATTTTTCTATTAACGATATCCAACATGAGATTTCACAAAAGAGAGACCACTTGCATTAATACATTCATCATCCTTAAGGTATGGATTTTTATAGCATGTGATAATAACAAGTTAAAGCAACAAAATACAAATTAATTTCTTAATGGCTACAAGTTCCAAAGCTTTGCCCGGTTACAAAAAAGTGGTTTTCAAACCCATACATAGATAGCCCTTAGCTTGCAAAGAAAACAAAACAAATAAATAATTGAGCCTTGTGCTCCAAAAGATCCTCCATGCTTTCACTTTGGCAGAGGCACACTACAATCACCTGAAAAATGATTTCCACTAAGGGATGAGCATAAAGCCCAGCAGAGACAACCTAAATAAAGTGCACGCAGTTTAACAATATCATGAGGTGCATTGCATATGAGATGCCAATGCCAAAAATCATAGGTTTTCTCATTTTGAAATTCTCATGCCATGCATTTGTTTGAAAGCATAACCAATTCAATTATCCATTTCATAAAACAAAGGGCGGTAAATACGACACTGGTAATCCCTAGGCTGGTGTCTGCAAGTAGGTATATCGAGCACTACCAAAAATCCCCACTTTACCGGTCTCTCACCAGAAGGGTAATGGTACCTCCTCCGCGCGTGTTTTCGGGTTTTCACCCTGGACACTCAGGCCAACTTAACCAACATCAAAATACACCCCCTATCCGGACTTACCAAACGTATTTACCCCATAGCTCAACACATTTCAAATATTCCCAAAGAATCAATTTGAAACCAAACCAATTTCTCAAATCCAATACGAGAATTTAATTATCAGATAATACAATGTTCAATGCCATGTATGAATTTGAAAATATTTCAATTTACCTATTTCACATGCAACTTCTATAATAATCAATACAACCCTCCACGGTTGCCCAAACAATCATCTCTATATAAAATATAAACTTCAAGAGATAAATCTAACTCGTAATCTCATATTTTCAATCATTTCAACATAATCACATGTTCAATCTCCTTTTTCCCAACTCAGTCAAAAATCATAATATTCAAAAAAAAAAAAAAAAAAAAATCATCAATCTTCCCTTTTTATTCAAACTCAAGAATTCATCAATAATTTTCATAATGCCAAAAATAACATACGTTTCTTTCAACAATTCTCAATACCTCAACATAATAATATTTTCATCTTTCTCAAAAGTTCAATATTTTCAAATTTAACAATTTTCAAAAGAAACTTCAATGGTTTTCAATATTCCCAACAACATTCTCATCAATCTCATCCCTATAAACATCCACTTTCAAATTCTCATTTGTTCAAATAAACATATATTTTTAACTCTTGTAAGCTTTTCACAAACTCATTCCAAAAATCTAAATCTTAACATTTAAATTTCTAGGTTTTATTAAAATTTGGAGATTTCTCAAAAATAAAATAAAATAGAATAAAATACATTCCTCAACATCCATGAGTAATACAAAAAAAAAAAAAAAAAAAAAAAAAAAAAAAAACAAACAAACAAACAAACACAACTAGAAATGGATTTTCAAAAAAAGTTGAGAACCTCCCCCTTTTTATACATTTAATATACCATTAATAAAACCCTAGTCTTTTCAAATATTACAATATCAAAATAACACATAATAAAGCTAAAACACATACACAATGTTTAGAAAATCCCTACCTCAAAAGGTAGAAGAGGAAATAAGCAAAAACCCCAATTTTTTGACTTTGTCAAATTTTGATCTCCACGGGTCCAAACGTTGCTCTCACCAAGCTCTTTACTTTGGTCTCAAGAACATGGGTCTAAAACCTAATAGATTTTGGTAGATCAAGGATTTTATATGGTAAATGTAACCCCAAAAAAAATTCCAAGAAGAGAGAGAACCGAGAGCCGCAAGAGGGACAGATGAGGGAGAAAGAAGAAAAACGGGAAAGTGTTTTGCCAAAGAACAAAAGAAAAGGAGAGGAAATTAGGGGCGAGAGAGAGGGCTCACGTGTGTTGCTTTCATTTTTTTTTAGTTTTTTTCTCAATCAATGTACACCCGTATATATATATATAACTAAAGGTGTATTTTAGGAACATTATAATATTTTGTAACATAAACAATAAAATGATATAATTATTTTCTCACCACAAAATATATTTCGTTTAATGGTGCACACCATAAATATTTGTAACTCTCATGATAATAAAATAAATAATAATAATAGATGGTTACAAACGAATCGTGATTCAATCAAATAAGTCCGAAATGACTGCAATTTAATAATTTAGAATAAATCTCCAACTGAGATTAAAGAATAAAATAATTTAAATAGACTCAAGGTGATTCCTACCATTCACATAATTAAATATGAACCAAAATGATTAAGTATGGACTACTCAAATAAGTCCCAAAAATTAAATTTATATCTCATTTAATATTCAAGACACAAGAATTACTATAACTAAAACTAAAAAAAATTGCCAAGTGAGCCTTACGAAGTCGAAATCAAGAAGTAATATAATTTACTTTCACCAATTTAAATAGAATAGTCCACGACACCATAACTATAATAATAACAACTAAACAATCAAACGATTTGGAAATTCATATCAATCCAACTCCAGTCAATACTCGAACCCACAAACATATTTTTTAAGAAAAATTACTACACATATATTGAAAAGAATAATAAATGAATAAATAAATTTAATTTGATTCACTCGCTACAAATCATAATGTCATAAATGAATTTAACACCACTCATTTGTGTAGGTCTACATAGCTATCACATAAACTCTGTGTTCTTGCACTATAATTTTCTACAGTTTACACTAGAAATTAATTTTCAACATTACATGTCTCTTGGAGAAGATGTTGAGTGTATCTAACATTGACAATTTTTGTAGGACACCAAAGTAAATTTGATGCTTGGAAGAAGGATGAAGTTTTTCTTTGTTAATTTTTATGTCAAAAGTCTCATTCTAAATAATCAATTTTGCATAAGTCATTTCTGCCACCTCCCTCTTTTCTTTTTTTGTTTTGTTTGAGAGTTACTTCAACCGATCGATGGTTATTCAAAGCATGAGAAAGAAACCTATGCTCAATGGCTTAATCTCTACGGAGGTTCATTGTCAAGGCATAGGCTCTCTTTCATGTTTAGGATCACTTCTCATTTGACGTTTCTTGTTATTTAGTGGACTTAACCATCACTTTGGACAAATTGATTAAAGAATGGCAAAGACTAATAAAATTGGCTTAAAATGAACTAAATCGACATAAAGAAAATGTTTAGAGTTGGTTGGATTCAGCCAGACATTATGCTGAGTCCATCGTTCCGAGAATTGTCACGTATCAATCCATGATACGTTGATAAGACTTAGAGCATATCTACTTGAGTCTTCATGATAGGAGAGAAGGGTGTTTTTTCATTACATTTATCAATTTTGTCCAAACGTGCTCAAGATCATCAAGCCATCAACTTGTGCTAATTGATGGTTTCGAATGTAAATTTGTTCTTCTCTTGGGTTTCACATGATAAAGAAGGGCAGAAGGGATAAACAGGGCCTAGAAAGGCTCATTGTGACTGTTCTCACCTCAAAGCACAACAATTTTTTTTTGCATAAAATTAGGGTATGACCGGCACTTTTTGGATCTGGCCAGGTCTCACTTGGGGCTGGCCGACTGGCTCCCAATGTTTGGTAAACAAAGACTTTTTGCAGCAACAGAAGGCAGTGACTAAGGGTGAGGCAAAACAATCTGGACGGACAGACCAATTTTAGCACACTGCGCATGTGGTCATTGTGCCTTCTTATGGTTGCTTGGATTAATATTTTTATTAGTATTGTTGTGATTATTATTGTTGTAATAATTCTTATTATTGTACTTATTATAATATCCTTGTTGCAATTATGGTTGTTTATTAGAAATACCCTTATTGTAATAACTTCGATAGCTAGTTGATAATTTAGATATCTAGTGAATAGTTAATTACCTTAGCTAGTTAGTTATTTAATTCATTTATTTGAATTTGTAATAATTAGTTAATCCGGACATTTGGACACTTATTCGGACCCGCTTGCATGAGGGAAAATATGTAATAATGTTTGTGTCTTTCAACCCCCATTTCTTTCTCTCTTTTTATTTACCCGCTTATGATGGTAGCATAGAGCATCATATTTACTTAGCATTCCCATGTTCGCATACACTCGCTTAATGTACATTTGGGTTCGGCTCATCATACTAACCAATGTCAATTTCAAATTCATTGCTTGAATACGTGATTTATTGCATGTCTTGAATGGAATCATATACTATGCTAGTAGTCGAGCCTATTAATTTCATGATTGTATGTGTCACATTAGTCATTTTGCATTGTTTAGGAGCATGCATATTTTTCTAATTATTTTATTTTGTTTGGCTTGCCTCAGAGTACTGGATGAACATTTTGTGTTTTGGCATATCACATCATATGTCTGTGTTGCCATATTGAGCATGCTTTCCATGAGGCTAAGTGCTTAAGTGATATACCTGTTTAAATGCCAGTGGATGAAGGCCTTTTTTACTTAACTTGGAATAAATTGATTAATGTAAAATACGAGCTTGCTTTTTCCAAGTGACATGTATTCAAAACACTTTTTCAAAACAAACATAAAATCAATGCGTTCCAAATTTTGCGAATTGGTCTATACTTGTGTGCATCACCTAGTAAAGATAGCCTAATAACTGGAACAAGAGCATATAATGTAAATAAAAATCACATTATGATTAGTAGAGGTCGATCTTTGATTGGGTGAGAGGGGTGCTCAATTCATCACCTTCCCCTCTCATACTTAAGTTCCCAAGCCGAGACAGTCTGGTGATGACGGATAAGTGGCCTTTGGCACAAGTCTTGGGTTTCCTAAATTTTCCAAAAATATTTAGGTGGCGACTTTCTAATCTGGCAAAGCAGTCCATTTTTTGCATTTTGATTCAAAATCGATTTTCCAAAAGATTTATCGGATTTGGACTCATTTGTGTTAACCTATTTCACATTGCACTTGTGAAATCAGATTCAGAACCACGGGAGTCTGAACTATAGGGCTATCATATCCGAAAGGTGCACAAAAAGCAAGCTACAAAAAATAAAAATAAAAAATGCATATGCTCACATCAAATTCCATGAACTCTCAAAAATTGCACATTCATAAAAAACTTCATCCCTCTATCTCCAAGGCCTCTTGAAAAGAAATGCTACCATATTGTGACATCTCTTCCGCTCTGTTATGGTGAGCTTCATTCATCTTCCCATGCATAGCCTCCCCTGAATTTCATCATGTGACATCTCAACTTCTTCACATCTGATTGCTGGAGAGGTATCAGCATGAACTCCTGAGCTCCTTCTTCCAAGCATGGGTTCATGTCAATTTCATGTCAATTTTTGCAAGACTCCAAAGTAAAGTGATGGTTAAGTCCACTAAATAAGAAGAAACGTCAAACGAGAAGTGAAACATGAAAGAGACCCTATGCCTTGACGATGAACCTCCGTAGAGATTAAGCCATTAAGCATAGATTTCTTTCTCATGCTTTAAATAACGGTCGATCGGTTGGAGTAACTCTAAAACAAAACCAAAAAAAAAAAAAAGGGAGGTAGCAAAAATGACTTATGCAAAATTTGATTATTTAGAATGAGACTCTTGACATGAAAATTAACAAAGAAAAACTATCAAAGCATGGGTGACACAACACAACAAGCTAGATATGAGGACTTGCAACACAACAAGCTCGATATTCAAAGCATACACTAATTAAATAAATTAGGACAGCCCTAAAACAGCCTTTAATATGCTAAAACAGTGGCCAAAAATCACGTTAAGAGGATAAAAAAAAGTAGGAAAGAACCAGGAAATGCAAGGCTAGTTAACAAGAGTAAGGAGAGGTAACTAACCCCTCCATTTTTGAGACGTCATTCCATGTTTTTTAGCCTTTTTCAAACTCTGAAAATCAGTTTCAAAGGCAAAGAAAAGAGTGTAAAACAAGGGTGTGAGCTATGAAGTAGAGTGCAAGAAAGGGTGTTAACCCTCTCTACCCTTTGGTAGCTATTCAAACCCAAGCTCCAACATTTGAAATAGATTCAAAACAACACAAAAATACTAGAAAGAGATAGAGAAAGACAGAAATGAAAGCAATAGAAAGGTGATAAGCTTATACCTCTTAAAGAAGGCAAGCTCTTGTTTGTGAACCAAACTTGGTCCAAGCACACTCTCAAGCTTGAATTGTGACTCACAAAGCTCAACCAAGGTTCCAAGGTATGGCTCCAAGGTTGTGTATGGTGTATAGATATGGTGTAAGGGTGATCAAATATCTCAAAGTTAGCTTGCACAAGAAAAAAGGGCTTTCAACTATGTTTTTGTTTCTTTTAAATTTTTCCAACCTCTAACACTGAGATATATGCTCGTATTTATAGAATTTGAGCAAAATAGGTCATAAATATCTTCAAAAATGGACAATTGGCTCATTCTTGCCCAGAATAGTGTTTCCTGCTAACGAATGCCGGCCGGCTCCCAATAACTACGGCCAGCTTCCAATGTGATACGGCCGGCTCCCAATGTGTTTCTCTGTTCCACTATTTTAAACTCAATGTAGGGTGACACGATGTTCAAAAATGAATTTCTGGGGTAAAAACAGTATGAATATGGAAGGTTTAGGATTGGTTTTAGAGCGCGAGCTTACGTTTCTTTGTTGAGACTACGAATCACACTCAATGCAACTTTATCATCGAGTGCGCAAGACAGAGCATCCAAGTCTTACGGGGGTCAAAAATTGGGTGTCTACAGTTGCCCCTCTTTGACAAAGCTCAAAGTCATGAAATGACATGAGTGAATGTCAAAGCCCAAAAACAACCCATTTGACAAGGCCATAAGACTTGGGCAAGAAAATAAAGCAAAATACAATTGCCAAAGGTTGAACCTGAAGGTTGCCTACATATCCCCTTTTGCGAGGAATCAAACCTGCGTAGTTCAACGGCAGAATGCAAAATGATATGTAGGAAACATAACTTATGATCATGCAATGAAACACGAATGTAAATAACAAGCGACAAAACAATGCTATAAGCAAAAGCAGGTATGCAACGTCTGAACGAAAGTAAAACAACGCAAGCCGCATCTCACACGGAAAGAGGTGAAGAAACAAACACAGGGACAAAGAGAGTGCAAACCCAACCATGTCCGGTGCAGGAAAGATGCCAACCTAACTACGTCTCATGCAATGAAGGTGGAGGGCGATGTAAACACCGGGCGCACCCAAGATTTTAACTGAGGAACTTGAGATCCTAATGCGTCCCACGCGAAAGAAGGAAAGGTGGTGTGAATAGACAGGCGCACCTATTGTTTTTAACCAAGGAAAACAACAATCCCAATGTGTCTTACGCGAAAGGAGGGAAGGTGGTGTGAACAAACAGGCACACCTGCTGTTTTTAACCGAATCACGCGAAAGGAGGGAAGGTGGTGTGAACAAACAGGTGCACCTATTGTTTTTAACCGAGTTGAACAATCCTAACGTGTCTCACGTGAAAAGAGGAGGGGTGGTGTGAACAAACAGGCGCACCCGCTGTTTTTAACCAAGTTGAATATCCTAACACGTCTCATGCGAAAGGATGATGGGTGGTGTGAACAAATAGGCGCACCTGTTGTTCTTAATCGAGTTGAATATCCTAACGTGTCTCATACGAAAGGAGGAGGGGTGGTGTGAACAAACAGGCGCACCTGCTGTTTTTAACTGAGTTGAATATCCTAATGCGTCTCACGCGAAAGGAGGAGATCAAATCAATGAAAAAGCAGACAAATTCATAAAAGAGTGAGATTATCTCATCCCTGGGAAGGTCTCGGAAAACAAAGTGATGACATCCACGGAGATAACAATACAAAGCATAAACACGAGTTTCCACAATTCAAAAAGAAACGCACAAATCCAAAACCAGGCTCGAATTAGCAAAGTTTAAGAGCAAGTTTGCCAATTTTGAAAATAGACTTAGCTTGAATAATGGAACACATTACAAATTCTCAAAACAACAAGATAATGGACCAAAGCATGAATTAACAAAGCGAGTAACAAAATAATTATGACTTCGGAACAACTTCAAACAAATGATCTCAAACTAATTAAGAAATTACCCAACTACAAATTAATACAATATGAATTAAACAAATTGATTAAAACCAACTAAGACTTAGCAAAATATGAATTTAAATAAAGATGAATTAAAAAAATTACGAAGTTAAACAAATAAAACACAACTCTCTTCCTTTTTTCCCTTTCTTGCTCTGTTTTTTTTTTCCCCTTGATTCTTCTACTCTCTTCTCTTTCTTTTTTTTTTTTCTTTTTCTTCACCTTCTTAATTAATTTTTTTTTTTACCTTCCCCGAACCAAATTGAAACCCAACACTGAAACTCATTGAAATACATAAAAACCAAACTGGGTTTGCCTTTAGAGCCGGCCGGCTCCCAATGAAGTACAGTTGGGCTCAAATAGTGCCATCCGGCTCGCAATGGCGGCAGTGGCAAATTTGATAAAACCACGTACCATGGTTGATTTAAAAAAATTTGGGACCTTCATTTCACACACACCCACCTCCGAAAACCTTCTCCCTCTCTCTCTAGGATCCTCCTCCTTCTAGATTTTCCCTCCATTTGCATTACCCAACGGTTCTTGCAAAATTTCCCTTGAAAACCTTTCTAGTCCTCTACATTTTTGACCCATTAGAATTTGATTTGGTTGAGTTTTGGGTTTCTCTTGGTTTTTTTGGCTCATTCTCACGCTTTTCCTTGTGATTTCCTCTACCCCCTCTTGATTTTCAACTTTTTCTTCATTTTCTCTCTCCTAGGGCTTGGATTTGGGGCTTTTCACCTAATTTCACTCACCCACACATTTTTCTTCATTTTTTCCTTACTTTCCTCACTTTCTCTCCATGGCTAACGGTGAACTTCCCATCCCCGACCCCGCAGTGGGTATTGGTGCCACCCTAGGTAAGGGTATAGAGGCCGAGCACATCCTCTCTCCCATTCCTAAGCCGGAGTTGCCTCCCCTTGCTGATAGACCATTTGATGTGGCCACCTACCAGCCACGTACACACACTCTGATCCCGAGTGATATCTTGCGATTTGAGGGCCTTATTCCGGGGATTGACGAGGACATCCTACTACCGGGAGCCCACCAAACACTTGTCCACCAATGCCTCCACAGTAAGCACTATTCTTTTCTTATTTGAACATATTTGCATTCCTTTCAAGGTACTGTAGATACTGACAACATTCTCATATTACAGGTGATGACCATGAGGATTAGAGGTTACGGGTCTATTTCTATCCCCAGGCACTAGTACAAGAGGCTCTTTGTGAAGGTTCATGCATTAGCCGACGCGGCTGGCTTCGGGCCTTTCTGCATAGGACTTGTGCAAATGAGGGCTGACCCATTTCTACACGGGGCCCTGGTGGAGCGATGGTGGGACACCACAGACTCATTCCACTTTTCATCGATCAGGGAGATGACTCTGACCCCGTATGATTTTGCAATGCTCACCGGCCTACGGATCATAGTTGGTGACCCGAACCCCTTTGATCCAGATATGGCATAGTGGAGGGCTATACAGTTTCACCTCCTTGGAGCGACCTCAGACACTGCCGATCCTGGGATGGTGAGGTACAATTGGTTCTTAGAGCATTTCTCTGATCTTCAACCAGTTACTCCGGAGGAGGTCACTCAGTATGCTCACGGATTTTTTATGTATCTCCTCGGTACTACCCTGTTCATGAATAAGAAAAATGCCATGGAGCTTTATCTCTTAGGAGCACTGGTGCATCTGCAACAGGTGGGGTAGTATGACTGGGGTGGTGTCAACCTAGCCACCATGTACTGCTACATGAGCTCCGCCGTCTGCCGAAATGCAGACTTACTTGGCAGTTACTAGAGAGTTTGGGAGGTACGCTTCACGCTTCCCTTTTTTGCTTTGCTTTACATTTCCTATTTATATCTGTTTATCTGCTCTATCATTTATCTTCTCTATTCATAACTGCTTATCTACTTTCTTATAGCTATGGTTTTACACATATTTCACCTCCCTTGCCCCAGTCCCAGTACGGCCACTTGAGTTGTCAGTACCCTATTCTCGATACTACAACTCTCAGTTTGAGCATCGCCAACGCGTAGACCGAGATTTCTCTTATTTCGGCCACTTCTTCGACACCGTCATTGCAGATCAGGTAACAATACTAGCCTTTAACTTTTACATACTGTGTGCATACTACATTGTTTCCATACTATTGTCCCATACTGCATTGTTTCCATACTGTTGTCCCATACTACACTGTCATTCTCATATTGTTGTCCCATACTGCACTGTTTCCATACTACTTAGACTTTTAACATCGGCCACTTGTTTTGCATATTCCGTTCATAGGTTGACTGGCACCCTTGGGTGGGCATCCCCCAGGCTTCAAAGGTGATTTATATTGCTGCATGGGAGGCCTCCACCATGTGGATCCTTTTCAAGGGCCCTTTTAGCAGGGCATACTACTTGGGGGAGCGGTTCCTTCTCCAGACCTGGGGCCAGGTTGATCCTGATGTTCCATATCCTCCTCCTCTCGATATGAGGATTACCGATGATCTTCTCGATGGGCCTCTGATCGATCACTTGATGCAGGGAGAGACAGTGACAGATACCACGAGGCCGGTGATTTCACTACATTTTTACAGACCAGGGTGATGACGCCTCTTAGTAGGGGTGTGGCCCGCATAGTTCCCAAGGCTACTGCCGTTGCCGCTGGAGGTGCCCCAACAACCGCAGCCCCGCATACTTCCTGAGGCTGTTGCTTCTATACATGCATCCGGATGGAGTTCTCGAGCATATCCCTCTTGAGCATATCGAGGAGAGGGGCCGCAGGCTGGTGATCGCTCTTGGCATCGAGCAGGTACACACTTATTTATACTTTTTCCCACTGTACTTTATTAGATCTTGCCTCTGTGCTTTATTACCCCATTCCACTGTACTCAACTTTCCACTATTTTGCAAGTGCCCATAGTGTATCTTGATAATCTCTTTAGTTTGATTGGCTGACTACTCCTCATCGTGCGGAGGAGAAAGACTTGCTTTGGCTGCTCACGGGATTGAGGTATCCTTTATCACTAGTTCCCTGTTGTTGCCATACTATCTATACTCCTGTTAGTCCATACTGATACCTGTACTCTTTTCAGCTCGAGTCAGCGCCAGCAGCACCCGCAGGACAAAGGGAGACAGGGCCTAGTGAGAGGCTGATGATGGGTAGATCAGGGAAAAGGCCGAGCAAGGCAGTGCTCACCTTCTGAGGAGTCTTTTGATGGGTCTATGACCCCCGAGGATGAGGGAAAGGAGGTTTGTAGACCGCCAGAACGTCCTCCACACGCCCCCCTTTCGGAGAAAGCGTGAATTGGTCCAGCTACTACAGTTCGGACTCCTATCACGGTTCTGAATCTAATCTCACAAAGTGCAATGTAAGACTGATAAATCACCAAAGAGTCCAAATCCAACAAATCGTTTTGGAAAATCAATTTTAATCAAAAAGCGCCAAACATGGACTGCTTTGCCAAATTTCAGAGTCGTCACCTAAATATTTTGTTTTGGGAAATTTAGGAAACCCTGACTCGTGACAAAGGCCACATGTCCGTCATCACCAAAGTTGCCTCAGCTCGAGAACTTGGGTACGAGAGGGGAAGGTCCTGAAATGAGCACCCCCGCTCACTCTACTAAGCATGATATGTTGTTTTGAAAACACATGTGTTCTTATTCCAGTTATTAGCTAACTTTACTATGTGATGCGCACAGCATACAAGTATAGACTAAATCACTCAAATTGGAACAAAACATCTCATGTTTGTTTTTGAAAAATGGTTTAAAAGTGCTACTCGCAAGTAGGTTAAAGCGCGGATTTGCCACCCTCAAGTAGGCTTCAAACATGATTTGCCACAAACAAGTGAGCTTAAAACTCACATTTGATGAATTATCCCAATTCAAGTAATGAATCCTTCATCCACATGCATTCATTTAGTTAAATCACTTAAGCAAATAGCCTCATGGCAAGCATGCTATCATGGCAACACTCACACTCATGCAATGATGCTAAAGCGTAAACACTCACAATGTACTCTGAGCCAAAACAAAAGCTAGTTAGAAATATGCATGATCCTAACTATATAAGATGCCTAATGCAACATATGCAACAATGCAACTAAATAGGCTCGGTTATCTAAGATGGCATATGGATGCAACACTTGATAACATGCTTTGAAACACGTGTTCAAGTAAGTGTATTGAAATACGATGCAGTCTGAATGATGCGCCGAGCTGGGTGCATGCAAGACAAATGAATGATGTACACATGCAAGCATAAGGATGCTAATTGAAATATGCCCTAAACTAACCATCAAAAGCTGATAAGTAAAATAGAGAAAGAAGTGGGGTTAGAAGCAATGGTTTGAAACCTGGACCGGACTAGCCGGTCGAATCGGTTGGACCGGGAACCGGGTCTTGTTCCGGTCCGGTCAACCTCCTAAAATCGGAGTAGGAGCAAAACCGGCCTAGAAATAGAAAATTGAAAGACCTGACCGGTCGAACCAGGAAAACCGGTGACTTGGATCGGGTTTGGTGGGTTGGACCGTTTATTTTTTCTAATTATTTTCTTTCTTATATATATATATATATTATATAAATATATTTCAAAATTTTGACTAAAAATTCTTACTTCAAGAGTCTCCTCTCATAAGGAAGAGTCTCATTAGAAGTTTGAGAAGATTATGAAAGTCTATTTCTATTTATAGGAAAAAAAATTTCAAAGAGAACCTACAAAATTCTATGTGGGATTCAATCAAATTATTTGAAATATATTGATTGGAGGGAGACTTGAAAATTTCATTTCCCTCCAAAATTAAACCTAGCATTCAATCAATTTGTTTGAAGGGAATGTTTAAAAATTTTAATTTCTTTAAAACAAGTGACTTTTGTTTTTATCAATTATGACTTTATTAAATATTATTAATAAATACTATACAACAATTTTTATTTTTACTTGAGTATTTATATATTTTTTTATTTATTTATAATTTTTAATTATATTTTTTAATTATATAATATTAATTATGACGTCACGGTTCGACCGCTTTGACCCGACGGTTGAACCGGTGATCCGTTCACCCGGTCCCTTTTCCGGTTCGCTCACCGGTCCGGTTTTCAAAACATTGGTTGGAAGACATGCATCACACACATGCACGCTTATTACAACAATGCGCCCTTACGCCCTCACAAAGGAGGGTCCGAATGAAAGCTAAGCTATTCTAAGCTAAGCTACTTAACTAATCTAATAATCTAATTAGACTAATTATTACACAACCAAATCGAATAACTAGCAAACCAATTTCTATTTATTACAATACCTTAATTAATTAACAAATTAACTAATCATGGCATCTTACTAAGCATGTAAGATATGTCAACTAGGCCGCCTCATCTTCTGCCTTGAACAATGAAGAATGCATGCTCTCGGTTGCCGCCTCGAAACGCCTTTCGATTTGCTCTTGAGAGGCTCTGTTTGCAGGGTGTCTTTAGGAACTTTCTACTCCCCTTACCAAACTAACTCGAGGAATCCACGGTGGCTGCAGCCATGAAAAGCTCCTCACACGCCACCGCCGCCAATGATGAAGCAAAGGTCTTGCCGTCTGCAAGGCATCGCTGCCACCGTGTGCTACACCACCATTCTGTAACATAGCATAAACTAAAGGAACATGGAGGGTCTCCCAAAGGTATATACATACTATGCCACTCCATATCACCTCAAAACATCAAGGGAGAGGCACCATTGGATCCAAAACCATCAATCAAGCATGCAATGCATGATGGCCAAAGATCCA
Organism: Camellia lanceoleosa; assembly: GCA_025200525.1. Taxonomy (NCBI): domain Eukaryota; kingdom Viridiplantae; phylum Streptophyta; class Magnoliopsida; order Ericales; family Theaceae; genus Camellia; species Camellia lanceoleosa. The sequence goes on along the minus strand of CM045762.1, from coordinate 120,429,368 downwards.
ACTTGCACACATTTCAATAAATGCCATGCAAACAAGACTCTAAATCCACTAGCTCATCATGGATAATCAAAGGCAATGGGGACAAAGGGGATTGGTTCACTTTCATCACTTTGAGTATGAAGTGGACTAATCCACCTTGTGTTCAACATAACGTCCGGTTGAACACCATGCAAAGCAAGCAACATGCTATGCAAACAACATGCTAATCCTGACATGTTAAGATGGCATGCACAAGACTCTATCATGTAAGCAATGCATGCAAGACATGTTAATGGGCCAAGAGCACTAAAGCAAGTGAAGACCATTACACATGAGGCATGCATTATCAATCTCAAAGGACCAAACCAACTCTGGACAAAGCTCAAACATGTCAAAATAATGGTCTAAACATGCTAAAATAGGAGCTCAAAATGCTAGAAGAACATGCACACATGTTGGCCTATAAGCAAGACATAATACACAACCCTCAAAAGCTATGAAGAAGTGAAGCGTATGAGAGTGTGACTACACTATATGCACTAGAATTACATGCTTAATGGTGCCATACCATACAAACATCACATGCACAACATGCCAAAGGCCTCAAAACTCAAAGCTAGTCAAGGCCCTTTACACTACAACCATACTAAACAATGCTCAAATGACCTTGACCATTCAAAATAGACCTAAGGCATGTCAAAATAGTAGCAAAAACATGCTAGGCTTGCAACATAGATGGCAAGAAAGATATGCTCATGTATTGGCTCACAAACAAGACATCAAAGCACAACTCTCAAACATATTGAAAGAGTGATACATATAAGAATATGACAGTGAAACATGCTCTAAAATCACATATCAGATGATGCCAAAACAAGCAAACAACTCAAGCAAAGCATGCTAGAGGACTCAAAACACAAAGCTATTCAAGGCATTTGCACTATAGCTATACAAAACATGAGCCAAAGGACCAAGACCACTTCAAAAAGAGTTTAAGCATGTTAAATAAAGGCCAAAAACTTGCTAGAGTAGAGTCAACACATGCTAGATTAATGGGCTAAGTAGCAAGCATGCAAAGCTAGTGAGCAAGGTTACACTACAAGTGTAAAAAGCATACAACCAATGACCAAACTAGGCCAAAATAGAGTTAAAACATACTGAAATAAGACCACAAATAGGCTAAGACTAAGCCAACACATGCTAGAATAACAAGCTAACTCACTAGGCATACAAGGCTAACAAGCAAAATTGCACTACAAGTGTGAGATGCAAGTAACCAATGACCAAACCAGCCAAAAACAGAGTTATGGAAGGTCTAAAAAGTCACAAAAACAAGCTTGAACAAAGCCACAAAGGAGTAGAAACACATGCTCATTTGGTGAACCATCAACACATGCATTCAAGACAAGAGGAGAAGGGACCACCCCCTCCTATTTGGGATTTCAAAACCAAGTTTCCACCACTGAAATTCCTCTAGAATTCAGTGGTTAAAAGGCCAAAAAGAGATTGTTTTAAAGGCCTTAAAAGATAAGCACAAAGCTTAGCAAATAAGCCACAAAAGGGAGAGGAACACCTCTAACTCCAACAAGACCTTAAACAACCATCTTTAACACTTAAAAATAGACCTTTTTGTAGTTAACAACTAAGCCTAAAACAACATGCAAAGGTGGCTAATGTGGTATACAAAAATAAGCTTAGGAAAGGAAATGTGCTCACCCTTGCGGTACAGCAGCAAGAGGACAACTTCTGAGCCAAAAACCAGCTTTTTGAGCTCCAAACAAACCTTCAAGAACCTCAGCTCCAAGGTAGTAGTGTGTGACTAGGTGTTTTAGTGCAAATATGTGACATGTGACATGTGATGAATGAATGGCGCTGGCACGATAATCTTGTACAAGACTGTTAACAACTGTGAATGCTTGCTCTTGAATTAATTCTTGAATCGGATAACAACTTACAGCCAATCAAAATACAAAATACAACTCGATGACCAAAAAACAAAATGAAAACAACCTAAAAATACTAAACAACACTTGATACAAACAAAACAAGACTCAAAACATAGCTCCGGTACACCAAGGTGAGAACCTGCCTTCTCTGTATCTGGGCAGTCATTGAGAGCTGGCCGGCTCCAAGTAGGTATAGCCAAGCTCCAATGAGAGCCGACCAACTCTAAAAGTGATGTCGGCCAGTGGAATCCAACTGTTATGCACTGTTCCTTCTCAAAGTCTATAAAAAGTGATCCCAAGCTGTTTTTTCAGCAGAATAGCAAGTCTTTGGTATTTTGCTCTGAAAATGGAAATCCTTCCCAACAATAGGCTCCGAGATTAGATAACCACTTTAGACAGCTCGAAAAAGGTAAACTTTCGCGGTTTTGGCCTAAATGCTATTTTTCCTTTGAGTCGTACCTCGCTTTGCTTTCCGTTCCTCCATGCCGCGGTCCGGTGCTGGAACCCAATTAAACATGTGTTTTGCTTCGAATCACAAGAAATGTGTCCAACACTCGAAGAATTTCAAGCATTGAAAGAATCTCGGTGTGATGAAGAAATTATGCTACAGACCCATTTTGGCCATGCGCAGGCTTTGGAACGAATGTGCGGGCTTCCATTATGTGAGGCTCGGTCCTTGGCTCATGACGGGGAATTGGACATTCCTGGTTTAGTTCATCGATTTTCCGCTATTGGAGAGAGGAGTGACCTTCTCTGGTGGGCTACCGGCAACATGCTCTCTACTTGTGCCTGCTTGCATAATTCATTCTTTCCCTTAGTTTCGACGGAGCCAACATTAGGTTGATTGAAGTGGCCTAATATCTAAAAAAGGGAAAAAGTTTCATGGGTTTGGCACTGGCCAAAACTTTGATGGGCCTCGATGCTTTCCGTCGACGAGAAACTACTCGGTTTGCAAGGAGTCCACTGCTTCTCCAGGTTTTCATTTCCCACCCTTCTTATTTATGATCCTTACGCCACTCAACACTCATTCTCTATTTTCCTTTCTAGCCCTTTCCTTACTTTTCTCTCAACGTACATCTCTTTATTCTTTAATCTCTCTTATTTTTCATCCCTTCCTAGGTATGGTTGATGAATGAGCTGAAAATGGTGGACCCTTGCCCCGAGTACTCAGCCCAAGCTTACTTCTTTCACCAACAGCTAGTGGACTGGATGTGCAGCAGATCTGCAGCTGACATAACTTGGCATTGCCTTTGGCGTAATTTGACTGAGATGAGTTACAGCATGTCCTGTCAGACGAGTATACAGTTGATTGGCCTCATGCACTGTGTGTTCTATTTCCCTTCCGGTTCAGACACTAGTTTGGACATTATCAGAATTGTCCAGATGAGGAGGTGGAATACCCAGCTTCATTTCCCATCCGTGGTTCACACTTGCCTCATTACCTCACTGCTTAGAGGACGAGGAAGCTTATGGCCCCTACCCCTAGCTTCAGTTACGCCTTTTCTGGCAAGTGTTTGGCTTGGTTTGAGAACGAAGAACAAGTTGGGCCATCTTTAGCTGCAGAGACTTCTGCAAGCACGAGTAGAGGACGTAGAACCTCCTGACTTGTCTATGCCCCTAATTTATTGCTTTGACCTTCCTTTTCAAGTTTTATAATGTAAAAGTAACTTTGATTTAAATAAGAGAGTTGGAGAATGTACTTGTGTTGAAATCAATGGAATTAAAGTCGCGAGCACTACAAATTTTCCTTTTGGTCCAAAAATGGTCCAAGTTATAAAAAGGTAAAATTTTGAACAAAATCAACTTTATTAAAACTTTTCAAAACAATTTTTAAAAATGGTCACTACCTGACATACATGGAATCAACTCTCAAGATGTGCAGCCCTGACTCAACAGATAGCCCATAACTGCATCCGCCATACCGGCCCTTCTGCCACCATACTAAAGATCATAAAACCAAGCTAACTGATAATAGAGAAAGATGACCTAATCAAAATGAACGAATATGTCAGTTGACTTGGAGATGGTTACAGCCGAACTTCAAGATGAAGTTGCCTACGTATCCCAAAGATGGGAATCAGGCCTAACATAGTTCAGTCAGGGTTCACTCGAGTATTAAATCTCTCCTTTTGCGCTCTAACTTTTGCCAAAGTTACCCTTTAGGTTTTTCAACTTTGCGAGCTTAGTTTTTCTTTATTTCTAATTTTTCATGCTCTAACTTTTGTCTAGGTTGCTCTTTCGGGTTTTTGGCCTAGCGAGCCTCACAAGGATAGTATTTCTTCAACTTGTCCATATTGATCGGCTGTGAAAACTCCAGGCCATCCAAGTCCATGAGAATAATTGCCCCTCCTGACCAGATTGACTTGATGATATAAGGACCAGTCCAATTGGGTCAGAACTTGCCCCTAGGGTCATGAATGGGAGCCCGATTGTCTTTCAGTAGCATGTCTCCCTCCTTAAGATTCCTGGACTTAACTTTCTTGTTAAAAGCCCTAGCAATTCGGCGTTGGTAGCCCTGAACATGATACAATGCCCTTAGTCTTCTCTCATCAAACAACATTAACTCCTCAAATCTACTCTATTGCCAGTCTGCCTCCGCTATCTGACACTCGGCCATAACTCGCAATGACGGCACTTTAATTTCAATTGGAAAAACAACCTCCATCCTATAGATGAGAGAATAGGGGGTTACCCCTGTAGATGTTCGGATTGAGATTCTATAGCCCCAGAGTGCGAATGACAGTTTATCCAGCTAGTCCTTGCAGGTTTCCACCATCTTTCGCAAGATGTTCTTGATATTCTTGTTGGTGGCCTCAACTGCTCCATTAGTCTATGGTCTGTATACCGATGACTTATGAAAAGCCACGTTTGTATTTTCAAGCAGATCCACCACCTCTTTCTTGAAGTGTGAGCTGTTATTTGATATGATCTCATTCAAAACTCCATACCGGCAGATGATGTTATTTCTGATGAATTTGGCCATATGCGACGCTTTCAACACCGCATAGGACTGAGCTTCCACCCACTTTGTCAAGTAGTCAATCGCCACTAGAGTGAACTCGTGCCTATTTGATCCTTTTGCCGAGACTGCACCGATAACGTCGATTTCCCAAACTGATAAAAGCCATGGTGAAGTCATATTGTAAAGCTTAGATGGCGGTATGTTCATGCAATTGGCATGAATTTGACATTTGTGGCATTGCCGTACAAAACCAATACAATTCTCCTCCATGGTTGACCAATAATAACCTTGTCTGAGGATCTTCCATGCTACGTCACACCATTCATGTGTGCCCCACACTCCCCTCCGTGGATAGCCTCCATTAGGCAACCGATTCCTTTTCCTCCACACACAACTTGTGCATTCCCAGATGACCCCTTTTATACAGCTTACCCTCGCAGATAATAAATTGGATGGCTAGATGCCGTATTCCTTGTTTGTCCTTAGCATTTGCCCGTGTTAAATATGTCTCTTTTTCTAGAAGTTCCAAATATCGTAATACCAAGGGTTTTTGTCTTGTATTTCATCTATTGCGGCAATAGTCTCGTAAGCCGGCGTGTATTTCTGTTCGATAATGATTGGACGCATCTTCACTCCCAATGGGATATCCACCATAGAAGATAGAGTTTCCAGTGCATTAGCGAACCGATTGTTCTCTTTCAATAGATGCATGAATGTCAACTTTTCAAACCTCAGAATTAACATATCTAGGGTCCAATGGTAAACCTTCATCTTCTCTTCCTTGACTTTCCAGTCTCCATTTGCTTAAGAAACAACCAAGTCTAAGTCCCCAGTGACATCTAACCTTATTGCCCCTAGTTCTAGGGCCGCTTCTAAACCAGCAATGCACGCTTCAAATTCTGCTTCATTGTTGGACACTTTGAACCGGAGTTTGAAGGCTAAGGGTATATGGAAATCATTGGGTGCTATTAGCAACACACCTATCCTATAACCGTGCTGATTGAATGCTCTGTCAAAGTACATCATCCAAGTTTCCTCTTCGACTTGCAAAATATCTTCATCTAGGAATAAGTATTCCACTACCTCATCTCCTTTTATTGGGTGGTCGGCCAGGAATTCTGCTACAGCTCTTCCTTTAACTGACTTGCCTGTAACATATTTGGGATCAAATTCTGAGAGAAGAAGCAGCCAACAGGCTAGCCTACCTATAAGTGCTAGTTTCTCAAAGAGATATTTGATGAGATCCAATCTCGAAACCAGGATTACAGAATGAGCTAACAAGTAGTGTCTTAACTTCTTAGTAGCCCATACCAACGATAAGCAAGTTTCCTCCATGGGAGTGTAGCAGGTCTCGTAGTCTAGCATTTTCTTGCTCAAGTAATAGATGGCATTCTCCACCTTATCTTTAAATTCTTGAGCGAGCATGTACCCCATGGTCGAGTCCGTTACTGACAAATACAGAATCAAAGGCTTCCATGGCTCTGGTGGCGACAACACAAGCGGATTCTGGAGGAATTGCTTGACCTGCTCAAAGGCAAACTAACATTGATCGTCCCATTGGAATTTCTTTCCTTTCTTCAGGAGACCAAATGGTGGTTCACAAGTCAAGGTTAATTTGGAAATAAACCGTCTTATGAATTGCACTTTACCCAGAAAGTCGCGCACCTTATTTTCAGTCCTTGGTTTTGGAAGGATCTACTTCAAGATGGCCTCAATTTTGGAAGGATCTACTTCAATTCCCTTCTACATGATCAGAAAGCCCTGTATTTTCTCTGTCGTTACGCCGAAGGTGCATTTTTGCAGGTTTAGCCTCAATATGTATTCCCTGATCCGTTGAAAGAATTTTTCCAATGCGGTGTAATGGCCTTCTCACTTTTTAGACTTGACAATCATGTCATCCACATACATCTTAACCTCTTTGTGGATCATATCATCCAAAATGGTGGTTGCAGCCCTCTGATAAGTAGCCTCAGCATTTTTCAACCCAAACGGCATGACTCGGTAGCAATACGTACCCCATAACGTGGAGAAAATAGTCTTTTTTCGATCTTTCGGTGCCACCAGAATCTGATTGTACCCAGAAAACCCATCTATAAAGGAAAGCAAGGCATGACCAGTAACAAAGTCCACCAACTCATCTATAGGCAGCAGTGGAAAGTCATATTTCAGACTTGCTTTGTTTAGGTCTCTAAAGTCGACGCAAACCCGAATTCTACCATCCTTCTTCGGCACTGGGACAATATTGGCCAACCAGGTCAGATACTTGGATACTAACAAGAATCCTGCATCAATTTGCTTGTTGACCACTTCCTTGATTTTCAGTGCCCAATCCGAATGAATTCTGCGCAATTTCTGTTTGACTGGTCGGGCCTCAGGGTCGAGAGGGATCCGGTGCTGTACGATCTCAGGGTCAATTCCAGGCATGTCTTCGTAGGACCACGCAAAAACATCTTTGAAATTTTTTAATAAAATGATTAACCGCTCGTGTTCCTTTGAAGACAATGTGGACCCGATCTGGACCAAGTGCGGATCTTTTTCAGTGTCCACATTAATGGCAATGATTTCATCAATACACGGCTTGGCATGCCTCTCCTTATCTCAATTAATCAAAATTTTCAAAGCCATAGGAATTTCTTCATCTTCATTTTCGTTAAAATTCTGAAAGTCTTGGTCAATACAATAAATAAGCGGCACAGAGAAGTACACAGAATCCGCAGAGTTCTCATTCAACAGGTACATATCTTCGATTACAGACTCAAAAGCAAAGTGGAATGAAGACCTAGACAGGACTTTGGTATCCCAGTTACTACCCCCGAAAATACCAGACTTAGACCCTTGAACTGACTTGAATCTGATCCCGACCCCACAGACTCCGTGGAATCAGATTCTGACTCATCACTCGATTCAGAACTGGAAAGGTAGTCTTCCTCCAACGGCCAAGTAAGACGCGGTACCCTCGATGCATCTAGAATGCCACTGGTTGGGTCCACACCCAGTTTTTCCTCGATCATGGAGACAATAAAGTTATCCCCCAAGTTCTCCAGGTCGGCCACAGGATCTATCAGGAGACTGGCCAACGCTGCCCCTACTCCAACCTCACTATTGTCTGAGTCATCCTCTTTGTTCTAGCTAACTTTGATGCTTGGTTCAACCATTTCCTTATCACTGTCCTGCAGTTGTAGATCAAAGAAAATCTCGAATCTGAGGACGTGCTTCTTTAAGGAATTTACCCAAGGCTCAGGAAAGCCACAAAAATCCTCTCCGTTTCGAACAAAGCAGCCGTTAAGTGTCTCCCTAATTGGCCTGTGGACGAGCTTATAATGCTTCCCAGCTCTATTGGCTTTGGCTCTGCCCTTCATTTCTTCTCCCTTCCTTACCCAATCCTCTTTGGTGGGCACATAGCCCAGTCCAAAGGTATGTGGGTTATGTAGCACCCCTACAATTGCCGCAACACCTTTTCGTCCGCTCTTTCCAAGTTTTATTCCCGGAACATGCCGTAGTTTGTTCATAAAGTAGATGGACTGGCATTAACATACATGCCTTCATCTACGGCCAAAATGGTCTGCACTACCTGGGCTTCAGCCAAAGTGAATTCCGAGAGGAATACATCTTCAGTATCATGGTTGATTTCTACGACTGGTGTAGTTTGAAGGCAGATAGATGGATGAGTTCCCAAAAACAATTGCTACTCCTCCGCCATGAGGGTATTTCAACATTTGATGGAGGGTGGAGGACATAGCATTCACGTGATGTAACCAAGGCCTCCCTAATAGCAGGTTAAAGGTAGCTGGTACATCCAGGACGTGAAACTCGATCTCATGCTTAGCTGGGCCCACCTGGACTCATACTTTCACCGTACCCATGACCTCTCGGCTTGTGTTATCATACGCTCGTATCACTTGGGCCGTGGGGATAAAGTCTACCGATTTAAGGCCAATTGCATAGGCAGTACAGGACGGACAAACATTAATGGCAGAACCGGTATCTACCAACACCATCAGCACCCACTTCTCTCTGCATTCCACAGAAATGTATAATGACTTGTTGTGGGCCGAGCCTTCCAAAGGACTCTTTGTCAAAGAAAGTGAGCGTTGGCTTGGCACCACCTAGAAAAACCAGGCCCATAAGTTGCTCGGGCGTAGTATCAATGGATAATTTGGCCTTGTCCATTGCTGAGAATACTTCCTGTCAGTGCACCCGTGAAGCCATAAGGAGCCCTCAGATAGAGATATTAGCTTGGATTTTCTTGAGCTGGTTCAGCACTAACTCCTCTTCTAGTTGCTTCTCATTTCGTTTCTCAGCCTCTTTGTCCTTTCCAAACGTCTTTGCTTGATCTAGATGCGGCAGCTTAAAATATCGTCTACTAGGGGTAAAATGGTCTATTTCCTCCGCATACGATGTATTATCCAGGAGATAGCCTTCCCAATCTTTGTCGATATGGACCAAATGCAAATCATTGTCATTCCACCACTCGTTGTCAGTAGTCGACAAACAGTTGTCCGGCTCCTCCTGAATCATCTTCACAGTACAAGTGCCCCTCCTCAGGGCGACACGTGGTTGCAGTTTTTTGGTTGTCCTCAACTCTCTCTCTCTCTCTCTCTCTCTCTCTCTCTCAAACTACCTCAATACAGCTTCCTGTTTAGTATTTACAGTGTTCACAACTCCCAGTTCTTGACTTGGGTTTCCCACACATGTGCCCTCTGGCCGCTTTCCTTTCTCATCAACTTTCCCAGCCACTGCAACTATCTTTGCTTCTTTTCCCTCTGATTTCATCCCAGTTTCTTCTTCCTTGTTTGGCTCATCACTCAGCCATCCAGTGTTGTCAATCAATCTATTTAGGTCGAACCACTTGATCTGTACATCTCCCTGATCATGCTCATCAAAGAACTACAGATTATCCAAATCTTCTTCAAAATCTGCTAAATCATCTAACCTTTAGCTCGAGCTATCCTCTCTGACCACATTGATGTTTGCCAAGATTGGTAGCACCAATTCAGGCTTGGTTTGACTAGTTGGCACAATATAGCAACTCAGATCATATGCCTTTTCAAACAAGTCCCCGAGACACTCTAACGACAGGCCAATTGTGATAACCCTGCTCCGTATTATGCTAATTGATCTTTGTTATGACTGTGTGTGTTTGATATGATTTTGAGTGCCATTTATATGAATATATGTAGTTTTGAATTTTTATCTGTTCACTGTAGGAAAATCTGTTTGATTATCTGCTTTAGAATTTAAATTGAAGGCCCTATTGGCCACAGAAGCAGAAATCGAAACTGACTACGCCATTGCGATTAGCATAATTTTTAGAGCCTACGGTGAAATTTAATTGAAAATTAATTCGAATCAAATTAAATATATTAAATTGATGGTATAGTACTCAATTAATTAGTAATAAGGAAATGTGATTAAGAAAGAGCCTATAAAAAGGGTCATTTGCACTCAACTCCTCTCTTTTTATTCTATTTGGCTGAGATTACTCTAAGGAGAGAGAGAGAGAGAGAGAGAGAGAGAGAGTTGGCTAGAATGAGAGAGAGGGGCCAACATTGAAGGTTTGATCATGAGGCTTGGAATCTTGAAGATAAACTCAAGAGTTAACCATAATTTGGAAGATTTAAGCTTCTAGGTGAGTAATTGGTTATGATTTCATAAGTGTGAAGTTGTAACTTTCTGAATTCAAGTTAGATAATCATCTAGAGCTTGAATTGAAGTTGGTATGTTCATGCATGCATAAAGTTGCCATGAATTTGCATAAACTAGCATGAAATATGTTGATTATGAAAGATTGAGTATTGAAGCATACATGCAAGCATGGTTTTGTTGAGTTTCATGATCATAGACACCATTGGTGTCATTTAAAAGGGAATTGGAGTAAAAAATGAGCATGCATGTGTAATTCAAGGAGTTTATGGAGTATGGGTATATGTGTATTGAAGCTATGTGTTTTGTTATGAGGAATTGAGGATTGGATTATGATTTTGAGCAATTGACCTCATATTGCTTGTATACTCATGATATATAATGTGTTTCCCTATTTTTGGTGCCTTAATTCGAGCTTTAAAACCTTTGAATGTTGAATTTGAACCTCAAGAACAGTTCTGGAAAACCTAGAATTTGGCATGTCCGCTCGAGCGGGGAAATCGCCGCTCGAGCATGAAATGCAAGCTCCCAAAACTTTTGCAGACATTGATGTCCGCTCGAGCGGGGAGCTATGTAGAATGACTTTCAGCTCGAGCGTCCGAGTTCACGCTCGAGTGTAAAATGAGGCAACTAGTACTTTTGCAGACCATAAGGGTCCGCTCGAGCGGCGGAACCCACACTCGAGCGGGGACCCCTATTCAAAAATTTCGTAAAGGTGTTACATGTTTCGTTTTCCGTTCTCTTTCATTTCTAAGCACTCTTAGGCATGCATTGAGCATCATAAATGAGTTAAAAGGATAAGAAAGAAGCCTAAGATGGATGTATGAATTAAGAACAGATTGAATCGTTTATGACCCGTATGTGTTATGTAATGTGTAGGGTCGAGCTTAAGGGTGAATCCACAGGTAACAACTGTGAGTAATATCTTAATAAAGATATATGAAGTATGTTATTTGTCAAATTACTTACTTTCATGTAAATCTTGTAAGTTTGTTACATTGAATTAGGGACAAATATTTGTTATGCCAAATGATTGGGCCAAAGGCCGTCTGACACGAATGATAGTCTGACATATGAATGAATGGGCCAGAGGCCGTATGACACGAATGAATAGGCCAGAGACCGTATGACACGAATGAATGGGCCAGAGGCCGTATGACACGAATGAATGGGCCAGAGGCCGTATGACACGAATGAATGGGCCAGAGGCCGTATGACACGAATGAATGGGCCAGAGGCCGTATGACATGAATGAATGGGCCAAAGGCCGTTTGACACAAATGATTGGGCCAAAGGCCGTCGGACATGAACGGTTGGGCCCGAGGCCATTTGATGTGTTTGGAACTACAGTCACTTGACCTATGTATATATATATATTAGATAGAAATATGAATTGGGCCATATTGTTCTTGTGTATCTTCTTTATTCAATATTATTCACTGGGCTTTCGCTCACGCTCATTCATGTGTCTGTAGGTGAGCCAAGGGAGGTCCAAACCCAGCCTCAGTGAAGTTTGTGTGAAACAGTCAAGGTTTTGAAGAGTCAGCCCAAACGTCTCATGCACGAGACTTGTCTTCGCCTCTTTTGCTCTTTTGATATGGTTTTGTTATACGGGCGAAATCATTGGATTACTTTTGTATATAAACTTTGGGTTTGACTGACTTAGACTTAATGATCCTGTATGTACAGAACTTTGTGTTATTACTTATTTTGACATGAGTTATTAACATGTATGTATATGAATTGTTATAATGTGCTATGTAAGCACAGCTCTATGGACAATTTGTAAGTTTGCTTCCGTTTGGCCACTTTACTCTGATGAGTTATGTCTGGTTTGGTTTGAGACCGTAGGTAATCCCTTCCTTGATTACAGGCCGGTTATGTCCTTAACCCATAGGGGCGGGTTCGGGTCATGACACCAATACCCCCTTCTGAGGCCAGACCCTCCTTTACCACAGATATTGTCACCACAGTGTGAGGCTCAGGTTATGGCTTAAATGTGTCCATCATGGACAGATCTGTGCCCTCAGGAATGAACAGCATTGGTTTCGGTAGATGGAAGGGGGTAATACATACACTGGGGTCATAAGAGGTGGCCAATGTATGGATAAGGTTAAGGTTTCAGGGTGGGGGGACTTGGTTATGAGCTAGAAGTGGATTTGTGGTTATATTTGGTTTCTGAGGTGGAGTGATAACCTTGTTGTCAATGAGATCCTAAATCTCATGACACAAACAGTAGCACTGGTCGGTGTCATGACCATGCTGCTGGTGAAGACTTTGTAGGGTTATGCTTGAGTGGAAGAGGGTCGGGAAGTGGACGAGGTTCTAAGGATTTCAGGTGTCCTTTTTTTATCAACACTTACATGGCTTTAGAAAGGGTCATGTATAACTCGTTAAAAGTCCTCTGGGGTTGGGTATGGTTAGATGATGTTTGTGATCCTATATTGGCAAAGGGGTCAACAGTTTTTGTCGTGGTGACAACACTTACATCCGATGGCCTCGTAACTATGCTACCACTGGCAGTATTGGAACTGCAAACAAACGGCCTTTTTGCCTGTTCCTTCTCATCTGTAATAAGCCCTTGCTTCATGGCATCTTTGATTTGCACTCCCATTTCATGAAGTTCTGTAAATGTAAACAACGAAAGCATAATCATTTTTTGCAACAACTTGCCATGCAAATTTCGAAATGACCATTCTAATCTGGTCCTTCTCGGAAGGCCTCGTGGTCATCATTGAGGCTTTAGCTCTCCATCTTGTCACAAACTTAGAAAAACCCTTCTTCAGCTTTTGGTGTGTTGTCTAGAGATCACGAGTTGTGACCTCAATCTGCGTATTGTAAGAGTACTGAGCAATGAAGGTCTCAGCCATCTCCTCCTAATTCTATTTGACAGAATCTTCTAACTTAGCATACCAAATGGCCGATATACCCGACATGGTGCGACCAAAGAGAGACAACTTCTGTAGTCTAGTCAAGTCCATCGGCCGCAAGATATCTGAAAACAGTCGCAAGTGAACCATTGAATCCCCAGAACTGTTAAAACGATCAATGTGCGACATTTTAAACTGATCTGGTAATGTAACCGCAGAATCACCCTGTTTGTCCCTTCAGTCCTTTTCTATCATGTGAAACCCAAGAGAAGAACAAATTCGCGTTCAAAACCATCAATTAGCACAAGTTGATGGCTTGATGATCCCGAGCACGTTTGGACACAATTGATAAATGTTATTATAGCGACCCCGGTCTTTTTCCCATTTAATTATTGTATCCGGACTTACGTTCCGCGAATTCTGTTGTTATATTTGTTGTTCTCTAATTCCTCAATTGAGTTATAGGATGTGTTGGGCAGGTTTGTTTCAGGTTGGTTGGGTTCGGAAATCAAATCTTTGTCGCCCGCTTTTTGAGTTGGTCGCTCGGCGAGGTTTGGTCGCCGGCGAGGGTTGAGTTTTGTTTCTAGTGGCTCGAGCCAGGATTTCTTAGCTCGAGCGAGAGATTGCGTCTAGTATAGACCAGAGGAGCAGTGTTTTCGCCGGCGAGCTTTCTTCGAGCGAGCGAAGCCAGATGTTCGAGTTCTTCGCCGGCGAGCATTACTCGCCGAGCATGCTTCAGGTTGCTGCACTAAGCATCGAGTTCTTGGCTCGGCGAGCTTTTTCTTCGCCGAGCGAAGTATTTCTTGTGTGCGGTCGCTCGGCGACCATGTCTTCGCCGAGCGAGCCTCCGAGATTTAAACGCAGCAGCTTTTAAACGTCCTTTTTCACAATTTTGATCCAAAACCCTAGTTCCGAAGTTTCTTCTTTCTCAACTCATCTTTTCCTTGGGTTTGATCTATCTAGAGGGTGTTTCTAACCTAGTTCCTTCATTAAAAGGTAGAGGAGAGTGAGGGCTTTCATTTAATCGGAGCATTGTTGGATTTGGAGCACTTTAACATTTGGGCAAACATCTTCATCTTCTTCTATCGGGTTCATTGCTTTGAGGTAGGGATTTCCTACTCCTTGTATACGTTTTAATCCTAAGTGTTGGTGTTCTAGTATGTGGGAGGGGGTGGTTTAGTAATTCTGGGAGAAATCTTAGGGTTTTGTCATAGATTAATTCATGTAATTAATTTAAAAAGGGGAATTGTGTATTGGGTTAAATTCATGAGATTTGGGAAATTGAGATTGGTTGATGTAATTGAATATTTAATCACTCATATGTGGATTTGATAATGTATATACATTGTGATATTTATTTCTCGCTTAGAAATAATCGTTTTTGGGCTATCGGTGGAGGATAGCCATTGATTGTTGTAGACCTTGCATCTCGCTTAGGTATAATCGAATTAAGTCACATATGTTGTTGTTGAATTAATAAAGAACATTACTTGTATTGATTGTGTGTTGCATATGGCAATTTGTATGTTTCATTGCATATGCATGATGTTTGGAGGAGATAGGGGATGAACTCCACGGTTTAGGGGAAGATAGGGGATGGACCTCTAAACCGGATTTGTTTGGAGGAGATAGGGGATGAACTCCACGGTTTAGGGGAAGATAGGGGATGGACCTCTAAACCGGATTTTTGTTTGGGAGGAGATAGGGGATGGACTCCATTAGCATCACTTTTATGTGTGCTTATTTATATTGAAGTGTTTTTATTGATACAGCACAAAAATATGTGTCAATTGGGAAGTATGGAAGTGAATTGATTATGATTGATATAATATCAACTCGTGTATTTGTTATGATTAGGTTTAACTTGAATTGTTATTCCTGTGGAATTGGAAGTCTTGTTAATAAAAGATGAAACCCCGTTGAGTTATTTGGCGTGTTCGAGCCATAGATGAAAAGTAAGATGTGCCATAGACAATGTGTCATAGGCAATATAGACATTCATGTCTTAAAAAGTGTAATCGGATTATAGTGTGTTAACCATGTATTAGATGCTAATACTTTAGTTAATTCTTATGCTTGGTTTAGTATTTCTCTATTGGCCGTGGCTCACCCTATATGGGAACTTCATTTTTCAGGTACAGGTGGTTCACTACCTCCAAGGACTTAGCTTGTGAGGAATTGAATTGGAAGACTTGTTTTATTTTTTTATTTATTTTATTTGAACAATGTAAACTTTCAAGCCTAGGGCTTTATTTGTTTTGAGTTAGAACTCATGAATTTGTGTCCAAGTGTTGGCTTGGCAAGATGTAAGCCCATAGGGCATTTATTTGATGTTTTATTCCATATTACTCTGGCGACTTAAATAATATACTGTTTTCCTTTTATTAATGCATGTCATGTTTCGGGTTAAATTTTGAGGGCGTGACAGTTATGAAAAACCACCCTTCCCTCCTATCATAAAGACTCAAAGAGGAAAGTAGACACGCTCTAAGCAACGTATCATGGATTGATACGTGACAATTCTCGGAATGATGGACTCGGCGTAACGTCCGGCCGAATCCAACCAACTCTAAACATTTTCTTTATGTCAGTTTAGTTCATTTTAAGTAATTTTATTAGTCTTTGCCATTCTTTAATCAATTTGTCCAAAGTGATGGTTAAGTCCACTAAATAAGAAGAAATGTCAAACGAGAAGTGAAACATGAAAGAGAGCCTATGCCTTGACGATGAACCTTCGTAGAGATTAAGCCATTAAGCATAGATTTCTTTCTTATGCTTTGAATAACCGTCGATCTGTTAAAGTAACTCTCAAACAAAACAAAAAAAGAAAAGAGGGAGGTGGCAGAAATGACTTATGCAAAATTGATTATTTAGAATGAGACTGTTGACATGAAAATTAACCAAAGAAAAACTATCAAAGCATGGGTGACACAACACAACACAACAAGCTAGATATAAGGACTTGCAACACAACAAACTAAAAAATTCAAAGCATACACTAATTAAATAAATTAGGACAGCCCTAAAATAGCCTCTAATATGCTAAAACAGTGGCCAAAAATCATGTTAAGAGCATAAAAAAAAAAAAAGGAAAAACAAGGAAATCCAAAGCTAGTGAATAAGAGTAAGGAGAGGTAGCTAACCCTCCATTTTTGAGACCTCGTTCCATGTTTTTTTAGCCTTTTTCAAACTCTGAAAATCAATTTCAAAGGCAAAGAAAAGAGTGTAAAACAAGGGTGTGAGTTATGAAGTAGAGCGCAAGAAAGGGTGTTAACCCTCTCTAACAAAGAGCTCAGGAGTTCATGCTGAAACCTCTTGTTTTACACTCTTTCTTGGAAGAGAAAGACAAGCTCTTGAAGAAGGCAATCAGATGTGAAGAAGTTGAGATAGAGAAAGACATAAATGAAAGCAATAGAAAGGTTATAAGCTTATACCTCTTGAAGAAGGCAAGCTCTTGTTTGTGAACCAAACTTGGTCCAAGCACACTCTCAAGCTTGAATTATGACTCACAAAGCTCAACCAAGGTTCCAAGGTATGGCTCCAAGGTTGTGTATGGTGTATAGATATGGTGTAAGGGTGATCAAATATCTCAAAGTTAGCTTGCACAAGAAAAAAGGGCTCTCAACTATGTTTTTGCTTCTTTTAAATTTTTCCAACCTCTAACACTGAGATATATGCTCGTATTTATAGAATTTGAGCAAAATAGGTCATAAATATCTTCAAAAATGGACAGCTGGTTCATTCCTACCCAAAACAGTGTTTCTCGCTAACGTGAGCCGGCCGGCTCCCAATAGCTACGGCCAGCTCCCAATGTGTTCCCTTGTTCCACTGTTTTAAATTCAATGTATGGTGGCACAATGTTCAAAAATGAATTTCTAGGGTAAAAACAGTATGAATATGGAAGGTTTAGGATTGGTTTTGGAGCGTGAGCTTACGTTTCTTTGTTGAGATTGCGAATCACACTCAATGAAACTTCATCATCGAGTGTGCAAGACAAAGCATCCAAGCCTTGCGGGCGATCAAAAATGGGGTGTCTACACCCGTGTATTAATTCACTTTAATTTTGTTGACATGAACAGATGCTTGGAAGAAAGAGCTCAGGAGTTCATGCTGAAACCCCTCCAACAATCAGATGTGAAGAAGTTGAGATATCACACGATGAAATTTAAGGGAGGCTATGCATGGAAAGGTAAATGAAGCACACCATAACATAGAGGAAGAGATGTCACATTATGGTAGCATTTCTTTTCAAGAGGCTTTGGAGATAGAGGAATAAAGTTCTTTATGAATGTGCAATTTTTGAGAGTTCATGGAATTTGATGTGAGCATATGCATTTTTTATTTTTATTTTTTATGACTGGTTGGTTTTTTTTTGTTTTTGTTATGAATGCTAGTGATCTTGATGATAACTTTGTTAGTTTGGGGTTGGCTTGGACTGTTGCACATTTTGTTTTGCATTTGTACAAGTAGGGAATTCGATAGAAAGCATGGGGTGTATGATTCAAGTGGATTATTTGATCTCTTCCCAATCATGGGTGGGTTTGCTTTAGTTGATCTCCTCTTGGATTGATCTCAATCAAATTGGATCAAAATGAATGATGTATTAAAATTAATATGAATGTTATAGTTAGATTAACATTTGCAATGATAATGTTGATTGAATAAAATGATATGCCGTCCTTTGAAGCAACCAACTCTTTTTTCTCTCTTTTAAACAGGAAACAAACTATATATTGGCAAAGTGTATCCATTCAACTGGAAATTGTGTATTCATTTAACTGACAATTGAACTTTAACATTAACAAATGACAAATACAATAATCGATTTGGAATGAAAATATTAATTTCATTTATTAGCATTACCAAGACAAATAATTTTCAGCAACTTCTACATTTGCCAAACACGAGAATAACAAAATTGATCACTGCCACAACTTAATTAAACAAATTTCAGTATGATCTTGTCTAACAACTAAGAAAATAAAATTACATCCATGAATACCATTCAACACCAAAAAAAGGAAACAAAATGGCATTGTATTGTTCTAAATCAAATGGCATCCCCAGTTTTTGCTTTCAACCATAGTTGTCCAACTCATCAACAATATTGTTTTGTTCCACTAGCTGCAGCATACCATAAAAAACAATAAGTAATGGCAATCATATAAAAAAGTAGAAATACTTATACAACATATATAATCTCATCTTTTATCCATTGATGGGTGTCAATCTAATAGATTATCTTTGGGTTCATTGACTTAACTTTCCTTTGGCTCTGTTCCGTCAAGAGTGAATTTCTTCACTTTCTGTAGAGATAAAACACATGAAATGTGATAAGAGGCACGCTGTTAAGCACATGAGTAAAAAATAAGCACAATACGTTATTTTAGAAATGTGATGATACAAGAATCAAAATGATGTTAAAACACAAAATTAGCACTGACTTTCAGATAGTCAGATCTTTATCTGATGCATGAGGAAATTATTTATGTCCTAGAGTCATTGATTCATCAACTTCCACAGCAAGCTTAAGCATACTATGTAGGGTTCTTCGGAGGGAAACAATAAGCAAAAGAGTCATGTAATTGAATTTACCAATATAGGTAAAAAGAACAAAAGAAACATTAAGTAGTGACTATAGATTTTTATGGTATAATAGAGTGATGAACTGCAATTGAATTTACCAACTCATCAACAGATTTTTACTAGTAACTTTCTAAGCCCAATCTTGGGCGGTTTGATTAAAGATGGTGTATACAGTATATGGGAACATATTGTTGACTCATATGGTGGTCATGCAATTTAGCCTCAAAAATGAATGAAATGACTTAAAAGATAAAATAAAGTGCGCTTTTGGGAACACAGGTTAAAAGCTGCATTTGTAGCTTGGGTATAAAAAGTTTGGCTTTTTTTTTTTTTTTTTTAACAAGAAGTGATTTGGGAAGTCTAAAAAAGCAAGCCATGGAATTACAATTATACTGTTTATATTGTTTAGGGTTATACATGGGTAAAAATGTAAATTTCCTAAATTGGGTGGGAATATTTTGGTCATTCAAAGGAAATTCTATTTCCACCCACTTAAATAACTAAGAGTACGTCTTTTCTCAATATACATCCCTATTAATTTATATATTGATTAATTTTCTCAATGTACAAACTAAAAATTACAATTACAACCTTCACTCAATATTATTATACACACACCAAATACCCTTCCTTCCTTTTTCCACACTGTTTGAAAACTAGAAGACCAAATTCTAAACTTCCACCATGCCTGGTAGGGTTTAACGCTTGGGAAGGCTCTCAGTTCTTTGAATTTATCATTTGATATGGTAGCTTATATATGATTTTGTATATCTTTCTTGATTCTTTGTTCGCAAGAGTGTAGATTGAAAGGACTAGTTTGGTCAATTGATGAGAAATCTTTGAAATCTGATCAGATTGTTGCTTTTATAGTAAAACCCAACACACTGATTTTTTAATTTCATTTTGAGAGGAGGGTTTGTTTGACTTTGTTTGCTTGCAAAAATGGATGGTTTATAGTGAAGATACTAGCAACTGGATTTCAATCATTACCTAGTTGGTAGGTTTGTGTGCGTTGATGATTGGGTTGGTTGACTTCTGAATGATTACTGGCATGAAAACCCTAAAAAATTGATCTGGGTTTTCTCTTGAAGTCTTGGTTGAGGATTTAAAAACCTTATTCACTTCACAGGTCCATTCAAGAGTGTTGTGTATACATATCTGTTGAGAAAGAATTAAACAAATGGGAATAACGGAGCAAATAAGGGAAAAACTATGAAATAAAAGAATCAACAGTGATTATTTCACATATAATACCCAAAGTTGGAGAAAAAAAAAACAGAGTATAAAATAAGAAATTGTGTACAGAGATCTCTAGCTTGGATGTTTAAGTGTGTAAGTGGATGTCTATTTTGGTCATTTTATTTAAAGGTAAATTTGTAATAAAAATAAAGTTCATTAAGTGTGTAGACAGAGACAATGTGGTGTGTGAAAATAGAATTTCCCGTCATTTAATTGTGATGTGATATCATAAATAAATATTAATCAAAAAATCCAAAAATAACTTTTTACAAACTTCCCAAATCACTTTGTAAAAAAGCCAACTTTTAACTATTTTTCTTAAACACCCCAAAATCTGCATCGATCCAACAGTAAGGTTAGTTTGGTAACCAACTAAAAAGGTTAAAAAATTATTAATAAAAAAAAAACTAAAACATTATATAAAAAAATTGAAGATTTTTTTTTTACACATTTTCATAAAAAGTTAAAAGTTATCCCAAATATTGGTATATATTACTAGATTTTTTTTTTGGGCAAATTATATTAATAGTCCTTATAATTTGGGATTATGTCACTTTGGTCTCTAACCGCAATTGTGATACATTTGACCATAAATTTTGATTCTTATTTCAAATAACGACAATTCAACACGCAATGCTCAATTTTAAAGGCAAAGTCATCAATTTGATAAAATATAAACTAGTTTGAAAGTCAAAAATATATTTTTAAAATTTCAAAATTTGTTTCCACCTACTAAAGATAAAATTATATAAAAATAATAAATCTTTTATATATTTTTTATTGTTTTGCCAACTTAATTTTTAGTATGTGTTTGGATGATGATTATCTAATGGGTGGTAGTTTTGTTGATGTTTTTGGATGATTATTATGTAACAGATGGTTGTTTTTGTTATTAATAGATACTTTTTGGTAGTTATTATGTAATGGATAATTATTAAGTTTTTAATGTGTAATCAATATAGTTAATATATAAAATGTTTTTAGTTTTGAATTTTTTTAATTTAATAGATTGGTTTAATAATGATATCAAAATTGTCGACATGTTTGACTTGAGTTTTTTAGACTATTTTTAGAAAAAAAAAAATCAAAAAAATAGAAACTAATTTAACAAAATAAATATAAAAAAAATTATTTCTACCCTTTCAAAAGATAAAATTATATAAAAATATGTTTTTAAATTTTTTCACCAATTTAATTTTTAGTTTCTTAGAAACAAAATTTAAAAGTAGATTATAAAAATCAAACCACATAGAACTTTACAACTAAGAAATTGTCAGCATTATTCATTAAAAAGAAGGTCATTACATTTCAAATAACAAACAAATTAATCAATAAAAAATAAATTGTATGACGACTTCATCCTTAAAATTGAGAATTTTCTATTTGTAAAGGAAACAATATCTTTGATTGTCCTTATTTAAAACGAGATTTAAAATTTATGATTAAATATATCACAATTGAAATATCAATGGCCAAAATTACATAAATCTCTAACTAAAGGGACTGTTATTGTAATTTATTTATTTATTTATTTTTACCAAAGCCTAAAAAAATAACTTATTGTCAAACCCAACCTAAGCTTATTTTAAGAAGTGACTTTTATAAACTACCATTTTGACTTATTATGAAAAAAAATATATACAATTAAGGGGAAATTACCCATAGGTCCCATGTGAAACATGTGGTCTCCATTTAATCCCATAACTTTTTCACTATACCCAAAAGTCCTTTCCCCAGTCTGGGACACCTCTCGTCTCTCTCATCCATCGTCTCCTCGATTCACCAAATTCTTGCGAATCACCTTCAGGATTTTGCTTTGCTGCAACGTTTCTGTGGAGATATTGAGTGGAAGGTCCTCAGAATCAACAATACCCTTCACAAAACTCGGTACTGGGGATCAACTCCAATGTCCAGCGTCCCTTCACCATCGAAGACTTCCACTCGCCCTTGACAAATCGACTTCAATTCCAAATTGGCACCAAGGTTTCTATCTTTTGTCTATCTATCTATATATTTATATATGTATATGTATGTATTCCTATGTTATATATGTATATGTATGTATTCCTATGTTTTTGCAATTATTTGTGTAGAATTCGCAGATTTTTTTTAGGATAGTTGTTGATCTATGGTTGTTGTTGATGATGAAATGGATCTATAATATCATTGAAACAGATCTGTAATGACTGAGATTTGTAATGAGAAAATTTTCGAATTCTGAACAAGTAATTTTCGAGTTTTAGTTACAGTGTGAAAATCGTAAAATTTTACAGCTTTGAATTTTTTTTTGTCTTTGGAATGAATCATGGTTTAAAAGCGTAAAATTTTGCGCTTTTATAACATGATTTAGAACTAAAATTTTCTGATTTCATAACATGTTTTAAATATTCGACGACTTTCCGGCGATGTTGAACATTCCGACGAGTCTCCGTGACCGCTTGACGGAAGTCCGGCGATAGTAAGATGTGAGCGGTTCGCAAATTAAAAAAAAAAAAAAAGGATTTTTTGGTAACAATTAAAAATAAGTGTGGACTAATTGGTACAAATATTTTGTTTTGGGATTAGCTGGATCTTGAACTTGTTGCATGGGACTTATCAGTAAGTTCCCCTAAAATTAAAGAGATAGTACGATGAAAATAAGCCAATAAATCAACGAACTTCATTATAAGTTTGTTGCCAAAAAAAGCCAATGCCAACTAGTAGTAGATGAGAAACGTGGGACAATTTGGTAACTTGCTAAAAAAAAAAAAAGCTAATTTTTAAACTTTTTTAAATAAAAAAAGCCAACCTTTTCTACACAAAAAATTTTAAAAAAAAAAAAAAAAACCACCAAAACATAAAAAATAATAAAAAAATAAAAACCAAAAAAATTAACTTTTTACTAATATCCAAGACCACGTAGTTGTATATAGTTCATCGACTATTCATTCCTCTTCCGTTAACCATTAATCTACCTTTCACATTCTCTCATACTACATTTACATTTTCTATGCCAACTAGTAGAAGAAGAACAACGATTCAAGTAGATCCTCATCACCATCATCAGCAACCAAAACAAAGCTTTCAAGGTGACAAGAACAATGAAGGAAATTGACTCTCAAAGTGCCAGCACTGACCACGACGAAAAACCCACAGTTTGTGTTCTTGATGCATCAACCTATGTGGGTTTCTGGATTTTGAAACGATTGTTGTCTAAAGGCTATACAGTTCACGCAGCTACCCAAAAGAATGGCCAAGATCTCTGTCTCTGTGTGTGTGTGTGTGTGTGTGTGTGAGTGCGTGTTTTGTGTTTGAGGAAAGTTCTGTGAGGTTGAGTTGTTTGTTGAACACGGGTTTCTTTTTGTGGGTTTTGCTTTGATGCAGGGGAGACAGAGCTAGTTAAGTTAATCAGGGAAATGGAGAGGGTAGAGGAGAAATTAGTGGTGTTTACTGTGGATGTGTTGGATTACCATAGCATTCTTGAAGCCTTAAAAGGATTGTAATGCTTTGTTCTGCTGTTCAGATAGTCCACAAGGATATGATGTAAGTTGAATTCCTCATCAATCACTAACATGAATGTGATGGCCCATGTTGTGTATCATCATGTATATATATGTCTGTATATATTGTCTTTAAGGACATTCATATATTATTATAACTTGATTATTAATTGGGTGGCGATATTTATGGATAGGATAAAATGATAGATTTGGAGGTGAGAGGAGCAATCAATGTGGTAGAGGCATGTGCACAAGCAGAGGGTATTGAGAAGATTGTGTTCAATTCTTCTCTAACTGCAGCAATATGGAGAGAGAATATTTGCTCAGAGAAGGATGTTGATGAAAGGTCATGGAGTGATCATGAATTCTGCAGAAAAACCAAGGTGTGTGGTTATATATATATATATATGTATCTCCTTTCATTTGATTTCAATTTATTTTTCTTCTTTTTATTTTTAATTTTTAATTTTTTTATTCATTAAGTTCTTAACTAGAGACCTTTGTTGTGTGGTTTGCCCAAAGATTTGAATCACTTGTTAGTATAATATTGAGACTATTAGTGGCTTCAGAAATGTTGGAATTACCCATCGATCATCGGATCTGATACCAATTGGTTTGTAACCTCTCAAAACCAAACAAATTTAGACACACAAAAAAAAAGAAGACAAGTTTCTTTCTTTTTCAGTCTTAATATATTGTTCTTCTAGTGAAGAGAGCTTTATCTTCGCTTTAGTTCATATGCTTTCCCAATACACTAGTAAGTAACTAACACTATGATTAGATTAGGAGATTCAAGGGAGAAGTGAAGTATAAGGAGGGATTGTGAGGGGAGAGAGTGCCCACAATTTTAGCACTTGTGAGGAAACTGAGGGAATATGACGTGATGGTTTTATATATAATTCCAATGCCTATTATACCCTTATTTTATGACAAGATAGTATAAAATTTTGGATAAAATACACACATGGTCCCTGAATGTGTTCCATGTCACTTCAGTTCAATTTTGTCAATTTTGTTCTTGTAATTTCTATTTTGAGTCAAAGTGGTTCAATTACTATCCAAATCATTAACATAATAATAAATACACTCGGGTCCCTCTCCCTCCACTCCAAACAGAATGTAATAGATTTTCTCCCCACAGTTAGAATTCTTTATTGTTCCACCAAGCATGCTTAACAGTTTGGTAGGTTTTCCTCCACGCTAGTTAGACATTGTTAGTAAGGAGGAAGGAAATTTTAAGCACTGTTCCAATTTCCACTGTGGTTCATGGAAAGATGGAAGAATTGGGAGGATTAGGATGGATGATTTGGAAAAACAAATCCTTCTCAATTTAACATGATTTCCCTTTCCAAAGAGACAGTGATGTTGAGAGTACAACAATATAGCACAAAGTATATAATTTAATTGAAGGAGACCCAGGTGAGCCTCTGCTCTGGCCTTATCCATCCTGTGTCTTCATTTTTTCTTCATAAACCAAGAGACGATTGTTATTAAACCCTCATCTTTTGCCTCTTGTTTGTTTTGATATTTTCTTCTTCATTCCAATGTGCCTAATGGTATATATGTGGCTTGAATTATGAAGGCTCATTAGGTTTTACTTCAGGCTGAAATTTAGATGTAGGGAATTGAATTGGTAATTTTTGTTGTTGAAAGCTCTCCAACTGATTATGTTTTTTTGTTTTTTTGTTTTTTTTTAAAGGTACTTCTAATCCCCAAGATACCATTTTTTTATAAAAAAAAACAAGCATGCCAAAAAACATGTTCATAAAATTACTTCTAGTCGTTACTTTAAGTTAGTCCTTTTCCTTTGAAGAAATCCAATCAATACATAAAGAGAAGAAACAATATGTTTGGTTTGGATTTGTAGAGTGATTTTGAGAAAAATTTTCTAAAAACTTTGTTTGGTTTGTAAATTTTCCAAAACAATTTTCAAAATCACTTTTTTTCTCTTACCTATCAATCAATCACTTTTTCTCTTTCCTCTCTCATTCTCAATCACTTTTTCTCTCACACACATCTACTCAATTATAACAAAATATCAAATCATTCCAAACTCCCAAACTCCAAAACTACTTTCAAAATACACAGCCAAACAAAACAAAAAAAATTCTAAATTCTCTCTGCAAAACAATTTTTAAAATCTACTCTCCCAAAACCAAACCAAACCAAACAAATATGTTTTTGGATTCTGGTCCAATTGTTGTATAACCATAGCCATGATAACTTATAAAATCATTGGTATCATCTTTACTATAGCATTGCACATGAGATTTTCACCTTATAAGGCTCCTGGAGGGTCACGAACAAATCTAAGGGCCTGTTCGATTTTGATTAAGAGTCACTAGCATAAAAAGTAAATGATTCTGTTGATTTAATAAACTGGATTTATTGTCATGGTACAAAACAATGGGTAATGGAAACCATTAATTTTATGTTTTCTACATAAATTTAGCCAACTTTTCTGTCAAGCCAATTCAGATTATTCCAACTTTTGATAACTAGACACAACAATTTACAAAAGCAGGGAGTTCCACCTACTGGTCTTTAAATATTTTAAGTTAGCAACTCATATGAAATCTTTTAAAATATGCTGGAGCTCGAATATGACTAAAATGTTGAAGGTGGTGGAGATAAGGTGTACCATAAATCCTTCAATAAAGTAAGATGGAAACCTACTTATGATACCATTTTTAAACCATTCTGTTGGTTTGTATAAACATCTCGAGTAAATGTCTACTCTGTAATATTTTTCAGTTGTGGTATGCATTAGCAAAGACCCGCTCGGAGCAGGCTGCATGGGCTCTACCCATGGACCAAATGCTTAACATGGCGTCTATTAATGCAGGACTGGTTCTTGGACCTGGCATTGCTCAAAAGAATCCTCAGGTGACAATGTCATATCTTAAAGGTAAAGAATGTAAAGCATAACAAATGTCCATTTTTCTTAATTTACTTCAATTAACTTTAAGAGTCACACTGGACTGGAGTTAACTATTTGATCTTTTGATGCCAATAATAACTTTGAACAGGAGCGGCTCAGTTGTATGAAAATGGAGTCTTAGCCATAGTTGATGTGAACTCTCTAGCTGATGCGAATATTCGAGCTTTTGAGGATCCATCAACATGTGGGCGATACTTCTGCTTCAATCAGATTGTGAATACTCAGGAAGAAGCTGTGAAACTTGCAGAAAGCTTGAGTCCTCTGATCTCCTTACTGCCTAGGTAAGAAGAAGCCTTTGGCAAAACAAGGCCAATCACACTGCCACCATTCTTGGGGCCATATTGGCTTCCTTCTGCTATGATGTGTCGGTTTGCAAAATGCTCTGAAACAAAGTTTGATTGATCAGATGGTTGTGGATCTGATTTCTGACTTGATTTAGTATTGCTTTCTTGAGTTCGTCCTAATTATGCCTTTGAAAATTAATTTGGGCTGAATTTTGGTTTTGTTTTGTGTATGTGTATAGGTATGAATGCCGAGGTAGTGAGGTGTATGATGAGAGATTGAAGAACAAGAAACTAAACAAGCTGGTTGACAGCACTGCCAATTAGCATCAGTCATGCCCTTTTTTACATGCATTGATGTAAATATCATTAATCATTATGACTTGGGAACCTAATTCTAGGTTAATTTTTTTATCTACTAGTTTCATATATTGTTATTTATTATTGTTTTGTTTTGGTTTTTTTTTTTTTTTTTTTTTTTTTGCTCCTAATTTTTTTTTTGGTTGGCAGAGTGGCAGTTGTCAATATTAGAATGAATTGTGTTTTTTGTGTCCTTGCTGAATTTTTCTTGATTGTCTTAATTGGGTTTCCAATGCTATGCAGTTCAAAGCTAACAATTCTTGCAGTTGAGAAAACCAACTATTTCTTTCTAGTTTTTGTAGCTTGTCTTGTTGTTCTCTCACCTTACTCTGCGTTTGTTCTAAAACTTGATGGTATTTTTACGTGTTATTCTATGGATATTTTTTTTTTGTTGGAAAAAAATTATAATTCATTGTAAAAAAATAAAAAAAATTACAAAGATATACATAAAAAGTTGTGCTCCACTTTTCAGTAAATATTTTCTTCATTTTTTCACTATCTTGTAATTCCCTCATTTTTTGTGAGTAAATTATATTTTTAGATCTTCTAACTTTCATTCAAATTTTAGTTAGTCCTAATTTTTTTTATATTCAATTAAGTCTTTTGTTTTCATTTGTGTTTCAGTGTAATTCTCGCATCAATCATTGCTAAAATTTGATATAGAAATTGTTCATACAAAAGTCACGTGAACATATTTTACAAGCAAAGAAAATTATAATTTCTACATTTCAATTTTTACTCAAATTTTATTTTAATTTCATACATTTCAATTTTCACCTAAAATTTAAACGATGTTATGATGGAAGGGGTACATTAAAATAAAAGAAGGAAGTGTGCAGACTTTACTGTAATTATTTAAAAAGTGAGGGATCAAAAGTAAAAATTGGTTAAATTAAAAGACGATAAAAGGGTAAAAAAATTTCCGACAGTCCATTCATCATCTCCTCTGTTTCCCTCCAAAAGTCTTCTCTCTCTCTCTCTCTCTCTCTCTCTCTCTCTCTCTCTCATCATTTCTAGTACTATTCAAGAGCAAGAGCAAGAAAGAGACCCAAACAATCGGTGAACAGTAATGGCCGATGAAGACATTCACGGCGGCCTTCAAGACGAGCCATGGGAAGAACGAACTCTCCACCTCCTTTACGACTCCAAGATCGATCAAGGTCTCTGTCTCTCTCTCTCTGTCTCTCTCTCTCTCTCAATTCTCATTGATTCATTACCATGACGTGGTCTTTGATTATCACAGATTTTTCGATTGCTAAAGTTCAAAAAAGTGGAAGAAAGAAGCACAAAGTGCGCTGGATGTCGAAGAGATCTATGGCAATTCCTCAAGTCATCATCAAACTTCAAGACCAAGCCCTAAGAGAATCTACTCTCCGATGTCTCAGTACTTTCCTTCTCGAGGTCCATTCTAATCTCAAAACCTTCATTTGTAATTTTCTATTCTATGATTAATTTATTTCTTTCTTGGGGTTTCTTGTTAATCAACCTATCAGTTTGGATTCTTTTCTTATTATTGGTTTCTTTTTGAAATTGGGCATGTTCTGTATTGGTTAATTTTCCTCAAATAAGTATTTCTTTGCTAAATTTCAGTGGATTGGGTTTCATTTCATAGATTTTAGTGTCTTTTCTGTGTGATATACCATCAACTATTTCAATTTAAAAGATCAGGTTTTACTCTTATTATGGTTTGCTCAATTGGGTGCTTGCTGTTATCATTAATTTGTTTATTTAAACTTAATTCTAATTTTTATTTCCATGTTTGTTGACTATCACCTGAATGGGCTTCAGAAATTTTCTTTTTCTTTTTTTGGTTGTTGACAGAAAAGAGAAGAAGATCCAGAAAATTACTACAGGACAGGGTTCTTGTTATATAATTCTTGCAGCACTATAGCTGTCTTGCTACGGGTTTGAAATATATATTGGTGTTGTTTGTGTGTGTAGTTCTTGTACCCTTTGTCTCCTTTTTTTCTCATTTCATATCAGTCCAACTTTTGCACATGTAGTCTTATGATCTGTGTTTGAAAAGTAAATGTCACAAAAAAAGAAAAAAGAAAAAGAAACATTGAAGTTTTTTATTTTCATTATTCACGATGAAAGAAAATTAGTTAACTGAACCTCCTATGCAACCGTGTGTCTCAGCATGTTCATTTTCTAAAGTCAAAAATGCAAAATGTATGGCGTTCAAACTTTTGTGGTTCTATTCCTCCTTAGTCTCAGCATATAATTGGAGGGTCCATGAAAGGCTCTGACCACAATTGTGTTTTTTGAAACAGGAAGTTCTGGCATTTTCACAATTGATGGCCGATGGAAGTCTGACCCTAAGAGCAACTAAGCGTCTTGTTAATGTTCTTACCCTATTTCAGGTAATCAACACTTATTGCTTATGTCTTCCCTTGTGTTTTTATTTTCCATGTTATTAAGAATTTTCTTTCATTTCTTTTTGGTTTGATAGCCTATTTTTGTTGCAGTGCATTGCAGCAAACAAAGAAACAAGATATAAGTTTGTTAAATGTAAGATCCCATGACACTATAAATATGCATGAATCTTATATATGTTTTAACTATTGGTCTTCATTAAGAAGTTTTCATGACCTTTCTTATATTCTCTGCTTAATATAGCTTGTGTGCCCAATTTCTTGGTACCCCTGATACTGTTTGATAGCCCATCAGAGATTTATGAAAATGTTCGAGCTGTTGCCCTCTCTGTGTTTGGCATTCTATGCCAGGTACCTTATTTTTGAACACTTTAATAAGAAAGTATATCCTGGTAAGGAAGTTGATCATCTGTTTCTTTCTTTTTGTTTTCGAGGCTAGAGAACCTGAGATCATTCAATGGACTCTGGAAAGCAATATGGTTGAAGTCTGTCAGATCAGCATAGAGATTGGAAGTGAGCTCTCCAAAGTGGTATAACATGCATTCATCTGTATTCTCAATTCTCTTATTCTTTTAAATTTCTGCTCACTAATCATTGCAATAGAGTGAAAATTGAAATAGACAAAATGATGGAGCAGGCTTCTGCATATGTCACATTGTACTATATGCTATTTAAAAATCAGCGTTCACGGATGCATATATAGTGGGTTTGACATTTGGAATTTTAGTTTGTGACACTTAACTCTCAAGCTGTGAAGCCTTATGCTGGTTACTTGGACCATGCCCGACACGTGGCGAGCCCTACGGGTTCCACGTCATCACCATCACACCCTCATGTGGCAGACCTTCGAGGCACCACACAATTAGGGTAGTATGCCTAGCCTAAGCTGGGGAGTACACACCACCAAGTATGAGCTCACTGGTGCGGCTGCCACACTAGTAGTAAGAGCTCCAAGGCAAATGAGTCTTAAGTATGAAGAGTCTGACATGGTTCGCACAGCGGAGCCAAGCTCGCTCGCTCTCGGCAGCACCATGGCTCACCTAGATCCTTCACTTGCCATGGTCCTTCACACCTCATTCCAATAAGGGGCGCACGGGATGACTCTCTTCCTACTCAGTCCCGCTCAATGGTAGCATAGTTGGGCCCTTGGCTCACCTATGTCTCCCTTATATGCTCATGAATTCAATTTAATCACTTGGCTGTCTACGTTGGGAGCATGACTTAGGCACCCATGCTTGGGATCATTGGAGGATTGTAGAGTGGAGGCTAAGACCATGGGTTCGTCAAGGATTGTGGATTGAAGAGAAGTCCTGTGTTGCCATGAGGAGTGACTTTTTCTCTTTTCCACTTTCTATGTGTTAGATAACCCCAAACAATGTCTAAATTCAGCAGTAATTGTCAAAATTCAACATTTGTCAGTATTTTCTTTTTCTTGGCTCCGTTGATGATGGTAAAGCAACAGACCATAAATCCATTTTGCTTCCTACTACATGTTTAATGATGATTTGTTACTTGTTTATGTCAAATATGTTGGTACAGATTGGAATGCACATTTTTGAAGCCATTATGCAGGATGAATCAGGGATGTCTTATATTTGTAGTCCAATCTGTGATCAGCTGTTGAAGATATTGATTAATACGTGGGAACATTTGGTATATATAACCAGTGTATGGACTCATTATTCAAATTGTGGTTGCATTATTTTTTAGGCAAAGTTTCCGAGCTTCAAATGTTCTCTTTGTCAAATTTGTTCACAAAGGTTACTTGTTTGGCTTTGGACCAAGATTTCTCTCCCCGCCTGCTATTTCACATTATACGCTCGTATGTTCTTCTCTGCACTCATGTTAGGTAAGCTATTGTAGTGATCATCATTATTCTCTGAGATAGTTCTCTGTTTGCAATACCTTAATCTATTATGCTGAGTTATTATTTTTATTTTTTATTTTTTATTTTTTATTTTGTCGCTGCTGGTATAATATGATGCCATCACTGATATTGATATATTGCAGAAAAGCATGTATTCTCTGTCATCTTCACGGAAGTTTCAAATTCTCTTACTGTTTTGTTGAATTCAAATTTTATTTAATGCCAAATATTTAGAGTTTGATCCTATGTTTTGTTGAGTTAGAACACAACGGCTATACAAAAATGAATCTTTATTTAGATACAAAGATACGCTCAAGTATACAAGAAGACTCTCAATGACACCTCACTTTTGGAATTACTCACACTCAAGCACTTGACTCCACTCTTTGTTGTTATATCCTCCAAATGAGGCCACTTCCCTTTATATAGTCATCCACCTCCTCAATGGATGGCTAGGATCATTTTGATCCAAGGGTTATTATTAACCTTCTAGAATATTCTAGCATATACACATATTTTCCCATATTCTAGAACTCTCTAACCTATTCTAGTATATAATAGTACTTTCTATACTGCTAAAATATTCTAGAACCTTTCGGAACCTTCTAGATTTCTACCAGCTTCTCTAATGTTCCGAAATCTTCTACAATGTTCTAGACTCTTCCGGATTTCTTTAGATCTTTCCAGAGTCTTCTAGATCTTTCCGGAGTCTTCTAGATTGTTCAACATATGCAATTAATAGCCTAGATAATTCTAGAAAAGTCAATGATGACTCTTAACACTCCCCCTCAGCATTGACTTCGTTATTTAGTTCTTCTTTTGTAGTTAAGCTGAGTTGTTTCCGAAACTCTACAAACTTTGAAGCTTCAAGTCCTTTACTAAACAAGTCTGCTACTTGGTCATCTGTTCTGATTGATTTCATCTCTATCTCTCCTTGGAGCACTTTCTCTCGAATGAAATGGTAATGTACCTCCACGTGCTTTGTTCTTGCATGAAACACTGGATTCTCACCCGAACGTATTGCTGACTGATTGTCACAGTGCAACAATACTCTATAGCCAACTTGCTGGTGTAGATCCTTCTTTAATTGCATAAGTCATGTGCTTTCTTGAGCTGCCATTGCTGCTGCTCTATATTCAGCCTCTGTGGTAGATAATGATACTATAGGTTGTCTCTTACTGCACCAAGAGATTGCTCCTGAACCAAGGCTGAACACGTACCCAATAGTCGACCTCCGTGTGTCATGATCTCCCGCATAATCAGCATCACAATATCCAATTACCTTGCATGCTTCGCCTTTCTTGTACAAAAGAGCGAAGTCAATTGTACCCTTCACATATTGGAGTATTCGGCGAACTGCTTCTAGATGAGGTTTCTTTGGCTTTTGCATATACCGGCTTACTACACCAACTACATATGTAATGTCTGGCCGAGTGAGGGTGAGGTAGATCAAACTACCTACTAGTTGTTGATACATAGTTGCATCTTCCAAGTCTTTACCTTCTTCTGAGCATAACTTAGCATTTATCTCCATTGGTGTAGAAATTGGCTTGCACTCAAGCATCCCATACTTCTGCAGCTAAAATTTTTAGCATATTTTTGCCTGCAGAAGAATAAGCCTTTGTTGCTTTGTTTTGCTTCAAGCCTATAAAAATGCTTAAGTTCTCCAAGCTCCTTCATTTGAAATCGTACTGACAAGTTCTCTCTTGTCCTTTGGATCTCTTCTTTATCATCTCTAGTGATGATTAAGTCATCCACGTATACTAGCACTGTAGCTAGTTTCCTACCTTGAGACTTGACAAATAGGCTCGAGTTTGCTAGTGCCACCGAGTACCCGCTTTGTACTAGAAATTCTATTATTTTGCCATACCATGCCCTCGACGCTTGCTTTAAGCCATACAAGGCTTTCTTTAATTTGCAGACATAAGTTGGATGGACTTTGCTTTCAAACGCCTCAGGTTGCTCCATATATATATCTCAATCTATCTCATTGTGCAAAAAAGCATTCTTTATGTCCGTCTACCACAGCTTCGAAGACTTGCTGGCTGCAAGTGCTATTAGTACTCGCACCATTGTGATCTTTGCTACTGGACTAAATGTTTCATCATAGTCCAATCCGTATTGTTGCGAGAAGCCTCGAGCCACTAGACGTGCTTTGTACCTTTCTATTGATCCATCAGGATGAGTTTTTACTTTGTACACCCACTTACATGATATCGACTTCATGTCCTTGGGCTTAGGAACTAGCTCCCATGTTTGATTTTGTTTGAGGACTTGAATCTCTTCCTCTATTGCCTTCTACCATGTTTTGCTTTGGGATGCCTTTTCAAACATCATTGGCTCTGTAATGCTATCTTCTTCAATTAGAGTAGCATTTGCATACTTGGGATTAGGCTTAAATTGTCTTTCTGACCTTTTGAGTTTTGATCCAATCTCTTCAACCTGTTCTTGTTGGCTTAGGCGAACTTCTGCTAGACTCTTATGATGGACACCTGTTTTCCACGAACTTGAAAATATTTTTGGTGTCTTTGACAGGCCAGGCTCTAGCTCATCATCACTTTGTGTTGATACTGGCTCCTTGATGATTTCTAAACTAGGAGATGCCTCTTCCTCTCATCTTTGCTCCTCCAGCTTTTCTTGTAACTGATCTTCTAAATTTCTGGAGTCTGGCAACGGTACATCTTGTGAAGACCACCAAGATGAGGCTTCGTCAAATACAACATTCCTCGAAGTATAGCAGCGGCCAGTGGTGGGGTTGCAACATTGCCACCTTTTCCTTTGACTGTCGTAACCCACAAAGATGCAACGAATTGCCTTCTTATCGAACTTGCCATGTAGATGATTTGGCACAAATACATAGTAGACACATCCAAATACTCGAAAGTGACTTACTGTGGGCTTTGTGTGCCATAACTTCTAGAAGGGTGAGACCAGCCCCAAACCTACCTGCAGCAGCCTGTTGATCATATGAGCTGTTGTCTTCATACATTCAGCCCAAAATTTTGCTAGGCACATTTTCAGCATGTATGCTCCAACAAGTTTCTGCAAGATGCCTATTCTTTCTTTCAGCCACTCCATTCTGTTGTGGAGTACCTGAGCAGGTAAATTGATGTCGAATTTGGCATTCTCTAAGATAGTTAGAGAACTCATCTGATGAATATTCTCCTCCATTATCTGTTCGCAAGCATCAAATTTTCTTTCCAAGCTCGCTTTCAACCTTCTTACGAAATTCTTTGAACTTGGCAAGAACTTCAGACTTCTCTTTCATAAAATACACCCATACGTACCTTGAGAAGTCGTCAATGAAGGTCACCATGTAGCACATTCCACTGATTGATGCTTGCTTCACCAATCCGAAGACATCTGAGTGGATAAGCTCTAACGGTTCCTTAGCTCTATACTTTGAATCTTCATATGGTAACTGATGTGCCTTACCATACTGACATCCGGCACAAATTGTGTCTTCTCGAATATCCAATTGAGGAAGGCCGTTGAGCATAAACTTCTTCATCATTATTTTTAGCTTGTGATAGCTCACGTGACCCAAGCGTGCATGCCAAAAGTCTGCAGTCTCATTCGTTCGAGTCTTATCTACGTAGGCTGATTTTGCTGACATTACGTAGATAGACTCCAACCGTCTTCTCTCCATGATGGGAGTACTAGATAACTTAACCTTCTGGTAAACCTTCACATTCTCTAGGCTGAATAACACATAGTTGCCCGAGGATGTGAGTTGTGAGACTGATAACAGATTCTTCTTCATTCCTGGCATGTGATAGACGTCCTGTAGATTTATTTTGTTAGAGTTGAAGAGAGAAGTGATGATTGTCTTACCAACATGGGTGATCGGCAGCCTTTAATTATCAGCAGTCACTACTACCTGGCCTGTTGTGTACTCGGACATGCTGGACAGCTTCTCCTCGTCACCAGTCATGTGGTTAGAGCATCCTGAATCAACGATCCAATCATTGTTGTAGTTGATTGCTCCAGTTTTAGACTCTGCCACAAGAGTCGACTTATTAGCCTCAGACACAACCGTACATACAACCATTTCACTAATGGTTGGACTGTGTTGTTCTTGCACTTCTCGTGCATCAAAGTTTATTTCTTCAGAGCAATCTGTCTCATTAGAATCGAACACTGCAAAGGATGCTTGGAAGTCCCATTCTTCCTTACTGTCGTCTTGGTGACTTTTGGATGTCACCAAGTTACCTTCTTTTTGCCTTCTCTTTGAACGACAATCTTTTGTGTAGTGACCTCTCTTTCCATATTTGTAGCACTCTATGTTAAGCCGTTAAGGTGCTGAGAATCGTCGATTATGGTTGTTGTAGCCAGATTGACCTCCTCCTGTTTGAGAGCTCCCATCCTACTGCTGTGATTTGGCATGTTCCTCATTTTTCTTTGGCCTTGTAGAGTTAGACCGTCTTGGTCCACCACGTCTTGGTCCATCCCTTCTATTATTGTTACTGAAAAATGCCTCCTCTTCAGTTTTCAATGAGACCCTAACCATTTGCTTGCATAGGCTTTCTTGATTGGCCAATAAATTCTCCAACTCTATAAGAGATGGTTGAATTGGCCAACCCCTTATAGCTGTGATGAATGCATTATACTCTGGCCTTAACCCATGTATAATGATCCTCCTCATTCTTTCCTCATTAATATTTGCTTTAGGATCTAGATTTAAAATTTCATGACATAGATCCTTAATTTTTGTGAAATATTCACTTATGGACTTACTTCCTTGAGTGGTAGACATCACCTCATTTTCTAGAAATTGGAGCCGAGCATCATTTGTTTTTGAAAACAGTGATGCAAAGGTGTCCCATACTGCCTTGGGTGTGTCATCATTCCTGATGCGCTCAAGCAACTCATCCTCTATGGTTGTCTTGAGCACATACATTGCCTTTCCGGCCTTGATCTTCCATTTGTGGAGTGCCTCGGCATTTTCCTTGGAAGGTGGTGCAATCTCATTTCCATTAACAACTTCCCACAAATCTTGCCTGTCACGCCTCACTTTTTATTACTCGAAGTCATTACTAAGTTCATTAACTTAATTTAATTTCAGAGATAACATGCGGAAATAAACTCAAATATTCAACTAAAAGGAATGAACAATAGTTCTCTCTTTCGAATGCTAATTAAATACAACATGAGCATTCTAAATAAATTGCCCTCAGGCTTACAACATTAAATAATCAAAAGAATGGTGCAACCCTTTTACATATATGGCATTCTGCCAACAACAAAGAGGCCCCGTGGCCAACAAATAAGAAGATCCAAATCTTGTAGCACATCCTGCTAAACACCTGAAAAAAATTCAACAACGTGGGATGAACATATAGTCCAGTAGGGATCTCAACATGATCCTCAACAATAACAACTTACAGATAGCTATGATCATGAACGCTCATTCTCATACTAGAATAGTAATGTGACAGTTTATACAAAATATATATATGTATGAACTTTTCTCGAAAACAACAATTTCATTCGACGCTATAAACGATTCATCTTTCCTTTCCTTTCCTTTCATTAACCCACATTCCCACTCTTTCATACATAAACAATTACTTAGGAGATAAATTCACTAAGACCACTACTCTTTTCCATTTTCCACACATACGACAAATGTGTCTTTTTAAAACATATTTCTAAAATGTTTGGTTTTCTTCACACTTCCAAAAGACAAAAGGGCATTTCGGTTCAATCCCAATTCTATCATAACTATACATGCACACCTTTATAAAAAGGGAGATAACAACTCAACTACATGCATAAGATAAACTAATGAGGCAACTCGGCCCTTCAAAACTGTAACCAGCACAACCCACAACGTTCTCAGATACACTGAAACAATAACAACAAAACTTTGCTCTACTAGCTATATGCTTAGTAAGCCAAAGATACACTTCTCACAACAATCTACCAGTTTACCAAGCGCTAGCTGGAAGGGTGTGGTACCTTAGATTCTTAGCGCATTCAGTTCTCCAGGCGCTAGCTGGAAGGTAACGGTACCTCTGATTATCAGCGCAGGGTATAACAGCAACAATCACAATACAACAAGGCATAACCAACATGTGTAAAACATACACATAAACTATCAGGATACGAACAATGTGTTAAGGTATAAGAACACATAGGTGTGTGGAGTCCATCCCCTATCTTCTCACACACACTGGAGTACAACCCCTCTCTCCTCCCTAACAAGTATACATATATAATGCATCTCAACATTTCATCACATAAGATGTTCAATCAACAATGGTGTAATGTATACACGACAATTCAACGCAACTGTGTCATCCTCCACCGATGACCAAGGACAAAACCTCTAGATGCAGGTATTTAGTACATCTATTAAAAGACTCAGTTATCATGAGATTACAAACCCAACAACAACATTAACATGGTAGTTATAGATACAACCTCTACATATATGTGT
The DNA here is from genome assembly GCA_025200525.1 of Camellia lanceoleosa. Classification (NCBI taxonomy): domain Eukaryota; kingdom Viridiplantae; phylum Streptophyta; class Magnoliopsida; order Ericales; family Theaceae; genus Camellia; species Camellia lanceoleosa. The sequence continues at coordinate 120,391,398 of CM045762.1, read as the reverse complement.
TCAACACTCAAATTACAACAATCCAATTCTCATACTTCATTCAAAAATATCTTTCCCATTTCACAAAACAAATTCCATTTTCTCTTGTTTTTCACAAAACCAACTCTATACCCTTTTGTTTTCACAAAATCAATTCCATGGACAATAAAGCCATAACTCATTTTAATCCACTACATTCTTTTCAAAGCCATTCAAAATTAATTATGCAAATTAAGTCATAATCATTAAATTAGGGTTTCCTCTCCTTTCAACAACAACATGCTAATTAACACTCCAATTAGCCCAAACCACAACTAATGATAATAAACCCAAATTCAACAACTAACCCAAGGTTCAACCTCATGATTTTCAACAAATCTAACATGATATAATTTTCATGCAATACAAAAACTACCACATGTCTATCTATAGACGGAGTATTGAAAAGGAACAAGGAGAATTCCTACCTCAAATGGAGAAGATGACCCGAAATCAAAGTGCTCCAAATCCACTATTCTTCAGATTAAAACGAAGCCCAAGCCACCCTCTATCTTTCTTACAAAGAGCCTAGGATGGATTCACACTAGAAGGAGATGAAAACCTAGAGAGAAGATGAGTTTAGAGAGAGAGAGTCTCGGATCTAGGGTTTCAAAAATTAAAAGGGGTGAAAAAGTGATATTTTCCCCGCTGCTGCCTACTGATATAAAACAGGCTCGCTCGAGCGAAGACTTGGTCGCTCGAGCGACCAGACACAGAAAACCACGCTCGAGCCAAGAAAGTCTCGTTCGAGCCAACAACCCAGAAGCACGCTCGAGCAACAGAATGCTCGCTCGAGCCAAGAACTCAAACCCTCAGGTCTGCAACCAGACGCACGCTTGAGCGACAGAACTCTCGCTCGAGCGAAGAACAACCAGATCGCTCGAGCGAAGAAAAGCTCGCTCGAGCCAAGAAATGTAACTCTCAGGTCCAGAAGCAGACGCAATCGCTCACTCAAGCGAAGCCACTCTGGCTCGATCCACCAAGCACAAAACTCCACTCTCGCTCGAGCGACCAAACCCTGGCTCGAGCGAAGGCCCAAAATTCTGGGCAGCAACCTAAGGCTCCCAAACACAACCAACCTGCAACAAACCTGCCCAACACATCCTATAACTCAAATACGAAGTATGAAAGGATGTAAACTAGAAATAAACAACTGCTAATATCTACGGAACCAAGTCCGGATCACTGTACAACAAGGGGTAAAACCCGGGATCGCTATATTGCCCTTTAAGGTAGGAGTTGATGCGACTCTGCCAACTCCACTCATTGTGTTCACAAGATCTACAATCGTGGCTTGGTGTGATCCTCCTGCACTTTCACCAAGTAAGTGTGGTCTCTAATCTACAAGCTTCACAGTCTTAAGTTGTGCACGATCAACTCAAGAAAACAGTCTTTGACCGCCTTGCTTTGATACCAAATTGTTGAGTTAGAACACAACGGCTATACAAAAGTGAATATTTATTTAGATACAAAGATATACTCAAGTATACAAGAAGACTCTCAAGGACACCTCACTTTTGGAATTACTCACACTCAAGCACTTGACTCCACTCTTTGTTGTTATATCTTCCAAATGAGGTCACTTCCTTTTATATAGTCATCCACCTCGTCAATGGATGGCTAGAATCATTTTGATCCAAGGGCTATTATTAACCCTCTAGAATATTCTAGCATATAGGCATACTTTCCCATATTCTAGATGTTTTCGTCGTATCTTTTAAACATTTTTGCTTATCTCCTCTGTTATCAGAATCTTACGATTCACGATTCGATTCGCGATTCGATTCACAATTTTTGCAAAATTGATACAAATCTATAGGTGAATCTCTCTGTTACCAGAATCTTACGATTTGCGATTCGATTTGAATTTTTTGCAAAATCGATATGAATCTATGGGTGAATCCATTTTGAAAGTAAATCTCTAGTGAATTGTACAATTCACAATCGATTCACAATTCAATTCACTTTTTACGATTCATGCAATTTTTTAAATTATTGTGTCCGACATATTTTTGACTGTTTTTTTCTCCATGTTTTTAGTGAACATGACATAATACAACTTCTAATAGCATTTAATACCAAAATAACCAACATAGATACATAATTTATTGTTATTTTAGTGATCATGAAGTTTTTATTTAATAAGATCCAATCAGATTCAGTAAGACCTAACATATTTTTAACATTTCTTCTCATATTTTCCCCCTTTAAAAAATCATAATATATCTTCTAAAAATGTTTAAGATTAAAGTTACACTATAAATTATCTATTACTATTTTATTAAATTGAATATTACATATGTGAGGGTCAGTTATACATTTAAAAATGTTTTAGGCTTTAAAATGAAACATTCTAAATAATTCTTTCTTATTATTTACTCACTGTTACTTAGAAAAGTATGTATGCTTATTGTCCAAATATCAATATCGTTGTTAATTATTGTTATTTGGAAAATTGATAATTTGTCTATTTGGTTATTATCTTTATTAAGAATGATTAATAAGAAATATCTAAAAAGAAAAAAAGTAAAATAGTGATCTTATATAAGAATCTTTGTTAGCTTCTTACCTATTAAACTACGTCATTATCTTTCAAAATAACATTTTTATTGATTTAAGTCTAAATATTTCATATTCATAAGATATATTTAACATCTAAATATGTAAATATATATTTTAAAGTAATTTTTAAAAAGTGACCGAATCTTTACGATTCACGATTCGATTCGATTCGCGATTCGGTACAAGGTCATTTCGATTCACGATACGAATCTCGATTTGACAACTATGCTTATCTCAAGTGTATTTGCATATTGTCTGTTATTCATCTTGAAAAGTGTGATAAATTATACCGTTAATGCCCTTAACCTTCTTGCACCAGTTTAGCCTTCCTGTGTTTCTCAGATGCCTACTTGCTTATATGTTTAAAGCTGAACTCATTTAAATGTTTGACCCTCCATTACCTTTGAGTACAATTTCATAGTCTCTATATGTTTTGTCAGGGGATTCAGTATTGTAATGGACAATCTACCTGATAGCATCATAGATAAATCTTTTGGTGATCTCTCTGTGGTATGTCAAGTCATTGAAGTTTTCATGTTTCTAGCTTTTCTCCCCTTGCTCCAATATGACTATAAAAGGACACTGAATTACATCATTGTGTGATATTTTTCATTTTAACCTCTTTTTTTTCATATCTCCTCTACATTACTTTGGAAATTTACAGGAGTTCCCTTTGATCGGGAGTTTGCTCCATCAACTACGCCTAACTGTCGGTAAAATTGATGACTACTGCCCAGATTTCCTACCCAATGACTTGCTGCTTTATTAGCCATGTATTACTCTGAACTTATATATATATATATATAAATCTTCTATTCTATTCCTTGTACTCCTGCTTTTGAAGGGGGGTAAATGGAGAAACAAAGATGAAGTTTGAAGTTGTTACCGCCTCACTTGGTCACTGCTTTCGTATTTTTCAATATCTTGGAATTGTGGATATGAATCACATAGACATCAAAGACAATTCTTTTGATGCAAAAATAATGTGAAATTGTTCAACTCTCTTGCTTTATGTTCGACTCTCATATGAAAATCTCCTCTCTTGTTGATTGAGAAATTGATTGCCAAGTTATGGTTATACGTGCTGATCAAAAAATTAAAAAAAATATGGTTTTTTTGATTCAAATCTTCTGGATTGTTTCATGCTTATCGAAGTTGTGAGTTAAAAATCAAAACAGATGAATTTCTCTAGTGAATTTGAATCATTATATGAAAATGGCAACCTCAAAATGGTAAAGATGAGCTTTTCATCCTATTTGGTGCAACTTATTGAGGCTACTTATTTCTTTTTTATTTTAAAAAATAATTATGTGAGGAGTTTTTGCTTTACAATTTGTGAGTACTTGGAAAAGAAAAGGCTGTGTTTGGAAGGGTTTTGGAACTTTAGTTCCACCCTTTAGTTTACATATGACGTTTGTTTGCAGCTTTCAAAAATTAATTTTATGCTCAATTTTGAAAACTTGGTTGAAAACAGGAAAATTTTGATTAACTGGTCGTCTCACTGGACGTCCCACTGAACAGTGCAAATTTTTTAATTTTTTTTTTAACACGTTAATTTTTATATATTCAACAAAAAATATTTTTCGAATTTTTTAAATTTTTTTATAAGCTTTAATATAATTTTGAGATGTATGTTTGGTTATGAGTAGTAAGTTTTTGTATCAAATATCATATGTCACATTAAAAATTTCTCACTCAATTCAAAACTCCATTCACCAAACAAATTTTTCACATTCAAATCATAATTTCAAAACTCATAAACTCAAATACAACTCTTATTTTCAAATCATATTTAGAAAGTTCTACTAAACGCAATCAAAGATTTTATCTTTAACCTCTGAATTGTGTCCCTTCCAGCCAGTCCTTCTAGTAATTATGAAGACTGGGAAGACAGAGGTAAAGGCCGTTGGACCACCACCTTCTTTGGTGTTGTATATACAATCAGAAAAATATGAGCAGTGCCCAAAGATTAAGCACATAGTTTGGAGATTTTGTCGACGGATGGCCATTTTAATCCGATTTGCGTGGTTCATTCATATCTATCTGAGTGGGACGAATTTTACCAACTCCGACACTTATGTGGGGCAGGGTTGGATTATGTTTTGGTCACCCGCAACGGAGGCGAGGTCTGGGCGGTGGTGGGTATCACTTCTCATGATCCAAACCCGACCCGATATAATTAATAATATATAAATAAATTTTATATGTATATATATAACATAATTAGATATAAGAATATAATATTAAAAGTCTATAATTTTGTTTAAATACAAATAAATAATAATTCTAAAAATCTCACTATTTATATAAATGAAAATGAAAAAATATATATTTAGTGTGTTAAGAATTTAATGATTCTTAATTTTTTTTGACTATTTGAAATGTGGTTAGATATTCACGGGGCAGGGGTGAGGACGGGGGTGGGATTGAAAAATTCCATCTGTGGCGGGGATGGGGGTGGAGTTTGTCGGCGGGGGCTAGAGCGGGAATGGGGAATGACAAACTCACTCCAAACCTGCCCGTGGAAATTCCTAATTTTGTCTTAAGGGTGTTCATCTTTTAATTTTTATTGGTAGTGCACTAAAATTTCGGGTAACTCTCCATATGTGCCTCGTAAATGTAAAATAAAGCTCAATCAAAGTATGAAAATGCCACATTTATTATGAATCGCAAATATATTAGCAATTGGATGTGCTTTTCAAATTTGGTAATTTTGAACCCATTGATGATTGTTTGATTTATAAAATTTGAAAAATAAAATGAATTTAAGTTATGTTTAGTAAACCATTTCCAATTTGAGGTTGACTTATAATGGTTCAAGTTGTCGGCTTGAATTTGTAAATGGGTCTGAGTTGTTTTTTTTGTTCTTTTAGAAAACATCCAATTGGATTTTAGATAAGGGGGATTTGGTCAAAATTCTTCATAATAAAATTTTAATATATTAAAGGCAAACATAAAAGGTTTTCTTAAAAAGTCTAACAAATTATTAATATTATCAAAATATATAAACTTTAAAGTAATATAACTTTTGATGTAGATGTTGATTTTTAATAAAATTAATATTTTTAGAACTCTCTCATCAAGATCTATCAAATAAGATCCATGTTGACCATAAAAAACTTTTTTTAAAATATTATTGCAGTTGAAATTGATATAAACAGTAACAGTAACAGTAACACGTTATTCTATTTGACAGTAAGATGTTACTTTGTCTCACAATAACAGTAACATGTTACTCCGTTTGATAATCTGTTTGATAATTACTCTATTTGACAGTAACATGTTACTTTGTCTTATAGTTACATGTTACTTTGTTTGATAGTAACATATTAGTCTAATAATATTGTCCAAGAAAGAAAATATATATATATATATCTATGTATATATTTTACTTCGTCAATACTCAATTATGTGTTTTCTCCTTAAAGAGTTTATGAAGAAAAACAAATTAAGCTGTCATTTTCACCAAATAAGGATCCAATAAAAGAGTTTTTTGACTAAATTTTCCTTTAGATATTTATAAGGTAGTTAAAATTCAATAAAATATCTAAATCTAAATAGTAGATAAAACTTTATTTTTTCCTCAAAAGTTACTTACACTCATTAATCTTCTTTTGTGTGTTCCCATCTCTAAAAGGAATTACAGCCAAAGTTTAGTGTTCAAACATGAATATTTGAATACCCAACAACCATAACCTGCAACATACTAACTAACAACCATAACCATAACATATTGCAGCCACCAACCAGCAGTCATTAGAAGTAGCTGGCGACAATAGCTAGCAGTAGTGGTGGTGGTGATATGAACAGATAGGTATGGTGGACAAATAAAAACTGACATGTGAAAAAATAAGCAATGTAAATAGATAAATATACAAATAAATAGAAATGATATAACATTTTAAATTGTTATTGTTCATTTGTCCCAAAAAAAAATAGACCTTGCAATTATTAATCAAAAAAGTTTAAAATGAAACTAATAACTGACTGGAATCTTTTCTTTTAAATAAAAGATGAATAAAAGGTGAACAACATCACAAAACTTTTCGAATTCAAGACAACTTTATGCCAAAAAATTCCCTCTAATTGATAGAGTGGAAAACTCTTTTATTTTTATTTTTATTTTTATTTTTATTTTTATTATATATAGGGTAAACTTCACTTTATCTCTATGTGATTAGGGCTATGTGTAGTTTACCTCCTAATGTTAGAAAATGACCACATAATTCCTTTGTGGTTTTTGGATTGAACTGCACCATTAGGCCCGATAACGATTTAATGAAAAAAGACTATATTTTCATTATTTGTTTAAAAAGTAAAGTGCATTTAGTCACAGTCCTTTATTCCATCCTTTGAAATTTAAAAATATGTATATAAGCCGTTAGTCTATCACGACACTTGTTCTTAAATTAGACAAAATATTTGACGATATAATTCAATTCACAAATCACATGATTATTGTATAATCATTTTTAAATATTAAGAGATACATTGCATATAGACCAAACCACATTAATGTGAAATTTGCCCTTTTATATATGCCAAAAGACCTCTCTCTCTCTCTCTCTCTCTCTCTCTCTCTCTCTCTCTCTCTCTCTCTCTCTTCTTTTTATTCTGCATTTTAGGTTTCCTTACTCTGTTCATGACAGCATTACATACCCTATGAGTCTATGATTGTTCTTGTAGAGTCTTCTCTGAATCTACAATAAATCTAGAACTTCTCTAATCTTCTATTTTTTTTTTTTTTAATTTCTATGCAATTACCCACACGTGTACGTGAATTATTATTATATATATACACACATATATAAAGGAAATGTAAAATAGAAGTGTACAATGTTATACCCAAGGGAAGCCATTAAAAAGCAAGCAAGCAAGCAAAGGGAACAAGTAGCCAAATAGTAGTAGGTACCTTCTTATTCAATTCAACTTCCTGTTTGGTTTTTGAGAATCTTGAATTTTGAATTATGAGTTTTTTTTTTATATTTTAATTGCTTAATTGTCTGTTAAGTTTTACATAAATGTGTATATCTGGGTATACTATATTGGGTTTGCACTACTTTTTGGTTAAACCTTAATTCACTTTTTTATTGAAATCAGATTGATGAATTGAGAATTTGTGGTGTTTTACATGATACAAAACTCTAAATAATTTTAATATTGGTATGGAGGATTAAAAAGAGAGATTTTGTTGTTTAATTAATACCAACTTTCACAATTAGTAGGTAAATAGGAAGATTGTAATGGGCATACAATTGGCAATTTCAAATCACCTCGTATTTTATTTTTTTAATAAGTTAAGTTATATTCTTCAAATTTTAATAAATATTCGGACAAATTTGTCCTTAGTGAGAGCCCCTTAATTACATGTTCAGCAACATCAAGTTAGTTACTTTATTTTATTTTATTCAAACTTCAAAATGTCATAAATTTTCATTGTGTATATTTTTTTAAATAAAATTAAAATTTTTAGAATCTATTTGTTGAAATATCAAATCAAAATGGATTATGAAATTATGCATATAAAAAAAAACTAAGAAATTTTAGTAGTTTTTGAAGTAAATTTCTTAGTTTTCTGAAACTATAAAATTTTACAGTTTGTGTTTGAAAAAATATGAAATTTCAAATGTAATAGTTTTTTAAACTAAAAATTTGTAAAATTTTATTGTTTTTATCTTTGAGCAATAATGAAATTTCACGACTTTTGAAAAGAATCAGTGAATTTTTTAGAAATTGAGAATCTTGAAAACTATAATATTGATCTATTTTTGTGTTTGTAAAAATACAATTTTTTTTTTTTTTTGGGGTGCATAAATTGTGAAATTTCATGGTTTCCAAATAGAAAATTGTGAAAATTTCTCTCTTTGAAAATTTGAAAATTTTCTCTCCTTTATATTGAATATAGCTTTGTTGTTTGATAGATATTCTTGAATAGGTTTCAAAATTATAAAATTTAGGGCAAACTTTCCTTTATTTCTTGTGGTTTGAGTTATGTGCAATTTGCACTTCTAACGTTTAGAAATGACCACATAATCTTCTTATAGTTTATGGATTGAAGTGTACCATTAGATTAGATCCGTTAATGATTTAATAAAAAAGACTAAAATATCTCTACATTTTTATCATTTGTTTGGAAAACAAAGTGCACTTTAACCCCTGTACTTTTTTCTTGTGCAATTTACCCTCTAGAAATTAGAAATTTGAAAATGAACATATAAACTGTTATGCCTACCACGTGTTTCACACTTGTTATTAAATTAGACGGAATGTTTAATAGTGCATTTCAGTCCACAAATCACGTGGGGGTTATGTTGTCATTTCCCATCAACCTTTTTTTCTTCTTCTTTTTAATGCTTAATAATAAATTAGCATGGTCAAGTTTAAGCTTGGAACCTATGGCTGGTTAAGAATCATTTATATGGTACATATAATACGGTATGTAAATTATGATTTAAATTGATATTGGTAAGAATTATTATAATGTTTGTTTATACACCATTGTAATGAAGAGATTATAATAAATTATCAAATCAAAGTTAAATGCATTCTATCATGTTGTTTTGTTATTTTGTAAAATAGTATTGGTTATTATTTATTGTAATTATTGAGTAGTGGAATGAATTTGATACGTAATTTTGATTATTATTTTTCTAAATATACAGAGTAATATAACCAATTATGAATATATTTGTTCGATTTCTCATGAAGAATATGATATGCAATTTTGATTATTATTTTTCTAAATATACAAAGTAATATAGTCAACTATGAATATATTTGTCAAATTCCTCATGAAGAACCCACCTAGTCCTGCGTAAAGTTTTCAACTCATCTCACTCATCAATCCATGAAGTGACTTAAAAGTCGAGAAAGAGAGTGTAAGAGTAATCACTCCACTTTAATTTTTGGGACAATTATAAAAATAAAAAATAAAAAAATTCAAAGTTTAAGTCTTATAATAAAATAAATCTTGAATTTTTAATTTGTTAATTTTAGTTTTAAACTTTTGATTTGCTTTAAATTTAAGCCAAAAATTTGTAAAATAGTATTGGTTATTATTTATTGTAATTATTGAGTAGTGGAATGAATTTGATACGTAATTTTGATTATTATTTTTCTAAATATACAGAGTAATATAACCAATTATGAATATATTTGTTCGATTTCTCATGAAGAATATGATATGCAATTTTGATTATTATTTTTCTAAATATACAAAGTAATATAGTCAACTATGAATATATTTGTCAAATTCCTCATGAAGAACCCACCTAGTCCTGCGTAAAGTTTTCAACTCATCTCACTCATCAATCCATGAAGTGACTTAAAAGTCGAGAAAGAGAGTGTAAGAGTAATCACTCCACTTTAATTTTTGGGACAATTATAAAAATAAAAAATAAAAAAAATTCGAAGTTTAAGTCTTATAATAAAATAAATCTTGAATTTTTAATTTGTTAATTTTAGTTTTAAACTTTTGATTTGCTTTAAATTTAAGCCATTTGCATATTTTTATTAAGTAAACTTAATAAAGTATTTTAAACATTTTATGTATATCCACATTGAGTTTAATGATTAAAATACTATTGTTCCACCGCTTTTATTTAACGAAAATAGACAAATAATTTAAATTGAAAATAAATCAAAAGATTAGAATTTAAATTGACACAATTGAAAGCTCAGGATTTATCCCCAAATTTTTTTACACGATTTTTTTAACTCGCAAAATATGTCTAAAAAAAATGAGTTTGAATACTGTAAAATGAACAATTCAGTTGGGTTGACATAAAATAAAAAAAGAAGAAGAAAAAAGTTGCACAATGGTAATTTTATATTAAGTTGTTTATTAAAAAAAATATTTTTACAATTATTTAAACTATTTGTATTAGTAATGAAATGGTTTAAACTATTGCATAGCATATAATAATAAAGTTTTAGAATTTAATACGAGACTTAAGAAGAAAAGATATTTTAAAAATTTATTAATTTGTACTTATTGAATATTTTAATCCTTTTTTATTGTAAATATTATTGTCCATTTTTTTTTATTGTCCATTGAAGACTTGTAAAATCATGTCAGTTTTTCATTTGATTGGCTACAAACGTATATTATTGTGTTTTAAAACAATTGCATTAAAAGCGTATTGCAAGTTGTCAACTGTTACAGTAGTTCGATCATGATAAAGTCCATCCTTACAATTAAATTTGATGTTAATAATAGGTGTAGATATTGATATATGATTACTATTTTATAGTACATCTAATAGAATAGTATTATACATTCAAATAAAATTTAAAATTTCTTCTTTCAAATTTATGTAGCTCCAATATGCTATTTTACTGTCTCATTTTAAATTTTAAAGATTTATTGTAGCATCTACTACACTACAATTTTTCATTATGCTTTTGATTAGGAATTAATGTAACGTTTGGACTTTGGATTTATGAAAGAGAAGTGTATGGAATACAAGTTTTTTTTTTTTCCCCCCTCTTTCTTTCATAAATTGTCTTGAAATTCAAAATCAAATACAGCCTAAGATCCTACTTAGTAATCTCTAAATAAACATTTTTTTTTTTTTTGCTAAAAAAGTTAAAAGAGTAAAAGTCTTTATGGTTTGACTAAAAAACCTTCTCCATAAATTTTTTTTGGAATGTCAACAAAATTGTTAAAAAATAATTTCACTCTCTGTACTTTGAAAATTTCCACCATGTCCCTTTGATTATGTTAACAAAGACTCAACAAACACTATAAGACTAATATGGTACTGCTCACAAAAAAAGTTAAAATTTGAAAACACTCACAAAACTTTCTCCATAATTAAAACAATTTATTTTTTTTAACGATTACCAAACTTATCATTTTTTCACATTTAAAAAATAAAATTAAAAAATGACAAAAAACAATTGCCATACCTCATCTAAAAGTTGTTGCAAATTTCTTGAGCTAGTGATAAATAATCTTAATGGCGAGTAGGTCTTGGACTACATTTTTTTTTTCTTCTTTTTTTTTTTTTTTTTTTTTTTTTTTTTTTTTTTTTTTTTCCTGTTTTCAGAATGTCCATGCAACTACACTTTTTATTACTTCAATCAAAGTGGTCCTCAAATTATTCAAACGGTTACTTACTTGGATCTGCATTGCATGCTTACCCGAGTGTAATAGTGGTGGCTGTTGCTATTACTACGATTGTACTGTATTTTATTAATTCAATCTAAAAAAAGTCGTTTAAGCATAAATTCTTCAAGAAAGGAATTAGTTGTTCAACAAATGCCTTTAAATTTCCAACCAAAAAAAAAAAAAAAAAAGCCTTGAAAAAGTATTCTAGACCAATTGTCATAATCTTATCATAATGTTCACATCTCAATTCATAAGCCAACAATGTTAAATCACATTTTGTTAGGGAAAATACTGATTACCGCTCAAATGACCAATGATTAATATAAGTATGTGTGCGTAAAAGATATATTAAAATTTTTAAATGTGTTGGTTGATTCGTTCTTATTCAATTATGGGTCTGAATTTCTTGAACCAATCAATTTGTATAGAGTTATGTCCCATGGGAAGCTGCATGCATTGAAGGTAAAGTGATGACATGATATATCACAACTTTCTTTAATTAGTTGTCTCAATGTCATTAGTTATGATTATACTATGTTATATAGTACCCAAAAAAAAAAAAATTAGTAGTGCCAAAAAGATTATATTATTTTATATTTAATGTATGCACTTTGATACATAATTACCACATATAATGAGTGTCTAACTTTGATGCAAAACTGTTCAAAAAAAAAAAAACTTTGATGCAAAACAAAAGAATTTGACTCTAGGTAGAAAAGAATTGTCCCAGGCAAATCACTAATTATTGTAGAATCCTTAGAATGCAATAAGAAATAAAATTTAGGCAAACATTTTGAAGCAGTGTTCTTGTGCCAAAACAATAATAATAATAATAATAATAAATAAATAAATAAATGTATTCTTATTATTTTTTTCAAGTGATTTGATTTCCATATAAATACTTTGAAAAATCCATTAATTAAAGGATTTGAAAGGTCAATAATAGAAATTTTAAAATGTGTTATTATAATGATCAAATAATTAATTACAACCTTAAAATATATATATATATATAATTGAATTATTAAATAACATGTGTCTTTTTGTATTTTGTAAATTTGGAATTTTCAAAAAAATAAAATAAAAAATGAATTAATACTTTGGAATCTAAAAATTGCAGAACATTTTTGTTTATATAATGGTGTTTTTCTCTCTACATTTTATACAATGAGGTAAATTGCATTTTGTATTTTTTGTTGAACCATTGAAATTCATTTCAACCTATCGTTTCTTAATGTTGTTTTATCACTTCCTCTTCCTTCTTAGGGTAGCTAATTTCATCTATATGCCCTTGTCAAAAAGTAAAAAAATATAGGTGTGCTACATCTCCGTTAAAAAACTTTGATAACTAAATCATAGAAATATAGAGAGAGTTGCAATGGTTAAAGGTGATTACAAACTAAATTTGTGTTTAGATTTTGAATTTCACTGTCACAACAAAAAAAGTTATAAAAAAAAAAAAATAGAGAGAAGGAAATATGAAAAGAAAAATAGTTTACATTTCAATTTTTTAAAATTTTTTTTAACTTCGAAAGGTCTTGAAATTCAAGATCCAAGAAAATATGAATATATTTTTTTTTTTGATCGGCAAAGAAAAGACCTTTATTGATGAAACAAGAACACATTACATCAACAAAGTAAAAGGAAGGGTGCAAAAAGCATCATAGCAAGACAAACCAATCCCAACCAGGTTGGCACTAGAATGTCCGCTCGATCCCTTGCTAGCACTCCAACCAGAGTTGGCAAGAAAATATGAACATTTGAGAGGTATAGACACCCAAACAATTGCCTCTTTTTCTTGGTCTTAGGGATTTGAATCCTAACACTTTCCACATGTTGAAGCAAGATAAATATTCTCTCCAATTCCAATTTTAGAGATATATATATATATACAAAATCAAAATCAAAATCACTACAGAAAAATTAACAATGATAATAACAGCCCATCACAGATTTGATTTAATCAAAAGCGTATCCATATATTCAAAAGAAATGATATTATCAAAACAAGACAACAACTATGAAACTAACGAATCAAGCCACTAGCATAAAAGAAATGATACTATCAAAAAAGATAACTATGAAGATGCCCGTGAACACGTAGATGCTTGAGTGGACTTTGCTTTTCTCTCCACACGTGCATCCCCGTAAACTCTAGTTGATGATGAGCTTGAGTTCTTTGTCTTTTTTTAATTTCCATTACGGAACAGAGAGTTTAGAATGCTCGCAAGCTTGACCCAGCCAAGATTGGCTGTTTCTTCTTCTTTGAATTGCAAAAAATCTTTAAAGCTCTCAATTTCGACTTTATCAAGCCATCTTCATTCTTCAAATTCCCTATTTTCTCCGAAACACTAGTTGTCTTCATTAGCTTTGGCTTCTTTGCGGTGAAACAAGAAGTCCTCGTTTTCTCGTGCTCGAGGAGACATGCTCGGTGGAGGCTTGTTCAGTGGAGGCTCGCCATGTCTTCGTCCATGACACTATTGCCATGACTTTGTTTCTCGTTCCCGCCATCCATGAAACGACAAATTTCGTCGAGAATGCTAGAAGCGAATGATGGGTACGTATATATATATTTTTGACAACTCTATTGTTGTAAAACTTCAATTCTTGGCATTTCTCATTCCCGCCATCCATGGAACGGTAGATTTCGTCGAGAATATTGGTAGCAAATGATGGGTACATATATGTATTTTTGTGCATGTCCATTAAATATATCAGTTTAAATAACAAAGAGGAAAAAACAAGAGACAAGACTAGTAAAGAGAGAGAGTTTGTAGGAAGAGAGAGAGAGGAGGAGGAGGAGGAGGATGAGGAGGAGGAGAAGAAGAAGAAGAAGAAGAAGAAGAAGCCACGTGAGTAAGATGAAGAGAATTGTGGAGAGAGTCTAACTTTATAAAGGGAACAGAAGGGAATTGGGGGTAAGGGAAGGGAAGGGAAGGGAAGGAAAGGTAAGGGAGGAAGATCACCGGTTATTATTTCATAATAAAAAATATTTCATATCTTTTTAACCTAATTCTCACTTACTGATTTTTATTTCTTTCCAAAAAATTAAATTTTTTTTCTTACTATATTACTATATTATTCATACCATATATAACTATTATCAAATCTTTAAAAATTCATGATAAAAATTAGAACCTTTCAAAATATTTTGATTTAATTACACACATTTAATTTTTGTGTACACTTTTTTTTTTTGTTTTTCTGATTTGTTTTGTACACTCATATGCACTAATATTTATGTCTAAATTATATATATTATATAAGTAGAAGGAGATTTTCATGAGGAATATTGTGGGAGCTCCAAAACCTTATAATAAATTTACAAATTTATTGAATTAAAAAATAAATTTAAATTGGCTAATCCATTAAAGTAATAATTCTCAAAATATTAATAATTTCATAATTTATAGTTTTCAAAAGGAAAGATAAATAAATATTCCATATCTCTCCAACCTAATCATCTCTCACTGATTTTTATTTCCTTTAAAAAAATTAAAACTTGTTTCTTACTATATTACTATATTATTCATACCATATATAACTACTTTTAAAATTTTAAAATTCATGATAAAAATTAGGAATCTTCCAAATATTTTGATTTAATTTATGGAAGGTCAAAGGGTGAGTTTATGCTGCATTCACACAAGTGATTATGGACCAAAAACATTGGAAACAAAATAATATTGTAAAATCTCTCACGATTGTATTTATAATATCATTTCTTAGTAGTGCCTCTGCTCATAAAAAGTATTTTCGAATTTGGAATGTTTTGACCAGATTCATTTTAGTGTGATAGTTTAAATCTACAAAATAAATTCATATTTTAAATATTTCTTTTTGGTATTTTTTTCTAAGCATAATTTATGAATGGTTTTTAGATTTGTTATGGTTATTCATGTCTGATTTTGTGAATCTTGTGCATAGAATGAAAAATACTTTGAAAAAAATTGAGCAGACAGTCTGGCTTTTTCAAGTGATTTGATTTCCATATAAATACTTTGAAAAATCCATTAATTAAGGATAGACCTTGAGATTATTAAGGATAGAAAATGACATGTAAAAAAATAAGTGATGTAAATAGATAAGTGAATAATAAATAAATATACAAATAAATAAAGATGATATAACACTTTAAATTATTATTGTTTGTTTGTTCCTAAAAGAAAAGACCTTGAGATTATTAATCAAAAAAGTTTAAAATGAATTAATGGGAAATTTTACTATACACACCCTTGGAAGGGTGTACCATATTATGCATCCCTAGTCATTTTCTTTTTTAGTTATGACAATATTTTAGTTATAATTCATGAAATTTTTTATTATGCCTCATGTAGTGTTTGGTTACAACTTCTTTTTTCTAGTTATGACTTAAAAAGTATGAAATTATATCGTTTTCTTCTTTAATTATAAGTTACATATGTACACACTCTAAAGGTGTGTACCATAGTCTTTTCCATAATAACCAAGCTCACTCTTTCTTTTCTTTTAAATAAAAGATGAACTAGCGGGTGCCATATGCGATACGTGTGTAATTAAGATAAATAAAAATAAAAATAAAAATAAATAAATAAATAATTAATTAATTAATTAATATCATAATATGTTAGTTGCTTAAATGGTAAGTATGTTTTTAATAAAACCTAAGATTCTTGAGTTCAGACCTTGCTTTTAGACACCAAATTTAGTGTTCACATATATAATATTATAAATAGATAGAAGATAAAAGAACAACAAAGCACAAAACTTTTCGAATTCACAAAGACAACTTTATACCAAAAAAAATCCCTCAAAATTGACCGAGTGGAAACCCCCCTGTAGCACTTGTGCCTTTTAAGGCTTTTGGTAAATGTATATGGACCTTTCATTCTATTTTGGGAACCTTTGGTGTGTTTGTTGGAAGTCCCATATCGGTTACAAGACACATTTTAAGGTGGACAAACTTCTATATATAGGTGCAAGTGCATAGGGTTAGCTTACCAACTTCTATGGTTCTTTCTTGGTTTAATGAGCCATTACGAACTAAGCTTGAGTTATAAATTTTAGTTGTGCCAAACTGGATTTTGGCCATAGTTCCATTGGGATTTTGGCCATAGTTCCTTCGCCAAAGTTGTGTTATTTCTCGAGGGCTTTGTGGTGTGTGGTGGAGATCGAGTTTCAACTCTTTTCATCTTCTTCGTTTGAGCTTTGAATTTGAGGTAGGGATAACCTACTCCTCTTTATGAGCTTTGTCTTTAAATTTTAGCATTTTGATATGTTGGGGGTTGTTGTGTAATTTTGGAAAAGTTTGGGGCATTTGTGCAATTTTACAAAAGTTGGGATTTTATTTATAATAAACCTATATGCATGTTTAGCATAGAGAAATGTTAGAATTGGGAATGTATGGGGTTAAAGGATGTAATGGGGCAATTTACTGTTCACCTAGTTGAAATGTTGATTTTATATTCATTTTGTGCATTTATTTTCTGTTTAGAAATAACTGCTTTGGGCTATCGGTGGAGGATAGTCTTGATTGTTGTAGACAATGCATGATGATTAGGCAAACTAAAACTAATCACTAGAATGTGTCATTGAGTATGACGATTGAAAGAATACATTAACTTTATGTATTGATTGATGATGTGTATAATAATTGTTTATATGCATTGTGTTGTGTTGGAGGAGATATGGGATATACTCCACGGTTTAGGAGAAGATAGGGGATGAACCTCTAAACCGGGTGTTGTGTGGGAGGAGATAGGGGATGGACTCCGTAGATACAGCTCATATGCTTGTCTATTGATGTGATGATACAGCTCATATGCTTATCTTTGGAAGTGTGATATAGTTCTTGTGTGGGAGGAGATAGGGGATGGACTCTGTAGATACAGGTCATATGCTTGTCTATTGATGTGATGATACAGCTCATATGCTTATCTTTGGAAGTGTGATATAGTTCTTGTATGGGAGGAGATAGGGGATGGACTCCGTAGATACAGCTCATATGATTGTCTGTTGATGTGTTGATATAGCTAGTATGCTTATCTATTGTGAAATGAGGAAATGTTTAATATGAGTTACTGTCTTATATCGGTTATTTGGTCAGGTTCTGAACCATGGTTATAAATTGAGAATTGAAAAGGAAGGAAAATGAAACTGTAATGTGTTATGAAAGAACATAAAAGTGTTAACCATCTATCAAACTGTTAATCTTTTAGTCATTGTTCATAGTTGGTTTAGTGTATTTCTACTGGGCTGTTAGCTCACCCTATACGGGAATATCATTTTCAGGTACAGGTAGCTTGCCACCTCCAAGGATATAGCTTGGGAGGCTAGAGGCAAATGGAACTTTTGATGTTTTGTTTCCCTCTTGATGTGTTACATGTGGTTTCAAGTCAAGGGCTTTATATGTATTTGAGTTAGTACTCTACTCTGCGTAACCAAGTGTTGACTTGGAAAACTGTAAGCCCGTAGGGCATTTTCTTTTGTTGTTAACATGTAACACTGTTGTAAGAACTACTCTGATGAATAGAAATGATTGGTTTATTTTATATCAATGCATGTCTAAAATAATGGGTTTTATGTAATATTTTGAGGGCGTTACACCCCCCCTTTTTTATACTAGGAAAATTTTAGTTATTGTAATACAGGAAAAAAGCATTTTTAGCGACGTTTTTGTTAGTCATTAAACGTGTAGTTTTAGTAGCTAAATCGCTGAAGCCATGTCACTAAATGATTCGGCGACCAAATAAATTCTAGTCACCTTATAAATAAATCGGCAACCAAATATTTTAGTTGTCAAACATCAAAAAATTCATCCCCGTAAATTAGCATTTAGTCATAAAAAGTACCCTTAATCGGATGATATGTTATGTTTTAGCGAAATATAAATGCGTCGCCAAAGTATCTTTCAACGGCGAAGCAAATTGGTTGCTGAATGTCAAATCTTTTGCCAACCAATCACGTTTTTGGTTTGTAAAAACTGAAAAATCTATCACCAAAAATTCATTATTTCTATTTTTCTTTTACAATTTCCTTGTTCAGTACATAATTCATAAACCTATAAAATATAATCCAAACCCAAACTTACTTTTGTGCATCATTTCTACACATACATGCAATCAAAACAAATTAACACATTTGTACAAAACATCCAAAATATAAACTTAATTCAAAAGTAACAGGCATATTAGACATAACTAAAATATCAAATCCAAAACAACCAGCATAAGTACAAATCCCTTAGAATCCAAAACTTCAAACATGTCACAATGAATTCCAAAAAAACTTCCAAACTTGCAAATTCATAACAAAATCCTATGACAATATATATTCGAAAATTCAAAATATAATCCTTTGATGTTCCCCGAATTACGTTCCATCCATTTCCAATCCGTCAAAAATATGGAAAAAATTACAATATTAAAATGTTAGTAATAAAATGCTTGGTTTCAAAACTCTGATATACCAATTAGAGTGTTTTTACTTAAAGTTGCCAAATTTAGCTCGAGTATTATGCACAATGTAATAAAATCTATAAATCCAAAGTAGATTAATTAGCATCATGGAAGTGAACAATCCCAATATCTAACATGCAAAAAAAGTAAATACTCCAGAAAACAACATTAACTATCTTTCAATATTCTGCTTAGTACAGTTAGGAGGAAATTCAAGTGTTATGGGAAATCTAGATTTAGCATCAATAATAACAGAGTAGAACAGTCAGTACCAGTGTTATGGGAAGTTCAGATTTATCATCAAGGCAATATTAGAAACCTTGATTTCGGATGTGGATGCCACTTTAACATATGACATGGACTCCAAAAGCCTAAAGAATGATGGAAATTTCCAAACTCGAACTCATTTAGCTATGCTATAAGCAGCAATGAAATAACATTACTCTAGGAGCATATTCAAATCGAAAACCAAGAAGAAACAGAGAAAGAACTTGAGAGAGAGAGAGAGAGAGAGTACCTTGAATGATGGAGTAATAACAACATTATTCATCCTAATCTTTGGTTGATCACAAGTGTCATCAGCAAGTGCAATGCAGATTGTATCATTTCTTTTCTTGCCCTAAACACCATAGGGTAAATCACACGATGTATTGTTAGAACCCATAAAGAAGTCCATGAACCATTAGATAGCTAGAATAAAAAAAACAATGAAACCTCCCACATACATTCGAGTGCAAACACACAACAACAAAAACAATTAACAATTGCCAAAACCAAATACTTAAATTCAATATATTTTTTCTTTTACAAAATGAATCTATTTTCTTTCTCATGGATTAAAATCATATATATGGACCGTTAAACTTGATATCAGTTTTAATGCTCTACTGGGAAATTAGTTATGGCAAAGTGAAATGAAAGGACAGATATAGAACATCAAATTTTCAACTTCCTATGTATATTGTTACAGTAAAAAGTTCCAGAATTAATGGTGTGGAGGAGGGGGAGGTGCACAGATTATATGATTTACTGGCTGATGTACCAAATGTTAACAATGGTGTGGAGGATTCTTGCAAATGGCTAGCCCACTCATCAGGATCTTTTAGTGTAGCTTCAGTGTGGAAATGGGGGGAGCTAACTAGAGGTTTTATCTTCAGAATTTCAAATTGTCTGTGGCTCAATGATGCCCCTCCAAGAGTGCAATTTTTTGGATGGTTAGCTTGGATGGGGAGGATTAAAACCTCCATTTTTTTTTTTTTTTTGCAGAGGATTGGTCTACTAAATAATTCTGCTATCACTTTGTGCCATTTCTGCATAATAGAGGAGGAATTAGCGAATCATATTTTGCTATTTTTCTCATTGGTTTGGAAAATTTGATCTGATGTGATCAATTGGTAGGGATTGAAGTGGGCTATTCTTGGCTCCATTGAGAATATGATGCTGTGGTGGTCAAGTGTTAAGTATAAGAAATCAGTTATGAGTATTTGGAAGATTGTCTCTCTAGTTGTAATGTGGTCTATTTGGAAGCTCAGAAATGAGTGCTTGTTTAATGAAGGCCAGCCTGATTTTGAGGAGCTAAAAGAATTGGTGAGAGTCAGGGCCAGCCCTGAGATTTAGGAGGCCCAAGGCAAACTTAAAAAATGTGGCCCTCTTATATTGAGAAAAAAAAAAAAAAAGTTCAGAGATAAAACGATAAGTTATAAATTTTTTTTATTTGTTTGTAGTCACAAAAAAATTTACTTGCACATATAAGCATTAAAATTATAAATAAATATTTACTTTCATATATTAAAATAGGAAGCAATCATTACATATACTTAAAAAAAATAAAAATCTAGTCTTGCTTTTTTTTTGAGCCCCATGTTCAATTAGGCCTATAGTATTTGGGGGCTTTTTTTTTTTTTTTTTTTATATCTAAAACACAAAATTATATTTGGAGGCCTCTATTTTCAGCCCAAATTTGGGGGCCCAAGGCGCAGGCCTCTCTTGCCTGCCCTCAGGGCCGGCCTTGGTGAGAGTGAGAATAACTTTATGGGCTAAGTTCAACTCAAAAGGGTGAGCATAGATTGGGTTGAGATATTAAGTTTCTTGTGCTGCTTGCTGCTAGTTTACTATTGTTGCTGTCATTGTTGTTCTAAGTGCCTGTTGGGGCTTGCTTTGGTTGTTTTGTTAGTCTTGTTGGTCCCTCACCAACTTCTTGGCTCTAGCTAGCAGATGATAGGGTGCTTTTTTTGGTGCCAATCTAGTTGGGAATAATGAAATCACTATGATACTTGTTGCTCTTTGCCTCTGCTTTATTGATGTAATTCCATATTTAGTGTATGTTGATATCATCAATAAAGTTTGTTTCTTTTTCCGATAAAAAAAAAGGAAAAGAAAAAAGGTTCCAGAATCAATGTAGAATAGGGAAAAGAAATGGGATGTCAACAAGCAAAATGGGTCAATTGTTGCATCAAGTTTCAATTTCCCAAGAGAATAACTCTTGCCTTGTGAACTAATAGCACAAATTACACTAGGACAAGGCAACATTCATGTTTTACTGACATAGAAAGAAAGAGATCTCATGAAAGATTCTTGTTTTACTGTCATTTTCAGGACTCTGGTAAATAATAGTATGCTTGAGAGTGGAGTTATAATTGACATTTTAAAAGCTTCTAATATTTGGTACCTGAATCAGTTGATGTGCTGTTGATGGAGTGATACTCACTGCCCTCTGCAGGTGAAAATAGAGAAGTGAGTATGATTCTATGAATAGTTAATTTGCATTTAGAACTAAAAACAGACTGTTAAACAAAGGAAAAATGAAATCCCACAACACCAAAAATCAAAAAGAAAAACTTTTAAGATTAGGACAGAGTGGTTGTAACATCTATAAAGATGTTACTATTCATCAAATCTTGGATAACTGTAGTCTGTAGATTACAATATTAAATATGGTTCGAAAATAAACACTCGAATCAGAAAATAAACATCAATTTCAACGCTCCCTTGCCAGATTTTGGACTTTGAACCAACAATTTGATTTTAAACTGTTCCAATTGCAAAAATAAAATACATAAAAAAATTATAAGGAAAAAAAAAGGCAAGCAGAATATGATATTATGCAACACCTTAGGATCGACTTTCCAAGTTCGTCTAATTTCTGGGCAGTACTGAATCTACATTGTCACCAACAAAAAGGAAAAAGAAGGGTGATTTCAGAGTGTTGCCTTCATTTGTTTGGCTCTTCTATTTAAATTTCATCATTGCATTAAATTATTTAAAGAGACTCTTCAAATGCCATTTAAAAAAACGAACACAAAATTGAATCATTTTGTCAAATTTGTATATTGTGAATAAAAAAAGGCATATGAATGGTGCCGTACGGTGGATTACATTCATCCATGGGTGTGCCACCAATAACCTGTTCATGATGTTATAAAAATATATATATTTTTCCATTAAATTAAACATTTTAAAAATGTCAAAAGTATCAATTTTACTACTAAGAGAAAATAAACCATTTGAACCGTGTCACTGGGTCTCTTAGCTATTGGCTTTGCTTTTCTTGTGATCAAACCCTCATTCACATGACTTTGACCATTAATAACAATACCATCAACAGGAACCTTTGGCTCTGGAACCATGTTCAAAATGTCATTCCTCTCTAGTAGTTGAGTGCTGATTTCTATCTCTGACATGACATTCCCTCCAATTATTTTCCTAAGAGAATAAAGGATATCAACATTGCACTAGTGTGAAAGAAATCTTGCCCCTCAAATGTATTTGAAGTTAAAGCTTTTATCAATATATATACAGAGTAAAAGTTCCGATATATCTGAAAATAGAGCTAGAATTCAGATCTGTTGCTCACTAATGAAAAATACTATCAAAAGTAGACCTTCAATATTATCATTCTTCTAGTGTGCTCATTCTTTTCCTCTTTCCTTTTTTGTGCAAAAGGCAACTTTCTTTTTTTTGAACAGCAAAAGGCAATTATATCATATGATAGTACACTTGAAAGTAAACACGGTTGGATAGAGTAAGAGAAAGAAAAATAAAAAGTGTTTTATTTCGTTTTTACTAAAATAACATTCCATATTAATAAATTATAATTTTTTATAAGGATAATTTTGATAGTTTAAACGAGTTTCTTTAAACCCAATCATTTTCTCACCAAATCTCACCACTTTTGGTGAGAAACAACACACAAGTTTGGTGAGAGTCCATCTCTTACCAATTCTCATTATTTCTCACCTTACTTAACCATCGAAACAAGTGAAGGGTTTTCAATTCTCATCACTTTTTTTCTTTTCTCACCAAATACTTCCATCCAAACAGAGTGTTAATGTAACGCTCCAAATTTCTAACCCAAATGATAATGCAACAATCATGGCTCTCTTAAAGGAAAACCAAATATAAATTCTCGTACTTGCATTACATAATAATAATAGTTCCTCATGCAATATTACATTGATTCAACAAGAAGTAAATAACCAAATAAGCACCCCCAAGAGTTTACAATCTTCCAAGGCTTAAGTCCAGTACACAAAATGGTTATTCAAACCCACACATACATAGCCCTTGGCTTACAAATAGGATCACAGCAAATGAGAACTTCAGTGCTCTCAACACACACTTTTCCACGCCCTCAATTAGGCAGATTCACCACGTCTTTTCCTGCACAAAAATCCGGTAGGGTGAGTATAAAGCCCAGTAGGAAATCCTTCACAAAGTATATACACTTTATATAAGTCTTAATAGATGAATGCACATGCCATGCCATGCCATGTTTTTTTGAAAATAAAACACATCTTCATCTTTTGAAAACCATCATGCTCAATGATGTTATGCAACTTCAACTGTTCAAAATTTATCAACTTAATTCAAGGGGCGGTAAATACAACTCTGGTAGTCCCTAGGTCTATGTTTGCAAGTAGGCTATATAAGTATTACTAATTTGTCATTTTTACCAGTATCAACTGGAGGGCTCGACACCCATAATCTATCATTTTTACCAATGAAAAATCTAGAAACCCTAGATGTTGATTTGTGATTATGTATCATTAAAAAGCAGTAAAAAACAATCCCAATCAAACAATCAAGAAAAAGAGACACAACGATTTTTACGTGGAAAAACCACAATTGGACACCTCTAACTGTGATAAAAAAACCACAGGCAACTGCCACAAGACAATCCACTAAGAAGAATTAAAGGAATTACACAGGTATACTCTCAATTATCTAGCAAATCCACAACGCCTAATTGAACCAACCTTTATGTGCCTCTTCCAACCCCATCTTCACCACGGAATTGCCTTTCTGATGAGCCACTCCGGATTCCACCAAAGCTTCAGGCTCGAATTCTTCAGAATCCACAACTGAAGAACAACTCTCTCTTTTGTGTATAACAAACAAATCTTTGATGTACTCTCTTTAAACCATGAGTTGAATACTCAATAAAACATCAAAGAAAATAACAAAATATCCCCAGATATAAACCTTTAAGAACAAAAAAGAAGATCTTGAGGACTTCAATGAATACCTTAGTTTTGGAAGAAAACCAAGTATTTATAGAGAACCAAAAGTAATTCTAGATTGGGAAGAAAACAAACTCCTTGAGAAATCCGGATTCTGAGGCTCGCTCGAGCAAAGCTTTTCTGGCTCGAACGAGGAGTGTATTTTTCGTGATTTCTACTAGTGCCTTGGCTCGAGCGACGAATCCTTGGCTCGAGTGAGGAATACACTCTTTCAGGTTTTTGTATGGACGCAATCCTTGGCTCGAGCGAGAACTCCTTGGATCGAGCGTGCAAACCTTCGCTCGAGCGAGCTCTTCTTGGCTCGAGCAACCAATGGCAGACATGCAATTTTGAATGCAATTTTGCATTTTGCTTCGGCTGCGAGCTCGACCCCCGTAATAATCAGCGAAGTGGCAATCTTGAAAGCATTAACATCACAAACTTCTCTGCATAGCTCGATTCGGGTTTGGATTTGCATCTAATAAACTCATAGCCTCACTGAAATAAAAGTGCGAAAATAAATACATCTCAAAGGAGTTTTGTCAAACGGGGTTGCCAAGAATAAAAACCTAACAACCAGTATTAACTGGACGGCTCGACGCCTATTCTCTACACTACCTTTCAAGACTTACCATTGTATTTACCCCAAAACCATTCCATGAAACTTGTTTCTCAACATTCTTTTCTCAATGCAAGTTTTCAAATCAACTTTCAAAGCTTAATGTAATCAAATGAATTGATATGTCAATGCAACAATAATCAATACAATACAACAATTCTTCCCTTTCCAATTCTTTCACACAATACTACCATTGTGATCAAAATTCTCATTTCTCCTTTCCATGAAATTTCACAAGATGAATAAATATACATTTATTTCAATTCATCCTAGGAATAACACATCTTCCATATTTCAAGCATGGTCAACAAATTAGCCATTTCAAGACTAAATCAACTTTTTGAATAACAATTTTCAAAATGAACAACAACTCTCATATTTCTCAAAATTTATCACTTATACAATATAATCAAGAAATTTTCCAAACATCACTTATTTTGGGCATTCAAAATAAATATAACAATATCTTCCAAGGGTTTTAAACATCATTCAAAAAAAGACCCAATTTCTAGATTTTCTCACCAAAACCATTCGTCTCCAAAATATTTAGAAGAATCTTCCCAAAATCATGTTTTTGCAATCAATATGGTTCAAAATCCTCAATTTCTATTTTAAAAGGAGAAAAAAATAAAATAAACCATCTTTCAAAATCACTCACCCTCTTGAAATTAACAATCAATTTCTCAAAGAAAATCAAAGGATGATTTCAAAAATCATCTAGATCTTGAAAAAAAATATATATATATATAACTCAAAGGAAATCCCTACCTCAAGTTTGAAGAAGAAACGAGTTGAAAACCCCAAAATCAACGATGATAAAATTTGATCTCCACCGCACACAACGTAGCCCTCGCCTAGATAACTGACTTTGGTGAAGAAATTAGGTATAAATCTCAATGGATTTGGAGAAATCAAAGAGAGAAGATGACTTCTAGAAAGAGAAGCTCCCAATCTGGAGTTTTGGAGAGTTTTAGAGAGAGAGGACTAAAAAAGTGATCTGAAATATAAGATTCATGAACTGATATAACATGGTCCGCTCGAGCGTGAAATGCCCCGCTCAAGCGTCAAATACAGTAACCCAGTACTTTTGCAGACAGGTTAAACTTCTGAAATTAAACATTCTCCGCTCGAGAGCATAAACGGCCGCTCGAGCGGACAAGCAACTTCGAATGCATTTTGTATTTTTGTTTTGGGGGGCTGCCCTTCAACCCCGCCAGGGCGCTGCTGTAGGACCCGCCAAGGGGCGCTGCTCCCTAGACCCCCACGAGCTGACCGGGCAAACAACTTTTTAGCAAACAACTTTAGTACTTAATTTTTATCAAACAACTTTTTAGCTTAAAAATTTCAAAATTTAGTTTTCAATACTTAATTTTTAATTTTTTAATTTATCAAAAGCCACCTACAAATAAGTCTCACTTTATGAAATAAATGGTAAATTAAAAATATATTTTTTGAAATTTACTTAAAATACAAATTGCACTTTGTGGTTTAAAAAATTACAAATATTTAGAATTTTTGTTTAACAGAATCAACTAAAAAAATAAAATTCATAACTGTGCTTTTATACAATAATGAAATTACTTCAATTATTAATTGAAATAAATTTGTAACATCATTAATACTGTTAATTGACTTGATAATTTATTAATAAAATGAGTAATCTGTTATGAAATTAGAAATTTCAAGGGATGGGATGTAATTTCTAGAATTATAGGTGGTAATTCATATTTTAAGCAAATATCATGGAGTGTATTTATAATTTAACCTTGAATAAAAGTAAAGGGTTTAACTTATCTCATGTTCAAATCTCAACTTAAGAGAATTTGAGGAGATTGTAAGGCCTACCATAGTCCCATTTCGATGATCCGAACTGTTTATTTTGCAAAACCCTTCATATATCTCATCTGTGAAAAAAATAGATCGATCCGATATTCATAACATTTTTATTTTATCACGTTTGTTTTCGAAAATATAAACGACAAATATTTTTTTTTTAAATAGGCCATTCATTTTTTTTTTTTTTGAGACAAATCTAATAAATTGAAAAACGTACAATTATCAAGTCGACTTCATTTTTTTTTTTTCCATGGATGATGTACGCATAGTGTCCTATAAAATGAACGGTTCAGATTATCAAACGGTAATATGGTAGGCCTGACATGCCCTTCAAATTCTCTCAAGTTTAGATTTGAACATAAAAAAGCCAAACACTAAAAGTAGTGTTAGAAACTCCTAAAATATCACTCACAAATTTATCAATATTGAGATAATATGGGTTGAATTTCAATTGAATTTATCAATTTTTAAATAAATTAACAACTGATATGTAATGGTTTAAATCATTAACTGTTAATTTAAAAGTGGTGTTTTAAGGGTATCATTTTTTTTTAATAAATAAAGGGTCTACTAAATATAATATCATGGGCTTACATAAAAGTATCGATTAAGAAATTCAATAATGCTATGAGTCATGAAATATATTTTGAATTTTATTTGAAAAATTAAGAATATGGTTTGAATTTAAAATTAGTGAAATGTGAGTCATATCTATCATAAATATAATTCATTAATTTATTTTTTTAATAATTTTCTAAATTTCTAATATTGTTATGAAGAGTTGGAAGCATTTCTCCAATCAAATTTAACCCAAGCCCTAGCCCATACGAAAGGGCGAAGAAAACATAGCGTCAACAAACGAAGAGTTGGCAAATTGCATCTAAATTCAACCCAAGCCCTAGCCCATACGAAACCGCGAAGTAAACATAGTGTCAAAATCAAACGAAGACTTGGAAAATTTGCATCTAAATCCAAATAAAAGATGTCAATATATGAACAAGTGGTTGTGGTTGAACAAATCAACAAAATAAGGGTGGCGTCACACTCAGTGACGGAATTAGAAAATTAAGTTAGAGAGGCATATATTAATTATAATTTTTATCAAACAACTTTAGGCCTATTTTAGGAAGTGGGTTATAATCCACTTCCCAGATTATATCCAACTTCCTATTTTCATCAAAAAGCTGATTATAACCATCTTTCCAAAATAGCCCTTAGTACTTAATTTTTATCAAACAACTTTTTAGCTTAAAAATTTCAAAATTTAGTTTTCAATACTTAATTTTTAATTTTTTAATTTATCAAAAGCCACCTACAAATAAGTCAATTGAATGGGTTGAATTTCAATTGAATTTATCAATTTTTAAATAAATTAACAACTGATATGTAATGGTTTAAATCATTAACTGTAAATGTAAAAGTGGTGTTTTAAGAGTATCATTTTTTTTTTTAATAAATAAAGGGTCTACTTAATATAATATCATGGGCTTACATAAAAGTATCGATTAAGAAATTCAATAATGCTATGAGTCATGAAATATATTTTGAATTTTATTTGAAAAATTAAGAATATGGTTAAATATAATTCAAAATGAGTGAAATGTGAAATGTGAGTCATATCTATCATAAATATAATTCATTAATTTATTTTTTTAATAATTTTCTAAATTTCTAATATTGTTACGAAGAGTTGGAATCATTTCTCCAATCAAATTCAACCCAAGCCCTAGCTCATGCGAAACGGCAAAGAAAACATAGCGTCAACAAACGAAGAGTTGGCAAATTGCATCTAAATTCAACCCAAGCCCTAGCCCATACGAAACCGCGAAGTAAACATAGTGTCAAAATCAAACGAAGACTTGGAAAATTTGCATCTAAATCCAAATAAAAGATGTCAATATATGAACAAGTGGTTGTGGTTGAACAAATCAACAAAATAAGGGTGGCGTCACACTCAGTGAGGGAGCTAGGATAGAGAGGCACTTATTAATTATAATTTTTTATTTTAAAAAAATTATGATCAACATTAAAATAATAATAATTTTATGAGCCAAATTTAAATATAAGAAATTAAAAATCATAATTAATAGAAACAAATCAAATTCTATAATAGTGTGTAATAGCTCGGTGCGAGATGATGATGTAAGTTTGTAATTTTAACACAAAAAATTATGGATCAAAATTTCTAATTTTAGAAAATAAAAACACATCATTTATAGTACAAATTATTATAAAATCTATTTAATTTTTATTTGACAGAAAATATTAAAGAGATGATATTGCTTATAAATGATTTGTTTTGAATGGAAATTATTACATAATCTTAGAGTACCATATAACGTTGCTTATGTGATGCTCAAAACATGAGAAATCACAAATCACACCAAGTAGTTTGTCAACTACTTGTAAATAAATAAAATTTAGAAAACTCTCTCTCTCTCTCTCTCTCTCTCTCTCTCTCTCTCTCTTTCTTTAAACCTCCTTCCCGGCCTCTCTTTGAGCTGGCCGGCTGTCGCCTTTGGCTATGGTAGTCGGCTGGGCTAGCTTTTTGCGTGTTTGTGTGTTGTGTTCCCGTTAAATAAACTTGAATCCCCCATTGTTTTCCCATCTAGGAGTGTTTGGTGTGCTGCGGTGTGTGGTTTTGTTTGGAGTTTCTGGGCGGTTTTAGCTGTTCTTTTGGGGGTATTGGTGTGTTGTCTTCTGTAGGGGTCGTCCAGGTTCTTTCACTCGTGCGCTCTCTTGTGAGGTGGAGCTTGAGGGCTGAATGCTGGTGTAGTTTTTCTCGGAGTTGTTCCAGAGTTGCTTGGTTTTCATTCGAGCGTTTCCCGTGATGTGAGAGTTTGAGGGGTGTTAGGAGAAGATCTGGAGAAGGAAGTTGATCTGCTGGTTGGTCGATGTTTGGATTTCCAGTGTTTGGTGTCCCAGTGGTTGGTCGGGCCAGCATCGGTGAGGGTTCGGGTGTGCAGCAGCTGTGGAGTGGGGTGCTTTCTTTAGCCGTGCAGTAACAGGACTGTTGGGAGTTGTTTCTGTGGATGAGTTATTGTTGGGAGTTAAGGCTGCAGCGGCTCCGGCGTGGGTGATGATCTGCAATGGTGGAGCTGCATTGTGGGTGATCTGCAGTGGGTGTCTTCCGAGGAGTGGACAGTTCTGGCGGTGTGGGGTAGCAGTTCTGGCGTGAGCTGTAGGCATGGGCTGCAGTATAGGGTGGGGCGGTCTTCAGAGGAGTGGGCTGCTTCAGAGGTGTGGTCTTCAGAGGAGTGGGCAGCTGCAGAGGAGTGGGGGTGATTTGACATTAGTATTGGGTGGTTCGGCTGATTGGGTGTTGGGTTAGCTAGTTCAGTTTGTTTAGGGTGTTTTGGTGGGTTGATTATGTAGGGTTCATGTCTTGTTTTTTTTCTAGTTAAGTTCTTCTTAACTTTTTATTGTATTTATTTTTAGAAAAATCGAGAGGCTTAGGGGTTGGTTGTATGGATGCGAGTAGCAGTAGTAGGGGTATTTTGTACTTCCGAATCTCTCTCGATGCATGTCATCTTTCTATACTCTCAATTTCATGCTGTTAAATGAAATTTTTCTTTGCCGATCAAAAAAAAAAAAAACTACTTGTAAATAATGAGTTGATTATATTTAATTCATAAGATTTTCTACTACACTATTGGTTTAAACTACTACATAAACAATACCACATAGTGCTCTCAAAGTATCAAATAACTACTTATTGTGAACAATACAATAAATCTTTAGCCAAAGAAAACATTAAGAAAAAAAAAAAAAGAATACATTTTGTATATGACCACAAAACAAAAACAAAAAAAATTCAAAATTGAGAGGGGGCACGTGACCTCCTTGGCCCTTCTTTGGCTCCACCCCTGGTCACAGCTGGAGTACTTCCAACACAAAATAAAATGAAAACTTGAATATAAATCATGAATACATGATATCATCGCCTATTCATCATGTATAAGTCTTAATTTTAGGGGTGATAAATGAGCCGAACGAGCCGAACATTAACTGTTCAAGCTTAATTTGATAATTTTAACGAGTTTCAATTTTTATTTTTTTTTAAGCTTAGTTCATTAAACTTCTAAGCTGATCTCAAACAAACTTTTACCAAGCCAAGCTTGAGTAGTTTGATATTTTATATAATTTTAGGCTTATTGAACCAAACCGAATGAGCAATTGAGTATTCAAACTTGATTTGAAAACCTTAATGAGTTCTAAAATGTGTTCCAGTTTGGTTTATTTATTTAACGAACCAAGCTCGAACGAACTTTTAACAAGCCGAACACGAATCAAACTCATCACAATAGATCATAACTAAACATCACTTGAGGTATAATTAGAATGTCATAACCAAAATAATAACACAAGAGGTCAATACTAAATTATAATCAATACCACAATCAGTCACACCCAACACTGCAATACTTTATAATCAAATATTACAAAAACCATAATTGAGACATATAGTACACACTTTTCATAAAATGTGTATAATAGAAATTTCCATAATGGGTAAAGCAACAATTCTTGATTTACTATGAAATTATTCACGAGTATTGCTTATTTCGGACAACAATGTCTCGAATGTGGTAGCAATAAATGAAAAATGTGAAGTTCACCTATGACAAACTATTGTTCTATACTAATTGTAATTACATATTATCATATAAATCACTATGTACATATGGTAATTACTAAATTATAAAGCTGGCAAACAGATGAGTTTACATTGTTCAAAATTAGTATGCACTTACCCATTTAATAAGAGAGTTTAATTGAATCGAATTGAATTAGATACGAGTTGAATAAATAAAATCAACTAATTCATATATTTTATTTAAAAATAAAATAAAATAATAGATGATAATAGTGGTGGAAGTGGGCAGCTGTGATAATGATGATTTAATACCTTTTAGAGGGGTTTTTTTTTTTTCTTCAAATTAAGAGTCAAAAATTTTAATTAATTTTTTTATTTGTCATAAAGCATTTTGCCTTTCATTTTCATCTTGCAATATTTGTTGCCATTTGTCATGGAGTGCATCGACAAGCACATGGAGAGGAGGCTATTTTCAGAGCTAATAGATTGGGTTTTCTCTTCAAGTTTTCTAGCTATTCTCTAACTGTGGCGGTGGCGGTGACGGCAATGACAGTCGGATGGTGGTAGTAGTGGAGTGGAGGTGGTGATGCTAGTAGTGTGGTGAGGGTGGGTGGAATTGAAAGAGATGATACAGAGTAAACAACTTTAAATGTGATTATTTATATCTAATTCATTTAAACTCAAATATAATTGTGTTAGTAAGATGCATTTCAATTAAAAATTTAAAGAGATTTTAAATGGTTTTATTTGGGAAAATTTTCAGTTTTTGGTTGAATTTGCGATCAATATTAAATTATTATGGAATAGGTGATTACACATGAGGGAAATTTTATATGCATCAGTTATGATATTTGTAGTATTTAGTTTTACATACTGTAATGTTAATTGTCACATTATTTTAGTTATGATCTATAAAAAAATTAGTTATATCATATGTGATATTTAGTTATGACTCAATATATATATATTTTTTTATTTATGACTATAATGTAAAAGATTCAATTATGATATTTGTGGCAGTTAAACTCACAAATGTTATAGGGTATACCCCTTGTATTATTGCATTACACATTAGGGTGATAAATAAACCAAACAACTCTAGTTTTGATCGTGTTCATCTCATTAAAAACTCATTCATGCTCAACTCATTAAATAAATAAGCTAATCTTGATCACATTTGAGAGCTTGTTAAAAGATTTAAGACTAACTTTGAACTGTCAATTGTTTGACTCAATTCAATAAGTCTAAAACTATATAAAAGGAGGATACTAAACTACTCAAACTCGAATTGAAAGTTTAACAAATCAAGTTTGAATAAATTTTAAAACTCGTTTAAATTTTTAAATCAAATTTAAACAATTACTTATTTGACTTGTTCGACTAATTTATCATTCTTAAATATAAGATTAATTATCTCCTATGTGATTTTATTATCGATTCATGATAACGTGATATTAATGTTAAAGAAGTTTGAATTTTATTAACTAGTACGACAAATCGATTGTTTAAGAACCATTCACCTTGTTTGGTTATCACTTTTTCTACCAAATTGAGTTTTTTTTTTTTTTAAAGTATTTGTGATTTTTTTTTTAAAAAAAAAAATTCACTAAATACAAAGAATATGAAAATTTAATACATTTTTATATTTTGTTGTATTCAATGAATTTTAAAAATATATATATACAAATTTTATACTTTTAAGTATATCAAGTGGATCTAAAAAGTAAATAAAAAAAATAAAAATATTATAAAAATTATTAAAAATGCAAAAATATGAAATAAAAACTCAAAAAAATATTTTCAAAAATTCCAAACCAAACAAAATGATTCATTTTCTTTTTTCAGATATGAAAAAGTATAAATTTAGTTATTGAAAAATATGATTATATAATGACACAGTTTTATGAGAAGATTAGATAATTTTTAGGATAAATCACACTTTGCTTACTTTATGTTTGGTCACTTTCTTACTTTGAACTTTAAAATTTATTTTTTCCTACTTAGCTCTTCATATTTCAAGTTTTTTCCAATTTATTTCTAAAACTAACTTCTATTCAAAATTAGACATAAAATATCACAATAACTATCACAGAACATTAAAAACAATTTCAAGTTTATGTCAAATATGTGAATCATATATAATAAAATATTAAATATTTTTATGCCACGTGACTGTCAACTTGTCACCTTTTTTTTTTTTTTCCTTTCTAATTTTTAACAAAAATTATCTTTAGAAGTAAAGTGAAAAAAAAAAACTTAAAATATGAAGGGCCAAGGGGAATAAATAAACTTTAAATGTTAAACTAAAAAATTGGCCAAACATAAAAGGGATAAAGTGTAATTTATGCAATATTAATTTGTCATTACATATGTAATCACATCTTTTTTGAGTAATACTAGAGATCATGTAAAAAATATCATAATGTAGTTCATGAAGATTCTTCATCTTTAGATTATATATATAATAAAACACCACACACTAATTAAATGATGAAAAATTTTCATAAAACATTTTATAATTTTTTATTTTTATTTTTTATAATTCCTAACATTACTCATCTTCTTTTATCAAGTTTATAAACATATATACCAACAAGAAAAGGCAAAATCAAGATGGTAGACAAGTAAAATTTTAATTTGAAAAATTATATATATATATATATTATAATTGATTTTAAAAATTTTATTTACATTAAAATTACTTAAAATATTAATTGCAATGGGTCCCGGTGGAAGTATCCGGGATTCTCAAGTGACAAACAACCAAGAAAATTCCATGGAAAATATTGCAAAAGTGGCAAGAAAATGAACACAATTAATTACCCGTGACTTTCGGGACTGGACTAATCTTCTTTATATATATTGCCATATTTGCTATTTTCTTAAGCATACACTTCCCAACTGTTACAAGTCTGCATGATCTTTATTCATTATGAATAGATCAATGCAAACAAGTGTTGGAATTCTTTCCCTAATTGGGTTTCTCACCATAGCAGCCATTGATTTTAGTTTCTGCAATGGAAACCATGATGTGGTGGTGATGTGCAGGGAGGGCGAGAAACAAACTCTTTTACAATTCAAGAAAGATCTAGAAGATCCTACAAACGGACTCTCTTCTTGGGAGGTCGAAGATGATTGTTGTAAATGGGAAGGAGTTGTTTGCGACAACTTCACTGGCCATGTCCTCGAACTCAACCTTCGAAATTCTTATACTGATGGTACCGTCGATCATGTTTACCAACGGTATGACAAGTTCAGGTTGAATGGCAAAATAAATCCTTGTTTGCAAAAATTGAAGCACCTCAAGTACCTGGATCTGAGTGAAAATAATTTCACAAATATACCATTCCCACCAGTCATTGCTTCTATGACACAACTGCAATATATCAACTTGTCCAATGCAGGATTTGTGGGAACAATTCCCCATCAGCTTGGAAACTTGTCGAGTTTACGTTCTCTCGGCCTCGAAAGTAGTATGAACGTTGAGAACCTGCAGTGGCTTGCTGGTCTTTCCCGTTTGGAACACCTGGACCTAAGTGGTGTGAACCTTGTCAAGGTACCCAACTGGCTACAGGTAATTAACAACCTTCCTTTCTTGGTAGAGTTACGCTTGGTTGGTTGTAAACTTGATCACTTTCCACCTTTTCTCAGTGCTATTAATTTTACATCTCTTGCGGTCCTAGATCTTTCCGGGAACAACTTTGGCTCTCCAATACCTGGGTGGGTCTTTAGCCTTGGTAGCCTCGTTTATCTTGGTCTAAGCTCTTGTAATTTGATAGGTCCAATCCCTCAAGGTTCTTGGAACCTAACTTCTCTCGAGACGCTTGATGTTTCTTATAATCAGAATCTCAACTCTTCTTTACCAAATTCGTTGTTTAGTACTACAAATAGCCTCGTCTATCTTAGCCTTGCACAGTGTGGATTTCAAGGTCCATTTCCTTCAATTGTCCCCAACATGACCAATCTGTCTCATCTTGATCTAGCTTACAATTCTCTCAATTCTACTATACCCAGTTGGTTGTATAGCTTTAGTCGTCTTGAGTTCCTCGACTTGGACTCCAACAGGTTAGAAGGTGGAATATCAAATGAGATTGGGAACTTGACTTCTGCCATCTTCCTCAGGCTTTCACGAAACAACATTGAAGGAAGGCTACCGAATTCCATCGGAAACCTGGCTTCTCTAGACAGCCTTGACCTATCATATAATGGACTTGAGGGAAGGCTACCGAATTCCATCGGAAACCTAGCTTCTCTGGAATTTCTCGAGCTATCATATAATGGACTTGAGGAAAGTCTACCAAGATCGTTAGGAAATCTTTGCAACTTGAGACATATTGGTTTGTCACATAACAAATTTAGCGGAGAATTATTCACTAGCTCGTCTAAATGCATTGCAATACATGCTTTGGAGGATATGTTCCTGGATGGGAACAAACTTTCCGGTCCCATTCCAGAAACTCTAGGAAGATTGACTTCCTTAAATACATTGTCATTGGAGGATAATCAATTAAATGGAACTCTTCCTCAAAGTCTTGGACACCTTTCAAAGCTATCAGAACTTGATGTGTCTAATAATTTGTTGGAAGGCACTGTATCAGAAGTTCACTTCACCAATCTTGCAAATCTGTGGAAATTTCATGCTTCCGGCAATCGGTTGACTTTAAAAGTGAGTCCTGACTGGATTCCTCCCTTTCAACTTTTAGAAATAGAACTTAGATCATGGCATTTGGGTCCAAAGTTTCCCATATGGCTCCAATCACAAAAACGACTTGACATCATTGACTTGTCATGCACTGGAATATCAGATAGGATTCCAACTTGGTTTTGGAACTCATCTTCCTCGACCGCCCATCTAAATCTCTCCCACAACCAACTCCACGGTGAGATTTCATATATTCCTTACGATCTTGGAAGGGTTTTCTTAAGCTCCAATAATTTGAATGGTACATTACCTCGTCTTTCTTCAAGTTTGATTGAGCTTGATCTTTCCAAAAATTTATTTTCTGGGCAGATCTCCCACTTGCTATGTGATGGGAATAAAGAAGAAAATTTTCTAGTAGTTCTTCTTCTAAAAGAAAACTTTTTATCAGGAGAAATTCCTGATTGTTGGATGGCTTGGTCATCAATGACAGTCATAGATATGGGAAACAACAATCTGACAGGGAATATCCCAAGCTCCATGCGGTATTTAGTTGGTCTGCAATCGTTACACCTGCGAAACAACCATCTCTCTGGAGAAATTTCTTCCTCTCTTCAAAACTGCACCGATTTAGTAATGGTTGACCTGAGTGAGAATGAGTTTATTGGAAGCATACCGACATGGATGGGAGAAAGGCTTTTGCATTTGACGGTTCTCATCCTCCGGTCAAATAAGTTAGATGGCATGATACCTCTAGAACTTTGTCGTATCTCCTCACTTAAAATCTTGGATCTTTCGAACAACAATTTGTCAGGTGCAATACCATGGTGCATCAACAATATCACTGCCATGGCAATGAAGCGAAACTCCAGTGTTAATGTTACCTACGGAGTTACATGTAGTAGTAACGGTCCTGAATGTTGGTCTAATGCTTACTTTTTTTTTTTTTTTTTGTTGAACGAGTCTAATGCTTACTTGGAGAATGCAAATTTGGTGACAAAAGGAAATAACTATCAATATGACAAGATTCTTACTCTTGTGACTAGCGTAGACCTTTCAAACAACAATTTATCTGGCAACATCCCTGAGGAACTGACTGGTCTACTAGGATTGCTTTCATTGAATCTGTCTGGAAATCATTTGATTGGAGTGATTCCAAAGAAGATGGGTGATATGGTGTCTTTGGAATCTCTTGATTTATCCAAAAACCAAATTCGTGGTGAAATTCCTCCAAGCATGTCAGGTTTGACTTTTTTGAGTTACTTGAATTTGTCTTATAATAACTTGTCAGGTAAAATTCCATTGAGCACCCAACTCCAAAGCTTCAATGCTTCTAGCTTTCTCGGCAACAAGCTTTGTGGACTTCCACTTACAAAGAATTGTAGTGTTGATGGTGAAAAACCTAATGTGGGAAATGCAGGAGATAGTGAAGGTGTTGGATCTGAAGTGGATTGGTTTTATTTGTCTATGGCTTTTGGATTTGCGGTAGGTTTTTGGGGCGTCTCTATTCCTATACTGTTCATTAAGTCATGGAGATATGCCTATTTTCGATTTTTAGATAATGTCTGGACAAGACTCTATGTTTATATTCAGGTAAATATGGTAAGATTTTAAAAGTCATGTGGAAGTCTACTACCTGTGTCCCCTTATATACTATAAATAATTGTATCCTTTGCGTTGTTATGTTAAAGTTCTCATGATTATAAAATATAAGCTTACTTAACGTGCCAAAAGTTCTTGTCAATATGCTTCAATATTGTCCTCTTTTTTAGCCAACCTCCTTTAAATTATTAACAAATAGTTCAGATTTCCCTTAGTAAGTAAATTACAGCCTTAATGCTTCATAATATGGCAAGTATAGCATGTCAAATATGTATATATGCATAGGAAGAAATTTAATGAAATGCATGGGATTCATAAACTTGATTTCTAGTACAGAAAGAGATGGTAAAATTCACCTGAGAATTAGATATCCATAACTTGGGTTGAGGTTGAGTTTCATTTAAGTTTCTTTATTGATATATATATATATATTTGGAAAACTTACGTATAGGTCTTAATAGGTGGACTTATTGTTTAATAGGTCATATGATAATTAATGACATTTTTCATCAATTACTATTAAAAAACATCACTAATTGTTAATTTTCAGCTACAGTTTGAAATTTTTGTATTATATTGCTGGAACTTCTAATTTGAGCTAAATTTTAGTTTGATACTATAGTTTCAAGATTAATGCTTCGGATCCCCACTGGGGGTCGACCCCCAGTGAGGTGGCGCGTTGGGATTGGTTAAAAAAAATTGTTTTTCTTTTTTTTTTTTTTTTTAAAGTTTCGGCCAGTGGGGGCTCGCCACCTCACTGGGGGTGCGACCCCCACTGGGGGTCTGCAGCGGGGCTGTAGTTTCAATTTGAATAATTTTAATTCTATAATTTTAATTTTATTACAATGTGATTCTTTCATCATTTGTCATCAGAATTTTTAACAAAAAAGTGTCACGTACAGAACTAAAGAGATCAAAGTAAAATTCGAAAAAAAATCATAAAGAATACTTTTTTGCGCGTGATTTTTTTCGGTTCAAAATGTTAACGACACATAATAGAAGGACAATATGGTAACAAAATTAAAAGTATAAAGTTCAAATTTTTTAAATTAAAATTACAAGAATTAAAGTATCAGTTCATTTAAACAATTATACAATTTAAATACATGGACATCCTAAGGAGGTTGAGACATAGTCAATTCCCTAATCCGCCAGAGTCCTCTACTAATGTTCCAATTGCTCACCTAAAAATTGTTAATAATTGGAATGAGTTAAAGCCCATTGACTAATGAACGGATATTAAATACGGTTCTAAACCAAGGGAATAAAATAAGTGATACCATGAACATAATGTGTGATATGATAATGTATTCAAATCAGTAGACAATTTGAAAATCAATTATTTAGGAATTTGATATTTCATTTCAAAACAAGAGCACACAAAAATCTTGTATCTCCAATTTCTTAAATAATCAGTACCAAACGGTAATATTAAATTAACCAACATGTCATATTTGGGAATCATGATCATAATCTCCATATTAATGCCGAATACATACTCAGAGTAGCTTGGCTCACTGGTTCCAATATAGCACTAAGGGTCATCACGGGGGTGGCGCCAATGACTTTTTCCAAAACCAATCCGATTAAGGTCACTCGAACGCACCGAGGCTGTTCCTTAAACCGTAGAGCACTAGAGTCATCATTGCCTTTCCAATATTTTTTCCCTAATAGCCAGAGTTAATTCACACAAAAGTATATCTATTGGACTTGCACACATAGTAATTATCATAATAGATTAGGGTCACTTCACACAAAAGAATATTTCCTAAACCTTTTTCTTATGAGAAGACAAAGAGAAGATGTTGCTTACAAAGATCATTAAATTGGTTAAGGTCTATGGCGTAATCATTTTGTTGACGAAACTACTTAGCAACGCGAGGACGATATGTATGAGAAGTACCTATTCTCATAATTTACTCAGGTTAGTTTCAAGAATGAAACTTTGATTTTAGGGGGAGAGAATGTGAGCACCCGGTAAATAAATAAATAATTATTGGTGGGTATTTTAATTAAGTTTAAACTTTAAATAATTATTTTATATACAAGTCTACAGTTAAAAGGTAAGATTTTAATAATAATAATACTAATAATAATAATAATAAATAAATAAATAAAAGAAAAAAGGAAAAGAGAGTCAGATTATATAAAGTGTTTGGATAACCCTAAACTCTCATAATATTGAAATAGCAACCGTGAAGTCTAGAGAGAAGAGGAGATAGGCGCAGCTTTTTGTGAAAATTGAAGAACTATAGTTTGGTTCTTGAATAACCCCATCTCCGAGGTAGGAACCAATATTCTGTAAATATAGTTATTTTGTATATATGTTTCTGTGAATTAATCGAAAGAAAAAGGAACAAAAGGTTACCTGATTAGGTGGCTTGAATATCTATCAGGCTTGTAGTTGGTGTGGAATAGTGTAATGGTATGGTTGATTCATGGAAAATAAGTATATGGCATGTGTTATATTCAATGAGTGTTGTTGCTTGTATTGGTGGGCCTTATGAGTAAAACATGGGATAGGTAGGAGTACTTGGCCACCACTATTTGTGAATATCATTTTTTTTTTTTTTTTCCAATGTAGCTTAAGGAATTAAATGGGCACATAAAGTAGAGGATACAATTTATAATTGTAAAATTTTGCACATAGCTATAAATTTTAAAAATCAAGGAAATATAGTAAATGAATGAATTTTAAGTTGACATTTTTATAGTAGCTTAATTAAATATTGAATTTCATACCAGATTTATTTCATAATTTTTTGGAGTAGAATCCATATAAATTGATGCGTTTAAATTTATCCAGAAAACTAGTACAAAATAGTAATTTCGAAAGTGGCGCTCTCTTCGAGTATAAATCTAAAAATTATCAAATAAGCACCATTAGAATCATTTATGAGTCTAGTTTCTTAAATTTTTGGCCTTGTATTGATTGCTCATGTATATTAAGGGAACTGCCAATTTCTTTAAAATGCTGCAGAAAGTGACCTGTTTAGACATGATTAATTGTAAATAATTATTTTGATAAGCAAATCGAGTAAAACCAATTGGGTTGAAACTTAGGATATAGTAGTTGATATCTGGAGCATTTTGGATTTTTTGAACGGCGTAGAGTGGGTTTTTAATTTTCAAAGTTAGCGAATAGATTGAAAGAATAGCACAAATTACACTAGGACAAGGCAACATTCATGTTTTACTGACATAGAAAGAAAGAGATCTCATGAAAGATTCTTGTTTTACTGTCATTTTCAGGACTCTGGTAAATAATAGTATGCTTGAGAGTGGAGTTATAATTGACATTTTAAAAGCTTCTAATATTTGGTACCTGAATCAGTTGATGTGCTGTTGATGGAGTGATACTCACTGCCCTCTGCAGGTGAAAGTAGAGAAGTGAGTATGATTCTATGAATAGTCAATTTGCATTTAGAACTAAAAACAGACTGTTAAACAAAGGAAAAATGAAATCCCACAACACCAAAAATCAAAAAGAAAAACTTTTAAGATTAGGACAGAGTGGTTGCAACATCTATAAAGATGTTACTATTCATCAAATCTTGGATTACTGTAGTCTGTAGATTACAATATTAAATATGGTTCGAAAATAAACACTCGAATCAGAAAATAAACATCAATTTCAATGCCTCCTTGCCAGATTTTGGACTTTGAAACAACAATTTGATTTTAAACTGTTCCAATTGCAAAAATAAAATACATAAAAAAATTAAAAGGAAAAAAAAAGGCAAGCAGAATATGATATTATGCAACACCTTAGGGTCAACTTTCGGAGTTTGTATAATTTCGGGGCAGTACTGAATCTGCATTGTCACCAACAAAAAGGAAAAAGAAGGGTGATTTCAGAGTGTAGCCTTCATTTGTTTGGTTCTTCTGTTTAAATTTCATCTTTGCATTAAATTATTTAAAGAGACTCTTCAAATGCCATTTAAAAAAACAAACACAAAATTGAATCATTTTGTCAAATTTGTATATTGTGAATAAAAAAAGGCATATGAATGGTGCCGTACGGTGGATTACATTCATCCATGGGTGTGCCACCAATAACCTGTTCATGATGTTATAAAAATATATATATTTTTCCATTAAATTAAACATTTTAAAAATGTCAAAAGTATCAATTTTACTACTAACAGAAAATAAACCATCTGAACCTTGTCACTGGGTCTCTTAGCTATTGGCTTTGCTTTTCCTGTGATCATACCCTCATTCACATGACTCTAACCATTAATAACAATACCATCAACAGGAACCTTTGCCTCTGGAACGATGTTCAAAATGTCATTCCTCTGTAGTAGTTTAGTGCTGATTTCTATCTCTGACATGACATTACCTCCAAATATTTTCCGAAGAGAATAAAGGATATCAACATTGCACTAGTGTGAAAGAAATCTTGCCCTTCAAATGTAGCTGAAGTTAAAGCTTTTATCAATATATATACAGAGTAAAAGTTCCAATACATCTGAAAGTAGAGCTAGACTTCAGATCTGTTGCTCACTAATGAAAAATACTATCAAAAGTAAACCTTCAATATTATCATGCTTCTAGTGTGCTCATATGATTTTCTTTACCTCTTTCCTTTTTTGTGCAAAAGGCAATTTTCTTTTTTTTGAACAGCAAAAGGCAATTATATCATATGATAGTACACTTGAAAGCAAACACAGTTGGATAGAGTAAGAGAAAGAAAAATAAAAAGTGTTTTATTTCGTTTTATTAAAATAACATTCCATATTAATAAATTTTATTTTTTTATAAGGATAATTTTGATAGTTTAAACAAGTTTCTTTAAACCCAATTATTTTCTCACCAAATCTCACCACTTTTGGTGAGAAACAACACACAAGTTTGGTGAGAGTCCATTTCTTACTATTTCTCATTATTTCTCATCTTACTTAACCATCGAAACAAGTGAAGGGTTTTCAATTCTCATCACTTTTTTTCTTTTCTCACCAAACACTTCCATCCAAACAGAGTGTTAATGTAATGCTCCAAATTTCTAACCCAAATGATAATGCAACAATCATGGCTCTCTTAAAGGAAAACCAAATATAAATTCTCATACTTGCATTACATAATAATAATAGT
This sequence comes from Camellia lanceoleosa, assembly GCA_025200525.1. Lineage (NCBI taxonomy): Eukaryota > Viridiplantae > Streptophyta > Magnoliopsida > Ericales > Theaceae > Camellia > Camellia lanceoleosa. Next base: position 120,348,382 of record CM045762.1, on the reverse strand, counting down.
TCATCATGCGATATTACATTGATTCAACAAGAAGTAAATAACCAAATAAGCACCCCCAAGAGTTTACAATCTTCCAAGGCTTAAGCTCGTTACACAAAATGGTTATTCAAACTGTTAGGTTTTAATTTTTGGCAATCCCGTTTGACAAAACTCCTTTGAGTTGTAATTTTATTCACACTTTTATTTCAGTGAGGCTATGAGTTTATTAGATGTAAATCCAAACCCGAATCGAGCCTTGCAGAGAAGTTTGTGATGTCAATGCTTTCAAGATTGCCACTTCGCTGATTATTACGAGGGTCGAGCTGCCCGGTCAGCTCGTGGCCGAAGCAAAATGCAAAAATGCATTCAAAAGTTGCCTGTCCGTTCATGTTATACTTTTCAAGATTTTCCAGTTTTGCCCTCCCCGCCCGAGGGGGGAAATGGGCGCCCGAGCGGGGTTTGCGAGTTCACAGCATCTCTGCGTTGGATGAAAAATACTGGATGGTGTGATTTCCGCCGATCGAAACGCCGAAAGGAGCCTATATGAAATCACAAATTTTGAAGTCTCGGCTCGAGCGGGAAGACCGACGCTCGAGCGGACCTCGCGATCCCAGGTTTCCAGATTCATTATGGAGTTGGTTTTCTTCTAAAACAAGGATTTTTTTTGGGTTTCTATAAGAAGTAGGATTACTTTGGAGTTCTACAAGAAGTTGGATTTCTTAAGGATTTGGTCTTCTTTCCCAATCTTGGATTACTTTTTGGTTCTCTATAAATACTTGGTTTTCTCCCAAAACTAAGTGGATTGATTGAAGTCCTCCAGATCTTCTTTTTGGTTTTTAAAAGTTTATATCTTGGGATATTTTGTTATTTTTCTTTGATGTTTTATTGAGTATTCAACTCATGGTTTAAAGAGAGTACATCAAAGGTTTGTTTGTTATACACAAAAGAGAGAGTTGTTCTTCAGTTGTGAATTCAAGAATTGAGCCCAAGCTTTGGAGGGAATCCGGAGTGGCTCATCAGAAAGACAATTCCGTGCTGAAGATGGGGTTGGAAGAGGCACATAGAGGTTGGTTCAATTAGGCGTTGTGAATTCGCTAGATAATTGAGAGTGATACCTGTGTAATTCCTTTATATCTTCTTAGTGGATTGTTCTTGTGGCTGTTGCCCGTGGTTTTTTTATCACAATTGGAAGGTGTCCAATTGTGGTTTTTCCACGTAAAATCTTTGTGTCTCTTTCTCTTGATTGTTTGATTGGGATTGTTATATTCTGCTTAAAATTGATACATAATCACAAATCAACATCTAGGTGTTTTCTAGATTTTTCAATTGGTATCAGAGCGGGTCGTTCTATTATTTTTATAAAAAAAAAAAAAAACTTGTTTTAGATCGCTCTATTTTTTTTTTAAAAAAAAAATAAAAAGTTCTTTTAGAACGAGATCTTGTTTGATTTGTGATAATGGATTCAATTCGTGAGGGAAATTCTATGGTTCGACCACCCCTACTTGACGAATCCAATTATTCTTTTTGGAAAGCTCGAATGAGATCTTTTTTAAAATCTATTGATGAAAAAGTTTGGCAATCCGTCATGAATGGGTGGACTGAACCAACAATTACTGTTGATGGAGTAACTTTCCCCAAACCAATTGATAAGTGGGACACAACTGATTACCAAAATAGTAGCTGGAATAGTAAAGCTATCAATTCTCTCTTTTGCGCTGTCACACCTGAAGAGTTTAGCCGTATTTGTAATTGTGAAGTCGCAAAAGAGGCTTGGGATATCTTACAAACTATTCATGAGGGCACTCCTTCTGTTAAACGCTCAAAACTTCAAAGGCTCACATCCAGTTTCGAAAACCTTTCAATGAAAGATAGTGAGACCTTTGATGAATTTTATGCGAAGTTGAGTGACATTGTAAATTTCAGCTTCAATTTAGGTGAAAAAATACCAGAATCCAAAGTCGTGGGAAAAATTTTGAGATCCTTGCCCGATCGGTTCCAACCAAAAGTTACGGCTATTGAGGAGGCTCAAGATGTTGACAACCTCAAACTAGATCAGTTGGTTGGAAATCTTTAAACTTATGAGGCACATAGAAATTTCAAAAAGAAACAAAAAGATCTTGCTTTTAGTAGTGCTCATAAAGTGGTTAAGGATTCTGATGAGAATTGTGAGATAGATTCCAAGATTATGGCGGCTTTTGTTAAACAATTTAAAAAATCTTTTTTGAATAAAAATCCTAATCTTTTGGAATCTACTCATACTCATAAATCCAAAGGCAAAGATAAAGTCAAAATTAATTCTATAGCCAAGAAGGAGAAAGGAAAGATACAAGGGAACTCTGAAAGCGTCCAATGCTATGAATGCAGAGGATTTGGCCACTTTGCTTTAGAATGCCCCACTCATTTGAGGAAGAAGAAAGCCCTCGCCATCACTTGGGATGATGAATCAGAATCTAATGGAGATGAAAGTGACAACGAAGATCTAAGCGAAGAGGGACATAAGCAATTCCTTGCTTTCATGGTGGCTTCCGAAACTGAAGGACAAACAGAGTCTCCGAAAAGGTCAGTTGAGAATACTACTGATGATGAATCCTCGGAGTGTGATCATGAAGAACTTGAGCAAGCCTATGAAAAGCTGTATAAGGAGTCTCTTAATTTATTCAAATTGAATGACAAACTCACAAAAAAACTCAAAGCATGTGAATGTGAGAATGTCAAACTTAAGGAGGAGATTTCCGAGGTTAGGATCAATGCCATCAAGATAGCTGATGATCAACAAGTTCTTTGTGCAAAACTGTTGACTTGTGAAACAGAGAGGAATGAGCTACAGGAAACTCATGCCATGTATGAAGAAAAGATTAAATCTCTCGAGATGTCTCAAGTTGCTTTGGAAGAACTGATAATCAAGAAAGAGGAAGAGCTCAAGTGTGCCATGGTTACCATTGGTCTTTTGAACAAAGGATCAAAGACTTTGGAGGATATCATTGGGTCTCAACAAATCTGTTCAGACAAGAGTGGCATTGGCTTTGGAGATAAGAGAGAGCAAAAACAGAGTGCATCCACATCTCATGATACAAGAACTCAAGGAAAAGGATGACAAAAGATTCAACATGAGGATAGACTTCTCAAACTTCCTAGAGTTGGTAAGGTAAAAGAAAAGAAGGTACATCCTGTTTTTATTTGTCATCATTGTGGTATGCATGGCCATATTCGCCCTTTTTGTTATAAATTGCATGGGAGAATGTCTCAAAAGGGTAGAAGTTCGAATACTTTTTGGGTTAGGAGACAACCTTACTTGTCTAGGTGGAATACCAAGATTCATGAGGGTGTTCACAACACCATGACATTTACCAGGACCGCTAGACCTGATTTTGTTAAAACCAAAAAGATTTGGGTAAAAAAACTTGACTTGTGTTAATGTGTTTTCTCTTTTTAGTTTTTTTGGGTCTCTGTTCTTTTTAATAAAAAAAAAGTGTGCATGTTTTGTTTTTTTTGTCTTGCTTTTTTGCTAAAAAAAAAAAAAACCAAAAAGATTTTCTTAGTATGGTTTTGCAAGTTTGAATTTTTGAGATGTCCTTGATGCATATTGGAATTGATGAGAATATCCATTACATGTTAATATGTGTGTGCTTTCTGTGGTAATTACTCATTTTGGAGTGTGTGTTCTTTGATTAGTATGTCTCATTCTGTACACACTCTTGGATTAGCAAATATTGGAGTTTTTTGCCTTAGTGGTTATTTTTTCTATGGACTTCTGGCATTGTATCTTTTGCTTTTCTAGAGGAATTGACCTATACTAGCATATCATGAGTGATGTTGAGTCTCTTAACCACCTTCCATCTTTTTGCATCTCCATGGCTTTTCCCTCTATTCTTTGTAGTCCAAGCATGAGGAAAAGGCTACCTCAGAGTCACCAACCAGGCCATCCTTAATATATCCATGCTTCTCTGGTTCGGTTTCCATACTCTTGAGTGTGTCAGCTGCCGATGAGTGTGCAAAAGAAAAGAGAAAGAAAAAAAAAATGTGCACAAGTAAGAAAAGAAAGAAAATAAATGTGCAAAAGAAAGAAAAGAGAAAAAAAAAAGTGAAAAAAAAGAAAAGAAAAAGATTCATTGATTGAGGGGGAGCCTCCGCCTTTACTCACCAAATACCCCTTGATTCCTAGTGGTTTGACTTTCCTTAGTTGTGCTTAGATTCTCTTGTCGGAGGTCCAGCTTTCATATCACTACTAGGATTTGAATCTTGTATTTGTCGAACTCCAAGAGTCACACACACACTTTTTCTCATGGGATCTCTGCTTTTCACATAATGCATCACTTTCTTTTATGAGAAATCTTCTAGAGGCTGTGCACATTGTGTTTTCTTGTAATAGTGCTTCTTGGATAATCTTGTGTGTTCTAAGGTACAAATCTGAGAATTCCTTGCTTGCTCCACCATATTATATTTGTTGGTTTTCTTTATGTTTTTTTTTTAGTTTTGTGATTGCTTTTAGTAAGAGGGAGTTCGGTTAATCGTTATCATTGCTGGTGTGGGTTTTGATATTGATTTTGTTAATTGAGATTCCTTTGTCAGTTCAAACAGGGGGATTTTCATGTGTCTTAGGATTTCATGTTTTTATGCCATGTGTCGGGTTCAGGTTTTCATGCTACATGTTCTTAAAATCTCCAAAGTTGCATCTTCATGTTATTCATGTTTTTCATCTCATGTTTCAAGATAGTCTTATATTGTTTTTCATATACTTTTATGGGACTAATATTTGTTTTGGAGATTGTGGCACTGATAGTTGTTTTGCAGAGATCATGACTTTGAGAAAGAAGTTTGTTTTTGTTGGCTGTAATGGGTTGGGGTGATTAGGATTTTATTTGTTAGATGTGTTTTGTCACGGCATTGCCAAAGGGGGAGATTGTTAGGTTTTAATTTTTGGCAATCCCGTTTGACAAAACTCCTTTGAGTTGTAATTTTATTCACACTTTTATTTCAGTGAGGCTATGAGTTTATTAGATGTAAATCCAAACCCGAATCGAGCCTTGCAGAGAAGTTTGTGATGTCAATGCTTTCAAGATTGCCACTTCGCTGATTATTACGAGGGTCGAGCTGCCCGGTCAGCTCGCGGCCGAAGCAAAATGCAAAAATGCATTCAAAAGTTGCCTGTCCGTTCATGTTATACTTTTCAAGAATTTCCAGTTTTGGCCTTCCCGCTCGAGCGGGGAAATGGGCGCTCGAGCGGGGTTTGCGAGTTCACAGCATCTCTGCGTTGGATGAAAAATACTGGATGGTGTGATTCCCCGCTCGATCGGGGAAACGGACGCTCGAGCGAGGAGCCTATATGAAATCACAAATTTTGAAGTCTCCGCTCGAGCGGGAAGACCGACGCTCGAGCGGACCTCGCGATCCCAGGTTTCCAGATTCATTATGGAGTTGGTTTTCTTCTGAAACAAGGATTTTTTTTGGGTTTCTATAAGAAATAGGATTACTTTGGAGTTCTACAAGAAGTTGGATTTCTTAAGGATTTGGTCTTCTTTCCCAATCTTGGATTACTTTTTGGTTCTCTATAAATACTTGGTTTTCTCCCAAAACTAAGTGGATTGATTGAAGTCCTCTAGATCTTCTTTTTGGTTTTTAAAAGTTTATATCTTGGGATATTTTGTTATTTTTCTTTGATGTTTTATTGAGTATTCAACTCATGGTTTAAAGAGAGTACATCAAAGGTTTGTTTGTTATACACAAAAGAGAGAGTTGTTCTTCAGTTGTGAATTTCAAGAATTGAGCCCAAGCTTTGGAGGGAATCCGGAGTGGCTCATCAGAAAGACAATTCCGTGCTGAAGATGGGGTTGGAAGAGGCACATAGAGGTTGGTTCAATTAGGCGTTGTGAATTCGCTAGATAATTGAGAGTGATACATGTGTAATTCCTTTATATCTTCTTAGTGGATTGTTCTTGTGGCTGTTGCCCGTGGTTTTTTTATCACAATTAGAAGGTGTCCAATTGTGGTTTTTCCACGTAAAATCTTTGTGTCTCTTTCTCTTGATTGTTTGATTGGGATTGTTATATTCTGCTTAAAATTGATACATAATCACAAATCAACATCTAGGTGTTTTCTAGATTTTTCACAAACCTACACATACATAGCCCTTGGCTTACAAATAGGATCACAGCAAATGAGAACTTCAGTGCTCTCAACACACACTTTTCCACGCCCTCAATTAGGCAGATTTACCACGTCTTTTCCTGCACAAAAATCCGGTAAGGTGAGTATAAAGCCTAGTAGGAAATCCTTCACAAAGTATATACATTTTATATAAGTCTTAACAAATGAATGCACATGCCATGCCATGTTTTTTTGAAAATAAAACACATCTTCATCTTTTGAAAACTATCATGCTCAATGATGTTATGCAACTTCAACTGTTCAAAATTTATCAACTTAATTCAAGAGGCGGTAAATACAACTCTGGTAATCCCTAGGTCTGTGTCTGCAAGTAGGCTATATAAGTACTACCAATTTGTCATTTTTACCAGTATCAACTGGAGGGCTCGACACCCATAATCTATCATTTTTACCAGTATTAACTGGAAGGCTCGATGCCTATTCTCTATACTACATTTCAAGACTTACCATTGTATTTACTCCAAAACCATTCCATAAAAACTTGTTTCAAAACATTCTTTTCTCAATGCAAGTTTTCAAATCAACTTTCAAAACTTAATGTAATCAAATGTATTGATATGCCAATGCAACAATAATCAATACAATATAACAATTCTTTTCTTTCCAATTCTTTCACACAATACTACCATTGTGATCAAAATTCTCATTTCTCTTTTCCATGAAATTTCACAAGATGAATAAATATACATTTATTTCAATTCATCCGAGGAATAACACATCTTCCATATTTCAAGCATGGTCAACAAATTAGCCATTTCAAGACTAAATCAACTTTTTGAATAACAATTTTCAAAATGAACAACAACTCTCATATTTCTCAAAATTTATCACTTATACAATATAAACAAGAAATTTTTCAAACATCACTTATTTTGGGCATTCAAAATAAATATAACAATATCTTCTAAGGGTTTTCAACATCTTTAAAAAAAACCCAATTTCTAGGTTTTCTCACCAAAACCATTCGTCTCCAAAATAGTTAGAAGAATCTCCCCAAAATCATGTTTTTGTAATCAATATGGTTCCAAACTCTCAATTTCTATTTTAAAAGGGGAAAAAAAATAAAATAAACCCTCTTTCAAAATCACTCACCCTCTTGAAATCAACAATCAATTTCTCAAAGAAAATCAAAGGATGATTTCAAAAATTATCTAGATCTTGCAAAAATATATATATAACTCAAAAGAAATCCCTACCTCAAGTTTGAAGAAGAAACGAGTTGAAAACCCCAAAATCAACGATGATAAAATTCGATCTCCACCGCACACAACGTAGCCCTCGCCTAGATAACTGACTTTGGTGAAGAACTTAGGTCTAAATCTCAATGGATTTGGAGAAATCAAAGAGAGAAGATAACTTCTAGAAAGAGAAGCTCCCAATCTGGAGTTCTGAAGAGTTTTAGAGATAGAGGACTAAAAAAGTGATCTGAAATATAAGATTCATGAACTGATATAACATGGTCCGCTCGAGCGTGAAATGCCCCGCCCGCGCCAAATACAAGAACTCAAAGACTTTTGGAGCATGTGTTAAACTTCTGAAATCAAACATTCTCTGCTCGAGAGCATAAACGGCCGCTCAAGTGGACAAGCAACTTCGAATGCATTTTGCATTTTTGTTTTGGGGGGCTGCCCCTCAACCTCGCCAGGACGCTACCCTAGGACTCGCCAAGGGGCGCTGCTCCCTGGACCCCCGCGAGCTGACCGGGCAAACAACTTTTTATCAAACAACTTTTTAGCAAACAACTTTAGTACTTAATTTTTATCAAACAACTTTTTAGCTTAAAAATTTCAAATTTTAGTTTTCAATACTTAATTTTTAATTTTTTAATTTTTCAAAAGCCACCTACAAATAAGTCTCACTTTATGAAATAAATGGTAAATTTAAAATATATTTTTTGAAATTTACTTAAAATACAAATTGCACTTTGTGGTTTAAAAAATTACAAATATTTAGAATTTTTGTTTAACAGAATCAACTAAAAAAATAAAATTCCTAACTGTGCTTCTATACAATAATGAAATTACTTAAATTATTAATTGAAATAAATTTGTAACATCATTAATACTGTTAATTGACTTGATAATTTATTAATAAAATGAGTAATCTGTTATGAAATTAGAAATTTCAAGGGATGGGATGTAATTTCTAGAATTATAGGTGGCAATTCATATTTTAAGCAAATATCATGGAGTGTATTTATAATTTACCCTTGAATAAAAGTACAGGATTTAACTTATCTCATGTTCAAATCTCAACTTAAGAGAATTTGAGGAGATTGTAAGGCCTACCATAGTCCCATTTCGATGATTCGAACTGTTGATTTTGTAAAACCCTTCATATATCTCATCTGTGAAAAAAATAGATCGATCCGATAATCATAACATTTTTATTTTATCACGTTTGTGTTCGAAAATATAAACGACAAATATTTTTTTTTTTTAAATAGGCCATTCATTTTTTTTTTGGAGACAAATCTAATAAATTGAAAAACGTACAATTATCAAGTTGACTTCATTTTTTTTTTCCATGGATGACGTACGCATAGTGTCCTATAAAATGAACGATTCAAATTATCAAACGGTAATATGGTAGGCCTGACATGCCCTTCAAATTCTCTCTAGTTTAGATTTGAACATAAAAAAGCCAAACACTAAAAGTAGTGTTAGAAACTCCTAAAATATCACTCACAAATTTATCAATATTGAGATAATATGGGTTGAATTTCAATTGAATTTATCAATTTTTAAATAAATTAACAACTGATATGTAATGGTTTAAATCATTAACTGTTAATTTAAAAGTGGTGTTTTAAGGGTATCATTTTTTTTTTAATAAATAACGGGTCTACTTAATATAATATCATGGGCTTACATAAAAGTATCGATTAAGAAATTCAATAATGCTATGAGTCGTGAAATATATTTTGAATTTTATTTGAAAAATTAAGAATATGGTTTGAATTTAAAATTAGTGAAATGTGAGTCGTATCTATCATAAATATAATTCATTAATTTATTTTTTTAATAATTTTCTATATTTCTAATATTGTTACGAAGAGTTGGAAACATTTCTCCAATCAAATTTAACCCAAGCCCTAGCCCATACGAAAGGGCAAAGAAAACATAGCGTCAACAAACGAAGAGTTGGCAAATTGCATCTAAATTCAACCCAAGCCCTAGCCCTAGCCCTAGCCCATACGAAACCGCGAAGTAAACATAGTGTCAAAATCAAACGAAGACTTGGAAAATTTGCATCTAAATCCAAATAAAAGATGTCAATATATGAACAAGTGGTTGTGGTTGAACAAATCAACAAAATAAGGGGCTGATCAAAAAAAAAAAAAAAAAATCAACAAAATAAGGGTGGCGTCACAGTCAGTGAGGGAGCTAGGATAGTGAGGCACTTATTAATTATAATTTTTTATTTTAAAAAAATCATGATCAACATTAAAATAATAATAATTTTATGAGCTAAATTTAAGCGTAAGAAATTAAAAATCATAATTAATAGAAACAAATCAAATTCTATAATAGTGTGTAATAGCTCGGTGCGGGATGATGATGTAAGTTTGTAATTTTAGTACAAAAAATTATGGATCAAAATTTCTAATTTTAGAAAATAAAAACACATCATTTATAGCACAAATTATTATAAAATCTATTTAATTTTTATTTGACAGAAAATATTAAAGAGATGATATTACTTATAAATGATTTGTTTTGAATGAAAATTATTGCATAATCTTAGAGTACCATATAACGTTGCTTATGTCATGCTCAAAGCATGAGAAATCGCAAATCACACCAAGTAGTTTGTCAACAACTTGTAAATAATGAGTTGATTATATTTAATTCATAAGATTTTCTACTACACTATTAGTTTAGACTACTACATAAACAATACCACATAGTCCTCTCAAAGTATCAAATAACTACTTATTGTAAACAATACAATAAATCTTTAGCCAAAGAAAATATTAAGAAAAAAAAAGAATACATTTTGTATATGACCACAAAACAAAAACAAAAAAAATTCAAAATTTAGAGGGGACACGTGATTCCCTTGGCCCTTCTTTGGCTCCACCCCTGGTCACAGCTGGAGTACTTCCAACACAAAATAAAATGAAAACTTGAATATAAATCATGAATACATGATATCATCGCCTATTCATCATGTATAAGTCTTAATTTTAGGTGTGATAAATGAGCCGAACGAGCCGAACATTAACTGTTCAAGCTTAATTTGATAATTTTAACGAGTTTCAATTTTTATTTTTTTTTGAGCTTAGTTCATTAAACTTCTAAGCTAATCTCAAACAAACTTTTACCAAGCCAAGCTTGAGTTGTTTGATGTTTTATATAATTTTAGGCTTATTGAACCAAACCGAATGAGCAATTGAGTGTTCAAACTTGATTTGAGAACCTTAATGAGTTCTAAAATGTGTTCCAGTTTGGTTTGTTTGTTTAACGAACCAAGCTCGAATTAGCTTTTAACAAGCCGAACACGAATCGAACTCATCACAATAGATCATAACTAAACATCACTTAAGGTATAATTAGAATGTCATAACCAAAATAATTACACAAGAGGTCAATACTAAATTATAATCAATACCACAATCAGTCACACCCAACACTGCAATACTTTATAATCAAATATTAAAAAAACCATAATTGAGACATATAGTACACACTTTTCATAAAATGTGTATAATAGAAATTTCCATAATGGGTAAAGCAACAATTCTTGATTTACTATGAAATTATTCACGAGTATTGCTTATTTCGGACAACAATGTCTTGAATGTGGTAGCAATAAATGAAAAATGTGAAGTTCACCTATGACAAACTATTGTTCTATACTAAATGTAATTACATATTATCATATAAATCACTATGTACATATGGTATTTACTAAATTATAAAGCTGGCAAACAGATGAGTTTACATTGTTCAAAATTAGTATGCACTTACCCATTTAATAAGAGAGTTTAATTAAATTGAATTGAATTAGATACGAGTTGAATAAATAAAATCAACTAATTCATATATTTTATTTAAAAATAAAATAAAATAATAGATGATAACAGTGGTGGAAGTGGGCAGCTGTGATAATGATGATTTAATACCTTTTAGAGGGTTTTTTTTTTTTTTTTTTTCCTTCAAATTAAGAGTCACAAATTTTAATTAATTTTTTTATTTGTCATAAAGCATTTTGCCTTTCATTTTCATCTTGCAATATTTGTTGCCATTTGTCATGGAGTGCATCGACAAGCACATGGAGAGGTGGCTATTTTCAGAGCTAATAGATTGGGTTTTCTGTTCAAGTTTTCTAGCTATTCTTTAACTGTGGCGGTGGCGGTGGCGGTGGCGACAATGACAGTCGGATGGTGGTAGTAGTGGAGTGGAGGTGGTGATGCTAGTAGTGTGGTGAGGGTGGGTGGAATTGAAAGAGATGATACAGAGTAAACAACTTTAAGCCCCCGTTTGGAACGTGGGTTGGCTTTTTGGCTTTTTTGGCTATTTTAGCCTGGGCTTAAAAGCTTGGTTTGGGAAGGGCTTTTTGGCTTTTTGGCTTTTTTGAGTTTTTTTGTGAGAGAAGAGTGTAATGATTATGGGTTGGATGTGATGTTTTGTTTGTTATGACTAAAATAGCCTACTTTATTTTGTGTGGCTAAAATAGCCAAAAAAGCCCAAACCATGGCTTCCCAAACGAAGCCTATTATTTATATCTAATTCATTTAAACTCAAATATAATTGTGTTAGTAAGATGCATTTCTATTAAAAATTTAAAGAGATTTTAAATGGTTTTATTTGGGAAAATTTTCAGTTTTTGGTTGAATTTGCGATCAATATTAAATTATTATGGAATAGGTGATTACACATGAGGGAAATTTTATATGCATCAGTTATGATATTTGTAGTATTTAGTTTTACATACCGTAATGTTAATTGTGACATTATTTTAGTTATGATCTATAAAAAAATTAGTTATATCATATGTGATATTTAGTTATGACTCAATAAATATATATATATATATATTTTTATTTATGACTATAATGTAAAAGATTCTGTTAGGTTTTTATTGTTGGCAACCCCGTTTGACAAAACTCCTTTGAGTTGTAATTCTGTTCGCATTTTAATTTCAGTGAGGCTATGAGTTTATTAGATGCAAATCCAAACCCGAATCGAGCCATGCAGAGAAGTTTGTGATGTTAATGCTTTCAAGATTGCCACTTCGCTGATTATTACGGGGTCGAGTGCTGGCCACCGCGTCAAGCCAAAATTCAAATTTGCATTCAACATTGCATGTCGGCCGTTGCTCGAGCGAGCCAAGGAGTGCTCCGCTGAGCAAAGGCTTGCTCGCTCGAGCCAAGGAATGCTCGCTCGAGCCAAGGATTGCGTCCATACAAAAACCTGAAGAAAGTGATTGGTCGCTCGAGCCAAGGATCCGTCGCTCGAGCCAAGGGACTAGTAGAAATCATGAAAATTACTCTCCTCGCTCGAGCCAGGAAATCTTCGCTCGAGCGAGCCTCAGAATCCGGATTTCTCAAGGAGTTTGATTTCTTCCCAATCTTGGATTACTTTTGGTTCTCTATAAATACTTGGTTTTCTCCCAAAACTAAGTAATTGATTGAAGTCCTCCAGATCTTCTTTTTGGTTCTTAAAGGTTTATATCTAGGGATATTTTATTTTTTCTTTGATGTCTTATTGAGTATTCAACTCATGATCTAAAAAGACTACATCAAAGGTTTGTGTTTGTTTCACAAGAGAGAGGAAATTCTTGATTGTGGATTACGAAGAATTGAGCACAAGCTTCGGTGGTGGAATCCGGAGTGGCTCATCAAGAAGACAATTCCGTGGTGAAGATGCGGTTGGAAGAGGCACATAAAGGTTGGTTCAATTAGGCGTTGTGGATTCGCTAGATAATTGAGAGTGATACCTGTGTAATTCCTTAATATCTTCTTAGTGGATTGTTCTTGTGGCTGTGGCCCGTGGTTTTTTGATCACAATTGGAAGGTGACCAATTGTGGTTTTTCCACGTAAAATCTTTGTGTCTCTTTCTCTTGATTGTTTGATTGGGATTTTTATATTCTGCTTAAAATTGATACATAATCACAAATCAACATCTAGGAGGTTTCTAGATTTTTCAATTGGTATCAGAGCGGGTCGTTCTATTTTTTTTTAAAAAAAAACTTGTTTTAGATTGCTCCATTTTTTTTAAAAAAACAAAAAAAATTCTTTTGGAACGAGATCTTGTTTGATTTGTGATAATGGATTCAATTCGTGAGGGAAATTCTATGGTTCGACCACCCTTACTTGACGGATCCAATTATTCTTTTTGGAAAGCTCGGATGAGATCTTTTTTAAAATCTATTGATGAAAAAGTTTGGCAATCCGTCATGAATGGGTGGACTGAACCAACTATTACTGTTGATGGAGTAACTTTCCCCAAACCAATTGATAAGTGGGACACAACTGATTACCAAAATAGTAGCTGGAATAGTAAAGCTATCAATTCTCTCTTTTGCGCTGTCACACCTGAAGAGTTTAGCCGTATTTGTAATTGTGAAGTCGCAAAAGAGGCTTGGGATATCTTACAAACTATTCATGAGGGAACTCATACGTTACGATCAAAACTTCAAAGGCTCACATCTAGTTTGAAAACCTTACTATGAAAGATAGTGAGACCTTTGATGAATTTTATGCGGTTGAGTGACATTGTAAATTCGACTTCAATTTAGGTGAAAAAATACGAGAATCCAAAGTTGTGGGAAAAATTTTGAGATCCTTGCCCGATCGGTTCCAACCAAAAGTTACTGACTATTGAGGAGGCTCAAGATGTTGACAACCTCAAGCTAGATCAGTTGGTTGAAATCTTCAAACTTATGAGGCACATAGAAATTTCAAAAAGAAACAAAAAGATCTTGCTTTTAGTAGTGCTCATAAAGTGGTTGAGGATTACGATGAGGATTGTGAGATAGATTCCAAGATTATGGTCGCTTTTGTTAAACAATTTAAAAATCTTTTTGAATAAAAATCCTAATCTTTTGGAATCTACTCATACTCATAAATCCAAAGGCAAAGATAAAGTCAAAATTAATTCTATAGCCAAGAAGGAGAAAGGAAAGATACAAGGGAACTCAAAAGCGTCCAATGCTATGAATGCCAAGGATTTGGCCACTTTGCTCAAGAATGCCCTACTCGTTTGAAGAAAAAAAGCCCTCGCCATCACTTGGGATGATGAATCGAGAATCTAATGGAGATGAAAGTGTCGATGAAGATCAAGGCGAAGAGGACATAAGCAATTCCTTGCTTTCATGGTGGCTTCAAAACTGAAGGACAAACAGAGTCTCCAAAAGGTCGGTTGAGAATACTCGATGATGAATCCTCGAGTGATCATGAAGAGCTTGAGCAAGCCTATGAAAAACTGTATAAGGAGTCTCTTAATTTATTCAAGTTGAATGACAAACTCACAAAGAAACTCAAAGCATGTGAATGTGAGAATGTCAAACTTAAGGAGGAGATTTCCGAGGCTAGGATCAATGTCATCAAGATAACTGATGATCAACAAGTTCTTTGTGCAAAAGCTCGACTTGTGAGGCAGAGAGGATGAGCTACAGGAAACTCATGCCATGTATGAAGAAAAGATTAAATCTCTCGAGATGTCTCAAGTTGCTTTGGAAGAACTGATGATCAAGAAAGAGGAAGAGCTCAAGTGTGCCATGGTTACCATTGGTCTTTGGAACAAAGGATCAAAGACTTTGGAGGATATCATTGGGTCTCAACAAATCTGTTCAGACAAGAGTGGCATTGGCTTTGGTGGCAAGAGAGAACAAAAACAGAGTGCTTCCACATCTTGTGATACAAGAACTCAAGGAAAGGAAGGACAAAAGATTCAACAAGAGGAAAAACTTCTCAAACTTCCTAGAGTTGGTAAGGTAAAAGAAAAAAAGGTACACCCTGTTTTTATTTGTCATCATTGTGGTATGCATGGCCATATTCGCCCTTTTTGTTATAAGTTGCATGGGAGAATGTCTCAAAAGGGTAGAAATTCGAATACTTTTTGGGTTAGGAGACAACCTTACTTGTCTAGGCGGAATACCAAGATTCATGAGGGTGTTCACAACACCATGACATTTACCAAGACCGCTAGACCTGATTTTGTTAAAACCAAAAAGATTTGGGTAAGAAAACTTGACTTGTGTTGATGTGTTTTTTTTTTTTTTTGTTTTTTTTGGGTCTCTGTTCTTTTTAATATAAAAAAAAAAAAAAGTGTGCATGTTTTGTTTTTTTTTTTGTTTTTGTCTTGCTTTGTTTAGAAAAAAATCCAAAAAGATTTTCTAGTATGGTTTTGCAAGTTTGAATTTTTGAGATGTCCTTGGTGCATATTGGAATTGATGAGAATATCCATTACATGTTAATACATGTGTGCTTTCTGTGGTCATTACTCATTTTGGAGGTTGTGTTCTTTGATTAGTATGTCTCATTCTGTACACACTCTTGGATTAGCAAATATTGGAGGCTTTTGCCTTAGTGGTTATTTTTTTTATGGACTTCTGGCATGATATCTTTTGCTTTTCTAGAGGAATTGACCTATACTAGCATATCATGGGTGATGTTGAGTCTCTTAACCACCTTCCATCTTTTTGCATCTCCATGGCTTTTCCCTCTATTCTTTGTAGTCCAAGCATGAGGAAAAGGCTACCTCAGAGTCACCAACCAGGCCATCCTTATTATTTCCATGCTTCTCTGGTTCGGTTTCCATACTCTTGAGCGTGTCAGCCACCAATGAATGTGCAAAAGAAAGGAAAAAATTGTGCACAAGAAAGAAAAAAAAAAAAGAAAATAAATGTGCAAAAGAAAGAAAAGAAAAAGATGTGAAAAAAAATAGTGCATAAAGTAAAGGATTCATTGATTGAGGGGGAGCCTCCGCCTTTACTCACCAAATACCCCTTGATTCCTAGTGGTTTGACTTTCCTTAGTTGTGCTTAGATTCTCTTGTCGGAGGTCCAACTTTTATATCACTACTAGGGTTTGAATCTTGTGTTTGTCGAACTCCAAGAGTCACACACACACTTTTTCTCATGGGATCTATGCTTTTCACATAATGCATCACTTTCTTTTATGAGGAATTTTCTATAGACTGTGCACATTGTGTTTTTAAGTAATTATGCTTCTTGGATAATCTTGTGTGTTCTAAGGTACAAATCTGAGATTTCATGCTTGCTCCACCATATTATTTTTGTTTTTTCTTCTTGTTCACTGTTTTCAGTATGTGTGGTTGTTTTTTGTAAGGGGGAGTTTGGTTTATTGTTACAAAAGTTTGTTCACCTGATCACTTTGATTTGGTTTGTAAGGGAGATTGGCTATAGTTGTTTTGCATGTCCTGATATTTACATCATCATATCATGCTTGTGTGGGTTTTGATCTTGATTTTGTTATGTGAGATTCCTTTGTCAATTCAAACAGGGGGAGAAAGTTGTTTTTCATGTGTTTTAGGATTTCATGTTTTGTGCCATGTGTCGGGTTCAGGTTTTCATGCTACATGTTCTTAAAATCTCCAAAGTTGCATCTTCATGTTATTCATGTTTTTCATCTCATGTTTCAAGATAGTCTTATATTGTTTTTTTCATATACTCTTGTGGGACTAATATTTGTTTTGGAGATTGTGGCACTGATAGTTGTTTTGCAGATCTTGACCTTGAGAAAGAAGTTTGTTTTTGTTGGATGTAATGGGTTGGGGTGATTAGGATTTTATTTGTTAGATGTGTTTTGTCACGGCATTGCCAAAGGGGGAGATTGTTAGGTTTTTAAGGATCCGTCGCTCGAGCCAAGGGACTAGTAGAAATCATGAAAATTACTCTCCTCGCTCGAGCCAGGAAATCTTCGCTCGAGCGAGCCTCAGAATCCGGATTTCTCAAGGAGTTTGATTTCTTCCCAATCTTGGATTACTTTTGGTTCTCTATAAATACTTGGTTTTCTCCCAAAACTAAGTAATTGATTGAAGTCCTCCAGATCTTCTTTTTGGTTCTTAAAGGTTTATATCTAGGGATATTTTATTTTTTCTTTGATGTCTTATTGAGTATTCAACTCATGATCTAAAAAGACTACATCAAAGGTTTGTGTTTGTTTCACAAAAGAGAGAGGAAATTCTTCAGTTGTGGATTCTGAAGAATTCGAGCACTGGCTTCGGTGGTGGAATCCGGAGTGGCTCATCAAGAAGACAATTCCGTGGTGAAGATGCGGTTGGAAGAGGCACATAAAGGTTGGTTCAATTAGGCGTTGTGGATTCGCTAGATAATTGAGAGTGATACCTGTGTAATTCCTTAATATCTTCTTAGTGGATTGTTCTTGTGGCTGTGGCCCGTGGTTTTTTGATCACAATTGGAAGGTGACCAATTGTGGTTTTTCCACGTAAAATCTTTGTGTCTCTTTCTCTTGATTGTTTGATTGGGATTTTTATATTCTGCTTAAAATTGATACATAATCACAAATCAACATCTAGGAGGTTTCTAGATTTTTCAGATTCAGTTATGATATTTGTGGCAGTTAAACCCACAAATGTTATAGGGTATACCCCTTTTTTTTGATCAGCAAAGAAAATTTTATTCATAACATGAAATTAAGAGTACAAGAAGATGAAGTGCACCGAGAGAGTTTCGGAAGTACAAACAACCCCTACTACTGCTACTCGCACCCAAACAACCAACTCCTCCGCCTCACAAATTTTTTATATAATGAAACTAAAAAAGAGGTTAAAGAGAACTTAACTCCAACATAAAACAACACCACAGACTACCCCCACCAAATCCCACAGGAAAATCGCCCCCACTAACAAATTTTTTATAGGGTATACCCCTTGTATCATTGCATTACACATTAGGGTGATAAATAAACCAAACAACTCTAGTTTTGATCGTGTTCATCTCATTAAAAACTCATTCATACTCAACTCATTAAATAAATAAGCTAATCTTGATCACATTTGAGAGTTTGTTAAAAGATTTAAGACTAACTTTGAACTGTCAATTGTTTGACTTAATTCAATAAGTCTAAAACTATATAAAAGGAGGATACTAAACTACTCAAACTCGAATTGAAAGTTTAACGAATTAAGTTTGAATAAATTTTAAAACTCGTTTAAATTTTTAAATCAAATTTAAACAATTAGGTGCCGTTTGATAACACTTACGTTTTTAGTTTTCTATTTATATTTATAAAAATTTAAAAAACTCAAATAAAAATTTGTTTGGTAAAATTTTTGATTTATAAATCAGTGGTCTCAGTTTATAAATTTGGCTAAAAAATGAAAACACAAAAAATGTATTTCCATTTTGAGTTTTCAGTTTTTTTTTTTTTTTTTATCACCCAATATTAGCCACCACCCGCCACCATTTTCTATCACCGTCTTCCGCCACCACCACTCACTACCCACCCGCCACCACCACTCACCACCCACCTGCTACCCACCCGCCACCACCACTCACCACCCACCTGCCACCCACTCGCCATCACCACCCATCTCTCGCCACCACCGCCACCGCCACCACCACCACCCACCTGCCATCCACCTGCCACCACCCACCACCCGCCACTACCATCCATCGCCGCTACCGCTACTCACCACCCACCTGCCACCACCATCCACCACATGCCACCACCACCCACCTGCCACCACCATCCACCACTTGCCATTACCATCCACCCACCACCACCACCCACCTATCACCCACCCGCCATCACCACCCACCACCACCACTACCACCACCCACCCACACCCACCACCCGCCACCCACCACCCACACCACCACCACCCCACCCACCACCACCACACCACCACCACCCACCACCACCACCACCACCCACCACCACATTCACTCATTCATTCACACCACTCACCGCCACTCACACACACCACCACACTACCACCCCACCCACCCCCACCATCTGCCACTACCCACCACCACCCACCACACCCACCACCTACCCCACACCACCACAACCCACCACTACCACCCGCCACCCACCCACCCACCACCCACCACCCACCACCCACCACCACCTACCCGCCACCACCACCACCCGCCATCCGCCACCCACCCGCCACCACCACCCACCATCCGCCGCCACCACCACCACTACCACCCACTTGTTACCATCCACCACCCGCCACCGTCACCCACCCACCTGCCACCAGCTACCCACTACCCACCATCACCACTTTCCACCACCGTCTTCCGTCGCCACTTGCCACCGCTTGCCATTTCTCATTCTTTTTTATATTTTTAAAATTTTTTAAACATTTTGTCAATTACCAAACGCGTTTGTAGTTTATGTTTTTCTAAAAATAAACAAAAAATAAGCAAAAACCAGTTTATAAAATTTTTGTAAATATAAATTGAAAACGTAAAGGTTACCAAACACACCCTTACTTATTTGACTTGTTCGACTAATTTATCATTCTTAAATATAAGATTAATTATCTCCTATGTGATTTTATTATCAATTCATGATAAGGTGATATTAATGTTAAAGAAGTATGAATTTTATTAACTAGTACGACAAATCGATTGTTTAAAAACCATTCACCTTGTTTGGTTATCACTTTTTCTACCAAATTGAGTTTTTTTTTTTTTTTTTTTATTAAAGTATTTGTGAATTTTTTTTTCACTAAATACAAAAAATATGAAAATTTGATACATTTTTATATTTTGTTGTATTCAATGAATTTTAAAAATATATATATACAAATTTTATACTTTTAAGTATATCAAGTGGATCTAAAAAGTAAATAAAAAAATAAAAATTATTAAAAATGCAAAAATATGAAATAAAAACTCAAAAGATTATTTTCAAAAATTCCAAACCAAACAAAATGATTCATTTTCTTTTTTCAGATATGAAAAAGTATAAATTTAGTTATTGAAAAATATGATTATATAATGACACAGTTTTATGAGAAGATTAGATAATTTTTAGGATAAATCACACTTTGCTTACTTTATGTTTGGTCACTTTCTTACTTTGAATTTTAAAATTTATTTTTTCCTACTTAGCTCTTCATATTTTAAGTTTTTTCCAGTTTATTTCTAAAACTAACTTCTATTCAAAATTAGACATAAAATATCACAATAACTATCACAGAACATTAAAAACAATTTCAAGTTTATGTCAAGTATGTGAATCATATATAATAAAATATTAAATGTTTTTTTGCCACGTGACTGTCAACTTGTCACTTTTTTTTTTTTTTTTTTTTTTTTCCTTTCTAATTTTTAACAAAAATTATCTTCAGAAGTAAAGTGAAAAAAAAAAAAAAAGCTTAAAATATGAAGGGCCAAGGGGAATAAATAAACTTTAAATGTTAAACTAAAAAATTGGCCAAACATAAAAGGGATAAAGTGTAATTTATGCAATATTAATTTGTCATTACATATGTAATCACATCTTCTTTGAGTAATACTAGAGATCATGTAAAAAAAAATCATAATGTAGTTCATGAAGTTTCTTCATCTTTATATTATATATATAATAAAACACCACAAACTAATTAAATGATGAAAAATTTTCCTAAAACATTTTATAATTTTTTTTATTTATTTATAATTCCTAACATTACTCATCTTCTTTTATCAAGTTTATAAACATATATACAACAAGAAAAGGCAAAATCAAGATGGTAGACAAGTAAAATTTTAATTTGAAAAATTATATATATATATTATAATTGATTTTAAAAATTTTATTTACATTAAAATTACTTAAAATATTAATTCCAATGGGTCCCGGTGGAAGTATCCGGGATTCTCAAGTGACAAACAACCAAGAAAATTCCATGGAAAATATTGCAAAAGTGGCAAGAAAATGAACACAATTAATTACCCGTGACTTTCGGGACTGGACTAATCTTCTTTATAAATATTGCCGTATTTGCTATTTTCTTAAGCATACACTTCCCAACTGTTACAAGTCTGCATGATCTTTATTCATTATGAATAGATCAATGCAAACAAGTGTTGGAATTCTTTCCCTAATTGGGTTTCTCACCATAGCAGCCATTGATTTTAGTTTCTGCAATGGAAACCATGATGTGGTGGTGATGTGCAGGGAGGGCGAGAAACAAACTCTTTTACAATTCAAGAAAGATCTAGAAGATCCTACAAACGGACTCTCTTCTTGGGAGGTCGAAGATGATTGTTGTAAATGGGAAGGTGTTGTTTGCGACAACTTCACTGGCCATGTCCTCGAACTCAACCTTCGAAATTCTTATACTGATGGTATCGTCGATTATGTTTACCAACGGTATGACAAGTTCAAGTTGAATGGCAAAATAAATCCTTGCTTGCAAAAATTGAAGCACCTCAAGTACCTGGATCTGAGTGAAAATAATTTCACAAATATACCATTCCCACCAGTCATTGCTTCTATGACACAACTGCAATATATCAACTTGTCCAATGCAGGATTTGCGGGAACAATTCCCCATCAGCTTGGAAATTTGTCGAGTTACGTTCTCTCAGCCTCCAAAGTATCCGCGGCTACAGTAGTATGAACGTTGAGAACCTGCAGTGGCTTGCTGGTCTTTCCCGTTTGAAACACCTGGACCTAAGTAATGTGAAACTTGTCAAGGTACCCAACTGGCTACAGGTAATTAACAACCTTCCTTTCTTGGTAGAGTTACGCTTGGCTCGTTGTGGACTTGATCACTTTCCACCTTTTCTCAGTGCTATTAATTTTGCATCTCTTGCGGTCCTAGATCTTTCCTCGAACTACTTTGGCTCTCTAATACCTGGGTGGGTCTTTAGCCTTGGTAGCCTCGTTTGTCTTGATCTAAGCGATTGTAATTTGATAGGTCCAATCCCTCAAGGTTCTTGGAACCTAACTTCTCTCGAGACGCTTGATGTTTCTTACAATGATCTCAACTCTTCTTTATCAAATTCGTTGTTTAGTACTACAAATAGCCTCGTCTATCTTAGCCTTAGACAGAATGGATTTCAAGGTCCATTTCCTACAATTGTCCCCAACATGACCAATCTGTCTTATCTTGATCTATCTGACAATTTTCTCAATTCTACTATACCCAGTTGGTTGTATAGCTTTAGTAGTCTTGAGGTCCTCGACTTGAGCTCCAACAGGTTAAAAGGAAGGCTACCGAATTCCATCGGAAACCTGGCTTCTCTACACAGCCTTGACCTATCAAATAATGGACTTGGGGGAAGGCTACCAAGATCGTTAGGAAATCTATGCAACTTGAGATATATTGATTTGTCACATAACAAATTTAGTGGAGAATTATTCACTAGCTCGTCTAAATGCATTGCAATACATGCTTTGGAGGAGATGCTCCTCTATGTGAATCAACTTTCCGGTCACATTCCTGATCAAATTGGACAATTTCAAAATTTGGCCGATATTGTGCTCAGTGGTAATTTGCTTTCCGGTCCCATTCCAGAAACTCTAGGAAGATTGACTTCCTTATTTACATTGTCATTGGAGGATAATCAATTAAATGGAACTCTTCCTACCTTTCAAACTTAGCAAGACTTAGTGTGTCTAATAATTTGCTGGAAGGCACTGTATCAGAAGTTCACTTCACCAATCTTGCAAATCTGATGGAATTTCATGCTTCCAACAATCAGTTGACTTTAAAAGTGAGTCCTGACTGGATCCCCCCCCTTCAAATTGCACAAATAGAACTTAGATCATGGCATTTGGGTCCAAAGTTTCCCATATGGCTCCAATCACAAAAACAACTTCTCATCGTTGACTTGTCATGCACTGGAATATCAGATAGGATTCCAACTTGGTTTTGGGACTTGTCATCGTTGACTTATCTAAATCTCTCCCACAACCAACTCCACGGTGAGATTTCATATATTCCTTCTGATCTTGGAAGGGTTTTCTTAAGCTCCAATAATTTGAATGGTACATTACCTCGTCTTTCTTCAAATTTGATTGAGCTTGATCTTTCCAAAAATTTATTTTCTGGGGAGATCTCCCACTTGCTATGTGATGGGAATAAAGAACATTTTCTAGGAGTTCTTCTTCTAAAAGAAAACTTTTTATCAGGAGAAATTCCTGATTGTTGGATGGCTTGGCCATCAATGAGAGTCATAGATATGGGAAACAACAATCTGACAGGGAACATCCCAAGCTCCATGCGGTATTTAGGTGGTCTGCAATCGTTACACCTGCGAAAAAACCATCTCTCTGGAGAAATTTCTTCCTCTCTTCAAAACTGCAACGATTTAGTAATGGTTGACCTCAGTGAGAATGAGTTTATTGGAAGCATACCGACATGGATGGGAAAAAGGCTTTTGCATTTGACGGTTCTCATCCTCCGGTCAAATAAGTTAGATGGCATGATACCTCTAGAACTTTGTCGTATCTCCTCACTTCAAATCTTGGATCTTGCGAACAACAATTTGTCAGGTGCAATACCATGGTGCATCAACAATATCACTGCCATGGCAATGAAGCGAAACTCCAGTGTTGATGTTACCTACGGAGATACATGTAGTAGTAAAATTCCTATATGTTGGTCCAATGCTTACTTGGAGAATGCAAATTTGGTGACAAAAGGAAGTAACTATCAATATGACAAGATTCTTGCTCTTGTGACTAGCGTAGACCTTTCAAACAACAATTTATCTGGCAGCATCCCTGAGGAACTAACTGGTCTACTTGGACTGTTTTCATTGAATCTGTCTGGAAATCATTTGATTGGTGTGATTCCAAAGAAGATGGGTGATATGGTGTCTTTGGAATCTCTTGATTTATCCAAAAACCAAATTCGT
This sequence comes from Camellia lanceoleosa, assembly GCA_025200525.1. Classification (NCBI taxonomy): domain Eukaryota; kingdom Viridiplantae; phylum Streptophyta; class Magnoliopsida; order Ericales; family Theaceae; genus Camellia; species Camellia lanceoleosa. Next base: position 120,324,435 of record CM045762.1, on the reverse strand, counting down.
GGTGAAATTCCTCCAAGCATGTCAGGTTTGACTTTTTTGAGTTATTTGAATTTGTCTTATAATAACTTGTCAGGTAAAATTCCATTAAGCACCCAACTTCAAAGCTTCGATGCTTCTAGCTTTCTCGGCAACAAGCTTTGTAGACTTCCACTTACAAAGAATTGTAGTGTTGATGGTGAAAAACCTAATGTGGGAAATGAAGGAGATAGTGAAGGTGTTGGATCTAAAGTGGATTGGTTTTATTTGTCTATGGCTTTTGGATTTGTGGTAGGTTTTTGGGGCGTCTCTATTCCTATACTATTCATTAAGTCATGGAGATATGCCTATTTTCGATTTTTAGATAATGTCTGGACAAGACTCTATGTTTATGTTCAGGTAAATATGGTGAGATTTTAAAAGTCATGTGATAGTCTGCTACCTGTGTCCCCTTAATACTATAAATAATTGTATCCTTTGCGTTGTTATTGTTAAAGTTCTCATGATTATATAATATAAGCTTACTTACAGTGCCAAAGGTTCTTGTCAATATGCTTCAATATTGTCCTCTTTTTTAGCCAACCTCCTTTAAATTATTAACAAATAGTTCAGATTTCCCTTAGTAAGTAAATTACAGCCTTAATGCTTCATAATATGGCGAGTATGTCAAATATGTATATATGCATAGGAAGAAATTTAATGAAATGCATAGGATTCATAAACTTGATTTCTAGTACAGAAAGAGATGGTAAAATTCACCTGAGAATTAGATCCATAACTTGGGTTGGGGTTGAGTTTCATTTAAGTTTCTTTTTTGATATATATATATATATTTTAGAGAAACTTACGTGTAGGTTTTAATTAGTAGACTTATTGTTCGATAGGTCATATGATAATCAATGATATTTTTCATCAAATACTATTAAAAAACATCACTAATTGTTAATTTTCAGCTACAGTTTGAAAATTTTGTATTATATTGCTGGAACTTCTAATTTGAGCTAAATTTTAGTTTGATACTATAGTTTCAATTTGAATAATTTTAATTCTATAATTTTAATTTTATTACAATGTGATTCTTTCATGATTTGTCATCAGAATTTTTAACGAAAAAGTGTCACGTACAGAACTAAAGAGATCAAAGTGAAATTAAAAAAAAAAAAATCATAAAGAATACTTTTTTGCACGTGATTTTTTTCAGTTCAAAATGTTAACGACGCATAATAGAAGGACAATATGGTAACAAAATTAAAAGTATAAAGTTCAAATTTTGTAAATTAAAATTACAGGAATTAAAGTATCAGTTCATTTAAACAATTATACAATTTGAATGCATGGACATCCTAAGGAGGTTGAGACATAGTCAATTCCCTAATCCGCCAGAGTCCTCTACTAATGTTCCAATTGCTCACCTGAAAATTGTTAATAATTGGAATGAGTTAAAACCCATTGAATGATGAACGGATATTAAATACGGTTCTAAACCAAGGGAATAAAATAAGTGATACCATGAACATAATGTGTGATATGATAATGTATTCAAATCAGTAGACAATTTGAAAATCAATTATTTAGGAATTTGATATTTCATTTCAAAACAAGAGCACACAAAAATCTTGTATCTCCAATTTCTTAAATAATCAGTACCAAACGGTAATATTAAATTAACCAACATGTCATATTTGGGAATCATGATCATAATCTCCATATTAATGCCGAATACATACTTTGAGTAGCTTGGCTCGCTGGATCCAATATAGCACTAAGGGTCATCACGGGGGTGGTGCCAACGCCTTTTTTCCAAAACCGATCCAATTAAGGTCACTTGAACGCACCAAGACTGTTCCTTAAACCGTAGAGCACTAGAGTCATCATTGCCTTCCCAAGATTTTTTCCCTAATAGCCAGAGTTAATTCACACAAAAGTATATCTGTAGACGTCCTCGAATGTCTCAGGAGGGAATCCCGTTTTGTTCATTGGGCTTACTATAGTTCGGACTCAAAGTCACAATTCTGAATCTAATCTCGCAAAGTGCAATGCAAGACCAATAAATCACCAAAGAAACTAAATTCGGCAAATCGTTTTGAAAAACATATTTTTAGAAAGAAGTGCTAAACATGGACTGCTTTGCCAGATGCAGAGTCACCACCTAAATATTTTATTTTTGGGAAAATTTAGGTAACCCTGACTCGTTGCCTAAGGCCACGTGTCCGTCATCACCAAAGTTGCTTCGACTCGGGAACTTGGGTTCGATTGGGGAATGTCAGCTATGAGTACCCCCGCTCGACCGATCAAAGATCGGCCACTACTAAACATGATATCTGGTTTTGAAAACATTATGTGCTCTTATTCCGGTTATTAGCCTAGAATTACTATGTGATGCACACAACACACAAGTATAGACTAGATCGCCTAAGTTGGAACAAAACATTTCATGTTTGTTTATTTGAAAATGGTTTGATGGTGCTACCCGCAAGTAGGCTAAGACGTGGATTTTTGCCACCCTAAAGTGGGCTTAGAAAACATGATTTTGCCACTCTCGAGTAGGCTTAAAACTCGCATTCAATGAATTGTTCCAATTTAGATAATCCAACATTCACCCACAGGCATTCAGGCAGTCATATCACGTAAGCAAATAGCCTCATGGCAAGCATGTTATCATGGCAGTCACTCACACACATGCAAGGATGCTAAAGCATAAACACTTACAGTGTACTCCGAGCCAAAACAAAGAACATGTTAGTAATCAACGTATGATCCAAGTCCATGTTAAAATAGCTAATGCATCACATACAAAATGCATCTAGAATAGACTCGGCTAATCTAAAGATGACATGTGAAATGCGATAATTCGATACACGTATTCACGTTGGAATTGAAATACTATGCGGTTAGTATGATGCGCCGAACCCAGTGCATGTAATACAGATGAATGAATGCAAACATGCATAGCATAAGGTATGCTAAATCAAATATGCCCTAAAACTAACCATCATAAGCAGTTAAATGAAAGAGGGAAAGAAGTGGGGGTTGGAAGACATGCATCACACACGCACGCTTATTACACAATTGTGCCCACTCGAGGGAGGGACCAAATAGATAATACAAATCAACTAACTAATTAACTAATAAGCTAATTAATTAATTACACAACCGAATCGAAATAAATAACCAGTCTAAGTTATTAAAACCCTGAAAAGGCCTCGAGGCGAAAGATGCATGCACGCTTGTACGGCTTCGCTCAGAAACCCATCGCCATACTACATGTTGCCTCTTTTTGCACTGCTCTGCACCTCTGGAAACTGCACAAGTCTCAATGATGCTCTAGAATCACTTCCTAAACACTGTGGGATGCCACCGGCCATGGAAACATGGTCATCGACCAAAAGTGGGACCATCGGCTGGATTTTGGTAGCCGGCCGGCACTTAAAGTGGCCGACCGGCCATCTCTTCCTACAAAACCCTGTTTTGCTGCAACAAAGGACAGACAGAGCATGGCGATGCATTTTCAAAGCAATGTTTGCACGACCACCCTCCTTATCATGTTATGAACTCAAGGGTGTGTAGCCCTTGACCCTCGGGCCACCAATCACGCATCTCGACGCATGATGGCCAAAGGAACCACGTGTGCAAATCAATATGGAATGAAATGCATATAACACGTAAAGGGGCCTAACCTCTATCATGATTGATTAAGAGGCAAGGGATGCATGCTCGGTGCTATGCAACCTAAACATGTGAGCATACTAGTGCAAAATGAGCATACAAGCCACAATGTTACACAAGGCAATTAGCATATAACAATATGCAAAGACAAGCATGCAAACAAGCATTTGACTTTATTCAATCATGTAACAACATGTGAGGGAAACATGTGACAACATGTTAAGCAACGTAAAACCAAAAAAATGCATGCCAAATGCACTACCACTTAAGCATGCAACAACATATTAATAGGCTAAGTATGCAACAACATGCAAGGCAAGCATGCAACAACATGCGGGGATGGTCTTAAACCAAAATGGGCAGCTCTCAAATAAGCCCAAATCAGTGGCCAATATGCTAAGAGATAAGGGACAAAATCACATACAAACATGCATGGTAATTGGCCTAACACTTAAGCATCAATGGACGAATTTTAAGCACACTTAAAAGGGACAAACATGGACATGTGACCAACATATTAAACTCCGAAAACATGCTAGGAATGATGCCAAACCAATTAAACAAAGCAAGCAAAGCATGCAAGAGAGCCTAAAACTTGAAGTTAGCCGAAGGACTCAAACTAAGGCTACATAAAGCAAGCCCCAAAGGGGCAAGGGGACCTAAAACACTCCCAAGGCAGGTCTAAACAAGACCAAAAGTGAGCTTGAAACTAGCCAACACAAGCTAGAACATGATGCAAAAACAAGAGGCATGCAAGGCTACCAAAGAGGTATTACACTACACCTAACACAACCAAACATGGCATGATTTAGGCAACCAAAATTAGAGGTATGACATGTCAAAATGAGCCCAAAAACCCACTTAGATGACATCCCAAATGCCTAAGCATAGTGGCATACGCAATGACCCACTTATGAAGCATAAAACCCAAACTACCCAAAGCATGGAATAGGTGATAAATGCAAGTATGTGACCTTGAAACATGGACTGAAATCACATTTCACATGATGCCAAATCATGAAAATACTTCAAGTAACACATGCTAATACATTCAAGGCACAAAGCTTACAAGCTAGATTACATGGTAGCTATACAAAACAATGCAAGCATGACCACGAAGACCAAAATCAGAGCTTAAGCATGTCACAACATGGTTAAAAGCTTCATGGAGTTAGGCCAAAACATGTAAGCATAGCAGTCTAAATGCTAAGTGCATGTTAAGGCAAATCATGGGATTACAAGACAAGTATACAAAGCATGCATGGGATGTCTAAACCAAGTCAAAACAGTGCTATATCATGGCAAAACAAAGCCTAATACATACTGAAATGAAGCTAAAACAAGCTAGGCATACAAGCCATTTACATAAGCCATTTATGCAATCATTCAAGACAACATGGAGAGGGGATGACCCTCTCTTATTTAAGACACCAAAACCACCTCTTCACCACTGAAAATCGTCTGGATTTTAGTGGTAAAGAGGCCATGCAAAGCTAAAAGCAATGGCCAAAATGGATGGCCTAAAACAAGGCCTAACAAGGCCTTAGAGCGGGGAAACAACCCCAAACCTCAAAGTGACCTCAAACAAAGTTCTAAAGCAAGTAAAATCAGAACTTTTATTAGTTATAGTCAAAGCTTAAAACAATAAGCAAGAAGGGCTAAAAGCCTAAGCCAAAATGGGGTATATAAAGCAAGAAACTCACCCTTGTAGAATCTCTTCAAGAACCAAGTTCCAGCAGGTTTTCTGAGTTCAAACTAGACCAAGAACTCTAAAATCAACCTCAAGGGACCTCATCTCAAAGGGGATGGTGTAATGCTAGGTGTTTGTGTGCAAAAGTGTGAACAAAAACACCCTTTAGAGCATAAAACACACACACAAATATAAAAAGAGGGAATTATAGAGATAGATAGATACAAAGTCTCTAACCCTAATTTTTAGAACCTTTGAGAAAGAAAGAGGGCCTCCCCTCTTATAGGAATTCAATTCCTAAGCTTCTAGGAGAAGCTAACACAAGGGAGCAAATCCCTCCATACACGTGTATGGAGGGGATGTAATGTGGATGCGAGCTGTGACAGTTGGCATAAAATATCTGCCAAAAGCAGATGGAAAGGGGTCGACCAGCAGAAATGGCCGATTGATTAACAAATGTGGTCGACCGACCACAAAAGGTGCCGACCGGCCACAACCTTTGGCCGATGGCAAGAAAAAGGGCTGGTGGCATCATGCTTTGGCCGGTGGGTTGAGGGGATGGCCAACAAGCCACCCTCTTCCCTTAAAAATAGAAATACAAGTGTTTGGTCCACAACCAAGCACAAAACAGTCAAGTTGAGAGATCTTGAGGCGAGGCGCGCGGCCGAGACCTCCGAGAACTCAAAACGGACATGAACATGGATGATCACCAAGTGTTCAAACGGTGACGTCCAAGTCTTGAGGAAGGTCAAAAATGGGGTGTCTACGGTTGCCCCTCTTTGATAGAACTAGAAAGTCATAACAATGACGGGAGTGTGTGTCAAAGCCCAGAGACGACCTATTTTTGACATGGCCGAAGACTTAGACAAGCATACAAGATAGCAAAAGCATGTGCCCGTAGGCAGGAGCAAGATGCAAGGAACATGCACGATGCCGAACATAACTTATGATCATGCAAAGAAAGCTGTAACGAAGCAAATACATATGATAAATGCAATAGTTTAAGTAGGCAGAACGCAAATCTAACTACATTTCATGCAGAAAGGATGTAAGAGAATTATTCAATTCTTGCTACGTCTCACGCGGAGAATACAATACATGTCCGGTTCGTCTGGTTACGCCAGCTTCAAATGAATCGTACATACAATATCGTGCCTGTCCGTTTCGTCTGGTCGTGCTAGATTCAAATGAACCGTACATACAATATCGTACCTGAAAAAGAAAGAGAACTTAACAGGTACAATTTTGTTAGAAACATGCATAGCAATGCAAGTGAGAAGTGCGTAACAACGCGGGTGAAGTGTGCATAACAATACAAGTGACGTACGAGACAACGCAGGTAAAGGGATGCAAGACAATGCAACTTAAGGACGATGCATAACAATGCGGATCGTACGCAAAACAATGCAAAGAGGGCATGCGCGACAACGCAAGCCGAGTAGGACGCATAACAATGTGATTTGAAACAAACATAATAATGCAAAAAAAGGCACAAATACATGTAAGTGAAGCATGTGCGACAGCGCATACAATGTGTATAATAAAGAACTTGAACTCATATAAGTAAAGTTCACGCAACAACGCATACAATGTGTATAATAAGGAACTTGAACACATATAAGTAAAGTACACGCAACAACGCATACAACGTGTATAGCAGGAATGAACACATGTAAGTAAAGCATGCGCGTTAACGCAAGCAATGTGTATAATAAGGAACTTAAACACATATAAGTAAAGTACACGCAACAACGCATACAATGTGTATTGCAGGAATGAACACATGTAAGTAAAGCATGCGCGTTAACGCAAGCAGTGTGTAACCTCCTGGAAATATGCATGAACACATGTAAGTAATGCACACACGGAAATGCATGCAATGTGTAAAGCAAGAGATAAATATACACATGTAAGTAAAGCATGCGAGCTAACGCAAGCAATGTGTAACCTCCTGGAAATATGCATGAACACATGTAAGTAAAGCACACGCGAAAACACATGCAATGTGTAAAGCAAGAGATAAATATACACATGTAAGTAAAGCACGCGCGGAAACGCATGCAATGTGTATAGCAGGAATGAATACATGTAAGTAAAGCAAGCGAGCTAACGCAAGCAATGTGTAACCTCCTGGAAATATGCATGAACACATGTAAGTAAAGCATACGTGGAAACACATGCAATGTGTAAAGCAAGAGATAAACATGTAAGTAAAGCACGCGCAAAAATGCATGCAATGTGTAAAGCAAGAGATAAATGTAAGATAAGGAAATGCACGACAATGCCAACAAGATATGCGTAATAATGCAAAATGAGGGGATGTCTGGCAATGCAAGAGAGACATGCATGACAATGCATGATAAGGAACTGCATGACAATGTAAATGAAACGTGCATGACAATGCAAGATAGGGAAATGCATGACAATGCATGATAAGGAAATGCATGACAATGCTTGTACTGAAATGCATGACAATGCATGTACTGAAATGCACGACAATGCATTGTTAAGGAAATGCATGACAATGCATGTATTGCAATGCATGATAATGCAAAGTAAGGAAATGCACGCCAATGCATGTACTGAGATGCATGACAATGCATGTTTAAGGAAATGCATAACAATGCATGTACTGAAATGCATAACAATGCATTGTTAAGGAAATGCATGACAATGCATGTATTGCAATGCATGATAATGCAAAGTAAGGAAATGCACGCCAATCCATGTACTGAGATGCATGACAATGCATGTTTAAGGAAATGCATAACAATGCACGTACTGAAATGCATGACAATGCATGTATTGAAATGCATGACAATGCATGTACTGAAATGCATGACAATGTAAGTTAGACGCGCATGACGATGCGAGATGTTGAAATGCATAAGAATGCACGATTATTGAAATGCATGACAATGCAAATGAGATGCACATGATGATGCGAGATGTTGAAATGCATGACAATGCACGATTATTGAAATGCATGACAATGCAAATGAGACGCACATGACGATGCGAGATGTTGAAGTGCATGACAATGCACGATTATTGAAATGCATGACAATGCAAGTGAGACGCACATGACGATGCGAGATGTTGAAATGCATGACAATGCACGATTATTGACATGCATGACAATGCAAGTTATTGGAATGCATGACAATGCAAGTTAAAGTGCATACCAATGCAAGGGATGGTGTGCGCTACAACGCATGTAGACATGTATAACAATGCAAGAGATAATATGCGCTACAACGCATATAGACATGCATAACAATGCAACGTATTTAAAGCAGTTTCCGAACCTCGCAAGATACAAAAGGATGCGAAAAGGATACACCTTGCACGTATTCGAGGATCGCACACAAACGACACGGTCCGAGGTCAAAACAGAGACCGGTTAAGCTTCAAAAATGCATTTTCTTGCACTGTCTTGAGTAATGAAGGTCCCAAACCACATATTTGACCCAAACAAGGGTGTGGGAGGTGCACCGACCACTAGGGGAGGCCACTGGCCACTCATCGGCCACAAAATAAGGTCACTGGCCAACTAGTTAGCCAACCGGCTAACAATATTGCCGACCGGCAAAAACTAACTATATCGGGGCAGTTTTGTCCTTTGGCCACGGGTCTTTAAATATGAGGCTTCAAACCCTTATTTTCTCACTTGCCCAAGCTTGAAAACCCTCTCCCTTTCTCTCTAGGTTATTTTCCAACCTTCGATCGAGTTTTTTTCGCGTTTTAGAGCCCTTTTCGTCGTTCGATTCGCGAAAACCTCCCCGTTTCGTACGTTTTAAACCGAACAAATCTTGGTTTCGGTGAATTTTTCTTGGTTTCCACCACTTGGGGCTTGTTTTCCCCAAGTTTTCCTCGGTCTTCGTGCCCTTTCCCACACTCCGACCTTTCCACCCATTTTTCACCCTCTCGGGGTTGACTTTCGGTTGACTTTTCAAATTCTTGCTCATTTTTCACACTTTCAGACATTTTCATACTATTCTTGAGATGGCAGACGACATTCCACTCAGTTGGGCTCATTCGGAGATGGATGTGGACCCTGAGGCCGAGCTCTTGCCTCTTCATATTCGACCGTTCGATCCGGCGGCCTACAGGCAGGCGATACACGTGCTTCCTCCTGATAGCTTTCACCATTTCAAGAGCTATGCACGAGGCATGCCACTAGAGCTTCTACTACGCGAGCCAAAGTCACATCTGTCATACAGCGCTTCTGAGGTACACCCTTCTCTATTTTATTTTCTGCAACATAGAACACATAACTGCGATAGTCGATTCTGTTCTTTGACTACTTAACTTAGACACACTGATACATTACATGTCGTAGTTCATTGTGAGCACCTCCACACTCGATATCTATTTAAATCTACACCCAGCATCGGTTTAAACTTGAACATATGCACTCACACTGCACTTTCCCAAGTTTTGAAGGTGCTCAGACACATCCACACGCACTGTATCTCATCAATTTTGCACGTTTCCAAATGTTGTATTTCTAACATTGTTTTGCAATTGTTTGTTGTTGTTGTTTTCTTATCATAGGGAGACTCCTGTGCCTTCCGAGGGTATGGGAACGTCACGGCCCGAGGATAGTATATGGAGCTGCCCGATGCAGTCTGCTAGATTGTTGACCAGGCTGGCTTTGGGACCTTCTGCATGGGGCTCTCGCGCCTCACTGCGAGCAGACCCCTTCTTGCTGCTTTGGTGGAGAGGCGGTGGGACACCACCGACTTCTTCCACCTTTCTGCCACCAGGGAGATGACAATGACTCCCTTCGATTTCTTGATGCTTACCGGCATCAGAGTGGGGGGTGATCCGATCCCCTTTGATGCGGATATGGATGAGTGAGATACTGCTCAGATGTACCTGCTCGGCGATCGGCCACCTCTTGCCCGCGCAGGATTTGTGAGGTACTCGTGGTTTGAGGACCACTTCCGTGTCTAGGCCCCTACGACCCGGGAGGAGGAGGAGCAGTACGCCCGTGGTTTTATCATGTTTCTGCTAGGGACCACACTTTTCGCCGACCGAGCGAACACCGTCGCCCTCTATTTGCTGAGTGCGTTGGTAGACGTGACGCGGATCTGTCTTTATGACTGGGGTGGCGCCAGCTTGGCCACTCTTTATGGTTATATGAGCTCATCGTCCTGCCGCAGCGGGCAGTTGCTTGGAAGCTACTGGCAAGCCTGGGAGGTACACATTCCCTTTCTGCCTTTTCAATTTTACTTTTCGTTATCTGTACACCATACACACTGCGCTCATGCAATCTGCTTTACACTGGTTGTTCATTACACACACTACACAACACGCTGCACACACTGCGTCATACACTGCACACTATTCTCTGATTTCTACTTTCATTTGTATACTGCTTTATTTGATAAGCCTACTCATGTTTGTTCCGTTACACTCTGCAGCTATGGGTGTACGCCTACTTCCCTAGGCTTGCCCCAATACCAGACGAGGAGATGTCTCCCATGGTCCTGTTTTCCCATCGCTTTGACGTGAGATGTGAGCGGAGATCGCGAGAGTCCTTCATGTTCTTTTATCATTACTTTGATACCATTACCGCAGCTGAGGTATGTTAAACTTTACAGTTTATTTAAGCTTCGTTTCATAATGTACTTTCAATAATAGATAAGAAACTATATATTCTGCCATTTGCAGATCACCTGGCAGCCGTGGGCGGTGCTGCTTGATGTGGTGAGGGATCGACATGCGGCCGCTCTGGAGACTGCCCGATTTAGGATTCTGCTGGAGGGCCCGGTCTGCCGTGTTTGGTACTTCGGGGAGCGCTTCTTATGGCAGACCTTGGGTGTGCCAGAGCAGCCAATTCTAGCGCCTCCTTCTATCCATGCGAGGTACACAAAGAGGTATACCTTAGTTGAGATGAGGAGTTACACCATCGGCTGGAGGCATGAGCGCTTTATGGACGAGGACGACTACTCAGAGTACGTCCAGACCTATATCATACGTCCTCTGACCGGTGCATTTGGGTTGAGAGAGACCAGACCGTGGCGAGTAGCATCACGAGCATCCTCAGCACCTCAAGCTGGGGCGAAGAGGGGCTCGATGGAATGAATCGGCTGCTATGATGACCTGCCGAGGGCAGGGTGGAGAGACTTACTAGATCCCCATTGCTCCCTCTCCGGCTGATCATGAGCTAGTCAGATTCTACGGCTTGCCCCCAGTATGTACTATTACATTTTGCATCCCATACAGTCATTTCATTTCATTTCTCTTGATATTCCGCAGAATACTGATGCTTCCAACACTCTTGCAGGCTTCTGCCGAGTACACTCATCAGTCCCTGGAGTTAACTGCCTCCATGATGGGGATGCTACAGCGGAGCCTCGACCTGCTAGCCATTTACAGTATCCTGGTAAGCTCTTTTAACCATAATCTCAAACCCTACACAATCTGATGTATCGCACTATCAGCACAGCACTTAATACACGACCCTCACGGTATTTGATACACTGTAACCCACAGACTGCTCACAGCATTGCTCACGGCATTCATACACTGCACTCAGTCACTGCATTCTGTACTGACACACTGCTCACAGCATTCATACCCTGTACTCATACACTGCATTCTGTACTGATACACTTCTCACAACAGTCATACCCTGTACTCATATACTACATTACATCGATACACTACTCGACAAAGATTCGCCTGCGTACTCACCGTGATGCATCGATACACGCTCACGACATTCATACCTGCTGCTCGATCCTTTATATTCATATTCATATTCTACCTTGTGTAGCATAACTGATGCATTACCATTTGTCCTTTTCAGGCCCCAAATCCGGATATCACTGAGGGGTGCTCGGCGAGACCATCTGTACCGGCAGGAGGAGGAAAAGCGAGGACCTGATACACCCCGCACCAAGGCGGGGCGTACTCATGTCGGGAGTAGCTCACGGGCACCGATTCTAGACAATGATGAGTCTGAGGCAGAAGCGAAGGCGGACGCGGAGTCATCTGAGGATAAGACTGGAGATGACTCGGGCTCGGACTCAGATGGTGGAGCCGGCGTCGATACTCCTAGACCTTCGTCCAGGAAGAGGACGAGGACAGAGTCTCATGCCTGAGACTAGTTGACGTTGATCTAGATTTTTGCTGCTTTTCTTCTTTTTTTGTTCAGACATTTTTGTTGCTTTTCCCTTTTTGTTTTACCTTTCTTTTTGCTGGTAGCTTAAGCACATTGTACTGCCGCAGGCAGGTTTTATTTTCTTCAAAACTATGTACTTGAAAAGATGATGGAATGAAACAAGCTTTTTGTTGAAAAGGTGTTACATTTGCACATTTCATACATCGCATCGCATCGCATCACATGACATTTACGCAACAATGTAAATGAGATTGACTTTTTGTCTGAAAATTAAACACTTGTTTCGTAATAACCAGTCAGCGAACCGACTAACGACAAAACAACTCATACAACATTCTGCTTATTCTGAACACTCGGCCCATAACACAGCGCTTGGTTTATTCAGCACACAGCTCATATGACGCACTGCTCATTCTGAACATACAGCCCATAACACAATGCTTGATTTATTCTGCACCCGACGAATTTTGAATAAATAGTTCAATCTGAACAGACGGGATGCAAAGATGGAATTGACGGAAGTTGAAACACCCTCAGTCGCAATCTGGAACCCATATGTTCACTGTTTTCACGCGACCTAGGTTGAACCCCTGCAGTTTTATGAAAGAACAAATCTCGTTATGCACAAATGTAGGGAATGGCACAGCACTCTAAGCACAAAACAAATCACATTTTCTTCCCCCTCTTTTTTTTTTTAAATAGATAAAAAAAAAAAAAGAAGTGAGTTCTTAACCGGGTATTAAGCCTACGACTAAACATAGTGCACTACGACTCAGCAACGGAAAACAAAGGTAAACAACCTAAAGACAAGCACAGACACTTGAAACGACTCAAGACAAGAATCGAGACAAACGAAACAAAAGACACGACATTCAGACGTGTTACAAAAGGCGAGAGACCTCCCAGTTCGCAAGGAGCCAGTTTCTTCGGGTATTGTTTCCGACCCTTTCTCATTTGTGATTCTCACATCACTCAGCCCTCAGGCTCTATTTTTCTGGAAAAAGCCCTTTTCTCATTTTTCCTCTCAGCGCACATCTCTCTATTCTTTAATCTCTCATTTTTTTATCCCTCCCCTGGGTGGTTGATGGATGAACAGGAGGTTGTGGGCTCTTGCCCCTGGCATTCTACCAGATTCTTCCTCTTCCGCTCACAACAGTGAGCTTTCCCAAAAAGGGGTTGTGATGCGGTTGGATGTATAGCAGATCAACAGCTGACATCGGTTGATGGTGCGCTTTTGGGGAGTTTGGACGTGATCAAATCCGTCCAGATAAGGGAGTGGAATATCTTGATCCATTCCAGTTCGTGCTTCACCATTTAGCTTGATACCTCGTTGCTTGAAGGGTGAGGGAGCTTTCAGCCCTCCTCTGTTAACTTCAGTTACGCCTTGTTCTGGCAGATACAGTGCCCTTTCTAGCAAATGCATTGATGAAGGGGAAAAGACAGAAAACCTGATTCAATTGTGCCCCTAGTTCATCATTTTGACCATTTTTTGTTTTGGTTTTATACTAAAACAATTTGAATCAAGATGAGAGTTAGATTAACATGCTTGTTCAATTTTCTGATTCAAAATCATGCAAGTCAAGCTATGAGCACTAAAAATTTTCCTTTTTTGGGTCCAAGAAATGGTCCAGTTTTGGAAAAATAGAATAATTTTTGAGAAAATTAGTCAACATCAGTAAAAAATTTTCAAAATCTGTTTGCAAACGGTCACTGCTCAACGAGCACAGATTGGAAGCAATGGAAAATGGCCTCTTACCTAAATGACACCGCACGACAACAGAAAGTTACCCCTTGTTTGCGTGGCAGCTCACGACAACGGAAAGTTGCCCCTTGTCTAAATAACGCCGCAGCATACCGTAAACAGTTCTCATAGTGATGATCACAGCCGAACTCTTGGATACAGAGAAGACAAAGATGATCCGAACCATTACATAACATAGTCGAATTGGAAGTGTTTATATGGCTAGTCTTCAGAATGAAGTTGCCTACGTATCCCAAACATGGGAATCAAGCCTTACGTAGTTCCGGTTCAGGTTGACTCGTGTATTAACCCTCACCTTTTACGCCCTAACTTTTGCCAAGGCCGCCCTTCTGGGTTTTTAACCTTGCGAGCTATGTTTTTCTTTTCTTTCCAATTCTTTTCATGTTTTTTTTTCATGTTTTTTTTTTCTTTTCTCTTTTTTTCTTGCTCTAACTTTTGCCTGGGTCGCCCTTCCGGGTTTTCGGCCCAGCGAGCTTCTCAAGGGTAAAAGTGTAGCTTTGTCCGTGTCAAATGGTTTTGAGATCTTGAAGCTTTCTGAATCCAAGAGAGTGACGGTTGTCCGCTGATGATGCAGAAGTCCATCCAATGGGGGCTGAATTTGCCCCTAATGTTATGGATAGGAGCTCAGTTGTCCTTCAATAATAAATTCTTCTTTCCTCCCTTCTGGGACTTGGCATTCTTGCCGATCTTCATTGATTTGCGAAGTGATCCATCTTGGGCTCTTCGAGCATGTCTGATATTTTTGCCCCTAGTTCGAGGGGTGCTTTTGATCTAGCTTTGCAAGCTTCTTTTGACGACATCTGACCTTCTTGATCTAACTTCCTTGCCCCTAGTTCGAGAGCTGCTTTGAATCTGGCCACACAGGCCTTACATTGTGGTTGACCGTTGAACGTTCTGAATCTAAGTTCAAGGTCTAAAAGCCAAGGGTCGAGTCTCGAGGCTGAGAGCGATCCTAAGCTGTACAATCTCAAGAGCAATTCCACACAAGTCTTCGCAGGACCGCGCAAACGATTTTTTGAAATCTTTTAAGAAAGTGACAAATCGCTCGCGCTGATGACAGTATAGAACCAATCTGGATCAAGCCAGGGTCCTTCTCAGTACTCACACCAACAAGCATGATCTCATTCATTAAGGGCTTAGCATGCCTCTCTTTCTCTCAATTGATCAAATTTTTGCAAATCCCGAGGAATTATTTCCTCGTTGTTTTCATCACAATGTTCAAAAAGTTTTGAAAAACTTAGGTCAATGCAATGATTTAAAGGCACAGAAAAGCAGGTAAAAAACACTGCCGTTTCATTCAAACTTCTGGCACAACTGGCACCCGGCAGAAGCAAACACAAAAAGTGTGAAAATCACTATTGTTCCATTCAGATCTGTTGGCACAACTGGCTCCTCGATAGAAACAGACTCAAAAGAAAGCAAAAAGACAAACACAAAACAAAATAATGATGTCTGAGGTAACAACCCTGGAATCACCCGACTCCTATACAACAGGACTGACTCGATATAACAAGACAGACCTTTAATCAAAAAGACTGACTCAAAACAAAGAGACAGACTCAAAACAAAACCATAGAACTGACTCAGCACCCAAGTCAGAAACTACAAAAACCAGCATTCGCGAATGCTCAAAACATTGCATGCCACACGCCACATCTGAAGCAAACTGGACACTGCCCGTAGGTGGTTTAACCCTTGATCACATACTTGCATTATCCTCGAAATCCACCAATCCAGCGCTGACAGACTTTGCTGAGCTCGGTGGGAGGATGACTTCATTGTCAATCAAATCTTGCACTTCGTGGCGAAGACAGAAGCAGTTGTCGGTGCTGTGATCAGTTTGTTGATGGTATGCGCAGTACTGAGTAGCATCATGTGAGAGAGGGAGGTTACTTGGGAGAGGCCGAGGCTCGAGGGGTTTAAGATGCCCTTTTTCAGCCAAGATTTGAAGTGCCTTAGACAAAGGCATGTAGAGGGCATGGAAGACTCTGCGACCTCGGGGCAAATACTTTGACGTCTGCGGGCTTTTGCCAGACACACTAGCAAAGGGATCGGCAGGTGCTGCCATGGTTCTCTGGTCTTTTCTGGGCGTAGGGTTAGGATTGGCAGGAATAGTTCCGGTGCGACGGTCCCTATCCTGATTTTCCCTCTGGCTTGAACTACTCTCGGTCTGAGTGGGAAGATGTCATCCACAGTCTTAGCCAAAACCGCGAGTACTTGTTGCTTATTCAACCCCTCGGCTTTTAGAGCGTCAACAGCTTGCTGAAGTTGTTCATAAGGATCAGTGTCCACCTTCATCTTGTTCTTTTCACTAGCCTAGGCTTGGTGGAAGGTTTGGGTTGCTTGATCACTGTGAAGCTTTGTTGTCGCCGACATGTCATTGCCGGAGCTTGAGACAGTTTCAGGTTGGCTAAGCTCAATTACAATTCGCCCCAGTAGCGGGGGCTCTTGCGGCATGAAGTTCCCTGCATATGATGTGGTTGGTGGCGAAGCCGACATTCCATAGGCGAGATCAACCACAGACCTCTGGAGGTCGCCAATCATTCCCATCAACTCAAACGTGATGGGTTCACGAGCTTGAAACAACTAGGGCTCCCAGATCGGGTGCGCGGCAGGTGACCTGGGTGGACGTTACATTCCGACATCAGTCTCACTCTGCATGCACTTTGCATGGTGGTTTTCTGGTTTAGTGCCGCTGTCATGACCACAATCTCTTCCGAACTCTGGGTCATCATAAGTCTACTGAACCGGACAGAGGCGTCGGGATTGGCGACTAATGGGTTTGATGAACTGGTGAGCCTTTTCCTGCCTCATCTCAGCAAAGGAGAACACTGACTGCTCTGAACTGAATCTTTGAACCCCTCCTCTCCTGAAAGAGAAAGTAGGCAACATCTCAGCCCAATTTTACTAGAATAGACATAAGTACAGCTAAATAACCATATTCGACCACTGATCACTGTTCCTCAAATTACTGCCCCAAAAATGAATCTGATACCCGCAGATATAACTAATTCTCAAATACTAGTGCTCGCAGGCCTGATACCCAGACTTGCAAACTGATATATATGCATTCCTGTAAAGGCAAACTCTAAAAGCACATAGCAAGTAAATGAGAGCCAAAAACACCCTATTTTGGGGTAGGGTTTTCCTGTCCTAGTTTCGCCAAGAATTAGAGCTCCACTACGCACACAGTGGTTTCAAACAACCTACAATCGGGTTAGCAACCTATCCTAGTTTGGAATGGTCAGTATGGATTTCGATATGCACTAGGTCGAATGGTCAAAAGGGTGCCCTGGTAATAACCGGGGTTTGTGTTCCCATCGTGGTAGAGCCCATAATCGGTCAGCCTTATGGTATGCTTGTCAAAACGAGCCTCCGGCAAACCGTTCAAGAATAGCAGACGGCAAACACTGTGACTTAGGCGCACCAATGCAAATGCAATGTAAAGAAACACATATGTGTAGCCAAAACAAGATATCATGAGTTCGAGTCAAGTTCTTTAAATCCCCAGCAGAGTCACCAGAAACTGTAGACGTCCCCGAACGTCCTGAGGGGGAATCTCGTTTTGTTCATTGAGCTCACTACAGTTCGGACTCAATGTCACAGTTCTGAATCTAATCTCGCAAAGTGCAATGCAAGACCGATAAATCACCAAAGAGTCCAAATTCGGCAAATCGTTTTGAAAAATAGATTTTTAGAAAGAAGTGCCAAACATGGACTGTTTTGCCAGATGCAGAGTCGCCACCTAAATATTTTATTTTTGAAAAAATTTAGGAAACCCTGACTCGTTGCCTAAGGCCACGTGTCCGTCATCACCAAAGTTGCTTCGGCTCGAGAACTTGGGTACGATTGGGGAAAGTCAGCTATGAGCACCCCTGTTCATTCGATCAAAGATCGGCCACTACTAAACATGATATTTGGTTTTGAAAGCATTATGTGCTCTTATTTCGGTTATTAGCCTAGAATTACTATGTGATGCACACAACACACAAATATAGACTAGATCGCCTAAGTTGGAACAAAACATTTCATGTTTGATTATTTGAAAATGGTTTGATGGTGCTACCCGCAAGTAGGCTAAGACGTGGATTTTTACCACCCTCAAGTGGGCCTAGAAAACATGATTTTGCCACACTTGAGTGGGCTTAAGACTCGCATTCAATGAATTGTTCCAATTCAGATAATCCAACCTTCACCCACAGGCATTCAGGCAGTCATATCACATAAGCAAATAGCCTCATGGCAAGCATGCTATCATGGCAGTCACTCACATACATGCAAAGATGCTAAAGCATAAACACTTACAGTGTACTCCGAGCCAAAACAAAGAACATGTTAGTAATCAACGTATGATCCAAGTCCATGTTAAAATGGCTAATGCATCACATACAAAATGCAACAAGAATAGGCTCGGCTAATCTAAAGATGGCATGTGAAATGCGACAACTCGATACACGTATTCAAGTTAGAATTGAAATACTATGCGGTTAGTATGATGCGCCGAGCCTGGTGTATGTAATACAGATGAATGAATGCAAACATGTATAGCATAATGTATGCTAAATCAAATATGCCCTAAAACTAACCATCATAAGCGGTTAAATGAAAGGGAGAAAGAAATGGGGGTTGGAAGACATGCATCACACACACGCACGCTTATTACACAATTGCGCCCACTCGAGGGAGGGACCAAATAGATAATACGAATAAACTAACAAGCTAATTAATTAATTACACAACCGAATCGAAATAAATAACCATTCTAAGTTATTAAAACCCTGAAATGGCCTCGAGGCGAGAGATGCATGCACGCTTGTACGACTTCGCTCGGAAACCCATCGCCATACTATATGTTGCCTCTGTTTGCATTGCTCTGCATCTCTGGAAACTGCACAAGTCTCAATAATGCTCCAGAATCACTCCCTGAACACTGTGGGAGGCCACCGACCATGAGCAAAAATCACCGGCCATGGAAACATGGTCATCGACCAAAAGTGGGACCATCGGCTGGATTTTGGTAGCCGACCAGCACTTAAAGTGGCCGACTAGCCATCTCTTCCTGCAGAACCCTATTTTGCTGCAACAAAGGACAGACAGAGCATGGCGATGCATTTTCAAAGCAATGTTTGGACGACCACCCTCCTTATCATGTTATGAACTCAAGGGAGTGTAGCCCTTGACCCTTGGGCCACTAATCACGCATCTCGACGCATGATGGCCAAAGGAGTCAAGTATGCAAATCAATATGGAATGAAATGCATATAACACGTAAAGGGGCCCAACCTCTATCATGATTGATCAAGAGGCAAGGGATGCATGCTCGGTGCTATGCAACCTAAACATGTGAGCATACTAGTGCAAAATGAGCATACAAGCCACAATGTTACACAAGGCGATTAGCATATAATAGTATGCAAAGACAAGCATGCAAACAAGCATTTGACTTTATTCAATCATGTAACCACATGTGAGGGAAACATGTGACAACATGTTAAGCAACGTAAAACCAAAAGAATGCATTCCAAATGCACTACCACTTAAGCATGCAACAACATATTAATAGGCCAAGTATGCGACAACATGCAAGGCAAGCATGCAACAACATGCGGGGATGGTCTTAAACCAAAATGGGAAGCTCTCAAATAAGCCCAAATCAGTGGCCAATATGCTAAGGGATAAGGGGCAAAATCACATACAAACATGCATGGTAATTGGCCTAACACTTAAGCATCAAAGGATGACTTTTTAGCACACTTAAAAGGGACAAACATGGACATGTGACCAACATGTTAAACTCTGAAAACATGCTAGGAATGATGCCAAACCAATTAAACAAAGCAAGCAAAGCATGCAAGAGAGCCTAAAACTTGAAGTTAGCTAAAGGACTCAAACCAAGGCTACAAAAAGCAAGCCCCAAAGGGGCAAGGGGACCTAAAACACTCCCAAGGCAGGTCTAAACAAGACCAAAAGTGAGCTTGAAACTAGCCAACACAAGCTAGAACATGATGCAAAAAACACGAGGCATGGAAGGCTACCAAAGAGGTATTACACTACACCTAATACAACCAAACATGGCATGATTTAGGCAACCAAAATCAGAGGTATGACATGTCCAAATGAGCCCAAAAACCCACTTAGATGACATCCCAAATGCCTAAGCATGGTGGCATACGCAATGACCCACTCATGAAGCATAAAACCCAAACTATCCAAAGCATAGAATAGGTGATAAATGCAAGTATGTGAGCTTGAAACATGGACTGAAATCACATTTCACATGATGCCAAATCATGAAAATACTTCAAGTAACACATGCTAATACATTCAAGGCACAAAGCTTACAAGCTAGATTACATGGTAGCTATACAAAACAATGCAAGCATGACCACGAAGACCAAAATTAGAGCTTAAGCATGTCACAACATGGTTAAAAGCTTCATGGAGTTAGGCCAAAACATGTAAGCATAGTAGTCTAAATGCTAAGTGCATGTTAAGGCAAATCATGGGATTACAAGACAAGTATACAAAGCATGCATGGGATGTCTAAACCAAGTCAAAACAGTGCTATATCATGGCAAAACAAAGCCTAATACATACTGAAATGAAGCTAAAACAAGCTAGGCATACAAGCCATTTACATAAGCCATTTATGCAATCATTCAAGACAACATGGAGAGGGGATGACCCTCTCCTATTAAGACACCAAAACCACCTCTTCACCACTAAAAATCCTCTGGATTTTAGTGGTAAAGAGGTCATGCAAAGCTAAGAGCAATGGCCAAAATGGATGGCCTAAAACAAGGCCTAACAAGGCCTTGGAGGGGGGAAACAACCCCAAACCTCAAAGTGATCTCAAACGAAGTTCTAAAGCAAGTTAAATCAGAACTTTTATTAGTTATAGTCGAAGCTTAAAACAATAAGCAAGAAGGGCTAAAAACCTAAGCCAAAATGGGGTATATAAAGCAAGGAACTCACCCTTGTAGAATCTCTTCAAGAACCAAGTTCCAGCAGGTTTTCTAAGTTTAAACTAGACCAAGAACTCTAAAATCAACCTCAAGGGACCTCATCTCAAAGGGGATGGTGTAATGCTAGGTGTTTGTGTGCAAAAGTGTGAACAAAAACACCCTTTAGAGCATAAAACACACACACAAATATAAAAAGAGGGAATTATAGAGACAGATAAATACAAACTCTCTAACCCTAATTTTTAGAACCTTTGAAAAGGGAGGAGGGCCTCCCCTCTTATAGGAGTTAAATTCCTAAGCTTCTAGGAGAAGCTAACACAAGGGAGCAAATCCCTCCATACACGTGTTTGGAAGGGGTGTAATGTGGATGCCAGCTGTGATAGCTGGCATAAAATATCTGCCAAAAGTAGATGGAAAGGGGTCGACCAGCAGAAATGGCCGATTGACGAACAAATATGGCCGACCGACCACAAAAGGTGCCGACCGGCCACAACCTTTGGTCGATGGCAAGAAAAAAGGGCCGGTGGCATCATGCCTTGGCCGATGGGTTGAGGGGATGGCCAACAAGCCACTCTCTTCCCTTAAAAACAGAAATACAAGTGTTTGGTCCACAACCAAGCACAAAACAGTCAAGTTGAGAGATCTTGAGGCGAGGCGCGCGGCCGAGACCTCCGAGAACTCAAAACGGACACGAACATGGATGATCACCGAGTGTTCAAACGGTGACGTCCAAGTCTTGAGGAAGGTCAAAAATGGAGTGTCTACAATATCTATTGGACTTGTACACATAGTAATTATCATAATAGATTAGGATCACTTCACACAAAAGAATATTTCCCGAACCTTTTTCATATGAGAAGACAAAGAGAAGATGTTGCTTACGAAGATCTTTAAATTTGTTAAGGTACTATGGCGTAATCATTTTGTTGACGAAACTACTTAGCAATGTGAGGACGATATGTGTGAGAAGTATCCACACCTATTCTCATAATTTACTCAGGTTAGTTTCAAGGATGAAACTTTGATTTTAGGGGGGGAGAATGTGAGCACCCGATAAATAAATAAATAATTATTGAAGGGTATTTTAATTAAGTTGAAACTTTAAATAATTATTTTATATACAAGTCTACAGTTAAAAGGTAAGATTTTAATAATAATAATAGTAATTGTACGGGAAAGAAATACACCTTCTCGTATAATCCTGTTGATCAAGTCTGCGTTCCTCGCACGTCGTCGTTCTACCACCTGAAAATACAAACGTGAGCTAGCCGGCGGGTGTGTGCCGGAAACCTCTCCGATGCTTAAGTCAGTAAGCAAGACAAGTAGGCAAAAGCTCTATGTATTCAGGGAGCAAAAGTTGCATTACCTCTCCAAAGGTGATATTGGTGAGCTTATATAGGTTTCAGAGCACAACTCGATAGGACTCTTTTTCCTTCAAGTGTAGAGTCCTTCTAGGATTACTCCTCCTTGCGTAGAGTCCTCCTAGGATTCATACTCTTGGAAGATAATGCTTATCCTCCAACACCCCCCTCACTGTTTAAGCCAAGTGAGATGGCTTTACTACGTCGAACTCTCTACAAATTAAATAACCCGAGTAATCGTTAGTTCGCCTTAACTTTACTCTCCTTACCACGGCTTTCACATGCTAAGACCGAGCTATTCATAAGGGAGTTTAAGTTTAACTACCTTCAGATCAGAGCTTACCTCGATTCACCGTATTCCACGAATCAAGTAACTATCGAAGACCAAACATTCACACCATTTCTGCTCAACCGGAGTATAAACAAGAAGTCACGTGGCCGGGCTTAAAACAACTCGGCTGTATAACCGGTCTAACTCCCAAGGCTTACTTCTCCAAACCGGAGTAACTCATAGGGCCGTTTCTCCAAACCGGAGTAACTCATAGGGTCACTTCACTCGCCCTTTACTGGTCCATAACGCCCAATACCCAATTTCGCCCAGTTTATGATAAATTCCTCTCAATTGCCCCTTAATTCCATCTGCAAAGCATGACTGGGATTACATGTCTATAAACCGAGCTAAAATGCTAGCTTACCCAATCCGAGCCACATAAATTCTAGCTATTCCAAATGAAATCAAACCTTTAGCTAGTCCAAAGAGCTAAAACTATTTAGCTTATCCAGCCGAGCTAAAAACAAGCCGAGCTGTGCAAGTCCGGTCAAAAGACGTCTCTTCATCTTGCAGAAACTGAATCGATTGTCCTCCCAATGCCACGTGGCACGCCCTGATTGGCTATACACAGCTGTCGCGCCACCCTCGTACTCCGAAAAAATTAAACAGTTCCCGCCCTTTCGGCCCTTTTCACCAGTCACTCATTTCATTTCAAATCATTTACACCACTATTCACTTTCTTCTCCTCTTCTTCGAATTCTTCATCCTCTGAGTTCTTGCTGTCTCTGAAGCTCGTATTCTGCTTCCGTGTGCTTCAACCTTGTTCCTCCCCCCCACCGGGTAAGCCTTCGAAATCTGTTTCTCTGTTATTGGCTTTCATTTTAATCCATAGCAATCTATTTTGCGTGTTTTTGCAAAACACTTCTCATTTCTGAAAAACTTAGCCATAGAACATATGAATGCACGCAAGAACCCATAGAACACTGATTTTGATCCAAAACTAGGAAGAAACCGAACTAGGACACCATTTATCTTTATACACAGACATAGGAAAACTGGAACCGGACTGGCACTTGTGCACTGCACAGTAGTTTTAGCAGGCAACCAACTGACTCACATTAGCCGGAATAAAAACGTACCGCACTAGAAGACCTTAGTTCTCAACCGAGCTAAGTCTCGGGGCTAGGCCAGCTTTCTCAGTTCCTAAACCGATCTTAGAAGGCTGCCCCTTGATGCTTAACCGAGGTAACAAAAACCATAGGCGGAACCGAAATAACCAAACATCACGCCAAACCGAGACAACAAGCACCTTGTTGGAACCGAAGTAGATCCTGTAGTACCGTATGTAACCGAAATAAGGCATCCTTTCTTGCTTTGTTCTTGTAGCACGGTCAATGATCTGTGCTTGACCATTTTGTTCTTCCACTTTGCAGACTTTAGGTTGCCCAGGCCATTCTCTTTGAAGGCTCAACCGAGCTACTGAGCACAACTTCTCCAGCCGAAGTAATTTATTCCATATTTAACCGGAAAATGGGGAAGTACAGATTCCTAGTAGAAACCCCAGGCGGCTTAGCCGAATTTAGGAAGGATTACAATATTCCAGCCGATGTAAATCTCACCTTAGCCGAACCAGATGTAGATCCATGGGGCAACCCAGGCTTTGTCCCTTTCACCATTCAATCAATAATAGAGACCGGACTACGATTCCTACCCAAATTTTTAATCTGAAGTTTCTTAGGCACTGGACTATGCCCAACCCAACTCTCCACCAACACATACCGTATAATAATGGGCATAGACGCCCTAAACCGCCAGACCGGTCTCAACTTAGGCTTAGCCGAAATACTGCACCAGTACTCCATAGGATCCAAAGACGAGGGCTGGTGCTATTATTTAAGAATACGCCGTGGCCGAGAGAAAATAATTAAGAACACACCGGACAAAGACCTAAATGATGATGATTACTTCTGGGTGTCTGGGAACTTTGAGGACCACTAGGCCCATATCCCAGGCGGGAGCATAAACTGGAACAAAGGAATCCCTGGTACCCTTATTTCGGTTCTAATGCATTCTTATCTTTTTACTCCGGTTTTTACTTGGGATCGAACTAACACTTGTTTTTTCTTTGCAGATAAAGCCCATCTCCTTTCAAACTACGGCCACCCCAACCTCGATCTTCTGCGCGGCGCACTAAGGGTAAAAGAGAGAAGCTGGGCTAAACTCCTCGACTTCGAACTGACCTACAGATATACCGGTCGCCGAAAAGCGAGGGTGACTGATTTCCTTCTGGAGGAAGCACCACAACCGGACCCCTCCTTGCCTGAAATCAACCTAATACCCCTTACAGCCGAACAGGAAATGGAGAAGAAAAACCGACTGAAGGCATTACTGACCGCAACAAACCCTGCCGAAGTGCCACGAACCGGTCAGACCACTGAGACCGTGGTAGCCCTTCCATCCCAACGGCCGTCTTCATCTCGTCCAAGCAAACGTGCCCGGACTAGCCAAACCGGGCCACGTCTTGCTGATGAAGACGAGACCGTCCTGCCACCAAGTCCTCCACTATGCCCTCAGCCATCCCCCCAACC
This sequence comes from Camellia lanceoleosa, assembly GCA_025200525.1. NCBI lineage: Eukaryota > Viridiplantae > Streptophyta > Magnoliopsida > Ericales > Theaceae > Camellia > Camellia lanceoleosa. The sequence goes on along the minus strand of CM045762.1, from coordinate 120,299,021 downwards.
GGAGCAAACAGACCGACCTATCTCTTCCAAATGGGCTCCCACTCTGTCCTTCAACGACCGAGACATCATCGATTCTGATTCGGTTGTCTCAGAGAAGGACCACCAAATGGCTTTTAACCTAGCTAGAAGTGTGTGTCTTCCAAAAGACATGGAGCACCACTACAAACAACTTAACACCGAACTAAAATCAATCCGGTCCTCTACGAAGTCCATGATCCTGGTAAACAGCTTTCTTCTTCCTATGTAAATTTCCTCCCATCTTTGATCACGGCTAACGTTATTCCTCCTTTGCAGGCCATCCAGAAAAACCAGGTTACTCACAGGAGGGTCATGGAACTTCGGCGCAACACAAGGGAGGCCATGGCTGAGGTCGAATCAAAAACGGCCGAACTAGAAGCGGCCAAAGAACACCGCCGTGCCGGCTTGAAAACGGTCATCGATCAAGTGACAAGTTCGGTCGAAGCTGAGAAGACGAAGGTTGCCATGGAGGCAAAAGACAAGTACCTACGCCTGCTGGCAAAGATAGAAAAGAAGAAAGACGCCGAAATAAACCAACTGAAGAAGAGCGTCAAAGCTGCCAAAAAGCTTGGGTTTAAGGAGGCAGAGGACGCATACACCCTCCAATGCGACGTAGCAAAGGACCTCTTCTTCAAGTGCGGTTGGAGGAGTGCTGTGGAGAAGCTCGGCTGCGGGGCCGAAACCGAGGTGTACAGTGCTCCAGCTTGTTCTATTCCGGCCTCACTCTCCCAGTATGCTGCCGATCTGCAAAAGCAATTTCTCGAAGGCCAAGGCTCTGATGAAGATGATGATGAAGATTCCAGTGAAGATGAACAAACTCTTGTTCCGGTCTTCAACGAACAATCAAACGATCAGGGAGTTCGGTTGGAGCCGGTTGTTGAGGACTTAATCGAAAGGCCGGTTGACAATACGTACCAATGAAACCGAGGTTCAAGCCGAAACCGAGCTCCCAGCTGACCCTGGGCTCCGACTAAATGATGATGCAGAATTCGATGCTGAGCTTGATGATCTTCTCTGCTGATTTTTCATTTTTCTTTTCGGTTGTATTTGAACTTTTTTGTAACCGGGCTGCAACCCCTCCGCTTGTACTTCTCTGTTTTTTAATGAAAAATTTTCTTCAACTCTTATTCCGGTTTTGTGTGTGTATGCTTGCATGTGCAATGAATTTTCCATGTAATCATTTGCAAACTTTGATCTCGGTTCCAGCTATCTAACTAGCCAACCACTCTTCAGCTGATATATCTTACTTCGGCTGCAGAGTACAAAGAGTTGGTTTAATCCAGCCAACCACTCTTCAGCCGATATAGCTTACTTCGGCTGAAGAATACAAAGCGTTGGTTTAATCCAGCCAACCACTCTTCAGCCGATATAGCTTACTTCGGCTGAAGAGTACAAAGCGTTGGTTTAATCCAGCCAACCACTCTTCAGCCGATATGGATTACCTCGGCTGAAGAGTACAAAGAGTTGGTTTAATCCAGCCAACCACTCTTCAGCCATACACTTACTTCGGCCGAAGAGTACAAAGAGTTGGTTTAATCCAGCCAACCACTCTTCAGCCATACACTTACTTCGGCTGAAGAGTGCAAAGAGTTGGTTTAATCCAGCCAACCACTCTTCAGCCGATATGGATTACCTCGGCTGAAGAGTACAAAGAGTTGGTTTAATCCAGCCAACCACTCCTCAGCCATACACTTACTTCGGCCGAAGAGTACAAAGAGTTGGTTTAATCCAGCCAACCACTCTTCAGCCATACACTTACTTCGGCTGAAGAGTGCAAAGAGTTGGTTTAATCCAGCCAACCACTCTTCAGCCATACACTTACTTCGGCTGAAGAGTACAGAGAGTTGGTTTAATCCAGCCAACCTCTAAGTTGGTTTTTCCAGCCAACCTAGAATATAGTGTTTGGTTATTCCGACCAAAGCGTCCTACAGCCTGGATCCTTATCCTGGGCTTAGGAAGGGTTAATAGTTGGTTATTCCGGCCAACTATGTTTACAATGCTACTAACTTACTAAAGCTACTTTCTACGGAAAACAAATATACTGAAGAAGAATAGACTTGTTTTATTGAAGAAGTAGAAAATTACATATACTTAAAAAGAAAAAAGCTAAAAGTAAAATAACTTAAGATTGGCAGTGTTCCATGGCCTAGGAATTGCTTTGCCATCCTCATCTTCCAAGTGGTATGCCCCTTTGCCTGCTAATCCGACCACTTTGTAAGGACCTTCCCAGTTAGGCCCTAACTTGCCATCTCCTGGGACCAGTGTGTTTCCCATGACCTTGCGAAGTACCCAATCGCCGATCTTGAATTGCCTTGGATGCACAGTTTTGTTATACTTCCTAGATAGTTCTTGTTGGTAGGAGGCGATGTGAACCAATGCTCTTTCTCTTCTTTCTTCTGCCAAGTCAAGTTCTAATGCGATGGCTTCCCCATTTAGGTCTGGATCAAAATTTTCGCTCCGGAGTCCGACTTCTAATGGGATGACTGCTTCTATGCCATAGGCTAAGGAGAATGGAGTTTCTCCTGTTGACTGCCGTGGTGTGGTGCGATAAGCCCATAAAACATGATGGAGCTCTTCTGCCCACTTGCCTTTGGCTTTCTCCAACCTTTTCTTCAATCCGTCCAAAACTACCTTGTTTGATGCCTCACTTGACCGCTTGCTTGAGATACGCCGTGTAGAATTGTAGAATTCTATCTTGTATTCTTCGCAAAAGCCTCTGAAAATTTCCGCCACAACTGAGTACCATTGTCTGAGATCAGTGCTTTTGGTATGCCAAAGCGAGTAATGATGTTCTGCCAAACAAACTTCTTCACGTCTTTCTCCTTGATCGACGCCAAGGCTTCTGCTTCCACCCACTTTGTGAAGTAATCTGTTGTCGCAAGAAAGAACTTCCTGTTGCCTGGTGTTGTTGGAAGTGGACCTACTATGTCTAAGCCCCACATTGCGAAAGGCCATGGAGTAGTCAAAGGTAGGAGTTCTCTAGCAGGTTGGTGTATTTGGTGTGCAAACTTCTGACACTTTTCGTACTTTTTGACATACTTCTCCGAATCTACTTGCATATATGGCCACCAGTATCCTTGTGAAATAGCTCGGTATGCCAATGATCTCCCTCCTTGATGGCTACCACATACCCCCTCATGTATTTCGAACAGGAATGCCTCCACTTTGCTGGGGTGAACACACTTTAAGTATGGTCCTGTGAACGACTTCTTGTACAATGCCAAAGATAGAGAGAGCCAAAACCGCTGCGACTTTGCTCTTATTCTGTTGGCTTCTTTCTTCTCTTCTGGGAGGGTGCCGTCCTTTAGGAATAGTATGATGGGATCCATCCAAGAAGGACCTAACTCTGCACAACATACTTCTTCAGCTTCTGGGTCTTCAATACTTGGTCTAGGCAGATAGTCAATTAGTAGTGGATGGGGAATGGAGGTGTCTGCCATTGAGGCGAAGCCTGCGAGTTCGCTCGCTTCATTGCTTTCTCTCTCGCCGACCGCTTCTATTCTCACTACTTCGAACTTCTTTATCTCTGCTCTGACCAAGTCTTGGTACTTGGCCATCCTATCATCCTTTGCCTCATAGTCGCCTGATATTTGGTTTACCACCAGCTGTGAGTCGCTGTAGACCATCAGCTCGGTGGCCTGCATGTAGGATGCTGACTTGAGACCGGCTAGAAGCGCTTCATACTCTGCTTCATTATTTGATGCCGGGAAGCCCAGGTTGATTGCCTGCTCCACTACTAGGCCGTCTGGAGAGATGAGGACTATGCCTAGTCCTGCTCCATGCCTGTTGGATGCTCCATCCACGAAGAGCTTCCACATCTCTCCCACGAACAACTTCCAGCAAGTGGAGGGATCAGATGAAGTCTTGGGATCTTCCACATTGATGGTGGCCTCTTCAGAGTCTATGCTTGCTGTCTGCCCCTTGTTCTCTGTTTGCACCAAGTCTTTGTTTGTTGGTGAGTCCTGACTTGGTGTAGCATGGTTCACTTCTTCCTTCATTTCTTTACTCTGGTCCGTCTTGGGGCCTGACTGAGCAACCAGCACTAGGTGTTGCGTTATTCCGACGTCAACCTCCATCCCTAGTTCGGCTGTTTCAGTCAGGTCGACTGGGCAGATGTGATGACTCCCAAGGGTGAACTTTGCGACAAAATCTGCTAGTGCTTGTGCCTTTATAGCGGTTCTGGGTTGGAACTTGATGTCGTATTGTCCCAGCTCTACTGCCCACTTCAGAATTTGCCCAGAGAAATTCGCCCTTTCAAATAAAGCTTTTAAAGGAAAGGCTGTGAGAACAACTATTGTGTGGGCGTGAAAGTAATGTGACAACTTCCTTGAAGCCATCATCAAGGCCAATGCCAGTTTCTCCAGTGGCAAGTACCTTGTTTCGGCGCCCAGTAGCGTCTTGCTGACATAATAGATGGGCAAGTGTTGGATCCCTTCTGCGCGGACCAACACTGCACTAATTGCATCTCGCGATCTCGCCAAGTAGAGGAAGAGTTCTTCTCCAGGTATTGGAGTGACAAGTAGTGGTGGAGAAGACATGTATTCCTTCAAACTCTCCAGAGCTCGGTCGCATTCTTCGTCCCACTCAAACTTAGCTTTTAATGACTGAAAGAATGGACGCAACCTGTCTGAAGATCGGCTGATGAATCGGTTAAGTGCTGCTGCCATGCCGGTGAGATGCTGTACTTCTTTTACTGAGTTAGGTCTCTCTAACTCCTGAATTGCTTTGATTTGGGAGGGGTCTGCCTCAATACCCCGGTTGGTCACCAGGAAACCCAGGAACTTGCCAGACCCTACACCAAATGCGCACTTAGAAGCGTTAAGGCGCAGCTTGTGTTTCTTCAGGATCTGGAACATCTCATCTAGGTCCTTGAGATGGTCATCCGCATCCTTGCTTTTGACCACCATGTCGTCGATGTAAGCCTCCATTGTCTTGCCTAACAATGGCTCGAACATCTTGGTGACCATTCTCTGGAATGTCGCCCCTGCGTTCTTCAGGCCAAAGGGCATGACCTTGTAGTAGTATAGTCCTCTTGGCGTGGTGAAGGATGTCACTTCCTGGTCTGGTTCATGCATTGCGATCTGGTGATAGCCTCTCAGATGCATCCGAAGCTAAGTCGGTTGTGCCCCGCCGTCAGGTCTACCAGTTGATCTATCCTTGGTAGAGGAAAGCTATCTTTTGGGCACGCCTTATTGACCGTCTTGTAGTCGACGCATACACGCCACTTGCCGATCTTCTTTGGCACCACAACAGTGTTGGAGATCCACCTGGGGTAGTGTACCTCTCTGATTGCCCCTGCCTCCAACAAGTTTCCCACTTCTTCTGCCACTATTTCGACGTGGTGGAGCGCCGACCTGCGGGTGCGCTGAATGACTGGCCTGGCAGAAGGGTGGACATTGAGTTGGTGGCAGATGAAGTTGGGATCGATGCCTGGCATGTCGTATGGGGTCCAGGCGAACACTTCGATGTTGGAGGTCAGGAATCCCAAGACTTCCAATCTCTCAGTGCTGGACAACGACGAGCCAAGTAAGAAGAACTTATCCGGGTTCTTCTCATCTATCCTGACTTCCACCAAATCCTCTACAGCTTTCTGACTAGCCGCTTTGCCAACATCCGCGAATAGTTCATTACTTTCGGGTTCCTCCACCGAATGAACATATCCTTTGGCAGCTCGGCTGCCGTTCACTGTCACAAAGCATTGTTTCGACATGATCTGATCCCCATAAACCTCCTCTATTACTCCGGTGTCATTGGGGAACCTCATCACTTGGTGGTAGGAGGACGCCACCGAGCGCATGGCATGCAGCCATGTTCTGCCTAAGATGATGTTGTAGGTGGAGGGGACCTTCAATACCCAGAACTCCACTTGCTTCGTCACACTCCCTCGGACTGGAAGGATGATTTTGCCGACTGGCCACTCTGGCATTGAGTTAAATCCAATCAGGGGTGACACTGCTGGCGCTAAGTCTTTGTCTTGCAGCTTCAATTGTTTGAACGTCTCATAGTACATGATTTCACATGAACTACCCTGGTCAATAAGAATTCGTTTGACGTCAAAATCCTTGACTCGGAGAGTGACGACCAGGGCATCGTTATGAGGGCAATATATTCTGTCCAAGTCTTTGTCCGAAAAAGACATGACATTTGTTGCCTCTGTCTTACTCTTCTTGATAGCAGGTTGGGCACTTAGCACCTCTCTTAAGTGCTCAGCCTTTTTGATTGAACCTTTGAGCTCGCATACACGCTCAGGTTCAAAGACTCCATGTATTACGTTGATGACGCCTTGGGGCGGGGCGTCGATTGGCATCCCATTGGGGTTGTTGTGGTCCTGGGGGGCTGGCTATGTCCCTCCCTCTATGTATTTGTCTAAGTGGCCTGCCGCCACCAACTCCTCCAAGTGCTGCCTCAATGGGGTGCAGTTCTCAGTGCGGTGCCCTTTTTCTTTATGGAAGGTGCACCTAGATCTGTCATCATAGTCCTTCTGAGCTTCGCCTAGCTTGGCTGGCCACTTGACGAAAGGCTCGTCTCGAATCTCACTAAGTATACGGTAGATCGGCTTCTTGAATACCGTGGTTATGGCGGTGCGGACTCTTAACCATCTCTTGTCCTGGTCCTCGCCATTGTCTCGCCTGCCTCGTCCGTTTCGGTTTTGGCGATCTACCGCATTGACCTTTGCCGAGGTCTTCTTCTCTGGGGCAGGGGTCGCGCCAGATTTTGCTTTGCAGCAGCGCCATCCTCCTCTACCCGATGTCGATGCACTCTCTCCATCAGGCCTCCATGGTAAGGGTGGCGTCATGGTGATAGAGTCCTCACCGTTCGATCGGAAGGCCTCTTTTGTACTGCGCAATGGCGAGGTTGGTTGGGCAGTCCCCAATCTGGTTGAATGTCTCCCAGTAGCGACTGTTGTATGACCTCAGGGTCTCCTTGTCGCCCATGTCGATGGAGAGTAACTGGTCAATCTCCACCGGGGTTTTTGTGTTTGTTCGGAATCTTGTGACGAACGCCTCACTTAATGCGCCAGAGGCTATGCTTTTCCGAAGTTTCTCAAACCAAGTCAGGCCGAGGTCACCAAGGCTTGAGGGGAATAGGATGCACATCAAGGCCTCATTCTGCCGGTATACAGCTATGACCTGGTGAAAGTGGCTCAAATGCGAGTAGGGATCCGTCTTTCCCTCGTATGTATTGAATTTGGGCTGAAGGAAGCCTGATGGTAGGGGCGCGTTCTCTATCGCTGGGACGAATGGTGAGGTCTGCAGCCTCTCCAATGCCTTATCCGCTGGTTCGTACGCCGGGCACGGCATTGGCATTCCAGCCTCGACGCTTCCATGCGTCCGAGGAGCCAACCGCTGCAAGGCAGGAACCCTGTGTGGATCGCGCGCTCTGGCGTCCTCCTTCCATCGTGCCTTTTCTTCTAGCATGGATCGTAGGTCGGACGACCTGGGTAATTCCGTCTGTTTAGACCTCGTCTGGTGCGTATGCGAAGGCCAATAAGTGCTCCCTTCTGTATAGGACCTCTCAGATCACGCCCTCTCGCACTGGAGCGAGTCTCGAAGATACGGATCGCGTGTCGCCTGTCCTGAGGCTTCTGTTCTCTGGTCGAGAGGGTGTAGAATTCCTACTACGACCCCCTGAGTGGCGAGGGGGTGTCTTGTTGTTGTGCCCCTCTCCTGTCGCCACTTCCTTACCCTTCATCTGACGTTTTAAGGATTCCATGTCCGCCGCCATCTGCCGTATTAATTCGTCTTGTTCCCTGATGCGATCCTCCAGAGCTTGAGGATCTACCCTACGCCTTTGTCTTTCTGGGCTCTGCGAACGAGAGGGATGAGGGCTGTTATTCCTCCTCCTACCCCTGGCATCCCTCCTGGGGGTTTTTCGTTGCTCCAGGTTCGCCATGGGAGTCACCACTGGTAAGCCTTCGCACCTTGCACCCCCATCTGGAGTTTGTCCGTCGATGGCGGACTGGGGTAATTCTTCGTTATTCGCCATTGATCTTCGAGAGAAAGCTTGATCAAGAGGTTGTTCTTGTCTGTTGTTCCCACAGACGGCGCCAATTGTACGGGAAAGAAATACACCTTCTCGTATAATCCTGTTGATCAAGTCTGCGTTCCTCGTACGTCGTCGTTCTACCACCTGAAAATACAAACGTGAGCTAGCCGGCGGGTGTGTGCCGGAAACCTCTTCGATGCCTAAGTCAGTAAGCAAGACAAGTAGGCAAAAGCTCTATGTATTCAGGGAGCAAAAGTTGCATTACCTCTCCAAAGGTGATATTGGTGAGCTTATATAGGTTTCGCGTAGCACAATCCTGATAGGACTCTTTTTCCTTCAAGTGTAGAGTCCTTCTAGGACTACTCCTCCTTGCGTAGAGTCCTCCTAGGATTCATACTCTTGGAAGATAATGCTTATCCTCCAACACCCCCCTCACTGCTTAAGCCAAGTGAGATGGCTTTACTACTAGAACTCCTCTACAAATAAATAACCTGAGTAACTGTTAGTTCGGCCTTAACTTTACTCTCCCTTACCACGGCTTTCACATGCTAAGACCGAGCTATTCATAAGGGAGTTTAAGCTGAACTACCTTTAGGACCGTAGCTTACCTCGGTTCACCGTATTCCACGACCGAAGTAACTATCGAAGACCGAAACATTCACACCATTTCTGCTCAATCGGAGTATAAACAAGAAGTCACGTGGCCGGGCTTAAAACACCTCGGCTGTATAACCGGTCTAACTCCCAAGGCTTACTTCTCCAAACCGGAGTAACTCATAGGGCCGTTTCTCCAAACCGGAGTAACTCATAGGGTCACTTCACTCGGCCCCTTTTACTTCGGTCCATAACGGCCCAATACCCAGCTCGGCCCAGTTTACGTATAAATTCCCCTCTCAGTAATAAATAAAAGAAAAAAGGAAAAGAGAGTCATATTATATAAAGTGTTTGGATAACCCTAAACTCTCATAATATTGAACTAGTAGCCGTGAAGTCTAGAGAGAAAAGGAGACAGGCACAGCTTTTCGTGAAAATTGAAGAACTATAGTTTGGTTCTTGAATAACTCCATCTCCAAGGTAGGAATCAATATTCTGTAAATATAGTTATTTTGTATATATGTTTATGTGAATTAATTGAAAGAAAAAGGAACGAAAGGTTACCTGATTAGGTGGCATGAATATCTATCAGGCTTGTAGTTGGTGTGGAATAGTGTAATGGTATAGTTGATTCAGGGAAAATAAGTATATGGCATGTGTTATATTTAATGAGTATTGTTGCTTGTATTGGTGGGCCTTATGAGTGAAACATGGGATAGGTAGGAGTACTTAGCCACCACTATTTGTGAATATCATTTTATTTTATTTTTTCAATGTAGTTTAAGGAATTAAATGGGCACATAAAGCAGAGGATACAATTTATAATTGTAAAATTTTGCACGTAGCTATAAATTTTAAAAATCAAGAAATATAGTAAATGAATGAATTTTAAGTTGAAATTTTTATAGTAGCTTAATTAAATATTGAATTTCATACCAGATTTATTTCATAATTTTTTAGAGTAGAATCCATATAAATTGATGCGTTTAAATCTGTTCAGAAAACTAGTACAAAATAGTAATTTTGAAAGCAACGTTCTCTTCGAGTATAAATCTAAAAATTATCAAATAAGCACCATTAGAACCATTTATGAGTCTAGTTTCTTACATTTTTGGCCTTGTGTTGATTGCTCGTGTATATTAAGAGAACTGCCAATTTCTTTAAAGTGCTGCATAAAGTGACCTGTTTAGACATGATTAATTGTAAATAATTATTTTAATAAGCAAATCGAGTAAAACCAATTGGGTTGAAACTTAGGATATAGTAGTTGATATCTGGAGCATTTTGGATTTTTTTGAATGGCGTAGAGTGGGTTTTTAATTTTCAAAGTTAGCGAATAGATTGGAAGAACCTATTTAAAATTCTGTTTTATCTCAAAATCACATGTAATTTAGTTTCGATTTGAACCCATGTCTTGGATAATTTGAGACCTTGAAGACTATGAACTTAAGTATTATTTAAGAGTAATGGTGAGTTGTGTAATGCCCCAAAAATATATTCTCAATTTCAAATATTATAATAATAATCAAATCTGACTTTAAATTAAGATATATCATTAAATAGTACAACATGCTTAAAAAATAACCTCTTTCCTATTGAACTATTCAAGTGATTACATCAATGTTCAATTACATTCATAAATGTCTTAATAGTTCAAGAAGTTAGAGATTTTAAAATAAAAAATGCCTTATTGGTTACACAAAAATTAGACTTCTGTCCCAAACACAAAAATAGCCTGGCGTTTCAACATAAAACATTCATAGAGCCTTCGTGCTCCCTTTCAAAAAGATATCATAGCATCATAGCATCATTTCCTGAAAGGTTGTCAATTCACTTTGGCGGCATCACAGCATCATTTCAAGAAAGGTTGTTAATTTTGGGGTGAGCTATTGCTCAGTAGGAAATACCATTAACAAGATATATAATTAATTGAGATACATATGATCATGCCATGCAAGGGATGAGAAAAATTGAAGTCTTTTCCTTTTCAAACCATGATGCTAAATGCATGATGCCAATACATGTTTTAACCAAACCATAGGGTGTAAATCAACTATGATGTCGCAAGCAAGAACCACATCACCAGACACACACACACACACATATATATATATACTAAAAGTAGTCCCACATTTGCCAACCCTAACAACGGCAGGGCATTGGGCAACCAAGACTTTCCCTTTCTCCACATTTGCCAACTCTTGAAATGGTGGCCTTGTGGACACCCAAAACCCTGATTTTTCACATTTGCTGACTCTAAAAATGGCAGGCTCGTGGACATCCTAAACCTTTTTCCACATTGCTCTAGTGATATGCTCAAGATAGGGCAATTGGGCACCTTGACTCCCCGCGCGGGTACCAATATACAATACATAACTCATTTTCCAGAACCGGACTCATATGATATTTACCGCCTCGCCCCCACCCCCCTGCCTGTCACACCCCAAATCCAGGCATGACCAGCCGTGGCCCACAGGGACTTAGCCCAAGGCACATGTAAGCCTAAACATGAATCGAAAATCACAACAAATAAATGTAACTATAGCCTAGAAATAAATAAATCAAAACCCAATCTAGTGACAAGTCACGAGTATAAATGGTAAAACCAGCCATAACTAAGTCTTTCAAAAATATATACTAAATGGAACACAAACTGCCCACAAAACAAAATAATTCTAACTAAAACCCAACCACAATGTATGCACAAAATCAACATAACAAGCTAAAACAAAATAATGAATGTCCTAGAGGTCCACGCAGTTGAGTCCCTGCTACGCCATGAGTCCACTCTAAACACCTGGAAATGATAAACAACTACGTCAGTTGAAAGCTCAGTGAGTAGCAACATGGATAGTAAAAACAGCTTTGAAAACAGATTCAATTCCAAAATAAGATGTATATCACAAAAACTAGATTGGCATGTAGTTTTGATAAAGATAATCTATTTCAAAAAGAAGATTCCACAATTTAATAGTTAAAATACTCATGTCTCTTAAGAACATAATAAATGACATTCTCCACTTAAAACAGATTACAACATGATCGCCAATAATTTTCTGGATACCAAGATAACAAGTAGCATGCCACAAAGTTCTCACGGTAATAAGCTTGTTGGATGCAATGTCGAACCCAGAGTCATCCTCGGGGTGGCAACCCAGGCCTTTTCTTTAAGATGATCCGATTGAAGGTCACCTAGCCTAGCCTAGGTCTTTTCCTTACAATCATTGAGCACTAGAGTCATCACGGCCCAACCCGGATCTCTTCCCTAGTTCACCACACACAGTGGAATAATTTCCCTGGACTAAATATACAGATGGTCCTAATAATCAATACAATTCAGTTTCGCAAAACATGGTAGTTCACCATTATAAAAATGAGACCATAACAAATAGTTTACAGTATGCCAAGTTTACACATATTTCAGAAATAATTTAATTCTATTAATACTATAATAATTTATCAAAACAGTTTAATCTTGAAACAACAATTTAATTTTCTAACAGTTCAGGGTGGGGGAACATTTATAAAAATATGTAGCATGCAACTACTCACCTGAAAATAAAATAATATAATCCTCAAATAAAGTATGAAAGTCCAACTAGTGCCCTGAACCAAGTATGAAAACTACACGTCACTACTAATTTAAAAATACTAAAAAGAATAACAAACTAAATACCCACACTAAAGCGCACAAACACAACTCAACCCCATTCACCGTTACTCTTAAATAAAACCTAAGTTCATGTTCTTCAAGGTCTCAAATTACTCAAGACATGGGTTCAGATCGAAAGTTAATTAAAAGTAACTTTAAGATAAAACAAAATTTTAAACAAAATTTCCCAATCTATTCACTAATTTTGAAAATTAAAAACCTACTCCATGTTGTTCAAAAAATTCCAAAACCCTCAAAATATCAACTAATATATCCTAAGTTTCAAACACAATTGGTTTTACTTGATTTGCTTATCAAAATAATTATTTGCAATTAATTATATCCAAACATGTTGTTTTCAGCAGCACTTTAAAGAAATTAATGGTTCTCTTATTATACACGAACAATCAATGCAAGGCTAAATATGTAAGAAACTATACTCGTAACCGGTTCTAATGACACTGATTTGATAATTTTCAGTTTTATACCCAAAGATAATGACACTTCTGAAGTTACTGTTTTATACCAGTTTTCTGAACAAATTTGAATGCACCAGTTAATATAGATTTTTGACTCCCAAAAATTGTGAGAAAATTCTGATATGGGGCTCAATACGTAATTAATCTACTGTAAAAATTTCAATTCAAAATTCATCCATTTGATATGATTCCTTAAATTTTGTGGTTCTGTACATAATTTTTCTAAACTAAGAATTACATCCATTATTTCTCATCACCAACCACTAACTTGGCACCCAAACAACACACTCGTTTCTCCTATTCCTTCCCAACAACAAGCAGATTACATACATGAACCATCACAATATATAGATATAATAAAATAGGACAATACCTTAGAGCTGTTGACCACCAATGTTGCTAAAAGTTTGTCTCAAATCTCTCTCTCTCTCTCTCTCTCTCTCTCTCTCTCTCTCTCTCTCTCTCTCTCTTTTTCTGCCTCACGGCTGCTGCTAACTTGTGATGAACAAATAAGATGGTAGGATTTGTGTTTATTTTATTTTATACTAGTGGTGGGCACACCCAAAGCATGTGTAGGTCAAATAAATAGATAAATATACAAAATATTTATATAAGTTATATGCAACTCAAATGATAAGAGTCTTATTTATCAAATTTGTGGTCTAGAGTTCAAGTCACACCCTCTTATCTATTTTTTTTTTTTTTTTAAACAATGAATCTTGCCTCTAAATTAAAGACTTTCACCATAAATTTATTTTAAATTTAAAATTAATTAAAAGATCCTTCAGTAATATTTAATTTGCACCTTAAGATTCCCAAGTAAAATATTTGAGCTTTGTAAAATAATTATTATTTAATTATTTATTTTATTTATATATTCGAGTTCTCATGTTCTCCCCCCTTAAAAGAAAAATGTCGTCCTTCAAGCTAACCTGAATAAATCATGAGAATGGATGTGGGTACTTTCGCACATCTCGTCCTCGCGTTCCCAAGTCGCCTCTTCAACTAAATGATTATGCCATAGTACCTTAACCAATTTAATGGTCTTTGTACGCAACATTTTCTCTTTCGAATCTAAGATCTGAATAGGCATCTCCTCATACAAAAAATTCTCTCTAATTTGAAGCGGCTCATAATCTATCACATGTGATGGACTGTGCACATATTTCCTTAGCATAGACACGTGAAACACATTATGCACTCCTGCCAACCTAGGGGTTAAAGCAACATGGTACGCAACCTCACCAACCTTCTCCAATTCCTCAAATGGTCCAGTGTATTTAGGACTCAAATTTCCTTTCTTTCCAAACCTGATGACTCCTTTCCATGGTGATACTTTCAAGAATACCATATCCCCCATATGAAACTCTAAATCTCTCCTAAAATGATCAACATAACCTTGTTGTCTACTCTAAGCAGTCAATAATCTCTCTATGATGGTGATAATTTTCTGTGTAGCATCCACCAAAGCAGGTCCCAACATTTGCCTCTCACCAACCTCATACCAACACAAAAGAGACCTACACTTCATCCCATAGAAAGCCTCATAAGGAGCTACTCCCAAACTAGAATGATAACTATTATTATACGCAAACTCCATGAACGACAAATAATCATCCCAATTACCTTTCCACTCCAAAGCACAAGCCCTCAACATATCCCCAAGAGTTTGAATAGTCATCTCTGATTGCCCATCTATCTGACGGTGATAAGCTAAACTAAAATTTAACCAAGTACCCATAGCTGACTGTAACGCACCCCAAATTTAGACACAAAACGAGGGTCCCGATCTGACACTATTGACACAAGTGCACCATGCAATCTAACAATCTCCTTCACATATAGCTGTGCAAATCAAGCTAGAGAATAGTTCATCCGTACTGCAATAAAATGTGCTAGCTTGGTTAATCTATCAACAACTACCCAAACTGCATCGTGATTACTACTAGTATGAGGTAATCCGTACACAAAATCCATGGTAATATGATCCCACTTCCACTCTGGTATAGGTAATGGTTGTAGTTTCCCTGTAGGTTTCTGATGTTCTACTTTAACCTGTTGACACACCAAACACTGAGCTACAAATTCTGCAATATCTCTCTTCATACCATTCCACCAAAAATATTCATAAAGATCCCGATATATCTTAGTGCTTCCAGGATGAATGTTGTAACTAGAACTATGTGCCTCCGTCATAATTTTCTTCCTCAATCGCCAACAGCAGGTACACAAACTCGACTACGAAATCTAAATAACCCATCATTACTAACCACAAAGTCTGTATGCTTACCCTTTGCCATCTCTCCTTCAATACGCTCACACTGGAAGTCAATCTCCTAAGCTAAACGAATCTATTCTCTCAAGGTCTGCTAAACTGTCAATTGACTACAATAAACACTATCACCAGACGTAACCACCTCAAGCCTCAAGCGTCTCATGTCTTCCACCAAACAACTCTTAACAGACAAAGCCGATATATCTCCAACTGTGACCTTTCTACTCAAGGCTTCTACCGCCACATTTGCCTTATCCGGATGATACAAAATATTCACATGTAATCTTTTAGCAACTCAAGCCATCTTCTTTGCCTCAAATTTAGCTCATTCTGTGTGAAAATATACTTTAAACTCTTATGATCAGTGTAAATCTCACATGAATCTCCATACAAATAATGTCGCCAAATCTTAAGAGCGAAAATCACTGCTCCCAACTCCAAGTCATGCGTAGGATAATTTCACTCATGTATTTTCAACTGTCGTGACGCATAAGCAATCACCTTCCCATACTGCATGAGCATACATCCTAAACCCTGTCGTGAAGCATCACTATAAATCACAAAACCACCCACATCTGTAAGTAACGCAAGGATTGGAGCTGATGTCAACCTCTGTTTAAACTCTTAGAAGCTATGCTCATAATCATCATTCCACTCAAATTTTACCCTTTTCTTGATAAGATTGGTAAGTGGCAAAGCAATACGGGAGAATCCTTCCAAAAACCATCTGTAATAACCAACAAGCCCTAGAAAGCTGCGTAGCTCTGTCACAGAAGTAGGTCGTGGCCAATAACAATTGCTGCCACCTTTGTGCTATCCACAGATACCGCATCTTTACTCACCACATGACCAAAAAGGATACACTGCTCAACCAGAATTCACACTTTTTAAATTTTGCATACAATCTTTTCTCCCTAAGGGTCTACAGTACTACCCTCAAATGTTGCTTATGCTCCTCCGTACTCCTCAAATAAATTAGGATATCATCAATAAACACTACTACAAATTTATCCAACTGGGGTTTAAATACTTTGTTCATCAAATCCATGCATGCAGTTAGTGCATTTGTGAGACCAAAAGGCATCACCAAAAACTCGTAATGCCCATAATGGGTTCTAAAAGCGGTCTTGGGAACATCTTCTTCGCTTACCTTCAACTGGTGATAGCCTAAGCTCAAGTCAATCTTAGAGAATACTTGAGCTCCCTGCAACTGGTCAAATAGGTCATCAATGTGTGGCAAAGGATACCTATTCTTCACTATGACTTTGTTCAGTTCCCTATAATCAATACACAATCTCATAGAACCATCATTCTTCTTCACAAACAACACAGGTGCTCCCTAATGTGAGACGCTAAGCCTAATAAAACCTTTGTCTAGCAACTCCTGTAACTGAGTTTGTAACTCCCTCAACTCCAATAGTGCCATTCTATGGGGCGCTTTAGAGATAGGTGTTGTATTAGAGACCAAGTCAATGAAAAATTCTACCTCACGATCTGGAGGAAGTCTAGGTAAATCCTCTGGAAAAACATCAACAAATTCCCTCACTACAAGCAACTCCTCTAACTTCTGTTCTAGCTATTCGGCAGTCACCACACAAGCTAAATAACCACGACACCCTTTCCTTAACATTCGGTTAGCCTGAAGGGAAGAAATAAAACAGATAGAAGACCCTTTTCCTATCTCGTTGAAAGAAAAACTCACATTGTCTTGGCATAGCAAAAACAACAATTTTCCTAAAACAATCAACAGAGGCGTGATGCTTCATCAGCAAATCCATCCCCAAAATCACGTCAAAATCCTTCATCTCTAAGGAAATCAAATCCACTAGAAAAATCCTACTATCCAAGTTTACCTCACAAGATCTACAAACTTCTCCCAATACTACTGTTTCTGCTAATGGAGTAGACACGGTAATACAAACATTCAAAGGCTCACAAGGAATAGACAATCTGTGTAGATATCTAGGTGCCAACTCTTAACCTTCAAAATGAAATCAAGAAAGATTCAACACAAGTTTAAACAAACTAACTCAACCGCACACTACTAAGGACTATAGGGACTCGAACCTTGTCTAAATGATGAAATACAAGATATGTAACTCAATAAACTACAACTCTGATACCACAATTGTCACACCCCAAATCCAGGCATGACCAGCCGTGGCCCACAACGACTTAGCCCAAGGCACATATAAGCCTAAACGTGAGCCCAAAATCACAAAGAATAAACGTGACAATAGCCCAGAAATAAATAAATCAAAACCCAATCTAGTGACAAGTCACAAGTATAAATGGTAAAACCAGCCATAACCAAGTCTTTCAAAAATATATACTAAATGGAACACAAACCACCCACAAAATAAAATAATTCTAAATAAATCCCAACCACAATGTATGCACAAAATAGACATAACAAGCTAAAACAAAATATTGAATGTCCTAGAGGTCCATACAATTAAGTCTTTGCTACGCCATGAGTCTACTCTAAGTCCTTCTAACACCTGGAAATGATAAACAACTATGCCAGTTGAAAGCTTAGTGAGTAGCAACATGGATAGTACATACAGCTTTGAAAACAGGGTTCAATTCAAAAACAAAATATATATCACAAAAAACTAGATTGACATACAATTTTGATAAAGATAATCTGTTTCAAAAAGAAGGTTCCACAGTTCAACAGTTAAAATACTCACATCTCTCAAGAACATAATAAATGACATTCTCCACTTAAAACAGATTACAACATGATCACCAATAATTTTTTGGGTACCAAGAATAACAAGTAACATGCCACAAAGTTCTCAAGGCAATAAGCCCGTTGAATCCAATATCGACCCAAGAGTCATCCTCGGGGTGGCAACTCGAGCCTTTTCTCTAAGACGATCCGATTGAAGGTCATCTAGCCTAGCCTAGCCTAGGTCTTTTCCTTACAATCGTTGAGCACTAAAGTCATCACGGCCTAACCCAAATCTCTTCCCTAGTGGCCAAAGTCACCACACATAGTGGAATAACTTCCTTGGACTAAATATACCGATGGCCCCGATAATCAATACAATTCAGTTTCGCAAAACATGGTAGTTCACCATTATAAACATGAGACCATAACAAATAGTTTACAGTATGCCAAGTTTACACATGTTTCAAAAATAATTTAATTCCATTGATACTATATTAATTTATCAAAACAGTTTAGTCCTGAAACAACAATTTAATTTCTCAACAGTTCAAGGTAGGGGAACATTTATAAAAATATGTAGCATGCAACTACTTACCTGAAAAAGAGATAATATAATCCTCGAATGGAGTATGAAATTCCAACTAGTGCCCTGAACCAAGTATGAAAACTACACGTCACTACTAATTTAAAAATACTAAAAAGAATAACAAACTAAGTACCCCACACTAAAGCGCACTAACACAGCCCAACCCCACTCACCGTTACTCTTAAATAATACCAAAGTTCATGTTCTTCAAGGTTTCAAATTACTCAAGACATGGGTTCAGATCGAAACTTAATTAAAAGTAACTTTATGATAAAACAGAATTTTAAAACAGTTTTCTCAATCTATTCGCTAACTTTTAAAATTAAAAACCCACACCACGCTATTTGAAAAATTCCAAAACCCTCTAGATATCAACCAATATATCGTAAGTTTCAAACCCAATTGGTTTTACTTGATTTTCTTATCAAAATAATTATTTGCAATTAATTATATCCAAACATGTTGTTTTCTGCAACACTCTAAAGAAATTAATGGTTCTCTTAGTATACATGAGAAATCAATGCAAGGTTAAATATGTAAGAAACTAGACTCATAACCGGTTCTAATGATGCTAATTTGATAATTTTCGGATTTATACCCAAAGAGAACGACACTTCCGAAGTTACTGTTTTACACTAGTTTTTTGAACAAATTTGAATGCACCAGTTAATATAGAGTTTGACTCCCAAAACTTATGATAAAATTCTAATATGGGGTTCAATATGTAATTAATCTACTGTAAAAATTTCAATTCAAAATTCATCCGCTTGATATGATTCCTCAATTTTTAAAGTTTGGGGTTTTGTACAGAATTTTTTTGAACTAAAAATTACACCCATCATTTCTTATCACCAACCACTGACTTGGCACCCAAACAACACACCCGTTTCTCTTATTCCTTCCCAACAACAAGCAAATTACACACATGAACCATCACAATATATAGATATAATAAAATAAGACAATACCTTAGAGTTGTTGACCACCAATGTTGCTGAAAGTTTGTCTTAAATCTCTCTTCTCTCTCTCTCTCTCTCTCTCTCTCTCATGGTTGCTGCTAACTTGTGATGAACAAATAAGAGGGTAGAGTTTGTGTTTATTTTATTTTACACTAGTGGTGGGCACACCCAAAGCATGTGTAGGTCAAATAAATAGATAAATATACAAATATATATATATATATATATATAAGTTATATGCAACTCAAATGGTAAGAGCCTTATTTATCAAATTTGTGGTCTAAAGTTCAAGTTACACCCTCTTCTCTATCTTATTTTTTCAAATAATAAATCTTGCCTCTTAATTAAAGACTTTCACCATAAATTTATTTTAGGTTTAAAATTAATTAAAAGATCGTTTAGTAATATTTAATTTGCACCTTAAGATTCAGAAGTAAAATATTTGAGCTTTGTAAAATAATTATTACTTAATTATTTATTTTATTTATATATTAGGGTTCTCACACCGCCCCCCGTTCCAACACTTTCCAGGCATCCATAATTAAAATCCCCAAAGAAAGGTATGATGCACATGATGCATTAATTTCCAAATCCCAATTTCTTATAGTTTGTTCAATTTACAACAATACATTATATAAACAACAATATTCTTCTATTTCACAATATTACATTTATCAATTTACATACTGTTGGCTACATATTTTGTAAAAGCCAGTTACAATTTGACACGTGGCAGAATAAGGGTAATATAGGAAGACTATTCAAGTCTTCGATCCTGATCGTACACGTGGCAGTTAGTATTGGTTTTCACATGGTCTGAGTCACATTGGATCAACGAAGAGGTGCAAGGTCATGGCTTCAACGGTTACCCAGATTCAAATTCAAATATAGGAGGGAAGCCTAACTGCAGGTGATAGTGGAACTATTTGTAAGGCAGCATGATCAGCAATCATGGAGGAGCAGTTCGACGGTTCAAAATGCAGTTCGATGGTCATTCTTGAGAAGTATAAATAGCGAGAAAGACCCCAGAAAAGCCCCCAAACTCAGATCATACAAACCAGTCATTTACTCTATATTTTCCTTTCTAGTCTTTACATTTTCTGCACTTTAAATACCTGTTCTTTACATTCCTGTACTTTAAATTCCTGCACTACACTTCGTTCATAGGAGTAGTTTCAAGGAGTAGTTTCGAGTAGACTGTCACTGTAAACCTCTACGAGGCTGAGTTTGAACCATTGTAAGTTTTTCATTCTAATGAAATACTTAAATTGCTCTTTATTTATCTGTTATTTCATTTAATTTCTCCTAAGTCAAGCCATCAGTAAAAGTCCTCTTCATTGAGGCTGAAAGAACTAAAACACAATCGTCTGATAATTGGTTGGCAATTAACACTTCTGTAAGGACTGATTGATCCTTGCTGGTACGCTTGCATTTACAAAAATATCCTTCGAAAGCCAAAAAGCCAACATATATTTTTGGCACGCCCAGTGGGACTAATTAAAATGGCTAGACGAAGACGACAAGGAGAAAATGAACGCTTGGAAGAAGGCGTAGAAGGAGAGGTAGAAATACCTAATCCAGAGGATAATGTGGTAACACATCCTGTGGAAACTCCCATGTTATTAGAACCTATGGTCGAACAGACCAGTATTTCTGGACAAGAACCATATGTTCATAATAGTGGACGAAACCAAGGAATTGGACCATCCACTGTTCCATCTACTCAGCCAACAAATCCATGGGATGGTTTAGTAGATGCCATGGGACAACAATTAATGAACACAATGGAAAGGTGGCCAACGTCCTTTTTGGATCGAATGAATAACCACCAACCAACAAACACAAGACACACAGAGGAAGTTTTAAATGTCCCTTAGCAAAGATTGGCTAAAGATAAATAGCCTATGCAAGTTAATGGACATTTTAATGGTCAAACTAGTAATCAGAATTATGAAAGACCATCACCTCAGTCTTGGTATGAACCCATTTCGAGGCCTATAATGGGCCAAAATGCCTCAGTACTCAACAATGAAGCCACACAAGTTGGTGGATCTGGTTAGGTACAAGAAATTGGTGTGAGAATGGTTGCAAATCCCATGTTCGAAGCCATACCTGGCACTAGGGGATATACTAATCCCTTATTCAAATTTATGCCCGGAGGGTTGGAAGGGTTGCCTTCAAATGGAAGAGACACAACACCTGTTCCAGCACCTTTCGCAAGTCCTTTTGCAGGACAGGCTCAAAGGGGTTACCCACACCCTCAACAGCAACCTGCACCACAAGGACAACCAGCCCCAAATTTACCACCTTATGGACCATGAGGACCATAAGCACAAGTTTGTCCACCGAATCCTGTGTTTGCCTCTCCAGTAATGGTTCAGCAGGCACAAAATATGGTCCCTAGGGACCAAATTCCTGATATTGTTAGGGAGATGTGTGGACCGATAGCTCGGGGGGTCCAGACTCCTGTATACAGAAAACCATACCCAGAATGGGTAGATAGGGTACATGAATACCCAAGGGGGTTCAGGATACCAGATTTTACCCTTTTTTATGGGACTGGAAATCAATCAACAATAGAGCATATTGCTAGGTTTGCTGCTCAATGCGGTGAATTTACTAATCATGACTATACGAAACTAAGATTATTCCCAAATTCTCTAACTGGGGGAGCATTTGTATGGTACATCAACCTTACACCTGGCTCCATTCAAAATTGGCAACAAATGGAAGAGGCATTTCATGCCCAATTCTTCCAATCGGAGCCAAAAGTATCCATGGCAGACTTGGCTAGATTGAGTCAAAGGCTTGAAGAAAAGGCTACTCAGTTTATTGCTAGATTTAAAAGGGCTCGAAATAAATGTAGAGTCATCCTGCCAGAGTTAGAATTCATAAGGTTGGCTCAAAATGGCCTAGAGTTCAGGCTTCGAAAGAAGTTTGACTCAACTGAATTCAGAGATTTGGTGGAACTAACCTATAAGGTGTCTAGATATGAAGCATTATTAGAGGAGGAACAAGATCGAAATAATGCATCATACAAGACATACTATAGAGATCCTAATTATGAGATCGATGCAGCAGAGATTGTGGGCAAAGAACCTGTGATCTGTGAGGCATTAATTCATAAGGATACAACAATTGACTAGCAGTTTAAAAAGAAAGACTTTCACAGAAAGTACTCTTTCGATTTAACAAAAGCAGATGACATTTTTGATCATTTGCTTGCGGCTAACTTCCTTAAGTTACCTAAAGGAGTAAAACTGCCATCTCTAGATGAACTTAAGGGAAAAGTATATTGTAAATGGCATAACTCTTGGTCTCACTCGACTAAAAACTGCATTGTTTTTCGAGACAGGATCCAAGAACAAATTTCGGAAAGGAAGTTTGAAGTTCCCAGCCAAAACAGAAAAGGCCATGGGAATCGACAGTAATCCCTTTCCAGAAGTTGGAGAGGTGATAGCCAATGTCATTACGTCAGACTTCCAGAACTTGTCCTTGACAGAATTGGAGGAAGTCAATGTGCAGATGCATGTTGCTAACCAAACAAACATCAAGAAGAACATTAGAAGCCCACCAGTTATGGGACAAGGTTTCTCACACCAGAGGGAACACTCTGATGAAGAATCACTAGATGATGATTCTTTAGAAACAGCAGTGATGCAAAGGATGTGCCCCATGTGCAGACTGAGTTATAAATGGTTGAAGGGGCTTCCAATTGATGGGAAGCAATACTACAGGGATGTTCAGAGACGTCCTAAATCAACCAATGCTTATAACAAAAGGCCGTATCCGGCTAGTGATAGGCAGAGACCACCAATGGTTGAGCCTGCAATGGACAAAATGCATGCTAAAGGCAAGAGGCCCTTATATGAATCCAGGCCACATAACTATTACAGAATGGAGAGCAGTCATTCTGAAAGAAGACTGGAGAGAGGCTCAGTTCATGGGATTAAAGCCAGAGATTGGCCCCCTAGACTAGCTTCACGTAGGACAGAAAGTGGCTATCTTCATCGAAGGTCTGAATCAGACTCGAAACATGAGGTCAAGGCCAAGCACTTACCTTCACGGCCAGCCTCGAAGATGGCTTCGAAGGTAGAAAAAAGCAGTTGAACGTCTGAGTCAGTAAGTTCGTGGGTACCTGGGGTCCTAGACGGGTTTGTAATGCAAAACAAACCTAGGGAAATGCCTGTCCGGAGAGATGTTGGAATCCAAGGCAGGATGGTTAGGCCTCCTTTAGTGGCTCTTAACAATTGGGTATTGCTTAAACACCCAAAGACAAAGGAACCAGGTTTGGTCCCAGTCATTTCGAGATCACAAAGGAGAAAGATTCAGCGCAGGTATACTCAGTACCAGAACGATATGAAAGAAAATGAAGAGAGCTCTTCATTGGTCCAGACAGAAGGAAAGAAGATTCCAAAGTCAGACCATACTCCAAAGTCAACTCTACAAAGCAAAGTGGGTTGCAGCAGAGGACAGTTGGCCAAGGTTCATTCTGAACTAAAAGCCAGAGAGAAGTCTAGCTTAGCAGGATTGGAGAAAGCTCTGATGGAAAGTGACAGTGAGACTGAAGAAGAAATTGGCATAAGCCAGAAGAAAGAAATGGTGGAGGAAGAAATGTTCGAAGCCTTCATGGCTGAACAAACGTTTTTGGTTGAAAAACCAGTGGAGAAAGATCCTTCGAAGGAATCAGTTAACAACGAAGTACCAGAGTGCAGCATGGAAAATGCTGCTGAAGTAACTGAACAAAGTGGCCAGGAGGGGAAGCAAGTACAGCCAGCCATCCAATTTGGCTCATTTCCTCCAGTATCAGTTAATATGGTACACATATTGCCTCATGAGTTCCAAGCTGGATATGAGGACCAAGATGACCAAGACATGGATCATATTCCTGTCTCTAGTGAAGACTCACAAGTAAGTATGGTACAAGATGGTCCTAGGATGGATATCCCAATGGAGACTGAATATGAGAGTGAGGAGGAGGTGAGCATTAATCTCTCGTATCCTTTTGAGTATCCCTCGAATTCTATGACACAACATGTCAAGCCTTTGTACATCAAAGCTTTCTTCGATGGGATACAACTGAACCGAGTTCTGATAGACAATGGGGCAACAGTGAACCTACTACCAAAATCTTCTTTTAAGAAACTAGGGAAAAAGAATCCCAAGCTGATTCCAACCAGCACAACCATCGCTGGTTTTGCTGGAGACAAGCAGATGGCTCAGGGGATTCTACCCATTAACTTGAGTGTGGGAACCAGAGACTGCATGACAGCATTCTTTGTAATCGACAGTAATGCTAAATATAATGCTTTACTTGGGAGAGATTGGATCCACACTAACAAATGTGTGCCTTCCTCTTTGCATCAGAAAATAATGATGGCCTTAGGCAATGGAGAGACGGAGGAAATTGATGCAGATCCTCAACCCTTCATAGCCTGTGCAGACTTTGCAGAGGCCAAATTGTATATTGAGGGAGTGACACCACTCAGTATACTGAGGAAAGCTGATGGCTCAGCCGAAGTGACGGCTGATAAGGAAGTAACACACCTGAAGCACTTAGTCCAAGAAAGTGCTGATGAGGAGATTGTCATTGAGGATGACAATGATGCCTGGTTGTAGGCAAGGAGTTGAAGAACAAGAAGCCAAGTCTTTGGCTCTAATTAAATTCTCAATATTGGATGTAAAATCAATAGTCCAGAAAGTTCAGGAGCAAGAGAGAGAAGCCATGATAATTGGCTGTGAACAGGAGCAGTAATAGGTCAGAATTTTGACCCTTGGCAAATACTGTGCATTGGACATTAAAACAAAAGTCCAGGAAATACAGGAAGAAGATGCCTTATGGACAGACTTTGTCTATGAGGAGGAGGGCAAAGATGTTGAACTAAAGAACCTGGGAGCAGAACAAAGCAAGGAGATTGCTTCGAAGGTAGAAGGAACCAAAGTGGAAGCTTCAGTAAGTTCTCAAACACAAGACCCCTTGGAAGAAGTGAATTTAGGGAGAGGTTCTATACAACAGCCCACCTATATAAGTGCCTACTTGAATGATCTGGATAGGGACCAGTTGTTGGTTGTTCTAAAGAAATATAAAGATTGCTTTGCATGGTCTTATAATGAACTACCAGGATTGGATAGGTCATTAGTGGAACATAGGCTCCCTATGAAGCCTAATTTCAAGCCATACAAGCAGAAACCAAGAAGAATGAGTCCAGAAGTAATTTAGAAAGTCAAGGAAGAGATTCTTAGATTACTCAAGGTAGGCTTTATTAGGACAGCCAGGTATATTGAATGGCTATCTAATATTGTACCTGTAGTCAAGAAGAATGGTAAAATGAGGGTATGCATTGATTTCAGAAACTTAAATCTAGTAACTCCAAAAGATGAGTACCCTATGCCTATAGTGGATCTGTTGGTAGACAGTTCAGTAGGGCATCAAATTTTATCAATGATGGATGGGCATTCTGGTTATAACCAGATCTGCATTGCAGAGGAGGATGTCCACAAGACAGCATTCAGATGTCCTGGAAATATTGGCACCTTCGAATGGGTTAAAATGCCATTTGGCCTGAAGAATGCTGGGGCTACATATCAGAGGGCTATGAATACTATCTTTCATGACCTCATTGGAGGATATTTAGAGTGTTACATTGATGACATTGTAGTTAAATCCCAATCCATGGAGGAGCATCTGTTTCATTTAGAAGCAGCCTTTGAAAGAATGAGAAAGTTCAAATTGAAGCTCAATCCTCTTAAGTGTGCTTTTGGCGTGTCATCTGGAAACTTCTTGGGTTATGTGGTACACAAGAAAGGAATACAGATTGACCAGAATAAAGCCAAAGCCATCATTGAAGCCAGGCCTCCATCAAGTAAGAAAGAATTGCAAAGGTTCCTTGGGCAGGTTAACTTTCTTTGAAGGTTCATTTCTAACACTGCAGGGAAAACTAAAGTATTTTCTTCCTTGTTAAGGCTGAAAGATGAAGAGGAATTTGTGTGGGCAGCAGAGCATCAAATTGCTTTTGAAGGTATCAAAGCCTACTTGGCCAACCCTCCAGTGCTGATGCCACCAAAAGGTGATAAGCCTTTAAAGTTGTACATAGCTGCAACAGAAGATTCATTGGGAGCTTTCTTGGCTCAAGACAATGAAGAAGGCAAAGAACAAGCTGTTTATTACCTTAGTAGGTTTTTAAATTCTTGTGAATGTAAATATTCAGATGTTGAAAAGCTGTGTCTTGCTTTGTATTTTGTTGCAATGAAATTAAGATACTATCTTTTACCTACAACTGTCTTGGTAATTGCAACCACAGATTGGATTAAATACATGTTATCAAGACCTATGTTGAGGGGAAGAATTGGCAAGTGGATACTAGCCTTATCAGAGTTTCATCTGGAATATGTCCCTCAAAGGGTAGTGAAAGGGCAAGTTTTAGCCAATTTTTTGGCAGACCATCCATCTCAAACAGAGGGCCAAGAGATAATGGAAATTGGTATGGCCAGTGTTGAGCCATGGCAGATGTGGTTCGATAGGTCGAAAGCCAATGGCTTAATTTTAATTGGTATTATGATTAAATCACCACAAGGGGTAGAAACCACACATGGTTTCAGAGTGGATGAAACTACTTGTTCCAATAACCAGGCTGAATATGAAGCCTTAATAGTGGGATTAGAAATTCTTATTGGATTACAAGTTCATGCAGTTGACATATTTGGGGACTCTCAATTGGTGGTTAATCAAGTGAAAGGGATTTTCAAGTGTCAAAGCATAAGCATTTTGCCATATTATGTTGTTGCATTACATCTGCTTTCCCAATTTCAAATAGCAAATATAACTCATGTCCCAAGATTCTTGAATACTAGAGCTAATGATATAGCTCAGAAAGCTTCGAATTTCAAGAGAATGGATAATGCCCAAAGGGACATAAACCAAACAACCTACCAGAAATTAATACTACCTTTGAATAAAAGGAATGTAGTCTTGGAAGTCTGTCATAATGACTTACAAGAACAAGATTGGAGGCATCCAATAATGCAGTACTTGGTTGGTCCATCTTCGAAGGCCAGCAGGAAAATTAAATTGCAGTCTATGCAGTACATGATATATGGTAATGCTCTCTACAAAAGGGGGGGGGGGAGAGATGGTGTAGACGTCCCCGAATGCCCCGGGAGGGTTAAGTCCCGTTCCGTTCACATTGGGGTCACTACAGTTCAAGGACTCAAATGTCACGGTTCTTAATCTTGAACCAAAGAGTCCAAATCCGGCAAATCGTTTTGAGAAAACTGATTTTTGAAAGAAGTGCCAAACATGGACTGCTTTGCCAGATACAGAGTCGCCACCTAAATGTTTTTTTAATGGGAAATTTAGGAAACCCTGACTCGGTGCCAAAGGCCACGTGTCCGTCATCACCAAAGTTGCCTCGTCTCCGGTACTTGGGTACGATTGAAGGTCACTGCGTGAGCACCCGCCGCCTCGTCAAAGACCGCCTCTACTAATCATGATATCGATTTTGAAAACATTGTGTTCTTATTCCTAAGTATTAGCCTAGGTTACTATGTGATGCGCACAGCAAACAAGTATAGACTGAGTCGCCTGAATTGGAACTAAACATTTCATGTTTGTTTGTTTGAAAATGATTTGATGGTGCTACCCGCAGGTAGGCTAAGACGTGGATTTGCCACCCTCGGGTGGACTTAGAAAAACA
Source organism: Camellia lanceoleosa (assembly GCA_025200525.1). Lineage (NCBI taxonomy): Eukaryota > Viridiplantae > Streptophyta > Magnoliopsida > Ericales > Theaceae > Camellia > Camellia lanceoleosa. The sequence continues at coordinate 120,271,102 of CM045762.1, read as the reverse complement.
TGATTTTGCCACTATCTAGTGGGCTTAAAACAAACATTTGATGAATTGTTCCAATCCAAATAACACAACCTCCACCCACAGGCATTCAAGGCAGTTATATCACATAAGCAGATAGCCTCATGGTAAGCATGCTATTCATGGCAGTCACTCACACGCATGCAAGGATGCTAAAGCATAAAACTCACCGAGTACTCCAAGCCAAAACAGAAACTAATTAGAAATCATGCATGATCCTAGATATACAGGATTGCCTAATGCAACACATGCAAAAATGCAACTATAGCAGGCTTAGCTATCCTAAAAATGGCATATGGAATGCTACAGCTATCATGTATTCAACTTGGAATTGAAATACAGATGCAGTTAGTATGATGCGCCGAGCCCAGTGCATGTAAAACAGATGAATTAATGCAAACATGCTATCATACTGTATGCTAATTGAAATATGCCCTAGTCTAACCATCATAAGCAGGTAAATAAAAGGGAGGAAAGGCGTGGGGTTGGAAGACATACATCACACACACGCACACTTATTACAATTTTGCCCTCGCACAGAGGGTCCGAATAAATAAACAGTCCCGAATAAAAGAATAGTACAGTCCAAAGAATACAGTCCAAATAATGTACAAATTCCTAATTATTTAACAAATTAACTAAGAAAGCTGTAAAACTGGCATGCAAGCCAGGGACTGCCTTGATTCTGATGAATGATGTATGCTTGGGTTGCCTTGCGCGGAAATCCACTGGGATGCCACAATTAGCCTCTGTTTTGCAATTGTTCTTGGAAAGCGCGCCAAGCCTCGGAAGATTGCTGTTTCTTGATTTTGCTGCAACAGAGAGCAGGAAAGGGGCATAGCAATGTATTTCACAAATGTATGCATGTCTCGATTCTCGTGCCACCAATCACGCGTATCAATGCATTATGGCCGAGGAGTCGAATTGCACAACTCAATATGGAATGAATGCATATGAAAATACAACAAAACCTAACTCCATCATGGATAATCCGGAGTGTCGGTGACTGGCGAATTGAGACACGTTCCGTCACTCAGAGTACGGAACGCACCTCATTTTTCGTGCCCAGACTAACTCCTATCCCGAACACAATGCGATATGCATGATATGCATGAAATGCAACTAATATACAATCCTAGCATGTGCAATGCTATGAAATGACAAACATGATGCACGAGGTAACACACAGCCGAGCATACACAGTGCTATGGATGAAATGGCATACGCAATGCAATAATGGGATTACACCAACATGAGAGGGCCTCAGCCATACTCACATAGGAGGCCATCAGATGAAAATAAGACAACTCGAAATGCGTGCACGCGTGCACGCAAACCGAGGACCAACCCTCAGGCACCGAAATGCCACTCTAATGAGACATGGCAAAGACATGGAATATGGTATGCAAACATGCAAAAAACAGTAGCAAAAAGAGGGGAAAAACAGCCCTGAAACAAGGCGAAATGACACCCGATGCATGGAATCACTCCCGAAATGCAAAACTAGGTACATGAAATGGCTTACAGCTATACAAAGCATGCATAATTGGTACATGGAATGAAAATACAGAAGAAATGAAGCTCCAAAATAAGTATTTTTACAGTTCAAAGCATGGCCAAACAGTAAGCACAAGTGGGACTAAATTAGCATACAAAAATGGCTCCGCAAGGGAGGCAATGAAGCAAGTGGTAGATGAAAAGCCCAAACAGAAAAATACCCTTCTACAAAACTGAAGAGGGGCCAAAAATATGACTACTTACAGTTTATGGCTGCCCCCAAAACAGTATACGAACACACTCAAAATGTCATGCAAGATGAGGCTCAAAGGAGGCTGTAACACAAAGTATACAAAATATTCATCAAACAGCCTAAAGACCCTTAATAAAAAATGACAAGGGGGTCAAAATATGGCCACTTTTAGTTCTGATCAAGGTCCAAAAACAGAAGCTCAATAAGCTAATAAATCATGCAAAAATGGGGACCAAAGAGGGGTACAATGGCAAGTGATACATGGAGGTCCCCAACAGTGTTGAGCCCTTATTCAACGTTGAAGAGGGGCTCAAAATAGGCCTATTTACAGTTTACATTAGGCTCCAAAACATATGACACGTAAGCCAAAAATACTATGCAAAGTAAAGGCATTCAAGGGGATATTGAAGCAAGTGCAACATGGGGATCCCAAACAGTGTTGAGCCCTTAAGAAAACATAAAAAATGGCTCAAAATAAGCCTAGTTCCAGTTAGGATCGGAGCCCAAAACAATAAGAAAAAAGGGCTAAGAAATGTTGCAAAAATGAGACCCAAAAGAGGGGAAATGAACTTACCCTTGTAGACCAACCCTTTTGCTGCCTCTTGGACCAAAAATGTTGCCTCCTAGCCTCTGAAAAACTTCCCAAGCTTCTGGAAATGGAGTAGTGGTGGTGGTGCTAGGTGGTGATGAAGAAAGGGTGTAGAACTTGGAAGATTTTGAGGGTTTGGAAGAGAGGAAGAGGGAGATGTGTATGCAAAGCTCTTAGGGATTGTTTGTAACCCTAAAACCAGGTTTTTGCAGCTGGTTATCTTGACAAATGAGAGGGAGAAAAGGAGGGAAAAAGGGGAGGGAAATTGCATCAAGTTTCCCTCCAAAAAGTTCCTCCTGATACTGTGTTTTGAGGGAAAACAATGCACAACAGTAATGTACTCACCCCGAGGAAGCCGGCTAGTTTTCGAGTTGCAGGTGGTCAAGTCAGCCACCCCCATGGCCGGCTGGCCAAGGGGCAAAATGGTCAAGTTGAATTTCTGGCCGACCATCACAAAAAGGTGTCCTCCCAGGCACCCTCAACACAACCCTATGGTTCAAAACTGGAGAAAGTGAAACAGGAGAGAGAACAAGCCATTTTTCAAAGGGGTTCAAAAGGGTCAGGTGGAATTACTGGCCGCCCACCAACTTTTGGTGTCCTCCCATGTGTATACAACACAAATATGGGGGTTAGGATTGAAGAAAGTGACCATAGGGTGGTCAACATTGGCTTGGAAGTGAGAAAAACGGGCGTCGGAGGGCGATGATGGAATACAACTGGTTGCTAAAACAATTGCTGGCCTCCCACCCTTCTACGGCCTTCCTGGTGATGAAACAGAGGTACCTGCCAAAAATGAACGAAAACTGATGCAAAATGAAGGTTCGGGGTCAAACGCAAATTCGAGGCCTTGAAAAACCAATCAAGGCACCGGAGTGATGTTTGACCACGAAGTTGGTCTCTCAGACCACAATGTCCCTCGAAAGGGAGTAAATAGGATGCATGCCAAAAACCGGAGCAAACGGAGGTAGTTAGGCGGTCCCGAACCGAGGCGCTTAGCCTAACGGCTCCGAAAACCGGGAACCGGGCTCCGAAATGGGCAAAATGGCCCACGGCCACGAAATGTAGCCCACGGCCACTGAGAGATGATCTACTAGACCTCTCCCTCCCCTTAGGAAAAAGAAACAGAGAAAACCGAGGCTGGTTCACAAACCGAGGCAAAGTACAGAAAAGCCCGGAAGTCCGGAGGCAAGGCTCACGGTCGAGACTCTGAAACTTCTGAGCGAGCACGATATGCAACATCACCAAGCGCTCAATCGGTGACGTCTGAGTCTTAGGGTCGGTCAAAAATGGGGTGTCTACAGTTGCCCCTCTTTGACAGAACTCGGAAGTCAAGAAATGACGGGAGTGAATGTCAAAGCCCAGAGACGACCCATTTTTGACAAGGCCGAAGACTTAGACAATCATACAAGATGAACAAGGATATGCCCGCAGGCGTGCCCGCAGGCAAGGGGGAAAAATGCAAAGCGACATGCACAGAGCCAGATGTAACTTAATGATCATGCAAATGCATCAAGCTGTAATGACGCAAGTATTCGCAAATAGATGCAACAGTTTTAAGCAAGAATGCAAAGCAACAACTACATTTCATGTAGTTAAGAATGCGGAGAATTGTCCAATTCTCGTCGCGTCTCACACGGAGAAGATACGATACCTGCGCGATTCGTATGGTCGCACTAGCTTCAAATGAACCGTACATACAATATCGTGCCTGCTAAAGAAAGAAACTCAACAAGCACAACACATCTAACAACATATATTCAATGTGATACCGAAAGTTTGGCACGCGCGGTGCCGGTGAGTGAATGCATCGCAGTGTGAGAAAGGAATGTGCGTGACAACGCAAGCTTAAACACAGAGGTATGGTAATATCAAGAAATGTGCATAACAATGCAAGTATGCTCATGAGAATGCAATTTGTGTGCATAACAATGCAAAACGAGCATAAATCAGGGTGCCCCGTTTGCTACGAAACAACGAGCAAGGAAACGCCCATTTCGGCGAGGGCAGCTCGATCGCGACCTCCGGTTTACCTCCCGGAGAGATTACAACATGTTCAAAAGGATACATCTCGATTTTGATGAGTAATGATGAGACGCGCATCAGGAATTGAAGCTGACGTTCCGGCGGGGCAATTTCGTGACAGAAAGTGCACTTTTCTTGAACTTTTTCAAGTCCCGGAAACTCCAATCTTCCTCAAAATTTGCAGAGAGCTAGGTGAGCATGTGGGGATCACCATCGGCTAGTTATCTTCCCCAGGGGAGGCCACCGGCCACTTTTCAAAAAGAGAATGGCCGGCCAGCCAGAAAAGGTGGCCAGCCGGCCACCTGCCCAAATCCGTGGGCAATTTGGTCTTTTCACCCTCTTTTCTTTAAATCTACTTGCCCAAACACTTTGAGCTCATAACCTCAGTCACGAAATCTTCTCCTCTTGCTTCCCAAACCATTTTCTCCCTCAGATCTAAGCTTTATACGCGTTTTCCAACCCCCCACGCAAGTTGTTTTCGCGAAAACTTTCAATTTTAAACACTTTGAACCGATTAATTTTTGATTTCGGTGCTTCTTTTCTCATTTTCGCCACTTGAGGTAAGTTTGTCTCAATATTTGGAAGATTTTCTCGGGGGTTGACTTTTGTTGACTTTTTCATTTCCCGAGAGTTGACTTTTGTTGACTTTTTTCAATTTTCGCTCATTTTTGCTTCTTTTTGCAGATCTTCTGAAATGGCTGGTCATTTTCCTCACGGCGGAGGTCCTCCGGGTGCCGGGGATGATTTTGATGTCATGACTCTGCCTCCGAGGGTTCGACCTTTCATTCTCGAGAGGTACGCCCTGCCGGCACACGTTCTTCCGCGGGCTGTTTTTCGTCACTTCACTGACTTTAGAGATCGAGCACCCGGAGATCTGCTTTTATGGGAGCCAGAGCATCACCTTTCCCACGAGGCACGTGAGGTATTTTACTTCATTTTCTGCATTTTTCGTGCCTTTCATGCCTTTGCCATGCTTGAACCCACAGTTTAGCCTATGACATAGTACTTTGTTTGCATCCTGAACATATGACTTAAACACTTGAATTTCTGAACACTCGGCTCATTAACTGATTGTGAACGCACGGCACACATTAGTTAAGAATTGAACACACAGCTCAAACACTGATTTGTCGAACACACAGCCCGAATTTGAAGGTGAACACACAGCACACACTGACTAAGAGTAGAACACGCAGCCCAAACTCTGATTTTCTGAACACACAGCTCGGATTGATGGTGAACACACTAAGACACATCGATTGATTGGGATTTAGACACACAGCCCAAACATTAATTCTCTGAACACACAGCCCAAATTGAAGGTGAACACGCAGCACACACTGATTGAGAGTAGAACACGCAGCCCAAGTTGAAGGTGAACACACAGCACACACTGACAGCGTTTTGAATACACAGCCCAAACTCAAATTTTCTGAACACACAGCCCAAATTAAAGGTGAACACACAGCCCACACTGACAGAGTTTTGAACACACAGCCCAAACTCGGATTTTCTGAACACGCAGCCCAAGTTGAAGGTGAACACACAACACACACTGACTAAGAGTAGAACACGCAGCCCAAACTCTGATTTTCTGAACACATAGCTCGGATTGATGGTGAACACACGGCACACACTGATTGAGAGTAGAACACGCAGTTCGCTTACTTTACTTCGCACACAGCCTATTTACTTGCACACAGCTTGTTCATTTCATTTGCACACAGCTTATTCATTTCATTTGCACACAGCTCATTCATTTCATACTGACGCATGTATTCATTCTGAATGCAGGTTGGTTCTCGCACTGTGCGGGGATATGGCTCCACCGCTGCTAGAGATTGGTATGCTGAGCTCCCGGAGGCTGTCCGGGATTTAGTCGATTTGGCAGGGTTCGGGGCCTTCTGCGTTGGGTTATCGCGTTGTCCTGCCAGGAGGACACTGATGGCAGCTTTGGTGGAGAGATGGTGGGACACCACCAACTCCTTTCATTTTTCCGCCACTGGGGATTTAACCATGACCCCGCTGGATTTTGCTGTATTGACTGGCCTGGATATAGGAGGTTGGCCCATTCCTTACGACGAGGACATGGGTGAATGGGAGGCCGCTTGGATACATTTGCTGGGGGCCCGCCCGCCTGTTGACAGAGCTTCCGGGAGAGTCCGATACACTTGGTTCTCTTCCCATTTTCGGAGGGAGGGGATGGAGCCCGGGACTCCTGAGGAGGCAGAGCAGTATGCCCGTGGTTTTCTTATGTTCCTTTTCGGGAGTACTCTGTTCGCCGATAGAGGGAATACGGTTGGGCTGTATCTATTGAGTGCTCTGGTGGACCTATCACAGGTCGGACGATATGACTGGGGCGGCGCCGGCCTGGCTACCCTTTACTGCTACATGAGCGCGACCTCCCGCAGGCAGGGAGACTTACTTGGCGGTTATTGGAGAGCCTAGGAGGTACTTTCTGTCCTCTTGATTTGCATTTTCGCTCCTCATCACTTGTACATTGCACACACAACGCACTTTACACTCTGTATTCTGCCCTCAGCACTTTGTATTTATATTCTGCACTGCTTTCCTCAGTTATGGGTCTACGTATATTTCCCGACGTTAGCCCCAGAGTTGGTGGTGGCAGGGCCCCTCATGACCCCGTACTCACTGGTATTCGAGGGCCAGCACCGGCCGAGACCCCGAGAGACTCTCTTTTATCTACGGCAGTATTTTGACACCGTGCGGATGACGGAGGTATTTCAGAACTCTCAGTCCTTTCTGTTTTCATCTTTGATCTGCCCCGTATATTCCCGATTTCTAATTGGTTTATGCACTGGTTATCCGCAGATTACATGGTAGCCCTGGGCGCCCTTGGGTGATGGTCTCCGATTTCAGTATGCCGGAGGATCGGGCACCTCCCAGTACAGGATCCTGCTCGAAGGACCGGTTGGTAGAGCATGGTTTCTGGGGGAACGCTTTTTGCGTCAGGTATGGGGATACACTTCAGACCTCTCGCAAAGACCTCGCAAGATGCGGACTGCTGATAGGCTCTCTTCCCAAGATGTTGTTAGTGTTATGCTGGGCACTGATGCTTTGCTATATCTTGAGGAGGGGGACTATGCCACTTATCGCCACGTATATCTGATGCCTCCCTTGACGGGAGCGTATACTCCGTCACTGAGGCCTGATGGTGTACCATCTTCGAGTCAGGCTCGTGCTACAGATATCCCCTCCTCCAGCAGGGCTGGTACATCCAGAGGTGGGCGCGGATTCATTCCCCCGATTCCTTCGACTCTTCATCATCCTGGGTGGCCAGACATGCCGACCGAGTTGACGAGTTGGCGATTTGGGGTTCCTTACCAGGTCTCGCTGGAGCCTCCCCTTCCTGACCATAGATATGTCAGAGATCCTGATTCACCACCAGTATGCTTTACAGCTTTGATTTATCAGTCGGATACTTGGACATTCATTCCTTTACTGATGGTTTTGCATTTGTATCTACAGCCTCCTGTTGAGTATGTGGATGAGATGCTTAGAGTCATGGCCGCATTTGAGGGCATGATCCTACGGAGGGAGGCACAGCTGGCCATTATGGGTGTGCAGGTACTGCTCATCTTTATTGCATTTATCATATTTCTGATGACACGCTGGTTTTGAACATTCTACTACATTGATAGGCTGTTTGTGTAGAACATATCTGACACACACCCCACTCACATACTGTACTTGCATCTGATTTTCATATTTGAACTGATGTATTGAACTCTTCATTTTCAAATGCCTCCTGTGTATGCTCTGCCGCGGGCCGGGCCACCCGGGCCTTCTCAGGGAGGTTGATCGTCTGGACATTTTCGACGCGCTGGGCCATCTGGGCCCTTTCGAGGAGTTGGGCCATCCAGGCCTTTTCAGGGAGCTGGGCCATCCAGGCCTTTCCGAGGAGCTCGGGGAGGGTCCTCTCGCAGGCGCAGGGCACATATTATAGAGGCGGAGCCCGATGAGGATGAGGAGGAGGAGGCCGCAGACCGTCAGTCGGAGACATCCGCTGAGGAGGGGGATTCCGGTCTTGGTTCCGGGAGTGGAGGCGAGGCTGAGGGGGATCCTGAGGATGACAGCTCCGACCCGGATGGTGATGGTGGTGCAGAGGTTGTCTCGCAGAAAAGGATGAGGAGGGCCCCTTATTCCCGCTCCCGAGGATATTGATGCTGCTGTTTCCTGCTTTATTTTCCTTTTTGCTAGTAGTTTGTACCACTTTGCATATTGTTAGGCAGTTTTATTATCTGTAAAACTTGTACCTTTATTTGTTGTAAAACATGATGGAATGAAATAGCTTTTGAAAAGTGTTGTATTTTTATGTTCTCAGCATCGCATCGCATCATTTTGCACAAAAATGGGATTGACTGGAAATGTGCACTTTGTATTTACTAGGTCAGGTAATGAACCGACGCGACAAATCAGACAACTCGACTCACTAAGAAATAACAGAATCTTAGCAAGTTTACAACTCGATAAGCAAAACACAACAATGTTAACGACTCGATAAAAAAGACTTAACAAAATTGCGTAAACAAAGAGTAACAACTCAAAACACAAAATACGACAGCTCGACAAAACTTACAACTCGATAAACAAAACGACAACTCGATAAGCAAAAATTACAACTTGATAAACAAAACAAAGCGTACTTCGGACGATCTGGGCAGCGGAATGCATCCGAAACAGAGGGAAATGGAGGTCTTCGATACATCCGATGCTTGGAAATGCTTGGAACTTTCCTTTGGAGGGCAAAACAGGACCAAAGGCATACATTGGAGCATGGCCGGCCACCTTTTGGAGCCGGCCGACCAGTTTTTTGTGTTTGGGGAAAGAAATGTGGCCGGCCAGCTAGAAAAGGTGGCTGGTCGGCCACTTATTCCAGCAGCCGTCAAATTTTGACACGTGTCCCCTGAATAGTGTCCCATCCTCTATAAAAGCTCCAACCTTGGGACTCATTCATTTCATCACTGCTTTGCACAAAGAAAATGGAGGCATTTCTCACAGAAAATCTCACATCTTGGATCTCTTCTCTAGATGGCTCGGAAAAGTTGAACTTCCGAGGTTTCGGCTTGAATGCACTATTTACGCTGGGCCGGACTCCACTGCACCTTCCTTTCTTCCATGCCGCGGCGAAATTTTGGAACTCGGTAACGCAAGTCTTCAGCTTCGGAGGGCAAGAGGTATGTCCCACTTTTGAAGATTTTCAAGTTTTGATGGAGTCTGAACGTTCAGAAGAGATCTTGCCTCAGTCTCGTTTTGGCCACGCCCAAGCTTTAGGGCGGATGTGTGGACTCATCGCGCATGACGTTCGATCTCTGACCTCTAATGGGGAGCTGGATATCCTTGGTTTGATTAATCGTTTTTCCAAAGGTTTGCGTGACCATGGCGACCATCATTGGGAAGGTTTCCGACAACATACCCTCTGCTTGTGCATGCTATCTCATTTTCTGTTTGTCTCGGGCTCCGGAGAAGCTAGCATCCGTTTGATTGAAGTCGCTCAAGGCTTGAAGGAAGGAAAGAGCTGTATTGCTATGGCATTGGCCGAAACACTGATGGGCTTGGATGCTTTCTATCGCTGGGAGACGACTAGATTCGCAGGGAGTCCACTACTGCTGCAGGTAATGCTTTCCACCCAAGCTCACATATATATTTGCTCACATCACTCGGCCCTCAGGCTCGACTTTTCTCACAAAACCCTTATCTTACTTTTCTCTCATCGCACATCTCTCTATTCTTTATTCTCTCATTTTTCATCCCTCCCCAGATATAGTTGATGGATAAATTGCAAGTTGTGGACTCTTGCCCTGCTTACTCAGCCCGCGGCTATTTCTTTCGACAACGCCTAGTCGACACCCTGGATGAGGGATGGTGGTTTGAATGGATGTGCAATTTGTCGGCTGATCGCATTGCTTGGCGCTGCCCTTGGCTTAATCTTTCGGCGATGAGCTATAGCATGTTCCGGGACACTGGGATCCGGTTAATTGGCCTGACCCATTGTGTATTTTATTTCCCATTCCGTATCCTACGCCAGTTTGGTCATAATCAGACTTGCCCTCCGAAGGGGATTGAGTACCTGGTTGCTTTCCCGGTCCGAGGTGCACACCTTGCCCGACATACTATGGCCTGGAGGACTAGTGAGCTCCTGCCCCCTGCCCTTATTTTCGGTGCACTTTATCTGACGAGTGCTGGGATTGGCTCAATGAGGAGGCACAGATTGGGCCTAGCTTGGCATCAGAGGCTTCGACTAGCTCTGGAAGGGGGCGCAGGGACACCTGACTTGACTATGTCCCAGATTTATTGCTTTATTAGTACTTTCAAGTTTTCATTATGAGCGTAATAAAAAGCAACTTCAATTGTATGCAGGAGCAGGAGAACTCTGTTTTGAAATCAATGAAATTGAAGGTTGTGGTACTGAAAATTTTCCGCTTTGGTCCAAAAATGGTCTTAGTTGTGAAAAGATTAATTTGAACAAAGTCAACTTTTATTAAAACTTTTCAAAACTATTTTCGATATGGGTCAGAACTGGACACGCCTGAGATCTGTCACTGAGATGCACAACCCCGTATCCTAGCAACTGGAAAGTTGCCCCTAGTCTGAATAGTACGGCAGCACTGTATGGCAACGGAAAGTTGCCCCTAGTTTGAATAGCACTGTACCGGAGATCACGATGAATGCTGATGGACAAAGATGACTGAGATGATCAATATGGACAAAGTTGATCGGGGAAAAGGTTGTGGCTGAACTTCAGAATGAAGCTGCCTATGTATCCCAAGGATGGAAATCAAGCCTTACATAGTTCAGGCTCAGGTTCGCTCGGGTATTTTTACTCTCCTTTTGCGCTCTAACTTTTGCCAAGGTCGCCCTTTGCGGGTTTTCAACCTTGCGAGCTCATTTTTTATAATTTCAAATTTTTTTGTGCTCTGAGTTTTGCCTAGGTTGCCCTTTCGGGTTTTCGGCCTAGCGAGCCTCTCATGGGTAATATTTCTTCAACTTGTCCATGTTGATCGGTTGGGAAAACTCTAAGCCATCTAGATCCATCAGAACCATAGCTCCACCTGACCAGATTGACTTAATGATGTAGGGACCAGTCCAATTGGGTCTGAACTTGCCCCTTGGGTCGTGGATGGGAGCTCGGTTGTCCTTGAGTACCAAATCTCCTTCTTTCAAATTCCTGGACTTAACCTTCTTGTTAAAAGCCCGGGCAATTCTACGTTGATAGCCTTGAATGTGGTACAGAGCTTTCAGTCTTCTTTTATTGAAAAGCATGAGTTCCTCGAATCTGCTCTGTTGCCAGTCTGCCTCGGCTATTTGACACTCGGCCAATACTCGTAATGACGGAACTTCAATCTCAATAGGTAGAATGGCCTCCATCCCATAAACCAGTGAATACGGAGTCGCCCCAGTAGAAGTTCTGATTGAAGTCCGGTAGCCCCACAGAGCAAACGGCAGCTTATCCGCCACCCTGAGGTTTCCACCATCTTCGCAAGATGTGCTTGATATTCTTGTTGGCGGCCTCAACCGCCCATTGGTCTCGGGTCGATAGGTAGACGACTTATGAAAAGCCACATTGTATTTCTCCAACAAATCAATCACCTCTTTCTTGAAGTGGGAACCATTGTCCAAATTATTTCGCTTGGGACCGTAGCGACAGATGATGTTGTTTCGATAAATTTTGCGACGTAAAGCTTTCAACACCGCATAAGATTGGGCCTCAACCCACTTTGTGAAATAATCTATCGCTACCAAGATGAACTCATGCCCATTCGACCCCTTTGGCGTAATAGCCCGATTACATCAATTCCCGATCGAAAATGGCCATGGCGGTCATGTTGTACTGACTTTTGACGGCGGAATGTTCATGCGATTTGCATGAATCTGACATTTGTGGCATCGCCAGACGAAACCAATACAATCCTCTTCCATGGTGGACCAGTAATAACCCTGTCTAAGGATCTTCCGTGCCAACATTACCCCATTCATGTACGCACCACATTCTGCGCCGTGGATGGCTTCCATCAGACGCTTTGACTCTTCGGTATCAACGCACAGTTTATGCATTCCCAAATGACCCCTTTTATACAGTTTACCCCCGCAGATGATGAACTGAACTTCCATTCTCCTGATTGCCCTTTTGTCTTTGGCATTTACCCTTGGCGGGTATGCTTCTTTCTCCAAGAAGTTCCAGATGTCGTAATACCAGGGGTTTTCGTCCTGAACTTCATCTATAGCGGCAATCGACTCGTAGGCAGGTGTGCAAATTTCGTCGATGATGACCGGACGATCCGGACTCCACACGGATGTCTATCATAGAAGATAGAGTTGTTAAAGAATCATGAACTCGTTGTTCTCTCTTAGTAGATGAGTAAAACTTAGCTTCTCAAACCGAGGAATCAAGAAATCCAAGGTCCGGTGATACATCATCATCTTTTCCTCTTTACTTTCCAGCCTCCTTTAGCTTGAGACACAACAAGGTTCGAGTCCCCAATGACGCCCAACCGTCTTGCCCCTAGTTCCGTATGCTTCTAGACCAAAGAATACACGCCTTATATTCTGCTTCATTGTTTGAGACTTTGAATCGGAGTTTGAAGGCTAGAGGGATACGGGAATTGTCGGGTGCTATCAGCAACACTCCTATCCCATACCCGTATTGATTTGATGCTCCGTCAAAGTACATCGTCCAAGTTTCGTCGTCGATGTATAAAATGGCTTCATCTGGGAATAAATACTCGACTGCTTCACCCCCTTCCACTGGATGGTCGGCTAAAAATTCTGCCACTGCTCTACCTTTGACCGACTTGCGTGAGACATACTTTAGATCACACTCGGATAGCAACAACAACCAACGAGCTAGCCTACCCGTAAGTGCTGGTTTCTCGAAAAGATATTTGATGGGATCAAGTCGTGAAACCAACATTACGGAGTGAGCTAACAGGTAGTGCCACAGCTTCCTGGTAGCCCATACCAAACCTAAGCAAGCCTTTTCCAGTGGGGTGTAGCGGGTTTCGTACTCCAGCATCTTCTTGCTGAGATAGTAGATGGCCCTCTCCACCTTGTCTTCTGATTCTTGTGCAAGCATGCAGCCCATTGTAGTTTCAGTTATTGACAGATACAAAATCAACGGTTTCCTTGGTTCTAGCGGTGACAACACGGGCGGGTTCTGTAGATATTCTTTAATCTGTTCAAAAGCAGCTTGACATCGGCCGTCCCATTGAAATTTCTTGCCTTTCTTGAGGAGGCCAAAAAGTGGTTCACAAGTCAAGGTTAATTTTGAGATAAACCGTCTTATGAATTGCACTTTACCTAGAAAGCCTCGCACCTCCTTTTCAGTCCTTGGTGGTGGCATTTCTAGGATGGCCTTGATTTTGGAAGGGTCAACCTTGATGCCCCTTTGTGTAATCAGAAACCCTAGCATTTTTCCCGCTGTAACACCGAATGTACATTTTTGAGGGTTCAGCCGCAACCGGAATTCCCTGATCCTTTGGAAAAACTTATGCAAGGAGGTGTAGTGGCCCTCTCTTTCCTTGGACTTGACAATCATGTCGTCCACATACACCTCAACCTCTTTGTGGATCATATCATGTAGTATTGTGGTTGCGGCCCGTTGATAAGTAGCTCCAGCGTTCTTCAACCCAAACGGCATGACTCTATAGCAGTATGTCCCTCACGGGGTGGTGAATGCTGTCTTCTCCCGGTCTTCTGGTGCCATCACTATCTGGTTGTAGCTTGAGAAGCCATCCATGAATGAGAGCAAAGCGTGCCCCGCTGTGAAATCCACCAACTCATCAATATGCGATAAGGGAAAATCGTCCTTTGGACTAGCTCTGTTCAAATCCCTGAAGTCCACGCATACTCGGATCCTGCCATCCTTCTTCGGCACCGGAACAATGTTGGCCAACCAAGTCGGATATTCAGATACCCAGAAGCTCGCCGATTTGCTTGGTGACCTCTTCCTTAATTTTGAGAGTCCCGGCGGATCCTCCCGAAGTTTCGCTGATGTGTCGGCCTCGGGGTCAAGGGGGATCCAATGCTGTACAATCTCAGGATCGATTCCAGGCATGTCTTCGTAGGACCACGCGAAAACATCTTTGAAATCTTTTAATAAAGCGACTAAGCGCTCGCGTTCCTCCGAAGACAACGTGGACCCGATCTGGACCAGCCGCGGGTTCTCCTCAGTACCAATGTTCACGGTAGTGATTTCGTCCACTAGGGGCTTAACAAATCTTTCTTGCTCTTGCTCAATTAATCGTTGCAAAACTGGAGGAACTTCGTCCTCGTCGTTTTCAAAATTTTGAAAGTCTGAATGAATGCAATAAATTAAGGGCACAGAAAAGTACTCGCAAACCACATTCATCTCATTCTCATTAAGTTCATCCAAATCGTCCGATTCATTTACAACAGACTCAAATAAAAAGGAAAAAGACGACCTAGACAGGACTGTGGCATCCGGGTTAACATCCCCAAGAGTACCAGACTCAGACTCAGTCGAGCTGGAATCTGATTCCAACTCACAAGACTCGGTGGAATCAGATTCCGGCTCACTACCTGATCGGTCGCTGGACAAAAATCCTCCTCAGATTGCCAAACGAGAGAGGTGCGATAGATGCATCCAAGATAGTCAGCCGGTTGGCTCACACTGCTTTCATCCCCAATCATGGAAACCGCAGTTATCCCCAAGCACTTATGGTCGATCGGAGGATCGAGAGTAGACATGCCGCTTACCCCCTTTCAAATTTCGTGCCCTCAGGATCCACCGCCTTTACACGCTCAACCTCACCGATGGGTCTGCTCGCTTCAGGCAACATCATCCCGGATAGTTGCAGGTCGAAGAAGATCTCGGCTCGCACGCGCTTCTTCTCGCGTTTATCCACGGCTGGGAAGCCGCAAAATGGAAAATCCTCCCCCTCCCGGACAAAGCGTCCGTTCAGGGTACCCTGAATGGGCCTATGCATTAATTCAAAAGGCTTCCCAGCCTGCTTTGCTCTGGCTCTGCTGGCCATTTCCTTTCATTTCGTCACCCAGTCCTCTTTGGTGGGCAGATAACCCAATCCAAAGGTATTCGGGTTGTGTGGCACTTCAGCCAATGCTGCGACTCCTTTCCTGCCGCTCCTTCCTAATCCCATCCCAAGGATGTGTTGTAGCTTGTTCATGAGGTAGACGGATTGAGCACTGACGTACACACCTTCATTCACAGCCATAATATTCTGCACCACCCGGGCCTTAGCCAAAGTGAACCCCGATAAGAACACATCCTCCGTGCCATGCTCGATCTCTAGAACTGGTATAGACACTTCCGGCGGCGGATGGATGGATGAATTTCCGAAGACAATAGCCACCCCCTTCCCGTGAGGGTACTTCAACATCTGGTGTAAAGTGGAAGAGACTGCTTTTACCTGGTGCAACCACGGCCGCCCCAAGAGCAAGTTGAAGGTTGCGGGAACGTCCAAGACATGAAATTCGATGTTGTGTTGTCCTGGACCAACCTGGGTCTGAATCTTGACAGTCCCCATCACTTCTCTGCTAGTATTATCGTATGCTTTGATCACCTGAGTGGTTGGTATGAAGTCCGCGGGCTTCAACCCGATTGCATATGCTGTTCTGGCTGGGCAGACATTGATGGCAGACCCGGTATCAACAAGTACCACCGGTATCCACTTGTCTCTACATTCCACGGAAACATAGAGGGGTTTGTTATGATTTATGCCCTCAGGCGGTAGTTCTTTGTCTGAAAAGGTTAATGCCGGGGAACCTCCTCCCGGAAAAACCAAATTCAACCACCGCTTCCGTGTAGTATCTATAGAGAGTTTGGCCTTGTCCATAGCAGATAGGACAATTGCTGTGTACTCATGACGCCATAAGCAAATCCCAGATGGAGATGTCCGCTTGTATCTTCTTCAATTGCTTGAGCACGCCTTCTTCTTCAACTGCTTTCTCCTTCGCTTCTCAGCTTCTTTGTCTTTCCCTGATGCCTCAGGTTGGTCTAAGTGCTGGGGCTTGAAATATCGCCCACTTCTTGTCATATGAGCAATCTCGTCAATATACCAGGTATCATCTGGTTAGTTACTTCCCCAATCCTATTCTGTGTGGGCAGGATATAAGTCTTCGTCTTCCCTCCACATTGGCCGGCGGCCGACACTTATCCGGCTCCCAGATGATCGCATTCGCAAAGACCTTTCACCCTCATGCCCGCAAAGATTTCCGTTCCCTGCACACAAAGACTCTCGACCCCCATATGGGCCTTAGCTTTTTTGATTCTTTCAGAATCCTCAAATCTCTGTTGTTCCAACTGTGTCAGTACAGCTGGTGGTTCAATACTCCCCGCATTTACAATCCCCAAGTTTTGAGCGAAATTCTTAGTGCCGGCGCTCTCGTGTGTATTTCGACTCTCGGCCTTCCGCCACCATCGATACTCGCTCGCCGCCTTTGTTCAGTTGAAATTCTACAATGTCTGGTTGATCATCTAACCATCCGGTAACTTCTGCCGACTCCTCGTCTTCAAACCAGTTGATTGCGGCATCTCCTGATTCTTGGTTACTGAAGAACTGGAGGTTGGCAAAGTCCTCTCCCACAGCTGTTAGATCATCTGTTCCCCTTTCAAATCTGTCCCCCTGAATCACACATAATTCTACTTTTCCTGGCAGCCCTGCACTCAACTCAGACTGGCCCACTGACTCGATGTATTCACTTGGATCATAGGCTCTTTCAGCAAGATTCCCAGACTTTTCGATCTCAGACTTAGCAACTCCCTTTTCCTTTAAAATCTGCCCTGTCCCATCTTCGGTGGTCACCACCACTGGCTCAGATTGGGTTGTGGAGATGTCTATCATGCACAAGTCAGTGCAGACTGGAAGGATCACCTCCGACTTAGGTAGGTGGGATGGGGTGATATAGATACTAGGATCGTAAGACACGACCCCAGGTTGGATGAAGTTGATTCTGTTGGGAGGAGGGGCTTGGTTATGTGGTGGGAGAGGATTTGTCGTGATGTTGGGTTTTTCGGGAGGCTCGATCACCTGCTTGTCAATAAGATCCTGAATCTCATGACGCAATCTGTAACAACGGTCGGTGTCATGACCGTGCTGTTGGTGATACGCGCAGTATTTTGCTGGGTCATGAGAGGGAGGGAGTGGATTTGGTAGTGGCCTCGGTTCTAGGGGCGTCAAATGCTTCTTCCTGATTAATACCCCCAGAGCCTTGGACAGGGGCATATGGAGGGGTGTAAAGGTTCTTTGGCCTCTTGGCTGATATTTGGCGGTTTGGGTGCTACTTCCAGATGCGCCAGAGAAAGGTGTGGCTGTCATGGGTTTTGGGGGAGGGGGAGTGGTGGTGACCATGCTCACCTCTGAAGCTGCGCCACGCCCTTGTTGTTACGGTTGAAAGTCCTTTTGGGTTGCTCCCTATCCTGGTCGATCAGACCTTGTTTAATGGCATCTTCGATCTGTACCCCCATCTCGTGTAAATCTGAGAAGGTAGGAAAGGGGAGTACGATCATCTTCTGCATCAATTTCGGTTGGAGATTGCGCACAATCATCCTGATTTGATCTTTGTCTATAGGCCTCAAGGTCATCATCGATGCCTTTGCCCTCCAACGAGTTACGAAGTCTAAGAAAGTCTCCTTGGGATCCTGCCTCGTTGTTTCGAGATCACGGGTTGTAATCTCGATCTGTGTATTATACGAGTACTGTGCAACCAAGGCCTTAGCCATTTCATCCCAGCTTCTTTTTACCTCATCTTCTAACTTTGCGTACCAGATGGCGGCCACACCCGACAAAGTTCGGCCAAACAGAGAAAGCTTTTGTGGTCGGGTCAGGCCTATTGGCCGCAGAATGTCCGAGAATAGCCGAAGATGGACCATGGGGTCCCCGGACACGTCGAAGCGGTCAATTTGTGGCATCTTGAATCTGTCTAGCAATGTTACGGCTACATCGGTGTACCCATCTTCGATGTCTGGAATGGATTTTACCCCTTGTGATTTCTTGAAAAGCTTCTCAAGCTTGCTCAGTTTTAGGGCTGTATGGTCGATTTTGAACTCAAAAGGAGAGTCCGGGTGGTTGGGTGTATGAGTCTTGGACAGTTGAGGTGGAAGCGGGGGCGGAGCTAGCCCCGTTAGAAGGTTTGTGTCCTCTTGGATATTCTGGACATTTGGCACGGTGTTACGGTGTTTGGCGAGCATTCTCAACAAGAGGAGCCTCGCCGGGTAATGGGGGCCCCGTGGAGGAGGAACTCGATGAGAAGCAGATGCGATTCTCGTCAAGCAGCCTAGTGATGAGCTCTTCGCCGGGCCATGATCAGGCTCGTTGCTTAGAAAATTTCGCCATCGGATGGCATCCTCCGCATCATCTCATGCTCTCTTGCATTTGACGCATCATTTCTATCCCGCCATATTCTCATTGGTCCAAATTGACCGACCGGTAAGTGTATCTCTATGGCGGAAATAGAAATCTCAACCTGACTATTTGCTGCTAAAGTAGCCCGTAATCCTCGCTCGACACATCGCCATTGGCCTTCTTCTAACAACTGGGTAGGAGTGGAACATCGATGTCCGTCAACCAGATCCTCAGATCGATTGAGTCGGTGACCTCGTGTCCAAAGTGCTTGGGGAATATCTACTGGTTCGGAAGCAATTGTGCTAAAAACCCTGCTCCTAGCAAAAGATAAATAAAGCGAAAAGGGAAATAAATAACCAGATAAACGGACAGCATAACCGCTTAAATTAAATACACAACACACACTACCGGTAAGTCAATACACACCGCCCTCAAATCTTGATCAATATCCTCGAATCATCGTCCCAAAATCAATCGGATACCCGCAGATAATCGATTCTCAAATCGACCGATGCCCGCAGTTCGATGCCCAAACTCATAAACCGATACATGCATTCCTGTAGAGACGCACTCTAAAGCACATAACAGATAAGTGAGAGCCAAAACACCCCTATGTTGGGGTAGGGTTTCCCTGTCCTATTTTGTCAGAAGCTAGGGTTTCACTACGCACACAGCGGCTTTAAACAACCTATAAACGGGTAAGCAACCTGTCCTAGTTTGGAATGGTCACTATGGATCCGAATATGCACTGGGTCGAATGGTCGAAAAGGGTGCCCCGGTGAAACCGGGGTTTGTGTTCCCATACTAGCAGAGCCCGTAACCGGTCAGCCTTATGGACATGCCTTGACAAGACAAGCCTTCGACAAACCACTCAGGAATAGCAGATGGCAAACACGGTGTCCTCGGCGCACCAATGCAAATGCAATGCAAAGATACACACAAGTGTAGTCAAAACTAGATATCATGAGTTCAAGTCAAGTTCTCTAACTCCCCAGCAGAGTCGCCATAAACTGTAGACGTCCCTGAATGCCCCGGGAGGGTTAAGTCCCGTTCCGTTCACATTGGGGTCACTACAGTTCAAGGACTCAAATGTCACGGTTCTTAATCTTGAACCAAAGAGTCCAAATCCGGCAAATCGTTTTGAGAAAACTGATTTTTGAAAGAAGTGCCAAACATGGATTGCTTTGCTAGATACAAAGTCGCCACCTAAATGTTTTTTTTTTAATGGGAATTTAGGAAACCCTGACTCGGTGCCAAAGGCCACGTGTCCGTCATCACCAAAGTTGCCTCGGCTCGGGAACTTGGGTACGATTGGGGAAGGTCACTGTGGAGCATCGCCCGCCTTGGCCAAAGACCGACCTCTACTAATCATGATATCTAATTTTGAAAACATTGTGCGTTCTTATTGCGGTTATTAGCCTAGGTTACTATGTGATGCGCACAGCAAACAAGTATAGACTGAGTCGCCTGAATTGGAACTAAACATTTCATGTTTGTTTCTTTGAAAATGGTTTGATGGTGCTACCCACAGGTAGGCTAAGACGTGGATTTGCCACCCTCGGGTGGGCTTAGAAAAACATGATTTTGCCACTATCTAGTGGGCTTAAAACAAACATTTGATGAATTGTTCCAATCCAAATAACACAACCTCCACCCACAGGCATTCAAGGCAGTTATATCACATAAGCAGATAGCCTCATGGTAAGCATGCTATTCATGGCAATCACTCACATGCATGCAAGGATGCTAAAGCATAAAACTCACCGAGTACTCCAAGCCAAAACAGAAACTCATTAGAAATCATGCATGATCCTAGATATACAGGATTGCCTAATGCAACACCTGCAAAAATACAACTATAGTAGGCTCAGCTATCCTAAACATGGCATATGGAATGCTACAGCTATCATCTATTCAACTTGGAATTGAAATACAGATGCAGTTAGTATGATGCGCCGAGCCCAGTGCATGTAAAACAGATGAATGAATGCAAACATGCTATCATACTGTATGCTAATTGAAATATGCCCTAGTCTAACCATCATAAGCAGGTAAATAAAAGGGAGGAAAGACGTGGGGTTAGAAGACATACATCACACACACGCACACTTATTACAATTTTGCCCTCGCACAGAGGGTGCGAATAAATATACAGTCCCGAATAAAAGAATAGTACAGTCCAAAGAATACAGTCCACATAATGTACAAATTCCTAATTATTTAACAAATTAACTAAGAAAGCTGTAAAACTGGCATGCAAGCCAGGGACTGCCTTGATTCTAATGAATGATGTATGCTTGGGTTGCCTTTCGCGGAAATCCACTGGGATGCCCCAATTAGCCTCTGTTTTGCAGTTGTTCTTGGAAAGCGCGCCAAGCCTCGGAAGATTGCTGTTTCTTGATTTTGCTGCAATAGAGAACAGGAAAAGGGCATATCAATGTATTTCACAAATGTATGCATGTCTCGATCCTCGTGCCACCAATCACGCGTATCGATGCATGATGGCCGAGGAGTCGAATTGCACAACTCAATATGGAATGAATGCATATGAAAATACAACAAAGCCTAACTCCATCATGGATAATCCGGAGTGTCGGTGACTGGGGAATTGAGACACGTTCCGTCACTCGGAGTACGGAACGCACCTCATTTTTCATGCCCGGACTAACTCCTACCCTGAACACAATGCGATATGCATGATATGCATGAAATACAACTAATATACAATCCTAGCATGCGCAATGCTATGAAATGACAAACACGATGCACGAGGTAATACACAACCGAGCATACACAATGCTATGGATGAAATGGCATACGCAATGCAATAATGGGCTTACACCAACATGAGAGGGCCTCAGCCATACTCACATAGGAGGCCATCAGATGAAAATAAGACAACTCGAAATGCGTGCACGCGTGCACGCAAACCGAGGACCGACCCTCAGGCACCGAAATGCCACTCTAATGAGACATGGCAAAGACATGGAATATGGTATGCAAACATGCAAAAAACAGTAGCAAAAAGAGGGGCAAAACAGCCCTGAAACAAGGCGAAATGACACCGGATGCATGGAATCACTTCCGAAATGCAAAACTAGGTACATGAAATGGCTTACAGCTATACAAAGCATGCATAATTGGTACATGGAATGAAAAGACAGAAGCAAGGAAGCTCAAAAATAAGCATTTTTACATTTCAAAGCATGGCCAAACAGTAAGCACAAGTGGGACTAAATTAGCATACAAAAATGGCTCGTAAGGGAGGCAATGAAGCAAGTGGTAGATGCAAAGCCCAAACAGAAAAAGACCCTTCTACAACACTGAAGAGGGGCCAAAAATATGACTACTTACAGTTTATGGAAGCCCCCAAAACAGTATACAAACACACTCAAAATGTCATGCAAGATGAGGCTCAAAGGAGGCTGTAACACAAAGTATACAAAATATTCATCAAATAGACAAAGACCCTTAATTAAACATGACAATGGGGTCAATACACCCACCTTCTTCGAAGCATCATTGTTGCATTCTAGTGGTCACTGATTACTTCACTAAGTGGGTTGAAGCTAAGCCATACAAAGCTGTAGACCAGACAGAGGTCATTGGATTTATCAAAGACCTAATCCATAGATTTGGCATCTCACAAACTATAACTGTGGATAATGGGACTGTGTTCGATGGAAAGATGGTGAAATCCTTCGTGGCAGAATTTGGAATTAGTCTCGTTAATTCCACCCCATATTATGCACAAGCCAATGGTTAAGCTGAATCATCTAATAAATCCTTGAAAAAAGGAATACAAAAGGTTGTGGAAGATAATCCTAGAGATTGGCATAACCTGTTGTTGGATGTTTTGTGGGCTTACAGAACTTCTCCGAGGTCAAGCACAGGGGTCACTTCCTATGCCTTAGTGTATGGACATGATGCAGTACTACCTGTCGAGATTAATGTTAAATCTTTGAGGGTAAGATGCCAAGATCAGTTAGATCCTGAGCAGTACCATCAAAGTATGTGTTTGGAGTTAGAAGGCATAGATGAAGCCAGAATTTTGGCATTAAATAGTATCCTTTTCCAAAAGAGGAAGGCATCCAAAAATTATAATAAGAAAGTCAAATACATTGGCTTTGATGAAGGTGATTTGGTATGGAAAACAATACTCCCAATAGGAATTAAAGCCATAAGTTTGGCAAATGGTCACCTAACTGGGAAGGACCATATCAAATTCATAAAGTTCTGCCTTTTGGAGCATACCATTTGAGGAATTTGAATGGGTATATACATCCCAAAAAGATTAATGGCGGGTATTTGAAGCCTTATTTTCCAACCATTTGGGAAACACAAGGAATAAAATAAAACATTAAGTACAAGGACACAAGATTACTCAGATGATGGACTAGAATTTGATTTTTTCATAAAGAATCAAATACATTATGCCACAACTTGGCCCAAAAATCATTACAACGTTTCAATTGTTTTTGTACAACAGATTTTCTATTGGTAAAAGATGGAAATAATTGAATAGCTGTAGCCATCTCTTTCTTTCGATCAGCTAGTCCTTGGTTGATGATTCGCAATTTGGTGTCAGTTCGAACCAAGGCCTGGTTTACTGCAGCTAGCTCCTCCTCAAGTTGAGCTTTCCTCTCCAACAGCTGAATTCGAAACTGGGAGGCAGAGGAATGTTGTTCCTTGAGATTTGATACTTCGGTATGTACTTGGGAAACAAAATTCTGATCCCTAGCCAGTTTCTCATCTGCAGCATTGGTAGCCTGACAAATACTGATGTAAAAATCAACAGTAGCTGCTGCCTGAGATAAATGACTTGAAACATTCATGCCAGACTGCTCAGCAATTTTACAGCATTGGAGAAACTCATTTCTGATGATAGGCCTTTGTAGAGCCTCGAAGGGAATCCTTGAAAAAGAGATCAGCAGTTCCAGGCAAGTGTCCAAGTCTATCGAAGGTACAAAAGGCTTGCTGCTAAAGGAAGAAGAGCTCTAAAAAATTTCCAGCAAGGAGTCAGCCAAAACTAGTGGCTCAGTTTCAACATTGGATGTTGGAGAGGTAGAGGGTATATCAAAGAGACTGGCTAGTCTTGCTTCGAAGATATCAACCTCCTCCATAGACATGAGGGGCGCAGAGAGTGTTGTGGTGGAAGGCACAGGGAACTGCATGGGGATAGAAGAAATTGATGGAGCATTTCTGGCAGTCTCCATGGTCTTGGCCACCAATGAATCAAGCGAGGAGGGGCTAGAAGTAGGCAAAGGTGATGAATTACGGGTTGGAGAACTATCAGCACCATCAATGGGGGAATCAGCTGCCTTCAAAGAAGAGGTAACAATTGGAATTTCTTTGAGAGGGGGAGGAGAAGCAAGGCTCGAAGGAGAAGTAAATTGAGAGATGGGCTCAATAGTTATTACTGCAAAGAAATATACAGTAATGTCAAGTCTCAATATGAAAGATTCGACAAGAAAAGAATAGAGGCATGAAAGAAATTACTTGGTCCAGAAGCGTTGGCACTAGTAGGAGAGCTTCGAAGAGGATATTGTTCGGCAGCCTGCTGCTGTCTTGCAGTTTCCCTTTGTGGTGGGTCAGCAGCAATAGCTTCCTCTCTCAGAAATTGTCGCTGCCGTCTCTTCTCAGCCCTTTCAAAGACGGTTATAGCCTTAGAATACTCTTGTTCTACGGCCTTAGCAGCTGCTTCGTGGAAGGGATCTTCAACCAAGTTAGTAGCTGAAGCAACCACTTTCCTTCTTTTGCCTATTGCTTCGGCAATAGTCTCGGAATCAGAATCTTCAATGAAATCAGAAGGAGAGACAGTTATTTTTCTTCTCTTTCTTCTCTGTATTGATTTTGTTGGCTCTTTCTCAATTTCTTTCTCAATTTCATCAGTTTGAGATCTGGATGCCTTAGAAAAGAACTCCTTTTCTTCTCCTCTAGCAGTTGTCTTCTGTTGAGCCAAGTCAAGCACTTTTTTCCTTCTTTTCAAGGGAGACTCTTGCTCTTGATCTTCTTCTTCTTCTTCTTCTTCTTCTTCTTCTTCTACCTGAACCTCAGGCATTTTCTTTTCTAGCTCAAGGAGTCTCCTCTTCTTTTGTTGTTGACCACCTTCATAGAAGAAGAATCAAGAATAAGGTAACCATCATATAGAGGAAGTCGAAGAAAAGAAAACAAAGGTATATACCTTTCTTCGAAGCAGCCCGGGTGACTTTAGGAGGAGCTGTGACTGTAGGAATGAACTGGGTTGTGAGAGGCGCAGTGGAAGAAGTACTAGTTTCAATTCCCTTGGGCTTGGGCACATCCAATACCTTTAGTAGGTTTTGAGGTGAAATGGCCAAATAGATTTCCATATTGTTCACCCACCAATTTTGGTATCTTTTAAGTACGGTACCTTGAGGAATGAAAGGGATGTACTCAAAATTGGCCAAATCATCTATAAATTTGAAGATTGCCTCCTCTAACCTCGACCTCCGAACCCTCAAATCTCTCTTAGTAAGGCTTAAATTGGTGTTGCTACAGAGAGGTATTGGGACCCCTTGTGTGAAGCCAAATTGTCTAGCAAATTGAGCAGGACAATAAGGCTCAGCTATGCATTTATAAGCTCTGGGATTCGTAGTCCCGATAAATAGCTCTCTGGGAAGCAGAAGCGAAGCCCATATGTCCTTGTGAACAGGTGAGGCACAAAGCCTGTCACTTAGGAAATTATTCAACCAAGTTAGACCAATGCTGGGTTCGAAGGGGCGGAAACAGTGAGTAAGAGGGGCAGTTGGTAGCTGATGGAAGAAGGAGAAATAAAAGGCAAAAGTAGAGGGAGAAAGCGAAGCATTGGCCAGTCTTATGCCATGAGTAAGAGAGTGTAGCCTAGAAAATTTAAGGCATTTGGATTGCAGTTCAGTGAAATAGGCGAAAAACCAAAGCTGAAGGATCCAGAATGGCCCCCCTTGATTAGCATCAAAGGTGTGGTGAATGTGGTTTGGAAATACTCTTCAAATCCTGGAAGACGCCAACGATCCTCTTCTAGTCACCTGCAAAAATACAAACTCCGGTCGGGGGTGCCGGAATTAGCACTCCGACGGACAAGTCAGTCCTCCTCCAGAAAGCTTGCTTACTAAGTTTATCGAAGTGTTTCTTACCTACCCCTTTTTGATCCACTACCATTGTATTTATACTCGTCTCTTCTGATCCTCGGGACCCGGGTCTACTTTTTCAATCATTACCTTTGCTTACACTCGGCTTCAGGGGCTTTATCCTATTCGGCCTAGTCATCATATTCGGCCGATCTCCCCTTCGAGATTTTTACCCGTTTGGTGCCTAGAGGCCGAGATATTACTCCTCTACCTTTACTGAATATTCGGCTACCACAATTGCCCCCCGAACCCCCTATTTAATCGGCAGTTAAATCGGTGTGTTTGGCTCGGAATTCGAAAGAGTTTATCATCGGGCGGCCTCGCATGTCCCAATACGTCAGGAGGCGCACGCCTTTTTTGCTCATCATTACACTTTCCCGCTCTATTTGTATATCTCAGCATTTATTGTGATTTGAAACTTTAGTCCTTTCAAATTCACATTTCGTCGGTCTCCTGAGCTTTTTGGATCGCCAGTGCATATCCCTCTGTGGCTCGCGTTTTCCGCAACCTCATCCTGCCTTCCTTTGTCTCATCCGTTTTTCGTAAGTCTTCTTCTCCCTCCATTGTAACCCTATTTTCTATTTGTTATTTTTTAGCCTTGGCGAATACTTGGTTCCGCTAGAATGGCAAAACACTTGAAAGACCTCCTCTCCGAGGATCGTATATCTGGTTTCCGGCAGCATTTTTCTATTCCTGACGACGTTCATCTGTCCCTCGTCACGGACAACGCTCTCGACATGGAGAGGGAAGATCAAAACACGGTTGTATTCCCTCTTTTGTCCATTGCGGAGGGCGGAGTTCGCTTCCCCTTACACCCACTTCTTAGGGCCGTTCTCCGCTATTGGGGTTTGATCCCTTCTCAACCCAATGTAAACTTCTTCCGAATCATCATGGGGGTTGTGGAGTTGAACCAACGCCTTAGCATTAACCTTGGGATTCCGGCCATTCGGCATTGTTACGCCTTAGCCAAATCCTCTGGTCGGCTGGGGCGATATTTTCTCAGGGCCAAAGATACTGACCATCATTTAGTGACTATGCTTGCCAGCTCTGGTAAGCGAGTTGACGACGTGATGGTCAACGTCCGAGGTAATTGGGAGTTCGCCGAAGGGGAGGATCGCCAGGACCCTATTCCTAGGCGTAAGGGTGAACCAGGTTGACACGCAATGTCTTATGCTCGTTGGCCTATTCCTTATTCAGCTTCCTTTTCTTAGATCGCTTTTTATCTTCTGCAGATAACAGGTTGAAGAAAATCTTGAATTCAGTTGATGACGCAGTCCTTGGGGAAATTGAGACTGCATTGACGTACTTCGGCCGCCCAAACGCATAAAAACAGGAGGGCCCATATATTCTCCTTGATGCGAACCCACTTACACCACTTTCTACCGCAGATAACATTCCGATTCCATTGGCGATCAACGACTTTCGGCCCTTATCTTTCCCGGCTTAAATCTTGACAAATCGGTCTCAAGCTTCGATTCGGAGGAAGACGGCGAGCATCAGAGAAGTGATTGCCGATCCGACCGAGGATCTGCTAAAGGGCGAGGGCGTCGCCGCATCCGAGGCCCTCAACCATCCACCTCAGACGGCGATTTCTCTGGGGATATTTTTGCGAACTTGGGGGATCTACCCGGCGATTTTTCTGAGGATATGGCGAAGGAGAGCTTAACGCAAATGGCGCGCAAAAGAAATGCCGAGCGCCTGGCCGCCCGCCAGAAGGCTGAATGTGCCGAATCTAATCCTGGCTTGATCAAGCCATTCATAGCCGTTTCTGAGGGCACGGTTGAGGTTGCCGTGTCCGCTGGCGAAAAAAGGCGGTGGAGAACAGCCGATCGTGATGCTAATTTGAACAAGGCCAAAACGCGATGCCGAAGGAGATGCGACTTCAGAAGCTGGCCCTGATAGTAAACGGCCTCGACTTGAAGATGCGGTCATGGTGGCTCCGTTCGTTATTCAGCCGAAGATCAGGGGCACGCCGATTTTATCCGATGCTTCGGCCAGTGAGGATCCGGCCGTTGCTCTTAGCCTGGCGGCTTCAATTTCGCCACCGACAAAGAAGCCTTGCCGCGGCTCGACGTCATGGCCGTTGCCTTAACTGCCCAATCGGCACTTCTGGTAGGTCAGCTTCGTTTCCTTGTTGTTTGTTTAAGTGCGTCTAACTACACCGAATTGTTTTGCAGACGATCGGAAGGGTCGCCGACTTGGGTCGTCGCCTGCGTGATGCTCTCGGGAGAATAGATCATTTGCAAACAGAGCTGCAGGGTCAGAGAAGTAGGGCGGAATTCGAAGTTATGGGGGCAGAAAGGGAGGGCGCCTTGAGCCGGAGAAAGAGAGGGCTCTCGAAGCAACCGTGTTGATGCCCAAGGCAGGGGAAGCACGAGCGAGGAATCGCTTAAGCTTTCCCAGAAAGCACTTGCCGAAGCGGAGGCTCAATTAGACGAGCTTAAGGCGACCATGAAAGCCGAATCGGAGGCCTTTGAGGCGGGAGGGCGCCGCTTTGTCGGAGTATGTTGAAGAAGTGGCCAAATTTGAGAATCGCGGTTCAAGCATGGGTGGCTCAAAGCCCTTGCCGCCATTGAGGTTACATTGATTTGCCAATTCCTTACGAAAGGTGGATGTTGAGCCGCTTGGCGTCGACGAAAGTGATCTGGTGCCGCCATCGAGCGGGCGTCGCTTTTTTTTTTGTCTTTGTTGTTTTTTCTTCTTGGATAGTCGTTGGTAGTTTTCATGTATAAATTGGTTAGCATCTCATACAATTTATTAATGAAAATTTCCTTGTAATTTCAATACGTATTAATTTTTGCTGCCACCACACACTTTGTATGAGACGGTTCTATGCTTAATTTTAATGAAAGAGTTCTATGTTTTGTCAATGTATTTGGTGAAATGGAATTGCATGTATTGTGGGAAAACCCTAATCGGTGAGCCTGCCTGCATTCTGTGGGTTCGTAAAAAGAATTGCCTTTTGTGTGCGGTTGAAGTCTTGGTGCGAATGAATAAATTTTACTGTGGTATTGGCGATTTTTATCTAGAACTCTTCTGAACAAGCCGTACATGCAATATCGTTTGTTTAATATATATCCGCAAGAACCGGGCTTTTGCAGTTTCAATAAATATCCTATCAAAATCAGCATTTGCAATTTCACTGCCTACCGATCTTGGGCCGACTGGGCACTTGAGCCGAATAGATTGATGAATCTGCCCTTGCCCGTGGGCTCATGATGGGCGCTTTGGATTCAATTCGCAAGCCGGCTGGATACCCTGGCCGAACAATTTTGGTAGCGTTCAATACGTATTCTACCAAAATCGGCATTTGCAATTTCACTGCCTACCGATCTTGGGCCGACTGGGAACTTGAGCCGAATAGATTGATGAATCTGCCCTTGCCCCAGTGGGCTCATGATAGGGGCGCTTGGGATTCAATTCGCAAGCCACCGGATACCCCGCCGAACAATTTTGGTAGCATTCGATACGTATTCTATCAAAATCGGCATTTGCAATTTCACTGCCTGCCGATCTTGGGCCGACTGGGCACTTGAGCCGAATAGATTGATGAATCTGCCCTTGCCCCAGTGGGCTCATGATAGGGGCGGTTGGGATTCAATTCGCAAGCCGGCTGGATACCCTGGCCGAACAATTTTGGTAGCATTCGATACGTGTTCTATCAAAATCGGCATTTGCAATTTCACTGCCTGCCGATCTTGGGCCGACTGGGCACTTGAGCCGAATAGATTGATGAATCTGCCCTTGCCAGGGCAACTTTGTGAGCGAGTTGAACCAACCACCGCTTCGCCATTATCCCATTCGCGTCGGGCATTGGGTTTGTAATTAATGAACTCGCCGATCGCGTTGCCTTTGCGGGTGTTTAAAGAATCTGGTAGGTCTTGTGTTCGAGGGACAAATTTTAAAGAAACCGTAGGTCTTGTGTTCGAACTCCGGAAGAGAAGTCGATTGTGCGAATGTCGAACAAACGTTTTTTTAATAGCAAAGGAGAAGCGAAGACATTGGCTGAGCTGGGTGGCGATATGAGTCGGAGTGAACATCGAGGCGCGCCCTTGTGTGCGGGGAGCAAGGGCTCTATGAGTAGAGAGGGGCGTCGATCGCCTCGGCAAGCCGAAGTGTCGCCTGCACGAGATAGGCGATCTCAAGGAGGTTGCCACACGCCTGTCGAAGGAGATCGACGTGACTCGCGTCTGTTGAGTTTTGCGTGTTTGTGAAGAATAAGCCCATGACGGAAGCCGATTCGATCGCGGCGAGATCCAGATGTGGCGGTCGAGTTCGCCGACAAATATTTCTCCCGAAGTTCAAGATCGATGATCGGTCGTCAGACTACGAAGTGTTTCGCGACGGTATTCATGGGGCGTGAAAGGGCTCTATACGGCCGAAGTCGGCATGCGTTCGCCGCCGCCGAGAAATGGCGGAGAAGGAAGCGCCAGATCCGGAGTTTGGAGGCTCGAGCAGAGGCGGTGAACGTGAGTTAGGGACGATCAAGGCA
Organism: Camellia lanceoleosa; assembly: GCA_025200525.1. Classification (NCBI taxonomy): domain Eukaryota; kingdom Viridiplantae; phylum Streptophyta; class Magnoliopsida; order Ericales; family Theaceae; genus Camellia; species Camellia lanceoleosa. The sequence continues at coordinate 120,240,765 of CM045762.1, read as the reverse complement.
ACAGCAGTACCAAGCAGGCGTAAACCCAATCGTTGAAGAGAGGGTTGCTACGGCTTATAAGCTACCGCCATTGCCGATCGGATCTGGCGAGTATGTTCGCCTTTGGAGTCCATGAAGGGGAGGTCCTAAAAAAGGTTTTCACGAAGGGCGGTGGTTGGAATTCAAAAGACCAAGGAAAAGCTCGCGAAGAGGTTTGCCGATGTGAAAATCGTGGGTTTAGACACGCTGGATCAGGCAACTCAAGTTGCCGAATCTCTTCGCCTGGCGGGAATTGATGCGGCGTCGCCCCGCTACCGCGAGAAGGACTTTCCGTTTTCTGCTTTTGAGGTTGAAAAGAGTGAGGATGAGGGTGATGCCGTATAATATGTATTTGTATGGTTCGGACGTTAGTCGCGTTCGTAATTATGTAATTTCTTGATATTTAATAAAAGATGCTTTATGGGAAATATCAAATTCTCTCCCGCATTCGGCGTTCGCGTGTTTAATTTTATTGCATAAATGTTTGGCTAGACGAAAATACACCAATCGGACTCGGCGTTTTAATTCGATGCGCCGATTGGTTGGCTTGATCGGCCTCCATGTAATGGCCGTTTGATTTAGAATTAAACCATTGCGTGTTTAGAATGGGTAAGCCATGAGCCAGGGAACGGAGGGGTATCGGCATTCTTGTTTTTGTTTGCAAGACGGCACAGATGCCGCGTGTCTAGCCGATTGGGATAGATGGTTCTAGCCCCTTTGCGTTTTAGTCAACCGTTGGTATAACAAAGTCATGGAGAATGTTGATCGACGCCTGTCTCGTGGGGTTTAACGCTGATAAGAATTACTTCGAGATTTGGGTCTCGAGATCGGGGCCATTACTGAGAATAAAAACGACAAGGCCCTTATGCGATCAAACCTATTTAGTTCCCCAGCGGCTGTTGTATGGGATAATGCAGATCGAGAGTTCTCGTCATTAGAACGTGATGATAGTTGCAGGGGCTCAGCTTCCGGCCGAACTTGGCGTTCCGTTGGTTTGCGGCGAAGGATTCTCCGGTGTGGGTGGTGGACCCGTGAAAGGAGGAACTGGAAACTCGTCAGTCTCCAAGTTGCTGAAGCAGATCGTCCCGAAAGGAGATACAGCGACCGTTCCCCAAAACCTTCCTTGTCTTGGATCTTGGCCTTGACATTGTCGATGGCGTCAGAGGCCCGGGGGGATCGCGATTCGGGCGCGGATGTGCCCTTGGATCGATGGATTCGTTTGTCTTAGAAGTTAGAAATAGATATTGTAATGTTCGAACGCAGTTGCGTCGATGTAACAACTTTTTAATCGAATAAAAAGTGTTATTAAATAAAGAGTGTTATTTCATGTGTTTTACTTCATATGCTTTAATAGTTTGCTGTTAGCTTGCCATTGGAACTGTTGCGGTTTAAACATTTTTCCTGTAAGCAGGGGTCGGCCCCTGCCTTAGGCGGATTGGGAGTGTGAATTGTTTTATTCCAAGCCGGCTGAGGCATGTTGTCCGGGATGCACTTATTCGGCCCCAGGTGACGTGCACCAAGAGGGCGCTCCGAATACGGGGCTTGTTTTGGCCGATCGTGATATCCACGAAGGGCGCTCCGAATTCGGAGGCTTATTCGGCACCAGATGACGTGCATCGATAGGGCGCTCCGAACACGGAGACTTATGCGGCCCAGGTGACGTGCATCGAAAGGGCGCTCCGAATCCGGAGACTTATTTTGGCCAATCGTGACATCCACGAAGGACGCTTCGAATCCGGAGACTTATTCGGCCCAAGACGACGTGCATCGAAAGGGCGCTCCGAATCCGGAGGCTTATTCGGCCCAAGATGACGTGCATCGAAAGGGCGCTCCGAATCCGGAGGCTTATTCGGCCCAAGACGACGTGCATCGAAAGGACGCTTCGAATCCGGAGGCTTATTCGGCCCAAGATGACGTGCATCGAAAGGGCGCTCCGAATCCGGAGACTTATTCGGCCCGAGATGACGTGCATCGAAAGGGCGCTCCGAATCCGGACACTTATTTTGGCCAATCGTGACATCCACGAAGGACGCTCCGAATCCGGAGACTTATTCGGCCCCAGATGACGTGCATCGAAAGGGCGCTCCGAATCCGGAGACTTATTTTGGCCAATCGTGACATCCACGAAGGGCGCTCCGAATCCGGAGGCTTATTCGGCCCGAGATGACGTGCATCGAAAGGGCGCTCCGAATCCGGAGACTTATTTTGGCCAATCGTGACATCCACGAAGGACGCTCCGAATCTGGAGACTTATTCGGCCCCAGATGACGTGCATCGAAAGGGCGCTCCGAATCCGGAGACTTATTTTGGCCAATCGTGACATCCACGAAGGGCGCTCCGAATCCGGAGGCTTATTCGGCCCAAGATGACGTGCATCGAAAGGGCGCTCCGAATCCGGAGACTTATTTTGGCCAATCGTGACATCCACGAAGGACGCTCCGAATCCGGAGACTTATTCGGCCCCAGATGACGTGCATCGAAAGGGCGCTCCGAATCCGGAGACTTATTTTGGCCAATCGTGACATCCACGAAGGGCGCTTCGAATCCGGAGGCTTATTCGGCCCAAGATGACGTGCATCGAAAGGGCGCTCCGAATCCGGAGACTTATTCGGCCCAAGATGACGTGCATCGAAAGGGCGCTCCGAATCCGGAGACTTATTTTGGCCAATCGTGATATCCACGAAGGGCGCTCCGAATCCGGAGGCTTATTCGGCCCAAGATGACGTGCATTGAAAGGGCGCTCCGAATCCGGAGACTTATTTTGGCCAATCGTGACATCCACGAAGGGCGCTCCGAATCCGGAGGCTTATTCGGCCCAAGATGACGTGCATCAAAAGGGCGCTCCGAATCCGGAGACTTATTTTGGCCAATCGTGATATCCACGAAGGGCGCTCCGAATCCGGAGGCTTATTCGGCCCAAGATGACGTGCATCGAAAGGGCGCTCCGAATCCGGAGACTTATTTTGGCCAATCGTGATATCCACGAAGGGCGCTCCGAATCCGGAGGCTTATTCGGCCCAAGATGACGTGCATTGAAAGGGCGCTCCGAATCCGGAGACTTGTTTCGGCCCCAATTGTGTTGAGGGTCAGGCAAACAAAAATCCGTTTTCATTAAAATGAAGTTCCAGTACAAGCATCAGGTCCCACAAGTTGGGTCTGTAGATGAATCTGCATAAAATCTACATTCGTGTGGATTGCTGTGAGCCACGGATCTCTTCAATGCCGCGGTCTGTTGGGAAGCGCATAAGCTGATGGTAGGTGCTTGGGACGGCCTTCATGACGTGCAACCAGGGGCGGCCTATGATGGCATTATACTGCGATGGAAGCTTTACAACCAAGAATTCTGTGTCGACTGTTTTTGAGCCCGCTCAACCGGCAAAGACGACCTTCCCCAAATGGATACTGGATTCGCTTGAAGTTTAACGATGGTCGGGACGATGGTGACAGATCCGACTCGTTAAGGCCGAGTTCTACAAAAGCTTTGTAGTACAGGATTTCAGCAGCGCTCCCTGGGTCTATGAGGATGCGTTCAACGCTGAATTGACGTACGCGTAACGTGACGACCAAAGGGTCGACGTGGCTGGCCTTCATTCCGAGGAGGTCGGAGTCGTCGAACCCAATCGTCGGGGCTTCACTGGGGCTGGCGGGTTGCCTGTCATGTTTTTGGGGAGACGGTGCGATTGGATCGTGGACGGTCGGGTGGTCGGCAGATCAGAGATCATATGGATCACGCCAAGTGGAGGTGAATCTGTCTCGTGGCTAATGCTTTGATCGGCGTTCCCTTGCTAACATATTGTCAGAGGCGACCATCCCGCACCAATTCTTCCAGATGATCCTTGAAAGGCATAGCAATTCTCGGTTTCGTGGCCGTGATCTTTGTGGTATTCGCATCGTTCCGTCTCCGCCTCCGTGTCGGAGGCCCTATCATCTTTGACGGCCACTTGAAAAATGGGAGGTGCCGGACCTTGGTCATTATTGCCGCGATCGGTTCGTTAGCTGTGATATTTCTTGTCGTTTCGCTTTGAGCGTCCGTCGACTTGTAATCGCTCGTTTGCTCGGTAGGGGCATTGATCGTTTGTTCGGCGGAATCACGCCTTTTGTCTCGCTTGGTTCGCTGTCGGTTCGTGGCTTGGTGGTACGGAGTTTATTGGTCGAGCAATTTCGGGAGTTCCGTTTTACGAGCTTTGTCCGCCTTTGTTCTCGTGGCATCATCTTGACTTTACAATATTCTTCGACTTTCTTCATCAAAGCCCAGATCGCTTTTGGGGGCCTCTGGTCAAGGAGCCGCGCAGAGCAATCGCTGTGGTGTAAGCCCATTTTGAAGGCGGTTATGGCCATGGAGTCGTTGGTAAGCGTCGTCAACCAGTTGAAGCACTCCCAATATCGAAATGAATACGCTCAGCGTCTCCCGATGGATCTGCATTGCCCAGAGGAGTCGGCCTGCTTTTGGTTGTACCTCGTTGGTGATGAACACGCCCTGAAAGACTTTTGCGCCAGTGGAAGTTCTTGATCGACGCTGCTCCAACTTGTAATACCACCGACGGCTAGCGGTCCTAGGCTCTCGGGGAATATTCGCACATGAGGGCCTCGTTGTTCGCATGTAACGTCATGGCTCGCTTTGTAGTGACGGATATGATCGGGGGTCCGATTTTCCGTCAGAAAGAGTGCATGACGGAGCTTCGAATTTCTTGGGCAAGGACGCCCTTGTGATTCTCCGAACGAAAGGGTCGTGACGGTCTTCCTCGTTTGAGCTGCTTCTTCTTCGCTTGTTCCTTGGTCGCGGATCTTTGTCGGAGGAGCTGGAGGTTTCGGATCGTTCCCTCGCGTCGAGCTCCGTGGATAATGAGTTGGAGTCGCTGTTGGTAACCTTTGGTCGAGCCCGTGGCCTCTGTCCGCCCGTCCTTGGAAATGGCTCCGGTTTCTGGCGCATGGCTTCCTTAGATTTTGCTACCTCCAGGGCCAAGTCTTGACGGAGTCGTTCGCTCGCCGATCATGTTCTCGAGCCTTTGTTCGATTCGCTTGCCTGCTCGATGACAAACTGCATTGTTTCTTGTCTTTGAAGTCGTTGGCGAGTCGAAGCGCAAGGTGCGTCGTGCCGCAATGGTTTCTTTTCCGAGCATGTTCGCTGGGGTGAGGTCGTCTTCCTGCGCAATCGCGTCGGTGGCTATCGGAGGATCTTCGGTCACGCCTTCCATGGATATATTTGAGTATTCCCACAGACGGCGCCAATTGTGGTGAATGTGGTTTGGAAATACTCTTCAAATCCTGGAAGACGCCAACGATCCTCTTCTAGTCACCTGCAAAAATACAAACTCCGGTCGGGGGTGCCGGAATTAGCACTCCGACGGACAAGTCAGTCCTCCTCCAGAAAGCTTGCTTACTAAGTTTATCGAAGTGTTTCTTACCTACCCCTTTTTGATCCACTACCATTGTATTTATACTCGTCTCTTCTGATCCTCGGGACCCGGGTCTACTTTTTCAATCATTACCTTTCCTTACACTCGGCTTCAGGGGCTTTATCCTATTCGGCCTAGTCATCATATTCGGCCGATCTCCCCAAACGAGATTTTTACCCCTGGTGCCTAGAGGCCGAGATATTACTCCTCTACCTTTACTGAATATTCGGCTACCACAAAAGGGTTTCTCAAAAAAAAGGGAACAAACTCTATATACATGGCCTAGAATATATGGGGCCAGGGCTACCTTTTGTTGCAAAACAAAAGCTTTGGGAAGAGGGGCAAATTCAGGCATAATTCTTTGGAAGGAGGTGCAAAAGAGGAATTTGCAAAGCCAGTATAATAAGAATGAAAAGAATTCCCTATCAGTTACCAAGCCCTCTCTTTTATTCTCAACTTTAACAAAATCACTGTAAGATGAGTTAAGAGAGGAGAGAGAAAAGGAGACTGCTAAGTCAGGGAAATCTGGTGTGATAGGGGTACCAATAGGGGGGACTCTTAGTAGATGGCAGATATCAAGAACAGTAGGGGCCATCATCCCACATATCTAAATTGAAAGAAATTAAAGATAGGGTTCCAAAAACATAAAGCAGCAGGAACTAAGAAAGGGTCCTCTGGGATAGTTACCCTAGATAACCGGAGAGCGTCGAGGAGGCAGAGCTCTTGAAGGTCTAATGTCCTAGCAGGGATGACCCGGTCATACCATTCTTGCCACTCCGGTCTCACCGTGGGCCAGCATCGGTGAGGGTGATTGATCCTCCAGTTCCTCCAATCTAGACCACCTTCATAAAGGAGACATTAGTTCTCCAGACGAGGATATAGGGCTGGAAGCTCAGTAAGAATCTCCTTGAATATAGACCCGAGCACGTAATCTTGTTGTACATGTCGACGAGGGACAAAGATACGCCCATCGATGGCGTTTTTCTCCCCAGCCTTGTACTTTTCACATTGTATATCAATAAGCCTTTTCAAGGCTACAGATGAGCTCACACACTCTGTGACTGGCACTTTTGATGAGGAAGAAGCCATTATGTTTTCCCAGAGAGTGAAGAGAGGAGTAGAGAGAAGTGAAAGGCTGATGAGGGTTTGTACGTTAAAAGCGTAAGTGATCCAGAACGCGAAACAAAAGGGTTTTTAAAAGCCTTTGTGTCCGGAAAATATACCCTATAAGTCGTTAAGTACTAAAAGTACGAATACGAGGAGTCTCTTCTAAAAAGTTTTGGAGGGAAAAAGCTCATTCCGGATGGTGACGCCAGTTCAATGCAAGATATTTGGCTTCGAGACCAGATTTTGGCGCCAAAAAATCAAACAATAACGGCTTCGAAATATAGAAGTCGGCTTCGAAGCATAGTTCATGTTTGAAATGTGAAGATACTCAAGGATTGGTTTACTCCAAAGAGATCAAAGACCTGTAGTAGGTTTCTTAACAAAAGTAAAACCCTTGAGGCAAAGCTTTAGGACCCTTAAGGAACAGAACATTTGTTCGAAACATCCAGATCGATGGTGGGTTTATATATACACAGAGAATTGCTTGTTCGATTAAAACAAGTGTACCCCGAGGGCAGTTTCTGTATTGTTGTAAATATGGACTGTTGCAAAACTAACCATGACTATATTTTGGTTATGATTAAAGCAATCTTTAAGGGATAAGATTGTTAAATTCGAAGCATCAATTCTAAACAAAAATCAACAAGAATTAGTAACTATAGTCCACAAATTGGAGAATTCGTCTCAAAACATCCTTATTGGAATTGATTGGATCTATATTCAAAGGATAAAATTATTAAATTCGAAGCACTGATTTTAAATGAAAATCAGCAAAATTGTCAATTTTATTCCAAAAATTGGAAGAATTTGTGTTGATTTTAGTGTTTTAGCAATAATATCCAGCTTTGAAGAGTTTGTTCTAAAAGAAGTTCGAAAATAGGTTTTTGAAGATGAATGGAGAAAAAAGATCAAATAATGCCAAAACAGTCTTGGTTGTATTGAAGAAAAGCAGTTACATCGAATGACCCTCTTTGGGTACGAGTTCAAGCTCATAGAAATAAGAAATGGAATAAATAACAAGATCATGAAATGTTGCCCAACTATGGTCAATGAATTTCGTTTCTTTCTTCATTCTATTCTCCATTTCCTCCAAGACTGGCTGCTGAAGTTGGTTTGCTCTCATTTGATAAAAGAGCTCTTCAGCTTGCATTTCGAATGCTGCTTCTTTCAATCCTCGCTCCAGTTCGCCCATATCCATGCCATCGCTGTACGCAGAGTTTTTATTCTGGAAATCATCGAATTTGTTGATGAGTTTCTCTGCTTCGTACTGGGCATGAACTTGAAGGGATGAAAGTTGGTCGAAACATTGGGCGGTTGACATAGCAGTCCGGTACCAATGAAGGAGTAATGGGAGTTGGTCCAGAAACATATGGAGTTCTGCTTGAGCGGTGGGGTTGAGGACCTGACCCCGAGTTAGTATATCGCAAGCCCATCGAAAATTCTTAGAAGGAACATCTTCCTCAAAAAGGCTGCAAGCAAAAATTGAGCTTGCTTTCGCTCAACTGGAGTAGGAGGAGGCGAATGTGTGTAAGGAAGAAAGACCTTATCCACCAGAAGGGTAGACCCCAGTTTCTCTATCCAGCTAGGAGTTAGCGAAGAAGAAGGTGTGGATGCTTCTATTTTAGGAGATAGAGAAGAAAGTGTGGATGTTTCCATTTTAGGAGTTGGCGCAAGAGAGGAAGGAACAAAGCCATTAATATAACCAAGCCAATCGGAAGAGCAGAGCTTCGCCTTCTTGGCTAGAAATGATGGATTGTGCCCTTGCGCCTCTTCTAGGCAACGGGCGGCAAACATTTTCCTTGTAGACATGGAGGATGTGTACCATGCTACGAGTAAATTATCCTCCAAATGGCGTCGATGGTCGATAGATACATAAGGATAAACCACCGAGCTTCGAGCATCGGAAGGAAAATCTAAAAGGTCAGTGAATTCAACGAAATGGTGATTAACTCGCTCCCTTAAGTCACAAGCCTCAGATCCCAACCAACCAGGGGTCCCAGAACCCTCGAAGGTAGAAGAAGTTACAGTTCTATCCCACACAGACTGCGAAGAAGAGTCTCCTGTGTCCATATCTACAATTTTCTGAATTGAAGGATTGAGGGCAATATGTTCGTAGTCTAAAGGTTGATAACTTGCAAAGGCCTCCATGACTTAGATATAGAAAATTGAGTAAGGTGGCTAATTAATGCATGGAATTTCCTTCAAGAGGAAATAGCATCACCGGATTACTCTTCAGGTGCTTAATCAATGGAAAAGGAGTTTGGTTCAGCCATGAAAAGGATACCAGTCCGTTCGATTACTAAGTTGGTGGAGATGTTCCAAAAGTTGGAAATGAAATTAATGCAGCTAATCACCAATAAGTGACGGTTGTGTTTCAGAATATAGACTCCATACACGTTCTAAAAACGCAGGAAAAGCTGTGATCCACTAATATCACCAAGTATTGGATATATTAGTGCGGGGGGTAATGTTGGCTACATATTTTGTAAAAGCCAGTTACAATTTGACGCGTGGCAGAATAAGGGTAATATAGGAAGACTATTCAAGTCTTCGATCCTGATCGTACACGTGGCAGTTAGTATTGGTTTTCACATGGTCTGAGTCACATTGGATCAGTGAAGAGGTGCAAGGTCATGGCTTCAATGGTTACCCAGATTCAAATTCAAATATAGGAGGGAAGCCTAACTGCAGGTGATAGTGGAACTATTTGTAAGGCAGCATGATCAGCAATCATGGAGGAGCAGTTCGACGGTTCAAAATGCAGTTCGATGGTCATTCTTGAGAAGTATAAATAACGGGGAAGACCCCAGAAAAGTCCCCAGACTCAGATCATACAAACCAGTCATTTACTCTATATTTTCCTTTCTAGTCTTTACATTTTCTACACTTTAAATACCTGTTCTTTACATTCCTGTATTTTAAATTCCTGCACTGCACTTCGTTCATAGGAGTAGTTTCATGGAGTAGTTTCGAGTAGACTGTCACTATAAACCTCTATGAGGCTGAGTTCGAACCATTGTAAGTTTTTCATTCTAATGAAATACTTCAATTGCTCTTCATTTATCCGTTATTTCATTTAATTTCTCCTAAGTCAAGCCACCAGTAAAAGTCCTCTTCATTGAGGCTGAAAGAACTAAAACACAATCGTCTGATAATTGGTTGGCAATTAATACTTCTGTAAGGACTGATTGATCCTTGCTGGCACGTTCGCATTTACAAAAATACCCTTCGAAAGCCAAAAAGCCAACACATACACTTATGACCAAGGTAGTTCCAAAAGCTCATATCCAACATCATTGTTAAGACTATTCATCAAATTTCATGTTTCTAGAATCAATTTGATCAAACCCATTATTAAATTAAAGTTACAAATTAGGGCTTTAGGAAAATTTTGGGCTTTCCGCTCCTTTGCATAGAAAGATTCAATAATCTCCATTTCTAACAATAATCAAGAAGGATATGCATAAACTTTTCCACAATATAGAGCATAACCCTCTTTTTATGATCAAACCCACTTTATATCATAAACATATCTCATACATCTTCTATACTTAGAAAATACCACATAAGTATCCCAAATCAATGACATATCAAGTTAATAAGTACCCCTACCTCAAAAGTGAAGGTAAAAGATGAAAACCTGATTGCAAAGCCAAGAAAACGGGAAAAAAAAAAATCGGCAGAACCTTCGAACCAAGCTTGCTCTTTAATCTCCTTAGAAGATCTAGGGTAGATTTTGGGTAAAATCAAGAGAAATCAAGTGCTTTAGGGCTATGGAAAGTGAGAGAAGAATGGGTTTAGATTGACTTTTAAATCTGCTATCCTAGACAGACCGCTCGAGCGAACATTTCATCGCTTGAGCAATGAACACAATTTCGAGCAGTAAATATAAGGTCGCAGAAGGTTTGCAAGTCTACAGTGAAAATACTGGGAGCCTCTCATCTCCGCTCAAGCAACCACTTGATTGCTCTAGCAGCCTCCCAGAACAGAATGTTAGAAATTGGATTGGGTCGTGTTAGTACGCTTTAGTTTGGGGTTAGTTTATTATTACTTTTAGTATTCTGGGAGTTAGTAGTGACACATAGTTTTCATATTTTGTTCAGGGCACTAGTTGGACTTTTGTACTCTATTAAAGGATTATATTGTTTTGTTTTTAGATGAGTAGTTACATGCTACATAATTTTATAAATGTTCCCTTACCCTGAACTATTGGAAAAGTAAATTATTGTTTCAAGACTAAACTGTTTTGAGAAAATTATTATATTACCAATGAAATTAAATTGTTTTCGAAGCATTGGTAAACTTGGCATACAGTAAACTGTTTGAAATGATCTCATGTTTGTAATCGTGAACTACCATGTTTAGCGAAACTGAATTGTATTGATTATTGCGACCATATTTATATAAAAGTCTAGGGAATTTATTACACTGTGTGTGGTGACTCTGGCCACTAGAGAACGGATCTAGGTTAGGCTGCGATGACTTTAGTGCTCAACAATTGTAAGGAACAGACTTGGGCTAGGCTAGGTGACCTTTAATCAGATCATCTTAGAAAAAGGGTCCGGATTGCCACCCTAAGGATGACTCTTGGTTCGATATTGGATCTAACAAGCTTATTGCCTTGAGAACTTTGTGGCATGTTACTTGTTAATCATGGTACCCAACTATTATATTGATCATGTTGTTATCTATTTTAAGTGGAGAATCTCATTTGTTGTGTTCTTGAGGGACATTGATATTTTTATCTAAATTGTGGAACATTGTTTTTTTATCAGATTGTCTTTATCAAAACTGTATGCTAATCTGGTTTATTTTGTTTACATCTTATTTTGGAATGGAACCCTATTTTCATAACTGTATTTACTATCCACATTTTTACTCATTGACCTATCAATTGTCTTAGTTGTTTAACATTTTCAAGTGATAGAATGACTTAGAATAGACTCATGGCTTAGAAACGACTCAATTTTATGGACCTCTAAAACATTCATTTTTTTTATTATTAGTTTTTTTAGATTGTTATGTCAATTTTGTGCATACTTTTTGGTTGAAATTCATTTAGGATTATTTTGTTATGTGGGTTGTTTGTGTCCCATTTGTTTGGATGGTATTGATTAGGGTTGGTTTTGCCCGCTTATACTTATGACTTGGGACTAGATCCTGTTTTGATTTATTTATGTCAAGGAACTACTATTACTTTTATTCTATATGGTTATATGGTTTTTGTTTAGGTTTATGTGTGCCTTGAGCTAAAGCCCTATGGGCCATGGCCGGTCATACTCGGATTTAGGGTGTTACAAATGGTCCCATATATATATATATTCATTTCACAAAGTCTCATTATTATATGTTGAAATAATATTTCAAAATATGTACTTTTAAAACAATGATGAAACATGTCTCACAAGATTTTTTAAAAGTACGAATATATGGAGACCCTAATTTTTGTAATTATCTTTGAAACCTTAATCTTCAATTTATTTCAATTTAAACCTTGAATTATCGCTTTATCGCAAATTAAACCCTAGGTACGAAACGCTTCGTGGGTGAATCCGATCAAACCCTAATCAATCCCAACAACTAGATGGTCACTTTTAAAACCTAATTATGAATATCAAAACCTTAGAAAATAGTTTAATTCCATAAAAATCCTAACTCCTAGGTGACGCCCATTTCATCCAAATTTTCTAATCTCTTTGCAATTTGTTCCAACAGGACCTGAATTAATTATTTTAACTATTTTATTATAATTATATATTAATAAATGCTAATTTTTAAAAATTTCATATTTCATCCTTGTCATTTTTATTTTATTGCATTTTGGCCCTTTCTTGAATTTATTAACGTATTTTGTACTATCTATACTTTATATTATATTATAGAGAAAGTTTCATTTTATCCCCCCGCCTCAATGATCAATTTAACCCATGTATTTCTTATAGTTTCAATTTTATACCTAAAATATTTGATTTGGATGCCGTTAGTTACCGTTTATAATCAAACGGAAGTTGTTGACGTGGCACTAAAATTTTGTTTGAAATTTTATTTTACCCCCTAAACTATCTCAAAAATATCAATTAGATCCCAAAACTTCATATTGTTTAAGGGTCTAATTGATATTGTTGGGATAATTTGGGGGATAAAATGAAATCTCAAATGAAGACAGCAACAAATGCCGTCTAATTATAGACAATAGCTGACAACATGGGTGAATTTGATCCAAAATTGAATAAAATAGGTGTAAAATTGAAAGCATAAGATGTACATGGGTTAAATTGATCATTGAGTTATAGATTTGGGGGCAAAATGAAATTTACTCATTATTACATACACATAATATCTTATATATATATATATATTATATTCAATTTGTACCTAAGAAATGAGAGGTGGTCGGCTAATGAGGGGAAAGAATGGGGCTTGACCAATTTCACCCAAAAAAATAAAAAATAAAAAATGTATACCTGCCATATTTTTTCCCAAAATAATGGGACTTGTCTTCAAACCCTAACTAGGCCTCCAACCAAGCTTGATTACACTTTAATTAAGGAAACTTAAATCCTTAATTGATCCTTCATTCCATTCCATTCCATTCCAATCAAATTGTCAAAAATCCAATTCCAACTGAACCAAGGGCACTTTGGACCTTTCAACTCCCATCCCAAATTATTTTTCCACATAATATATGGGTAATTCTATTTCCACACACCAAAATATCTCACTCCACATCCTCTCTCAATACACACACCAACTAATTTTGAATTTATAATTTTACTCAATGCACAATCTTTTTGCCAAAAATATCCCTCTCTTTAATATTGAAATCCTAAACCAACACTCATTCTCTAGTTAGTGAAGAGCAGTTCTTCACGCATTCCAGCAATGGCCTAGTGAAATTGTTGCCATTCACTGTCAATTCCTTGAGAGCAAGACCATTGCACAATCTTGGTGGTAGTTCTTCGGAGAAGCTATTGTCAGAAAAGCTAACATTCGATGATAAGAGACTGTTCTTCCCAAAGTCACCAGGGATGCTGCCGAAGAAATTATTGGTGTAGAGAGAGAGTGTTTGTAGATTAATAAGGCTAGATAGTGTATTAGGAAAATTCCCACTCAATTGGTTAGTGTTGAGATCAAGAGATTGCAATGAACTCAGATTTCCAAAAGTGTAATAGCGGTGGCAATAACGGTAGGCGGTAGCTAGGGTTAGGGTTAAGAAATTAGGATTTTGGTGGAGAAGATAAGGACACTTTAGTAATTTTATTTTAGGACAAAATTGTAATAAAAAATAAATCATTAAGTGTGCACACAAAGGAAAGTAGATGTGTAGAAATAGAATTTTCCATAATATACATCTATATCTCTCATTCATTCATATTGTGGCTGAAAAAAAAAATTTTAAAAAAATATAAGAGAGAGAGAGAGAGAGAGAGAGAGAGAGAGGAAAGCAAAAGAAAACAAAGGAGAAAGCTTGAATCTATTGATATGTGTTACATATCACATATGTATAGTTTTGGGAGGTCATACACTTCTATGATCTTGAATCTTTCAAATAGAGTGTGTTTCTCCTTCTTCTTTCCATTTCCACTAAGCTGTTTTTTACCTTTCTTGATTTTATTTTCATATCAAAAATTCATAAACTTAAGATCTATTTCGAAGGGGTGTTATTTGATATGTGTAGAGTGTGTGTGGATTTTGGTAGAGCTTGAATGAGTTTTTTTATATCCCAAATAATTTTTCTAAGTTTGTGACACAAAGAACCAAAAAAACAAGCTCTCCTTCTACAATTTTAGAAAAATTTTCTTCAGTTCATTTTTATGTCAAAAGTTTCATTTAGATGGCAACTTTCACTGAATTTTATTTTGAGTTCAAATGAGTAAGTATTTTGTGAGACACACCATTTTTCCTAACAACTGACGAATTTGGACATAGTCTAGTATTTCTGAAATATCTTAAAATCTAAAAGGCCTATTCTGTTTTTGTAAATTAGAAATGAAACTAGACACTTTTCTCTAAAAATCCTCCCGAGATTACGTCCATAGGGCCACAAAAAGTATTTTTTCCATATTTATTTCTAAACCGGTTTGAATTTGAAAATCTGATTTTTTTTTTTAGGTGAATAAGTCATAAAATAAAAGACAAAAGAATACACATAGACAAGGGGCATACCCCAGGCCCTAAGAATAAACAACAAAGACACCTAGCTAAAACAACAAAAAAACTGATAAAACAAACCTATCAACACAACGACCAATCTAGACCAAGAACAACCACAAAATCTGTTCAATCACTACGTACTAGAATATGGAGGGAAAGAACAACAAAAACCAAGCTATAACCTTCACTCAATCACAAAGCCAGAACAACAAGCAAAAAGAAAACCGCACGCCAAAAAGCCATGTACAGCCCACATGTGAGCGCAATACCCAAACTGGAAACAACAAAGGCTAACCAGCATCAACAGCCACATCAGCAGCATGAATAGCCACATAGCAGCTGCACTCTGCCAGCAAAACACAACCCACAGCAGCACACTCTGTAACAGCAGCTCCTTGAAGTCAGCTACAGCAGCTCACTGCAACAACACAGCAGCAACAGCATACTGGCAGCACAGCAAAGGCCACACTGCAGCTCACTGCAACAAAACAGTAGCAACAGCATACTGGCAGCATAGCAGCAGAAGTCACAAGAAGCCAGCATCAGGAGCACCAATACAGCAACACCAGCAACAAGAGACAGCCACAGCAGCAACAGCATACTGGCAGCACCAGCACCACCAAGAGCCATAGAGGGGAGCTCTAGAGATATAATAGAAGCAAAACACCAAGCTACAGCAGCTATGTGAACTCCACAGCAGTGGATAACTTGCCAACTACCTCCATTAAGAGTCCTGCAAGGCCAAGGAATCAGCACCACAGTGGACAATTCAACAATCACTCAATGCATGATATTCTCCTCATATATATAAGCTCAGTCACTCAATCCACAACACTCATCTCACTACAATGCAACAGATATGAGACCAAAACCAAAATAAACAACACAATTTAGAACACCCTTCGCTCAACCCTCAACAACAACATCCCTAACCAAGGCTAGCTGAGTACCTGCAAACAAATATAAATATATGTAAAAGTTCACACCACTCAACCGTTAACATAAACTGATCACACCAGCTCGGCTCACTTACACTCAACACACATTCCCTAACAAAGGACCAGCTGGGAATCTGCGAAGACAACAGTTAGAAAGAAACTTTGAGGGCTCACACACTCAACCCTCAAAACTCTCTATGTCACTCACAGACCTATTTTAGGACTCACATCCCTCAACCCTTTTCCCTATAATGTACCAGCCAAACCTTCCACAGCTAGATAACAAATACAAAGAAAATACAGAGAAGCCAACAGCACACCCCAAATCCAACAAATCTGCCAACCGATAGCAAGCTAATCAGTATCTAAACCAGATCAAAAATCACTCTAGCTAATGAGACCCCTGCCAACTTCAGTGTACGTGTAAACAAAAACATTAGCCATTTGATTGTATAATAGAAGGAGGAAGTGACCACTCCTTTATATGACAATCATTTGCCTATTCAGTTTTAAACTTGCTAACAGATAACAACCTGTGTCTGATCAGATTTTTAATCCTACACAACACAGAAATCTCATTTGACTTTTTTGATTGGAAAATTCTACAATTTATTTCATGCCAAATACAATAGATGGAACAAGTTAGCACAAGTTTGTAAATAGTAGTGAACAAAGACTTACTATGTGTACGACTAGAAAACCACGCAGAGCCTCTAATACCAAACATAACCATCCTATCCAAGGTGCTGAGCTTATTCTGAAAGGCGGGCCAACCCACAGTGCTAACTCTAGGAATATGACACTTAAACCAAAGCAAAGTAGACCAATGAACCTTGGGACCCTAAGGCCTCCATTCATTCCAAGATGACGTAATAGAGAATTCACCATCAGCAGAGGGTTGCCAAACAATCCTATCCTCACTCAAACTAGATCTCAAACTCTCAGGTATACTACTCTTAATCTCATCTAACTCCCAAGTCTGACAACTAGGCCACCTCCACATAAGGCCATTGAAAATAGACCTTAGCTTGAGCTTGTATTCCTGAATCATAAATAACCCTATCACCAAACTGTAGACGTCCCCAAACGTCCCAGGAGGGCATCCTATTTTGTTCATTGGGCTCACTACAGTTCAGGACTCAATGTCACGGTCTTGTATCTAATCTCACAGAGTACAATGCAAGACCGATGAATCATCAAAGAGTTGAAATCCGGCAAATCGTTTTGAAAAACAGATTTTTAGAAAGAAGTGCCAAACATGGACTGCTTTTCCAGATACAGAGTCGCCACCTAAATATTTATTTTGAAGGAATTTAGGAAACCCTGACTCATGCCTAAGGCCACGTGTCCGTCATCACCAAAGTTGCCTCGGCTCGGGAACTTGGATACGATTGGGGAAGGTCACTTCGTGAGCACCCCCACTCGCCCGATCAAAGATCGGCCTCTACTAACCATGATATCAAGTTTTGAAAACATTATGTGCTCTTATCCCGGTTATTAGCTGAGAATTACTATGTGAAGCACGCAGCATACAAGTATAGACTGGATCGCCTGAGTTGTAACAAAACATTTCATGTTTGTTTTTTAAAGCGGTTTGCTACTCGCAAGTAGGCTAAAATGCGGATTTTGCCACCCTCAAGTGGGCTTAGAAAACATGGTGATTTGCCACTATCTAGTGGGCTTAAAACTCGCAATCAATAAATTGTTCCAATTCAGATAATCCAACCTCCACCCACAGGCATTCAAGCAGTTATATCACATAAGCACTTAGCCTCATGGTAAGCATGCTATCATGGCAGTCACTCACACACATGCAAGGATGCTAAAGCATAAATACTTACCGAGTACTCCAAGCCAAAGAAAGAAGCTAATTACAAGCATGCATGAATCCTAGCTATGTCAAGAATGCCTAATACAACACATACAAAATGCAACTAAGATAGGCTTGGCTATTCTAAAATGTCATGTGAAATGCAATTTGATACATGTATTTGTAGACGTCCCCGAACGCCCCGGGAGGGTTAAGTCCCGTTCCGTTCATATTGGGGTCACTACAGTTTAAGGACTCAAATGTCACGGTTCTTAATCTTAAACCAAAGAGTCCAAATCCGGCAAATCGATTTTGAAAACAGATTTTTTTGAAAAGAAGTACCAAACATGGACTGCTTTGCCAGATACAGAGTCGTCACCTAAACGTTTTTTAATGGGAAATTTAGGAAACCTTGACTCAGTGCCAAAGGCCACGTGTCCGTCATCACCAAAGTTGCCTCGGCTCGGGAACTTGGGTACGATTGGGGAAGGTCACTTTGTGAGCACCACCGCTCGCCCGGTCAAAGACTGGCCTCTACTAACCATCATATCTATTTTTAAAAACATTGTGTGTTCTGATTCCGGTTATTAACCTAGATTTACTATGTGATGCGCACAGCATACAAGTATAGACTGGATCGCCTGAATTGAAACAAAACATTTCATGCTTGTTTGTTTGAAAATGGTTTGATGGTGCTACTCGCAAGTAGGCTAAGACGTGGATTTGCCACCCTCGGGTGGGCTTAAGAAAACATGATTTTGCCACTATCTAGTGGGCTTTAAAACAAACATTTGATGAATTGTTCCAATCCAAATAACCCAACCTCCACCCACAGGCATTCAAGCAGCTATATCACATAAGCAAATAGCCACATGGTAAGCATGCTATCATGGCAGTCACTCACACGCATGCAAGGATGCTAAAGTATAAAACTCACCGAGTACTCCAAGCCAAAACAGAAACTACATTAGAAATCATGCATAATCCTAAGTATACAGAAATGCTTAATGCAATACATGCAAAAATGCAAACTATAGCAGGCTCGGCTATTCTAAACATGGCATATGGAATGCTACAGCTAACATGTATTCAACTTGGAATTGAAGTACAAATGCAGTTAGTATGATGCGCCGAGCCCGGTGCATGCAAAACAGATGAATGAATGCCAACATGCTATCATACTGTATGCTAATTGAAATATGCCCTAATCTAACCATCATAAGCAGGTAAATAAAAGGGAAGAAAGGCGTGGGATTGGAAGACATACATCACACTCACCCACACTTATTACAATTATGCCCTCGCGCAGAGGGTCCGAATAAATATACAAATCTTAATAAAAGAATAGTATACCCAAATATGTAAAAATTCCTAATTAATTTACAAATTAACTAAGAAAATAATAATCGCATGCAAGCCGTGGACGCCTTTGATTCTGATGAATGATGTATGTTTAGGCTGCCTTGCGTGGAAATCCACTGGGATGCCCCAATTAGCCTCTGTTTTGCAATTGTTCTTGGAAAGCGCGCCAAGCCTCGAAAGACTGTTGATTCTTGATTTTGCTGCAACAGAGAGCAGGAAAGGGGCATAGCAATGTATTTTTACAAATGTATGCATGCCTCGATCCTCGTGCCACCAATCACGTATCTCAATGCATGATGGCCGAGGAGTCGATCTGCACAATTCAATATGGAACGAATGCACATGAAAACTCAACTAAACCTAACTCCATCATGGATAATCCGGAGTGTCGGTGACTGGGGAATTGAGACACGTTCCGTCACTCGGAGTACGAATTGTACCTCGTTTCTCGTGCCCGGGCTAACTCCTATCCCGAACAAGATGCAATATGCATGATATGCAACTAAGATACAACCTAACATGCGAAAGGCTATGAAATGGCATACACGATGCACGAGAAAACATGGCATGCACAATGCGCTAATATACGGCCTAGCATACGCAATACTATGGAATGAAATGGCATACACAATGCAATATGGGCTTACACCAACACAAGTGGACCTCGGCCACACTCACATAGGAGGCCATAATGATGAAAATGAGACAACTTGGGATACGTGCACACGTGCACGCAAACCGAGGATCGAACCTACGGCACAGAATGCCACTCTAACAAGACATGGAAAAACATGGAATATGGCATATGATCATGCAATTTTCAGAGGCAAAATGATACCCGATGCATGGAACGAGTCCCGAAACATGAATTTTGGCGCATGAAATGGCCTATAGCTATGCAATGCACGCATAATTTGAACATGAAGTATGAAGACAAAAGCTATCCAGCCCCAAAACAAGCATTTTTACAGTTTAAATCATGGCCAAACAGTGACCACAAGTGGGACTAAATTAGCATGCAAAAATGGCTCCGCAAGGGAGGTAATGCAGCAAGTCACAAATGCTGGCCCCAAACAGAGAAGGGGCTTCTACAATATTGAAGAGGGGCCAAAAATATGATGTTTTACAGTTTATAACAGGTCCCAAAAACAGATACAAGTATGCCAAAGATCTCATGCAAGAAAGGGGCAAAGAAGCAAGTAGTGGCTGGAGGTCTCAAACAAGTGAGGGCCCTTCAACAATGTTGAAGAGGGACCCATAATATGGCTTTTTACAGTTTAGCACCAGCCCCAAAACAGTATACATGTATGCTCAAAATATCATGCAAAATGAGGCCACCAAGAGGGCTATAACATGAAGTATACAAAGGGTGTCTCAAAAAGGCATAGACCCTTAATGAAACATGAATAGGGGGTCAAAATAGGGCCATTTTCAGTTCAGACCAAAGTCCAAAAACAGAGACACAATAGGCTAATAAATCATGCAAAAATGGGGACCAAAGAGGGGTTCAATGGCAAGTGACACATGGAGGTCCCAAACAGTGATGAGCCCTTATTAAATGTTAAACAAGGTCTCAAAATAAGCCTATATACAGTTTACATCATGCTCCAAAAAAGATTACACATAGGCCAAAAATACTATGCAAGATTATGGCATACAAAGGGGTAATGAAGCAAGTGCAAAATGGGGGTCCCAAACAGGGTAAGACCCTTAATGAAAGATGAAATAGAGCTCAAAAAAATACTATTTTCAGTTATGGCCAGAGCTCAAAAGTGTAAGTAAGAATGGCTAAGAAATGATACAAAAATGAGCACAAAAGAGGGAGAAATCAACTCACCCTTGTAAACCAACTCTTGGCAACTTCTTGGACCAAGTTTGGGTGCTCCTCAGCTCTGGAAAGCAGCTCCAAGTGGCTAGAATGGAGGTGGTGGTGTGGTCCTAGGTGGTGGTGTAGAAATGGGTGTAAGAGCTTAAGGGTTTTGAGGCTTAGAGTAGAGAGAGAGGGAGAATTGATGCAAGGCTCTCAAAACAAATTTTGTAACCCTAAAATATGAAGGGGAGGGGCTGTATATATAAGCAAAAGGGGTGGAAAAGAGGGGGAAAAAAAGGGGGGGAAAACAAACCAAGTTTCCCCCCAAAATGGCCAAACCCTCGGACATGGGTGTAGTGGAAAACAAAATTCACTTCTAGGTCACACTTGGGGAGGGGGGCATGGCCGGCTAGTTTAAAAGGGAAAAAAAGTTATTTCACCAAATAGGTGGCCGGTCAGCCAGATTTTCTAGCCGGCCAGCTACTTTCAGGACAAAAAAAAGGCTACCGGGAAGAAAAGTGGCCGGTGGGTGATTGGGAAGTCCAATGGTGTCCATTCAAGTGTCCAAATTAAAGCCCCGGAAGTTATCTTTCCAATGGCACAAACCTTGCATTAAAATTCCTCCTGTGGAAAAAGTTATGCCAGTTTCCGTAAAGCCGCGCAGATTTTGGTCCAACCGGAGTGATGCCCTACTTCAATCAACCATATCTCCCCCGTCCGGAATTGAATTTAGGAGATTATTGAGTGAAAAATGAAGCTCCGGGAGTAAGCTTTCCAATGGTGGTGGCCTCATAGTTTGATTCCAAGTATCCAAATGAATAGGCCCGATTCGGCGAGGGCTGCTCGACTTTCTTTTAACGGTTCATGCCCATTTTCTCCCCCGACTGGATTTCTTCCCTCTTCTCTTCTTTTCTTCAACTTCAAACCCCCAAGTAAGGTGTTTTGAAAGATTTTTTCAAAGATTTCATCTCTCTTTCATTCATTTCCACTTTGTCCTTGCTCGGTTTACCGAAAAGCGCAATTTTTGACAAAATGCGAGCCTCGGAACATCGCAGAAACTTTATTTCAAAAATGTTTTGAAAGAGAGGGTTTTAAGTCTAAAATCTTTTGATCGAGATCGTTCTGGTCCAGAACAGGGGTATGAAGTTGAGATTTGACTCTATCTCTTTGCTGAAGAAATTGAACCTTTGCCCTGCACACCTTTCTCCACCATGTAAATCATCAGTCGCGTCGAAGTCTTATGGACGGTCAAAAATGGGGTGTCTACAGTATTCAAACAGGAATTGAAATACAATGCAGTTAGTATGATGTGCCGAGCCCAGTGCATGTAAGACGAATGAATGATGCATGCATGCAAACATAAGTATGCTAATTAAAATATGCCCTAATCTAACCATCATAAGCTGGTAAATAAAAGGGAGAAAGACGTGGGGTTGGAATACATGCATCACACACACGCACACTTATTACAACAGTTGGCCCTCTCTCGGAGGGTCCGAATAAATAATACAGAGCAAATAAATAATTAACTACTCTAGCTAATTAAATATTACAAAACCCTAATTAATTAACAAATTAACTAAAAAACGAAATAAACTAGTATGCAGATCTATGGACCGCCTCAGCTCTGTTCCAAATGATGAAAGATGCATGCATGCTCGAGTCGCCTTGTCAGGAAATTCCTCGCGATGCCCCGATTTGCCTCTATTTGCAATTGATCCCGGAATATTGTACAAAGCTCTAGAAGGCTGCTGGTTTCTAGTTTGCTGCAATAGAGAGCAAGAAAGGGGCATGGCAAAGAATTTTCAACACGTGTGCGCACAACCACTCTCCCCGTCATTGCACAAGCTCTAGGGAGTATAGTCCTCGATCCTCGTGCCATCAATCACGCATCTCGATGCATGATGGCCGAGGAGTCGAATTGCATGACTCAATGTGAAATGAATGCACATATAAACACAACAAGGCCTAAACTTCATCATGGGTAATCCGGAGTGTCGGTGACCGGAAATTGAGACACATTTTGTCACTTTGAGTATGAAACGCCCCTCGTTTCCCGTGTTTGGACTAACCTTACTCCAAACACAATGCAATGAGATGGCATACACAATGCGACTAACATGCAACCCTAAATGCAATACAACCTAATCATGATGGCATGCAAGGGATGATATGCACACATGTAACCTAGCATACGCAATGCTATGGACTGAAATGACATACACAATGCACATGAGCTATATGGCATACACAATGCACACATACGAAGATGGACATACACAAAGGCATAATCAAAGCATACACAATGTGATGGTCAAACATGCAACAACATGAACCAAATGGCATACACAATGCAAGGTGGACTTAAACCAATATGAGTGGACCTCAGCCACACTCAAATTAGTGACCTAACACAATCGAAGTTAGACAAGAACGCTCATGCAAACATGCCCAATGTAAGGGACCGAACCTAAGGCATTGAATGCCACTCTACCAAAGCATGGCAAGGGATGACACATGGCATACAATGACACAAATTCTAGCTCTGAAATAGCATACAAGATGGTCCCGAAACATGTAAACACCTCACCCGATGCATACTAGATGACCTGAATACCGAAACTAGTGGAATGGATTACACTATAGGTATGCAAAACAATGCTCAAATGATGAAACCAACCCCAAACAGTCCCTATGCAGACCAAAATCAGTGGCTAAATGTGTTGGGATGGTGGCTCGGAATGCATTCAAATGAAGCCCATGCAATGGTCGGTAAATGAGGCATACAAGTCCAACTCTCTAATGCACTTAAAGAGTGGAAATCATGGGAATATGGCATGCATATAAGCTCTGAGATATGATGTTCCATGGCCCCAAAACATGAAAACACCTCAGTATATGCATGCGATGGACCTCAAAACTCAAAGTTAAGCATGGATATTGAACTACATGCATGCAAAACAAGCATCATTTGACCATGAGACCCAAAAATAGAGCTAAGGCAGTCCAAAACATGCACGAAATCAGTTTAAGGCAGGCCAAAATATGCTAGGAAAGGCGGCCAAAACATCATACAAAACACGCTAGTGAACCATGACTTACACTACTAGTATATGAAGCATGTGAAGGACTACCAAACCAGCCAAAAAAAGAAACATGGAATGCCAAAATATGACCAAAAAACCACTGGAACTCCGTCAACACATGCTAAAATGAGGTGCTCCTTTGAAAGGCTATGCAAGGGGTTACTCTACACGTGCAAGATAGACATTAGAAATGGCAAAACCACCTCCGAAAAGAGGTTATGAGGTCCCTAAAACTCATCAAAAAGGGCCTAAAAGGGGGCTAGGAAGCATGCAAGTGAAGGCTCCTTTGAAAGGCCATGAAGAGGGTTACTCTACACATGCAAGATGGACACTTAACATGGCAAAACCACCTCTGGACAGAGGTCATGCAGGTCATAAAACTCACAAATAATAGCCTGAAACATGGCTTGAAAACATGAAAATAGGGGCTCCTTTGTAAGGCCAAGAAAGCTAGTAAACAAGACAAGGGGTGAGAGGATCACCCCTCTCTGATTTTGATGCTCAAAAACACATAATAACCACTAAAAATCTGCTGGATTTCAGTGGTCAAAAGGGCCAACAAATCTCAACACAAAAGCCCTAATGCATGGCTCAAAATAAAGAGAAATGAAGCATGCAAAGGAGGTAGATAACCCCCAACAGAAAAGAGGTCTTAAACAAACATGTTAAGAAGCTTAAAACAAGACTTTTTTCAGTTTATGACAATGCCCAAATATTCTTGCAAATGGAGCTAAGATGTGAAGCAAAATAATGCTTAAAAGGGGAGAAATGAGTGTTACCCTTGTAGAGAAGACCTCCAGCAGCTTCTGGACCAAAGTAGCAAACCTTCAACCTCTAAAAACCAGCTCCAAGGTTCTTGGATGGATGGTGGAAGGGTTAAGCTAAGGGTTGGTGTGCAAAGGGCCAAGAACTATGGAGTATTTGAGCACAAAAGAGAGAGATATAGAGAGGTGTATATTGTATGCCTTATAAGCAAAGTCTGAACCCTTGCAATGGAAGAGGACCTCTTCCTTTATAGAGGAGAGGGGCTAAAGCTTCCTCAAGAATCTTAAACCCAAGCTTAAAGATCCTCTATACACGTGTATGGAGGATCAATTCTGAGGCTTCCAGCTGGCATAGCTGGCTAACACTCAGTGAGACAAAAAAAGAGAAAGCTGGCTGACTAGTTCAGGTGGTTGGCCGACCCCTTGCCCTGGTCGGCCGACCAAGTCCAAAAGGGTCAATCATCAAAAGCTGGTCGACAGCCCTGATTGGTGGTCTCCCAGATGAAAGCAACTCAATGATGGTATGGGAGACCAGAAAATGTGGCTCAAAAGTGAGAGAGACCACTTACTTGTCAAGAAAAACCGGCCGACCGGGGAAAGGTGGTCTCCCACCCTTGTACCACCTTCCTAACAATGAAACTAGGGTCCATGCCAAAAATGAACTAAGACGGATGCAAAACGAGGGTTCGGGGGCCAAAACGCGCAGCCAGCTGCCCCGAAAACTGACTGTTAAGCATCAAAGGTGGCGTGCGACCACAAAGGTGGTCTCCCAGGCCACAGTGTCCCTCCAAGGAGAGGAAACAAGGTGTGTGCCAAAAATCGGAGCAAAGGAGAAAGTTAAGCGGTCTCGAATCGAGGCGCACGGCCGACGGCTCCAAAAATCAAAAACTGGTCTCCAAATGGGAACAGTGGTCTATGACCACGAAAAGTAGCCTACGGCCACTAAGAGATGGTCTACGAGACCTCTCCCTCCCTTCGAAAAGAGAAAACAGAACCTGGTTCGCAAACCGAGGCAAAGCACAAAAGAGTCCCGAGGTCCGGAGGCAAAGCTCTCAGCCGAGACTTCGAAACTTCAGAACGAGCACAACATGCGCAATCACCGAGCACTCAATCGGTGACGTCTGAGTCTTAAGGTTGGTCAAAAATGGGGTGTCTACAAAAACATCCTATGAAGAGGCCCCAAAGGATGCCAGTGGTTCACTTTGCTTCTAATGTTGTGAATCAATTCAACCTTATGCCCCAGCATTTTCCTCCAAACCCAAGAAAAGTCACCGGGGACCTTCACATTCCAAAAGCACCTATCTTTCAAAAAATATGATTTAACCCATTGACACCACATAGATTGCTCACCATTAGCTAACAAAACCCAAACATGCTTAGACACAGCTGCCTTATTCCAAATGCCAACAGCCTTAAACCCAGGCCCACCTTCATATCTAGGGAGACAGAGATGACTTCAAGCCACTTTAGCACCAGACTTCTTTAAATCAGTGCCAGACCAAAAGAAAGCTCTAAGCAAAGCTTCAATCTCCTTTATGACCTTTTTTGGTAGGATAAACAGAGACGACCAATACACTTGCATAGAAAACATTATAGACTTAATGAGTTAGGCCCTCCTAGTAAACGATAAAGCCTTATTAGTCTATAACTGAATTCTCTTAACAACCCTAGAAGTTAGTTGAGAGCAATCTCTATAACTAAGCTTGGTAGAAATAAGAGGCACACCAAGATACCTCATAGGTAAAGACCCCTCCTTGAACTCCATAATAGCAAGTAGATCATTCCTCAAATGACAATCCATTCCTGCAAAAAGCATGCGACTCTTGGAAGGACTAGGAGTAAGCCCAGAGAGGTCCTCAAACTCAATGAGAGCTTCCTTGATAAGGGAAATAGAATGACTATCAAGCCTACAGAAAATCACAAGATCATCTGCAAAACATAAAAAAAATCTAAAATTTAGTGTTAATGTGCTCTCATTTGTGGTTTAACACTTCTATGCTATATCTCATAAATGTTTTAGCTTTGTGATATTATATATGCTTATTTTGTGAACTTATTTTATCATGTCTTAGTTGTCTCACATTTAGCTTCGGTTAGCTCTGTTGTGACTATCTGTTGTTCTAACCGAAAACATAATCAATTTAAGAAGGAGAAACTTAGTTGGGTGATAATGGGTTTCGTTACCTTGTGATGATCTAAAAAGATAACTGAAATGGTTGGTTTGATAATGAAATGATGGTGGGACGTGTTCCCATTGAGTTAAGTCTTCGCAAAGTGGTTGTAGCGTTAACCCTAAGATGGAATGGACATATTCAAACTCTATGCAGTGGTTTGATTTGGTGAGATAAGATTGGGTCCAGATAGGACATTCAGGAAAACAAAACCTTTTTGATTTGGAGGGATAGGGATGGGTTCAGGGTGATAAAAAAATTTTCTTTTGGTCGTCCCTTTTGAGGTCCATCGATTGTGTTGCACAGTATATAATTGTTGCAGACATCTGTGTTAAGGTCTGCAAAGCAACAAAAAGAGGAGTTTCAAATAGTCCGGTATTCAATCCTAGCGGTTGGGAGGACGAGTCTCTTTGAGGGACTCTAGTGGCCTTTAGTTTCATTTTTTAGCTAACTATTAACTTATATTGTTACTATCTAACTGTCACCCCTACTTGATGAAATGTTACTTATGTCTGTTATTGTATAGTTGTTGTTCATAACTGTTATTTTATTTCCTACGGCTTCTATACTTGTTCGTATTTTTCGAGGGGTGTAGAAAGTAGGTGTTTGGGTGTTCTTACTAGGTTTCGCAGTTCTCCTTGTTTTTAAATTGCCTTAGCATCCAATGCCATGTTCTGAAGAATTCACCAGCAAAGAAGACTTTGCAGAAGAGCTCGGGAGCTATGACGAACATGAATTGATATCGGATTTTCAATCTCATTATTGTAATTTTATTTTACATTTAATTTGTAAAGTTAGGGCTATGTTTTCTGTAAATATATTAAACTCTTATGTATTATTATTTATTTGTTGTAGACATTTGTGTTAAGGTCTACAAAGCAACAAAAAGAGGAGTTCCAAATAGTCCGGTATTCAATCCTAGCGGTTGAGAGGACGGGTCTCTTTGAGGGACTCTAGTGGCCTTTAGTTTCATTTTTTAGCTAACTATTAACTTATATTGTTACTATCTAACTGTCACCCCTACTTGATGAAATGTTACTTATGTATGTTATTGTATAGTTGTTGTTCATAACTGTTATTTTATTTCCTACGGTTTCTATACTTGTTCGTATTTTTCGAGGGGTGTAGAAAGTAGGTGTTTGGGTGTTCTTACTAGGTTTCACAGTTCACCTTGTTTTTAAATTGCCTTAGCATCCAATGCCATGTTCTGAAGAATTCACCAGCAAAGAAGACTTTGCAGAAGAGCTCGGGAGCTATGACGGGCATGAACTGATATCGGATTTTCAATCTCATTATTGTAATTTTATTTTACATTTAATTTGTAAAATTAGGGCTACGTTATCTGTAAATATATTAAACTCTTATGTATTATTATTTATTTTTGGATGTGTAACCTTAGCAGAATCATGTATTTCTTTGTTATTATATCCCTTGATATTTTCAATTTTTTGGATGTCACAAAATACCCATGTTCTAAAAAATAAATGATTGAGCGATAATCATTTTGAAAAAGCAGTTCTAAATTTCTCATAAAAATGCTTTTAAGTAATAAATGATCACATGTACTGAATAAAATATTTTATAGAACAATTTAATGGGTAAGGGAGAATTTTATCGAAGGTACATAACACACAAAACCACTCACCTGCCACCAAGAAAGAACAACTGTAAACGCAACACACACAAAAAAAAAAAAAAATCACTATTATCCTGAATTAAAGTACAAGTAAGGACTATTTATTACAAGTCTATTTTAATATCAAAATTAGACTAAAATAACCTCAAAAACAATAATGCTAAGGGTCAGGAAGAATTTGTCAAGAAAGGCTTCATGAATGAGTTGGCAGTAACCAACTCATTTTGGTGGACCCCCAATACATTATTAAAAAAGAAGAAAAAGGAGAAAAAGGAAAGAATATATTTTACCTAGAGAGAGAAAGTTCTATGATTCTATATTTCTACAACAACACACAGTCACATTAGCAGCAACAACAATCTCTAAAAATTGAAAAGAAAAAAAAATTCTCTTTGTCTCACATTTCCGGCAATTGACAATTAATACGCTGCGACTTTTATAATCTGAGTTTTTTTTATCACGATTTTTGCTGTGAGTTCTTGTAAGAACCCTATCTCCGATCACAAAGGTATGAAAATATAGCTGCTCTGTTATAGCAGTATGAAGATTTAGTAGCAGTTGCACTGTTTTTTCACTAATGGTTGTTGTTGTGTTGTGGTTTTGTAGCTAAGTTGTTGGTGTTGGATTAATTTTGAGTGGTGTTTTGCTTTTATCATGGTGGTTTGGTTGGTGCCTTACCAACCTTGGTTTTGTGCTAGCAAATGATTAGGCACATATGGGAGTGCCAACCTAGTTCGGATTGTTATTGTGTGCTGTGACTGTCACAACCTAAACTCGCCGCCATGGGTTTAGACCGTAACTAGCTAGTAATCCCAAATTACCTGGCCTCAAAAACAGAATTAACAGAATTTATAATACAATATATGAGGCCATAAGTGGAAACAGAATATAACAACTTGTCCATTGAGCTATGCATACAAGAAAATGACAAAATAGACATGTTATATCTCACACCCACCAGAACATAAAAGATTTTGCATGTCCAAGACCATTCAAAAACTGGCAAACCAAAAACCAAGGTTTATATATAGATCTGGTCTTTTATGACCATCAAAAGTAAATAAAAGAAAATCAAAATAAAAGCCTCGTGCGTGAGGCAACCTTGGCTGACTCCAAAATCTCGATAACCTTTTCTAATCTCACTAAGGCCAAGGCTGGACATCCCATTGCTCACCTACAGACATACACATAAACGGAGTGAGCTGGAAACCCAATGAATAATCTCTAAGTAAAGGGGTTTAATGAATGAGTTCCATAACTTATCAGAGTAATTCAAAAGGTTCTTGTCATAACTGAAACTTGTTTAAAAAACATGTAACAGAAAATACAGTTACCAAACCTTTCATTAATTGTCACATTGCGAAGTACCCGAAGGCCTTATTTTACTTATCGAAATGCCATACAGACCATTCATATTGAATTACTTTGTTTGGAACACACGTCTTGGTGACTCGTACAGAACATCACATTGATAGCTTAGCAGAACATCATTCAGATGACTGATATAGAATGCAGAACATCACATTGATGGCTTAGACAGGATGACAAACATCACATTGATGCCATATACAGAATGAGCTCATATAGAACGTCTTATACATGTAGATTCCATACAGAACGATTGACATCGAAGTCATACAGAACAATCATTAAGATCGACATCGTACAGAACGTTTACAATGGTTCATTGACTTTTGTCGAACGTCACTTGCGAATTATAGACAACATAGTGGTAACCGAATGGTCAAAGCACATTTTCATGCCATCGTTCATAAGGGAACTCATTCATTCTTAGCAAATCACATTTTTGGAATGCTTATCTCATTTTACACAATTCGGAGTTTTAGAGCATAGCTTAGTGCCTCAAAGTACTTGTTCAAAAATCTTAGACCATATCTCATTACTTATACAAAGTGTAGGTTTCATAGTTCATTACATAGCAAAACTACTTTCAAAGTAATTAATACTAAAATACTGTTACAAAGACATAACTCACCTCGAGTAGGTTGATGTTCTTCCACAATGTTCAAACCTACACAATTCACATATACACATATTGGAACACATTTTTCGAATCATATAATTCATCTTCTTTTTCTAATTCAATCACTCATGTGGGTTTCTCACTTATTAGTTCCTTATTAAGTCACAATTCATGCTTAGAAATGCTTCATAGAAGATGAAAACCAAGACATGAACACATAAAAACATGTCAAAATATGCTAAAACAGGGTTCTTTGCTCAAGCGCAACTTTGGTCGCTCGAGCGGTCTGCAAAACTTTGCAAAAGTACTGGTTGCTCAATTTTTATGCTCGAGCCAACTTTCTGTCGCCCGAGCCATGAGTGGTGCAAAACAAGGTTCGCTCAAGTGCAAGTTTTGCCGCTCGAGCCACCGTGCAATTCTTTGCAAAAATACTGAGAGCTTGTCAAGTTCACTTGAGCGCACACTTGGTCGCTCGAGCGGTCTGCAGATTTTCTGGGTTTTCCAGATTGCTCTTTGAAGCTCGAAAATGCATCTCTCATGCCCAAAGCTTTCATGGCTTACAAGAAACATGTAGAAACTCATTATAATGCATAAATTCATGGAAATTAAGAAACCACATACTCAAATCCCTTTCAATTTTCCAAAATAAGATTCAAAACTCCATATTCTTAACTCGTATGTAATGAATTGACTTTCCTTCTTTTCAAAACTTATGAACTTCACAAATTTGAGCCCAAAGGCTCATGCATGTTGTAGACACCCCATTTTTGACTGACCTTAAGACTCAACCGTCACCGATTGAGCGCTCGGTGATGGTGCATGTTGTGCTCGTTCTGAAGTTTCAGAGTTTTGGCTGAGAGCCTTGCCTCTGGACCTCGGAACTCTTCGTGCTTTGGCTCAGTTTGCGGACCAAGTTTTGTTTTCTCTTCCCGGAGGGAGGGAGACATCTTTTAGACCATCTCTTTGTGGTCGTAGACCACTTTTCCCTTTTGGAGACTAGTTTCCGATTTTCGCAGCTTTTGATCGTGCGCTTTGTCTCAGGACGGCTTAACATTCTCTGTTTGCCGTGGTTTTTGGACAACACCTTGTTTCCTCTATCTAGAGGGACACTGTGGTCCGGGAGACCACTTTTCTGGTTGTATACCATTTTTGGTGCTCGACAGCTAGTTTTCGAGGCTCCCAGCTGAGCGCTTTGCCTCCCAAACTCTCGTATTGCATTTATTTTGGTTTGTTTTTGGTAGAAACCTTGTTTTCCGTGTTTGGGAGGTGGTACAAAGGTGGGAGATCAGTTTTTCTCCTTGGAGACCACTTTCCTTCCCGCCAGCCGATTTTCTGGTCGGGAAACTAGTTTTCTTGGTCTTTGCGCCACCTTTTCTGGTCGGCCACCCCCTATTAGCTTCCTTTCAGTGTGGAGACCACCAATTCCCCCTGCCGACCACTTTTTTACCTGGGAGACCACTTGTAGCGGTCGGCCGACCACTGCAAGTAGCTGGTTGACCACTTTAGTTGGTCAGTAGCTTTTCTCCTGTTTTGGCAGACTGTGTGGATGCCAGCTGTGCCAGCTAGAGGGCACAGACTGTATCCTCTATACACGTGTATGGAGGGATGGCACCCAAGTTTTATCTTCTCCAAGAAGCTTTAACTTTTTTTTTCTATAAGAGAGGGTCTCCCTCTCCATTCCAGAGGTTCTAAAATTTCCCTAAGGCACAAGCATATATCTCCCTCTATATCTCTATATTTGGTGCCTAAAGAGTGTTGTTCTTCACTTTTACACCACAACTCTTAACCATACACCCCCATCATTGAACTGAGGTTCTTGGAGGACATTTTTGGAGGTTAAAAAGCTGGTTCTTAGCTGAGAAATCTGCTGGTTTTGCAGTGCTTCATAGGTAACTTCTTCTCTCCCTTTTAAGCTTTGTTTAGGTTGCTCTCTTGGTCTCCTTTGCATGCTTATTTAGGCCTTGCTTTCAACTGGAAAAAGTTTTGTATTTAAGTGTTTTTGATGTTTGTTTAAGGCCTCTTGGGTGTTGAGGGCTTTCTACCCTCTTGCATGCCTTGTTTGGCCTTGTTTTGTGCCATGCCTTAAGGCCTTTGGGTTAATCTTTGCTTGGACTTTTAGCCACTGAAATCCAGTGGATTTTCAGTGGTAGGCATGTGGTTTTGGGGCCTCAAATCAGAGGGGGGTGATCCTTTCTCTTTTTGTTTTGTTTGCTTGTATTGTTGGCATATCAAATGAGCATATGTTTCTACCATTTTGAGGCTTGGTCCAGGCACTTTTTTGTGACTTCTAGGACCTGCCTTGACTCTATCCATGGCTGGTTTGGTCATCTTTTGCATGCTTCTTGTATGTGTAGTGTAATCCCATTTGTGGCTCATCAAAGTAGCATGTCTTTCTAGCATGTATTGGATCCATTTCAGTGGGTTTTTGGTCATTATTTGACATGTCATGACTCTGTTTTCAGCTGGTTTGGTAGCCTCTTGGATGCTCCTTGTGCTTGTAGTATAAATCTTGCTTACTAGCTTTGTGCACATGATGTTTTGGCTCATTATTCTAGCATATTTTGGCCATGATCCAACATGATTTTGTTCCTATTTTGGGCTGTTTTTGCTCTGTTTTGAGGCCTCTTGGTCGAATGATGCTTGTCATGCATGCTTGTAGTGTAATAGCCTTGACTAGCTTTGAATTTTGAGGTCTCTTGCATGCTTAACTCGAGGTATTTGCATGTTTTGGCATCATTTAGAATGATATTTCAGAGCATGTGGGGTTGTTGCACTTCCATATTTTCCCCTCTTTAAGTGCTCTTGAGGGTTGTACCTTTACATCCTATTTGTGAGCCATTGCATGAGCCTCCTTTTTGTGCCTTTCAAGCCATCATCTCAACCCATTTTTGCTACTATTTTGGCCTACATAGGGTCTGTTTGGGGTTGGTTTGACAATTTGAGCATTATCTTGCATGCCTCTAGTGTAATACACTTCACTAGCTTCGATGCTTGAGCCTTCCAACATGCATTACATGGGTTGTTTGTATGATTCTAAGTTATTTTGCGTGCCATTTTAGTGCTGGAACATATGCCATTGTACTCCATGTTTCATCTTTTCAATGCTCTTGGAGAGTTGTATTTTGTGCCTTAAGCTTGGGCCAATATGCATGCATGTTTGTATAGCTTTTTGAGCTTCCATCTTAGCATGTATGGCCACTGATTTGGACACGGCTAAGGCCTATCCATTTTGGTGTAAGTCCATCGAGCACTGTGTCTGCCATGTGGCTCATTGCGTTGTGTATGCCATGTCCATTTGCATTGTGTATACTAGTCGTTGCTCACATTGATTGCATGCTTGTGTTGCCTTACATTGAGTATGTATGCATGTGCATTGTGCATGCCATTAGCCTTGTTAGGTTGTTCATGTTGCATTGCATGTTTTCATGCTTGTCCCTTACATCTTGTTCATATGCTTGTTTCATTGCATTGTATGTTTGCATGCTTGAGCCGCATTGTGTATGCCATGCCATGTTATTTGTTGCATTGTGTTTGGAATAGGAGTTAGTCTAAACACGGGAAACGAGGGACGTTTCATACTCAAAGTGATGAAACATGCCTCAATTCCCGGTCGCCGACGCTCTTGATCATGCATGATAGAGGTTAAGGCTCTTATGTGTTATTTGTGTATTCATTTACATTGAAATGTGCAATCTTGGCTTCTCGGCCATCATGCATCGAGATGCGTGATTGGTGGCCCGAGGGTCAAGAACTACCTATTTGAGCTTATGTAATGATAAGGAGGGTGGTTGTGCATACGTGTGTTGCAAATACTTTGCTATGCCCCTTTCTTGCTCTCTGTTGCTGCAAACCAAAAACCAGCAGCAGAAACTGGTCGGCCGACTAGATAAAGTGGCTGGTCGACAACTTTTTTTGGTTTTTCACCACAAAAAGTGGTCGCCAGGTGGTCTCCAATACCAACAACTGGTCGGCAGCCCTCCCACAAGTTCCCAAGGTGGAGTTTAAGCCTTCTAGAGCTTGGTGCAAGCTTCTGAGAACAATTGCAAACAGAGGCAACTTGGGACATCGCGATGGATTTTCGAGCAAAGCGCTTCGAGCATACCTGTATCCCTCGTCATGAGGCCATCTCAGTACTTTTGATAATTTAGAATGTATACTTGTTTCAATTTGGGATGTGTAATAATTAATTAGCTAGAGTAGTTAGTTAATTAGTCGGTTCTATATCATTTATTCGGACCCTCGGTAGAGAGGGCACAGCTGTTCTAAATAAGTGTGTGTATGTGTGATGCATGTTTTCCAGCCCCCATTTCTTTCTCTCTTTTATTTACTAGCTTACGATGGTTAGTTTAGGGCATGTTTCAATTAGCATCCCTATGCTTGCATGTTTGCATTCATTCATCTGTCTTGCATGCACCGGGCTTGACGCATCATACTAACTGCATTGTATTTCAATTCCAAGTTGAATACATGTTATCTGTAGCATCTCATATGCCATCCCAGAATAGCTGAGCCTATTTCTAGTTGCATTTTGCATGTGTTGCATTAGTCATCTTAACATGAACTAGGATCATGCATTGATTACTATCTAGTTTCTGTTTTGGCTCGGAGTACCCGGTGAGTGTTTACGCTTTAACATCCTTGCATGTGTGTGAGTGACTGCCATGATAGCATGCTTGCCATGAGGCTATTTGCTTATGTGATATAACTCCTTGAATGCCTGTGGGTGAAGGTTAGATTACTTGAATTGGAACAATTCATTGATTATGAGTTTTAAGCCCACTCTCAAGTTTTAAGCCCACTTGAGAGTGGCAAATCACCATATTTTCTAAGCCCACTTGAGGGTGGCAAAATCTGCATTTTAGCCTACTTGCGAGTAGCAAACCGCTTTCAAAAAAACAAACATGAGATGTTTTGTTCCAACTTAGGCAATCTAGTCTATACTTGTATGCTGTGCGCATCACATAGTAATTCTAGGCTAATAACCGGAATAAGAATGCATGTGTTTTCAAAAAAAGATATCATGTTAGTAAAGGCCAATCTTTGATCGGGAGAGCGGGGGTGCTCATTGCATGACCTTCCCCAATCGTATCCAAGTTCCTGAGCCAAGGCAACTTTGGTGATGATGGACACGTGGCCTTAGGCAACGAGTCAGGGTTTCCTAAATTTTCCTGAAATAAAACATTTAGGTAGCGACTCTGTATCTGGCAAAGCAGTCCATGTTTGGCACTTCTTTACAAAAATCAGTTTTTAGAAACGTTTTGTCAGATTTGGACTCTTTGGTGATTTATCAATCTCACATTGCACTTTGCGAGATCAGATTAAGAACCGTGACATTGAGTCTGAACTGTAGTAAGTCCATTGAACAAAACGGGATTTTCCCGGGACATTTGAGTGCGTCTACACATGTACAAAACTCCTTTCCAAAACATGAATTTAAAGGTTAACACATGATGAATGAAATATACATGTACAAATTAACCCACAATTCAAGCTCAAC
This sequence comes from Camellia lanceoleosa, assembly GCA_025200525.1. Taxonomy (NCBI): domain Eukaryota; kingdom Viridiplantae; phylum Streptophyta; class Magnoliopsida; order Ericales; family Theaceae; genus Camellia; species Camellia lanceoleosa. Next base: position 120,205,032 of record CM045762.1, on the reverse strand, counting down.
GTGGTAAAATTTAACAATTTAGCTCATGCATGTAAAGCTTCTTCACATTCTTGACTTCTCATATCAAACTACATGCAAATGGTCAAATATAAACCATGAACTCAACTCTAAATCACAATATCTTCATGTATTGAGGGTTGAATTCTTACCTAGCGGCTTCAAACACAACAATTCTTGCACTAACTTGATCAAATCAAGCCAATCCTTCAATCTTTACGCTTCCTCTCTCTAGAATATGAGCTCTCTCTCTCTCTCTCTCTCTCTCTCTATCTAGAGTTCTCCCTCAGATTTCTGGAACTCAAATGAAGAAGTACAATGACCTCAAATGAGCTTATGACACAAATATATAGTCGGAGTGGCTTAATACAACAATTAGCACATTAGACCAATTAAACACAACTTAATTAATTAATCTGAATCATTTTTTGATCAAACTTTCCATAAGGTTCTAAAAATTCCAATTAGTCTAATCATGTACTCAATTTTGGTTTCTAGTGCTATTAAGGCCTTCAATTTCAAATTAAGAGCGTAAATCACAACAGATTTTCCTGCGATCAACAAATAGTTTTCAAATTGAACAGATATACTCAAATTAATCACATGGCACATATCTCAATTAATAAATAACACATAATTAAATAATTATAATCATGATATTCGTGTTGGGGTTGTTACAGTCTTCCCCCCTTTAAGAAGTTTGGTCCTTCAAACTTACACTACCTTATATCAAAAATGACTTGAAATGCCTTGCATTAAAAACAGATCAAATATTTTGGTCACATAACATTCTCCCGTTTTAGCAAGCGGATCCTTTCTCATCACTCTTATCATGGAAATTTAACACATTCACCTTTATCACAGAAGTTCGATTCGTTTCCTAGTTATTCAATAGTTTACAGTTCAACTCAATCATTCAGTTCAGTGATCCATCATAGTCATTCAAGTCTTTCAGGTTTATGAACCATAGTAGCAAAGGGAATATCAAATCACAAAGCATACTGAATTCACAAACTTTCAGATAGTCGAGGTTTTCTAATCCCAAATAGTGTACATACTCAAAACAGTCCACTGTTAACGAGTCTCATAGCATCAAATTATGAAATCTTATAACACCCAAGCAATCGATCTCCAATACTATATATATTCCCAGTCAACCAAAGGTAAACGTTCAAATATTGTTCAGAAGGAAATCAATCTGTTATTGACAGTCCACATAAAGTTTTTAAGATTCAAAGAAAACTCAAGTTCTTGGTCTATCAATCCCATTAGCAAACATAAGCCTGTCAACTATTCGTAAGCAATTCATAATCTCGCATAAACGTAATCAAATCAGATAATGGTTCTCAAATCAAGTAAGGTCTTGTCAAATTAAAGCAAACAAGGGTCCCATCAAATTATATCAGATGAAGGTTATCAGGTCAACCAAACAAAGGTTCTATCAGATCAAATCAAATAAAAGTTCTATCAATCATTCTCAATAGGGTACATTTGGTTTTGTATGTCACATTCCATTTGTTTAGGTACATAGTCAATAATTTCACAATTGTTCTAAGTTCATCAATTCTCAAAATCATATCAGAGTCACACATCACAATGGTCCATATTAAAGTGTTTCAGGTCATGTACAATATGGCATTCTCCAAATAAGGCTTACAAGTAAGTATATGGTACGTGGTACACAGTAATACATCATACAAAGTTCCTCGGTTGCACATAGTATAGGTTTCATTATGCAGAAGTTCCAAATCAGTTGTTAACAATCAAAGTACACGGTCTCACAGATTAAAGAGTTCGTTATTTGGGGTGCCCAACTTAGTCACACAATCACAGAGTCATAGTCTTAGTGGTTCAGTCAAGAAAGACAGTGATATAACAAAACATCATGAGCATAGGTTTAGATATATATATATATATATGTATGTACAGAGTCGATCAATATCCCCAATGCAAATTTCACAGATTCCTCAAATGGAGCAGATACATACAATAAATAAGGTATTGATGTCGTGGGTCTAACCAATCTAAATGCACATGCAGCATATATAAAAGAATAGGTCGAACCGAATTAAATAATATCCTAAGCAAAGTTATATACATGTACAAGTCCATAATCAATCAACACGTGGGCATTCGTTTATAAATAGTAAAAGGTACATGGGATAGCAGTTCTAGGGTTTTGAGTATTTTTTGGGCGAGTGCAAATACTCTCCCTTGATTAGCATTCTCTCTTATCACAAGAGACCTCATCGTTGGTATTGATCCGACCGAGCTAGCGCTGGGCCTATTCACATTCTGTCCCATATAAGAACAATTTATTACTGTATGTCCCATCCTACCACACCTGTAATGGGCTCCAGAAATTCACTAACAAATTCCTCGGTGCTTTTTCCCACATTCTGGACAAGTCAGTGCGGAGCCGTTTCTTTGAGCGAGTTCATCATAGCTAGATGTCTCTGATTTCGATTTCTTATTTCTCGAAGATTCTTTATTCACATCAGAGTCGTGCCTTTTTCCCTTCCATTCAGAATTTCAGTTCATGTTAGCTTCAAACATCAATGCTCAATCTAACACATCTACATATTTTGTTAGTTTCAATGCATTAACTTCTCTTGAATCTAGTTCCGGAGTCATCCTTCGAATTTCCTCACTTTCTTATAATCGGTATCAACCATGTAAGGCGCAAATCTTGCCAATTTGGTAAACTGAGATTCATATTCAGCCACTGTTCGGTTGCCTTGTTTTAGCCCTTCAAATTCAGAAACTTTTTGATCCCGAACACATTGCGGAAAATATTTTTCACAGAAGATTTCTAGAAATTTATCCCAATCGATGTTTTTGTTTTCATCTCGGATCAACATCCACCATCGTCTAGCGTCATCTTCCAAAGTAAATGCGGCTAGCAAAACTTTTTGTGCTTCAGTGCATGGAAAGACTTCAAATAAATTTTCAATACCGAGAGCCCATGCCTTGGCCTTCAAAGGGTCCACTCCTCTATGGAATAATGGTAGTTTCATTTTCTTAAACTCTTTTGTCAAAGGTATTGTTTGGTCATCCACTTGATGTTCTTGCATAGGCAGTGCCGGAGGTTCTTGTTGTACCAGCTACTGTTGTTGTTGTCTTACGGCTTCAGCCATTTCTTGTACCATTCTTTCTAGTCTGTCAAGTCAGGCTGTGGAAGATTCTTCCAACTCATCCGCCCTTGTTCTCACCATGTTCTATAAAAGCCCAGATTATGGCAAATACAAAAATATATATCAATACACATAGGCATACATTTTCTCATATTCACATTTCATATATCTTGGGTGCACAATTAGTCATATACGTAACAGATGATAACATATATAACACTTATCAAATAAATGCACATTTAGTAGATGAATGTAACCCTTAATTCCATTCTACAAACTCTTATTGCTCAAATGGACATATGTGTGACATATAACTCGTGCTTTGATACCACTCTGTCACAACCCAAACCCGCCCCTATGGGTTTAGACTGTAACCAACCAGTAATCCCACATTACCCAGCCTCAAAAACAGAATTAACATAATTTATAATAAAATATACGAGGCCATAAGCTGAGGCAGAATATAAAAACCTGTCTATTGAGTTATGCATACAAGAAAATGACAAAATAGACATGTTATATCTCACATCCAACAAAACATAAAATATTATACATGTCCAGGACCATTCAGAAACTGGCAAACCAAAAACCAAGGTTTATATATAGACCTGGTCTTTCATGACCATCAAAAAATCAAAATAAAAGCCTCATGCGTGAGGAAATCTTGGCTGACTCCAAAATCTCGATAACCTTTTCTAATCTCACTAAGGCCGGGGCTGGACATCCCACTGCTCACCTACAGACATACATATAAACGGAGTGAGCTGGAAACCCAATGAATAATCTCTAAGTAAAGGGGTTTAATGAATGAGTTCCATAACTTATCAGAGTAATTCAAAAGGTTCTTGTCATAACTAAAACTTGTTTAAAAAACATGTAATAGAAAATACAGTTACCAAACCTTTCATTATTTGTCACATTGCGAAGTACCCAATGCCTTATTTTACTTATCAAAATGCCATACTGACCATCTATATTGAATGACTTTGTTTGGAACAAACGTCTTAGTGACTTGTACAGAACATCACATTGATGGCTTAGCAAAACATCATTCAGATGACTAATACAAAATGTGGAACATCACATTGATGGCTTAGACAGGATGCAGAACATCACATTAATGCCATATACAGAATGAGCTCATACAGAATGTCTTATAAGTGTAGATTCCGTACAGAAAGATTGACATCGAAGTCATACAGAACAATCATTAAGATCGACATCATACAGAACGTTTACAATGGTTCATTGACTTTTGTCGAATGTCACTTGTGGATTATAGACAACATAGTGGTTACCGAATGGTCAAAGCACATTTTCATATCATCGTTCATAAGGGAACTCATTCATTCTTAGCAAATCACATTTTCGGAATGCTTATCTCATTTTACACAATTCGAAGTTTTAGAGCATAGCTTAGTGCCTCATAGTACTTGTTCAAAAATCTTGGACCATATCTCATTACTTATACAAAGTGTAGGTTTCATAGTTCATTACATAGCAAAAATACTTTCAAAATAATTCATACTAAAATACCGTTACAAAGACATTACTCACCTCGAGTAGGTTGATGTTCTTCCACAATGTTCAAACCTACACAATTCACATATACACATATTGGAACACATTGTTCGAATCATATCATTCATCTTCTCTTTCTAATACAATCATTCATGTGGGTTTCTCACTTATTAGTTCCTTATTGAGTCACAATTCATGCTTAGAAATGCTCCAGAGAAGATGAAAACCAAGATATAAACACATAAAAACTTGTCAAAATATGTTGAAACAGGGGTCTTTGCTCGACCGCGACTTTGGTCGCTCGAGCGGTCCGTAAAACTCTGCAAAAGTATTGGTTGCTCAATTTTTATGCTCGAGCCAACTTTCTGCCGCTCGAGCCATGAGTGGTGACAAATAGGGTTCGCTCGAGTTTTGCCGCTCAAGCCACCGTGCAATTGTTTGCAAAAATACTGAGAGCTTGTCAAGTTCACTCGAGCGCACACTTCGTTGCTCGGGCGGTTTACAAATTTTATGGGTTTTCCAGATTGCTCTTTGAAGTTCAAAAATGCATCTCTCATGCCCAAAGCTTTCTTGGCTTACTAGAAGCATGTAGAAACTCAACAATTTAGCTCATACATGTAAAGCAACTTCACATTCTTGACTTCTCATATCAAACTACATGCAAATGGTCAAATATAAACCATGAACTCAACTCTAAATCACAATATCTTCATGTATTGAGGGTTGAATTCTTACCTAGAGGCTTCAAACACAACAATTCTTGCACTAACTTGATCAAATCAAGCTAATCCTTCAATCTCTACACTTTCTCCCTCTAGAATATGAGCTCTCTCTCTCTATCTAGAGTTCTCCCTTAGATTTCTTGTACTCAAATGAAGAAGTAAAATGAGCTCAAATGAGCTTAGGACACAAATATATAGTTGGAGTAGCTTAATACAACAATTAGCACATTAGACCAATTAAACACAACTTAATTAATTAATCCTAATCAATTTTTGATCAAACTTGCCATGAGGTTCTAAAAATTCCAATTAGTCTAATCATGTACTCAATTTTCGTTTCTGGCGCCATTAAGGCCTTCAATTTCATATTAAGAGTGGAAATCACAACAAATTTTCCTGTGATCAACAGATAGTTTTCAAATTGAACAGATATACTCAAATTAATCACATGGCACATATCTCAATTAATAAATAACACATAATTAAATAATTAAAATCATTATATGCGTGTCGGGGTCGTTACAGTGACGCTTGAGCACTTGCCTCTTTCTTGATGTATCACTTTGTAATTCATTTGTGTTCATTAATAAAATTTGTTTTGCTGATCGAAAAATAATTATGAAAATATGAGCCTTGTTTGTTTAATATGCTTTATTTTTAATTTCTTTGTGCAGATTTGGAATGTCTTTTTATCAAATCTAGAATTTTTAAAATTTGGGTGTTTTTGTTAATTTGGAGCTTTTATGATGAATTAATCATAAATTATTAACTGTAGATGTAGTTCTCTTTCAATCGTATTTTTGGATGTTTGTTTGAAGGCTAGATTAATGAAAATAAATTTTTTTGAATTTTTGGGGTGTCTATTTGAAGGCAAAAAATTAGTTTGTTGATTTTTTGAGCGTTTGCTTGAAGGCTAAATTAATAAAAAAAATTAGTATTTATTTAGAGTCTAGATATAGTTCACAATTTCAATCAATTTGATTCACATGCATTATTAAAGAAAGGCCAAACTAAAGGAGAAAAAAATTGATTTATAATCAGTTACAGTCGATGTTTGTTTGAATTTGTAAAATATATGAATGTATGAATTTATATATGTTGAGAAATACTAAAGATTGATTATCATAAATTTATAAAAGTTGAAAAATACTAGACAATTAATTCTCATGGAGCATGACCTCATAATGTTGATAATTGTTATGAGATAACAATGGTTTAATTTGATTCTGAATTTTTTGCTTTTTTTTTTTTTTTTTCTAGATGTTCAGCGTCAGCATCTACTGGTACTGGTGGAGATAGGGGTGAGACCATTGAGCTGAGATTTAAAAGCAAAAAATATAATTGTAGTGTCATTGTAGTAATTTGGATGACAGAGTCTGAGACGCCAAACAAAGGAAGACTTTATTAGGCATGGTGTAATCCTGTAGCAGTCAAACATATTAAACATGAAACTTAAAGAAGAGCAAGACAAACAGAGGTTTATAGCTACCAATACTCATGAAGTAGGGAACAATCCATTGAGTTTGAATATTGAAGGAATTGAATGTAATATTAATATCCTAAAAATGTTGATTCAGCACACTCTTGTATTTTGTGTTGCAATGGCAATAAAATGAGTATTGGAGAATATGACTAATGCCATTTCATATTCGTGTTTGTATTGTAATGGAATGTCTTGTATTTTCAATTGTAATGATCATTGAAGAATATGAAATTCCTTATTTTTGTCATGCTCTTATTGATATTGTTACTAGCAACTCCTCATTGACTTTTTACTTATCTTTAATGACAAACATAACCTGTTCATGGGCTTGGTCGAGATCACAAATTAAAGAACAAATGAAATTTATTCATAACAAAGAAAAAAAATTCTTAATGGTAATTTACTCATAATGTGAAAAAAAAAATAATAATTCACATTTCATAATGAAAAAAAACTTCAACGGTCCATAATAAACTCTAATAATTGATAATGCTTCAATGTAATAGTTCATCTATATAAGCCAACACCAAAATCATAGTGCTTTAACAAACAAGTCTCTCAAAATGTAATATAAACATTCTTAATGAACTTTAAAAAAAAAAAGAAAAGAAAAGAAAAGAAAAAAGTCAACAAATGTCCAAGCAACCCTGTCATGTAGACATTTTCAACTTCTACCATCTGTGTCCTCTTCTAGACTGTTAGCTTGTGATTGTGCTATGTTATTCAACATTTTTGTAAAACTTGAATGTTCGAATATCAAAGATCGAGATGGATGATGATGCTCCTACGAAAAAAATAAAATATATCAAATTTTCATAAAACCATGTAAATAAATACACACTAGAATATTACGTACTTGGTATGACAAGTTTTCTTGAAATATGTTTTGTTGCTCCAAACTTGGACCCAATATTTCAGATTCTTGCAATATAAGAAGCAATTAAACAATCCAACCATAAATAAATCATATAACTATAAAGTTGATGAATAAAATAAACTTCTTACATTCAGTTGAATACTCTCTTGTGTACCAAGATCAACAAATCCTATATTTGAAGGTGCACCAAACTCAGATTGCCGCAGAATATAAATTTTAAAGTTAACAAAATAATAGCTTTTTTTTTTAATAGTAAATTAACTTATTCAAATAATTTTCAAACCTCTATACTTCCTTGGATGTTGATGGTCTTTGTCTTGGTCTTTGCTCCTTTCTTCTTCTAACAACTTTACCATAGACTGTTTCCTTTTACATCATGGCCTCCCCTTTTGACGTAAAACGACTGGATCAAGTATGGTTATACTCTCCTTTGACTTCAAAACACCATCTCCATAAGTGGTTGAATTATGATGATTACTCACAAAACTAGACTTATTATTTCCACAATCAATTTCAACTTTTTCTTTGAATTTCTCTTTTAGTTCAAGTAACTGTTCAACCACCATATCACACATATTTTCACAATCAGTTGCCAAATCAGCCACGTCTTTGAAGACATTAAACATTTTATTATACTGACTTGTTTCAAGCGACGTTGAAGAGTTGTTATAATTGATAATCACTTTACTATGGCACATTTTCACATTTTTGTTCCATCTTCTTAAAATGTACTTGTCTGATATCTCATGAATCCTTTCTTTCATTAACACTACAATTTGATGCCTACACACTATTCCCTTAAACTCGAACAACCGACAACTACAATTTGTGTCAAAGAAGAAAAGCATGAAGAACTTCGAGAATTTCAACCTAAATCACCACTTTTGATCGTCCTAAATCTTGTAACTAACCTATCAATCACCTAAGATTAAGAAGAAATTAGAGTTAATTAGGTTAGTATGGAAGAAATGAAGAGAAAAGACAAGGAAGACATAAGGTAATTGAAGAACAAGTAGAAGGTCTCAAATTCTTGCTAGTTTGATCTTCTTTTTAATGTTCTTAGCTCATAGGAAGTTCTATTCTCATGATTCCTCACAGCTTTTAATGATTTTGCATATTTAAATTCATGTTTTGAAGGAGGGAGAGGAAGAGGATTACAAAAGAATTGAAATGAAGCTAGGAAGTTAAAAATCTTGAAGTTTTGATATAGTTTTGATGATCTTATTTTTAAAAGAAGTTTATTTTTATGTTTCCTCATGTTTTTCAAGAGTTTTGGAAGCACAAAATCATGTCTTCAAACCCTAGAAAAAAATGGGAGAATATGGGAAAAGGAATGGATTTTCATACTCAAACTAAGTATTCTGAAGTAGCCAATCCACTCTAGTGAATTTGAATTCTGCTTGAGCGGTTTGAACCCCAAAACTCGATTTTCGCTACTGCTTAAATATGCCCATGCAACCCCAAAAATCCGGCCGAGCGGATTTCCCCTGTTTCAACCAACTTCAAATAGGCATATCTCTCTTATCCGGACTCGATTTTAAGTGATTCTTGAGTCTAAATTCAAGTATTGGAAGTCTAGTTTCCAATGGTAGTGGTCTCACATCCAAATTCTAAGTACACAAAGAGATATGCTCAAATTAGTGAAGGTTGCTCGTTTTCTCTCTAACCATTTCAAGTTAATTCCTCTCCTAACTTAGTTTCCTTTCATTTCTTGCTATTTCCTTAAACCTTAAATATGTAAACTTGATATTTTCAATACAAAACATATGAAATTGTTGTAAGATACCTAGGGCTCTTCAATATGCATATTTGGTACACGTTTAAGACTTGAAATTAAGATTAAAAGGATTAGGAAACATTAATTTAAGTCATGAACATTTAGGGCCATTCAAAGTACGTCTTTGGCACATGCTTTGTACTTGATTCACATCTAGAAGATACTTGAATTATGCCTTGATTAGCATTAAACACTTGAGAGAAGTTTAAAGAAACATCTAACCAAGTTTAGGCACTCAGTTTGTCATGTTTGCACAAATAAGCTACGTACTTCAATGCAACAACCAACACTTGAATTTAAGGGATTAAACAATGTGAATAAGAACTAAGAAGGCATTAAGTCACTTAGAAAGCTCTCACTAATCTAGAGGCATACAAGTTAAGTCATAGTTGTCACGATCCAAACCCACCCCTATAGGTTTAGCATTGCAACCGGCCAATAATCAAAAGATTACCGAAGGCCTCTGAACAAATTAACAAATTAAGGGGCTAGTTGAAGCAAATATCAAAATATAATTGTCTATTGAGCTGTGTAGGCTAATATAGGACATAAAATTTAAACTTATATTTACATATAATATGACATCAGCCTTATACACAGAAGTAACATAAACTTGTCCAAACAAAAGAAAATAAAATAAAACTTAAAACTTGTTCATTAACTTGGTCACAACATTGTCCACAAAAACTTGGCCATAAAAAGACTTCTGGAACCTCCTTAGGAGGCGCACTGGTTGGCTGACACAAATGGATCCCGACTGGAAGTCTCAAGCCTAGTCACGTGCCTGATCACCTACATACATAATATAAATAATAAGCTAATGCCCAGTGAATAACAACAGAGTAAAGGTTTTATAAATGATGTTCATAACAAATTTAGAAATCAAATTTCAGATTAGAAACAAATTCATATACATATTGAGACTTGTAAGCAGTCATACGTGGTACATCTATTAGCGCTAACAGATCGGATTGGTCATAAAGACCCATATACAGAGCATATGGTCATTAAGACCTATATTCACATGAGATGGTCATAAAGACCTACTTGCAGGTCATATAGTTGATTATGCATAATCAGTTCCATGAATGGAACCCACTTGAAACTCTGGTATCATGTAACATATAACATATCACATGATGCTAAGGATGCCACTATTACATTTCAGAAAGTTGGACAATCATTCATGGTTTACAAAATAGCATTTCAGAAAACAAATCATATGATATCATTCAGAAAATACTTATAGTCAACATATCTTTACAAAATTGTTACTCATAGATAGCTCCAGAAGTAGAATAGACAACTTAGACAGATTAAACGGACAGTTGTGCGTGACCTACATAGACACATAAATGATACACATTGAAACACACGCTCTGTAAACACTTGTCTTGTTTTATTTCTTTCTAGGTGTGGTTCTAACCCTAATCCTCATTATTATAGCTTAAACCATGGCTTAAGAATACCTAAGATGGAATGAGAATGCAAAAATGCACTTTAAAACTCTTTGCAAAATGTTAGAAAATAAAGCAGTTTGCTTGAGCGAAGCTTTGGTTGCTCGAGCGGTCTGCAAAAGTATTGGGAGCTCTTTTTTTACGCTTGAGCCAACATCTTGGTCGTTCGAGCTAAGACTGAAAATAAAGGGTGGTCGGTCGAGCCAACCGTCAAACTCTGCAAAACTTCTAAGAGCTCGAAATTTATGCTCGAGGAACGGTTTGGTCGCTCGAGCGATGCGACCAAATTCTAGAATTTCCAGATTGCTTTATAACGTTCCAAACTCAATTCCAAAGCTTTAATCTTGTTCATTTGGGCCAAAAACTTTAGAAACTACTTGGAAACTTGTAGTAAAACATGAAATGAAGATCAATTCACAAAATTCAGGCCCAAAAGCTTGACAATTCTTCAAAACCATGTTAAAACTATATATAATCATATGCATGTAATGATATGAATTCAAAACTCCCAACACATGGATTCAAGAAGTGAAAAGTGTGAAAACATGTTGACTTCTCAAACTTGAGCATAAAGAACACCGTGCATATAAGTATTTGGTGAAATTCAAAATCAAAACTTGGTGAATTATGCATACATGCGTGAAGTGTTCTTCTTTCTTCTTCCTTAGCTCAATTCTCTTGTTTAATCACTTAAACTCCTTGAATTTACATTATTAATGGTTGAAACATAAAAGGTAGGAGTTGATTACTCACCTAAAGTCTTGAATTAGCAAGAGTCCTAAGTTGTTCTTCCCAATTCCAAGTCTCTAGCTTAGATTCAAGCCAAATCCTCAATCTTCCTCTCAGATCTTTCCTTACTCTTAAGTTGAACTCAATCTCTCTCTCTCTCTCTCTCTCTACGTTTTTGCTCTCAAGAATGAGTAGAACCTTCATTTGCTAAGTTTATATCATGTATTTATAGGTTGGATTAACTTAAGCTAATTAAATGTGATTAGAGTTAATTTAATCTAACTTCATAATTAATTTATTCTAATTATTTGATTTTGAATTGAATTGAATTCTAATTAAACTTACCATAAAGTTCCAAAAATTCAAAGTAACACATTGACCTAGTCAATTTCGTGTTCAGATGCCGATAAGGCCTTCAATTAACAGAACAAAACAGAATTCTGGACAGATATTCCTACGGCTAATAGATAGGAATGCAAAACACATATGAAATATACAATTAACATATAATCTCATTCTTAAAACTTAATTAGCATTCTTAATTACAAATTAACGGCTAATTATAGATCGGGGTTGTTACAATAACCAAGCTTTGAACAATTTAGAAAAGAAGTTAGAAAACATTAAACAAGATTAGAACACTTCAATTAAGATTAAGACTTGCAAGTTGAATTGAATTTCAATGCTTGTTCTTGTTTTGTGTAGGTTAAGCTTTGAAGAAGTTACACCCTCGTTCTCGGACCCATTTGTGAGTAGTAATTCAGTAACGCTATGTTGTCAAATTATGTTTTCAATGCAAAACTCGATTATGTTTACAAGCTTTGGTATGTTTTGTTATGAATGAACATTCTATACTCTTTTATCATGTGCCTAGATGGCATTCTTGGATCATGTCCCACAATTGGGGGAATATCCAATCATGTATTATGGCCGAGCTCATCTTGTTACGTTTAGCCAGTACCGGAGCTAGTTAAGCACCTTGTAATCCATGAAATGCTCTTCATTATATAATATTTGCAAGTTAAGTATGTTTTTCCTTGTTCAAGTTATAGATATGAACAAGTTATGTTAAATGTTACATTTTTAAAAGCTCATGGATATTCATTCATTTGCCGCCTTACTTTATTACTATTCACTGGGCAATAGCTCACTCCTCTCCCTTATATATATATATATATATATGTAGGCAATGAAAAGTTTAAGTCCAAGGAGAAGTTAATTAGAAGTTGGCCTTTTGTGGTTGTTCTGATTTGCAAAATAAAGACATATGTATTGTAATATGTTTGCTATTTATGTCTTGTAATAATGTAATGTAATGGATCTAAAAAGAATGTAAGCTCTCATTTCATATAGTTATGCACTGCTCTGAATGGATGTTATAAATGGACTCAATATAACAAATAATGGCTTTTGCAAAGCAGAAAAGGAATTTTGCCCCAATTATATTAAGAGTTTGTCTTGCTTTTGTTTTGTTAGGCCTTTGGTAATGAAAGAAGGATCAAGCGGTACAGCGGTAATCAAGATCCAAGGGTTGTGTTTCCAACATGGCAGAGCCCACGACTGGCCAGCCTTTTGACAAGCTTTTTAGGCAAGCCTCCGACAAGCCGTCCAAGAATAGCAAATGGAAGACACAATGACTTAGAGTAACAATGCAGATGTAATGCAAAGAACATATATCTGTAAATAAACTATCACATCATGAAATTCAAGTCAAGTTGTCTAATTTCCCTAGCGGAGTCGCCAGAAACTGTAGCTTGCTTTTCGTGCTACTCTTGGATACGATTAGCCCTACAGTTCGGACTCAACGTGGTTCTAAATCTGATTTCTCAAAGTGAAATAGATAAACACAAACGAGTCCAAATCCGACAAATCTTTTGAAAAATCGATCTTGAATAAAAAAAAATGTCAAAAATGGACTGCATTGCCAGATTTTAGAGTCGCCACCTAAATATTTTTGGGAAATTTAAGAAACCCGTCACTCCTGCCAAAGGCTACTTATCCGTCATCACCAAAGTGTCTTGGCTTGGAAACTTAGGTATGAGAGGAAAAAGTCATGAATTGAGCACCCCACTCACTCGATACTCACCCGCTCAAAGATTGGCCTATACTAAACATGATGTGATTTTTATTTACATTATGTGCTCTCGTTCTGGTTATTATGCTATTTTTGTTATGTGATGCACACAAGTATAGACCAATTCATAAAAGTTGGATCGCATTGATTTTATGTTTGTTTTGAAAAAGTGTTTTGAATACATGTCACTTGAAAAAGTGAACTCGTATTTACATTAATCAAATTATTCCAACTTAAGTGAAAAGGCCTTCAGCCACTGGCATTCGAACATATATATCACTTAAGCACTTAGCCTCATGGAAAACATGCTTGACATGGCAACAATCGCACACATGCAATATGCTAAAGCAATAAATGCTCACCCAGTACTCAACCGAGGCAAACCAAAAGAAGTAAAATAGTTAGAAAAATGCATGCTCTAATATGCAAATGGCTAATGCAACACATACAAAATGTAAACGAATAGGCTCAATTTTATTAAATGACAAAATGTCAGGTGAATCAATTTGATAGTATGCGGTAACGCACGTACTCAAGGAAGTAATAAATGACAATGTTGTTAGAATGATGAACAAAACCTTATGCATGCAAAAATGGATATTTACACATGGCAATGATATGAAATCAAAATATGACATACAACCATCATAAGCAAGTAAATAAAAAGGAGAAAGAATGGAGGTTGGAAGACATACACAATATTACAAATTTTCCATTGTGCGGGAGGGTCCGAATGTCCAAGTGCCCGAATTAACAAATTATTACAACATCAAATTACTTAACTAAACTAACTAGCTATTACAAATCGAATGAACAATAAGTGAATAACTATCTAATTTATTACAACAATGATACCACAACAATAATATGAATAGCAATATTACAATAATAATATGAACAACAATATTAATGCAGAAGGATTGTATGCACGTCGATGAAGACAATTTTCAAAAACTGCTATGTCTGCCCTCTGGGAAACTGCTCTGTTTCACCCTCAGCCACTGCCATCTGTTTCAACCAAAAGTGTTCTGTTTACCAAACATTAGAGCTCAACTGGCCCCCAATGAGGCCCAACCGGGTCCAAAAAAATCCGGCCATGCCCTGTTTTGTTACAAAAAAATGTTTTTGTGCTCTGAGGTGAAAATAGTGCAGACATAGCCTTTCTAAGCCATGTTTGTCCCCTCTACTCTTCTCTATCATGGAGAAACTCAAGAGAAGAGCGGGTTTGGTTCTGAAATTATCAATGGTCGCAAGTTGATTGCATGATGATTTCGGACACGATAGGAAAAAATATTAATGAATGTAATGCAAGATACATCACCTCTCCCTTATATCATGAAGTTAGTTCAACAAGGAAGGTAGACACGCTTCAAGAATCATCAAACATCACGGGTTAGTATGTGATGACTTTAGAAGCGATGGATTCGGTATAACGTCCGACCGGATCCAACCAATTTTATTAATTTTCTTTATGTCAGTTAATCTAATTTTAAGTCGATTTTATTAGCCCTTTTTTAACTTACCTTTCCATTTCTTTATCTTTTATTCCATTTTATCCAAAAGTGATCTTAAGTCCATTGAGCCCAAAAGCAATGTAAATGAGCAAGTATCGACTTAATCTGAGAAATGAGCTTTTCAAACCCTTTTCTTCGAGGGAAATTACAAAAGAGGAGTCAAACTCATTTACGAGCAATAACGAATTCAAAGTCAAACCTAAAGTGAGTGATAAGGACTAGTCAAACACAAAAGAGAGATAATGACATAGCCAAACCCATGATGAGCGATAAGGACTCTAAACCTGAACTCGATAACAAGCTATAATGAAGCCTTCTTTTGTGATTTCCAAGGGCCTAACTAGAAAGTTAGTCCCTTAGAGATAAAAAGGAGTAACAAACAAAAGGTTGTGTTTAGCATAAGAGAGATGTAATGCCTTGGTAATGAACCTTTGAAGAGATTAAACCATTAAGTATGGAAGGGCTCTTTCTTATGTTTGAACAACACCCTTTTATTAAACACAACTCTTTAATCAAAAAAACAAAGAATGGAGGGAGGTTGCAGAAATGATTATGCAAGATTGATTATTACAAAAGTGGGACTCTTTACAAGAAAACAAGATAAAGAAAGCTATCAACTTGAATGACACGATGTCTAAGGCCTAAACAATCGAAGCCATAAGGACTAATAACACAACAAGCCATGTATTCAAAGCATAATCTATTTAAATGAATTAAACAACCCCTAAAATGTAAAAAATAGTAGCTAAAATCATGTTTAAAAGAGCACAAAAGACAGCCAAAAACAAGGAGATACAAAGCTAGTAAGCAAGACTAAGAAGAGATGGCTAACCCCTCCGCTTTTGGGACTTCTAAACCATATTTTCCAGCCCTTTTAAACTTTGAAAATCAATATGTAAACCAAAGAAAAGAGTTGGAAAACAAAGGGTATGAGTTATGGGATAAGGTGCAAGAAATGGTGATAAGTCCCTCCACCTTCAGTAACTCTTTAACCCCAAGTTTCAACACTTGGAATGGATCCAAAATAGTATGAAAACACAAGAAAAAGATAGAAAAATATTAAAATAAAAGCAAGGAAGAAGGTGGTAAGCTTATACCTCTTGAAGAGAGAAAGCTTTGGTTGTAAACCAAACTTGATCCTAGAGCACTCTCAAGGTTGAATTATGGCTCTAAAGTCTCAACCAAGGCTCCAAGTCCAAGCTCTAATGGTGTATATGATGTATATATATAGTTCAAGGATGGTAGGCTAGCACAAAGATAACTTGCAAAGGAAGAAGGAGCTCTCAGAGGTCTTTTAAGTTCTTTGAAAATTTTCTAACCCTCAAAACAGAGATATGAGCTCATATTTATAGAATTTGAGACAAATAGGTCACAAATATCTTCAAAAATAGACAGTTGGTGAATTCCCATCCAGAATAGTGTTTATCACCCAAAAGACATGGCCAGGCTCTAATGGCCATGGCTGGCCTCAAATGAGGCTCATGAGCCAATGTGGCTCCCCTGTTTCTCTATTTTAGGTTCTATGCAAGTTGGTACAATGGTAAAAATGGATTTCTGAGGTAAAAACAGCTTAGATATGGAAGGTTGGGATTGTCTAGAGCTCAAATTCGGATTCCTTCGTTGAGAATTCAAGCCATTTACACAATGTAACTTTCATCATCGAGTGCTCAGAATAAAGCGCCCAAGTCTTGCAGGCAGTCAAAAATGGGGTGTCTACAGTTGGCCCTCTTTGACAAAGCTCAAAGTCATGAAATGACGTGAGTGAATGTCAAAGTCCAAAAACGACCCATTTGATGAGGCCTTAAGACTTGGGCAAGGAAGCAAATACGAATGCAAATGGTTGAACTCGAGGGTTACCTACGTATCCTTTTGCAAGGAATCAAACTAGCGTAGTTGTGGAGCAAGATGCAAATGATATGCAGAAAGAATGCCTTTGAAAGTTGGACTTACACACCACGCGAAGTTGGTTACTTTTGGAAACTCATGAGCATGTAAAACAATGCGATAAGCAATAGTAATGTAACAGCACAAATGAAAAGTTCCAAAACAAACCTAACCGTGCCCCGCACGAACAGTAGTAAGTAATTAACAAGACGGTGCAACCGATAGACATGTCTCTCTGTATTGTACACGGACATAAAGAGAAAATTTTAACCCAGATAAAGCAACAACCTAATGCGTCTCACGCGAGAAGAGAAAAGATGGTGTGAACAAACAGGCGCACTCGATGTTTTTAACTGAGTAAATCAACAGCCTAACCCGTTGCACGCGAAAGGGGGAAAGATTGTGTGAACACCAGGCGCACCTAATGTTTTTAACCGAAGGAAGCAACTGCTTAGTGCATCTCACGCAAAATGAGCAAAGTTGGTATGAACACCAAGCGCACCTGATGTTTTTAACCGAGTAAATTAACTACCCAGAACGTTTCACGTGAAAGTAGGAAAGATGGTGTGAACACTAGGCACACCTGATGTTTTTAACTGAGTAAATCACCTACTTAGCACGTCTCACGTGAAGGGAGGAAAGATAGTGTGAACATCAAGCGGACCTAATGTTTTTAACCAAGTAAATCACCTACCTAGCGCGTCTCATGCGAAATGAGGAAAGATGGTGTGAACACCAGGCACACCAGATGTTTTTAACTGAAGGAAGCAATTGCCTAGCACGTCTCACGTGAAAAGAGGAAAGATGGTGTGAACCACAGGCGCACCAGTTGTTTTTATCTAAGTAAATCAACTGCCTAGCGCGTCTCACGCAAAAAGAGGAAAGATGGTGTGAACACTAGGCGCACCTGATGTTTTTAATTGAAGGAAGCACAACCTAACATGTCTCATGCAAGAGAAGGAAAGATGGTGTGAACAACAGGCACACCTGATGTTTTTAACCGAGGAAAATCACAACCTAATGCGTCTTACGCAAAAGGAGGAAAGATGATGTGAACACCAGGCACACCTGATGTTTTTAATCGTGGAAAATCGCAACCTAACACTTCTCATGCGAAAGGAGGCAAGATGGTTCGCGGTTCAAAGCCCCTCGAATCAGCGAAAGGGCAAATAAGTTTTCAGAACTTGATGCAATGAGGTTATCCCATCCTGGGAAGGCCTCAGAGAATGAAGCCCACGGAGATAACCCAAATCAAGGCACAAAGTTTAAAGATGAGTTAAACAACTCAAAATGATGCACAAATCAAAGCGATGTTCGAATATGGAATCAAATTCATCGATTTTCTTTTGAAAATGGGCCTATTTTGGAAGTAACATAACTTAGATAAAAGATACAAAGAATTGAATGCAATTTTGGTACAAATTATGAAATAAACAACAAAACAAAGCAATAAAAGAAGAAAACTCCTTTCTTTTCTTCTATTCTCCTCTTCTATTCTTTTTTATTTTTCTTTTTTGTTTTGTTTTTCCTCTCTGTTGTTTTTGTTTTCTATTTTTTTTTTTCTCTTTCTTCTTCTTCTTTTCTCTATTCTTTTCTTCTATTCTTTTTCCCTCTCTTTTTTTCCTTTTGCTGTCCTTTTCTTTTACTCTATTTTTTTTTTTCACTTGTATTATTTTGAACTGTGGTGCACCTGGATGTAAAACAAGACTACCCATTCAATGAAATAAAAACAAAGAAATTGTGCTGCATTTAGAGCTGGCCAGGCCTCAATGAAGCACTGTAGACTCTGGCGACCTCGGTCAGTCACACAATGATAGGGGTACTTCGGTAAAAACACAACCCATGAGTGCTTAAAACACTCTTGGACCCTCATTTCGCATACACTCATGCCCCGAAAACCCTCTTCATCTCTCTCTAGATTTTCCCTCTCTTCACAATACCCATCAACCCTTGCAAATTTTTCCTTGAAAACATTTCCACCCCTCTACATTTTGAACCAATTAAAATTGGTTTTGGTTGAGTTTTAGGATTTCTCTTGGTTTTTCTTGGATTCTCACGTGTTTGCCTAAACTTTTCTTTTCCCCTCTTTGATTTTTCGCTCTTTCTTTATTTTCTCTCTCCTAGGGTTTGGGTTTTTGGAATTTTTCGCTCAATCTCACTTACCCACTCACTTTTCTTCATTTTTCCTCAATTTCCCTCTATGGCTAGTGATGAGATCCCCATTCCAGACTCTATCGTGGATATCGAAGCCGTCTTTGGTGAGGACATGAAGGCCGAGGACATTCTCCCTCCTATACTTGAGCTTGAGTTTCTCCCTCTTGCCGATAAGCCGTTTGTTTTTAACACATTTTAAGTCTCGTAAGCAAATCCTTTGTTGTCCTTTAATGCGAATATTGACAACATTCCCACGCCATAGGTGATAGCTAGGAGCATAGGCAGCTACAATACTATTTCCGGCCCCCAGTATTGGTACGAGAGGCTCCCTCCAGAGGTCCGCACACTAGTTGACGCCACTGACTTCGGGCCTTCCTGCTCAGGACTCAAACAAATGAAGGCTGAGCCGCTGCTATACAGGGCCTAGTGGAAAGGTGGCGGGACACCACTGACTCTATCCACTTCTCATCGATCAAAGAGCTGACTCTGACCCTGTATGACTTTTCGATGCTCACAGGCTTACGGATAAGGGTTGGTGACCCAATCTCATTCGATCCTGATAGGACATAGTGGAGAGCTGCAAAGTTTCATCTTTTAGAGGCGATCCCAGATACTGCCAACTATGGGATAGTACAATACAGTTAGTTCTTAGACCACTTCTCCAGCCTTTAGCCAGCTACTCCATAGGAGATTGCTCAGTATACCCACAGATTCCTTATGTATCTCATCGGTACTACCCTGTTTGCGAATAGGGAAAATGGTGCATCTACCATGGGTAGTAGAGTATGACTGGAGCAGTGCTAGCCTGGCCACCCTGTACTACTACATAAGTTCCCTATCCTACCAAAAGGCGGATTCACCTGGCAGTTACTGGAGAGCTTGGGAGGTACACCTTACACTTCCTTTTCTGTTTTGCTTTGCATTTCCCGCTTACATTTACTTCATTTGTTCATTTGGTTCCTCAACTTGTTTTCCTTTTGTAGCTGTGGGTTTACACATACTTCACTTCCCTTACCCCAGTCCCGGTGTGGCCAAATGAGTTGTCTGTGTCCTACCCCCGGTTTGAGCGGCGCCAACGCGTAGATCGTGACTTTCCTTACTTTTGCCGCTTCTTTGACACCGTCATCGCGGAGAGGGTAACAAAACTTGATACTAGTCTTTATCTTTTACTACTTTTACTATTTCTATACTGTTGTTTCCACTGAACGAGGGGATCAAGCAGATTCCTCTTGAGCATATCAAAGAGAGGGATCGCAGGTTGGTGGTTGCTCTCGGCATCGAGCTAGTATATATCTCCTCTATATTTCTGTCCACTGTGCTTTACTACTTTGTTACAGTATGCTTTATCACTTTGTTCAATATTCTCAAATCCTTTCCTTTTTGTAGGTATCTGTAGGGTATGTTGATGACCTCCTCCGGACGATTAACCGATTACTTCTCATGGTGCGGAGGAGACAGACTGCTCTGGCCACTCACGAGATCAAGGTACACTTTGTCCACAGTCTACTGTTGTTGCAATTTTGCCCGCAATTCGATTGAGTCTATTTTGATATTTGTACTCTTTTCAACTTGAGCCAGCACCAGCTATACCTGCAGGACCTCCTCCAACTGGGAGAAGGAGATGAAGATGGGGCCCAGTGAGAGGTAGAGGATGGGCTGATCAGGGAAATGTCAAAGTGAGATAGCACTAGCCTTTTTTTGAGGCCACTTTTGACGAGTACACGACCCCCGAGGATGAGGGGGATGAGGTTGACATCCAGTCTAGCAGCCCTAGTGATGATAGCGACACGTCTCCTCTGCAGCTGAGGAAGAAGATGGCCAAGATGGATTGATTCTTTTACTTTTCTTTTCTTTTGCTTCGTAGTTAGGAACTGTGTAGCTTCAAATTGACCTTTCATTTTGTTTTTGAAGGATTTTCTTTTGTTTTTGCTTTTGTAAAACAATGATCGGGATTGGACCCACCAGTTTATGAAAAGAAGAATTTGCAGATGATTTCTATTGCATAACAAATGTATAATGAATGGCGAAACCATTGTATAGCACTTCACAAGACTTTATAACTATAAACACTTGCTCCTGAATTCATTCTTGAATCGAATAACAAGCCTACAACCGAACGAAACACAAAATACAACTCGATAACAGGAAAACGAAATGAAAACAACCTAAAAACGCTAAAACACACTTGATGCAAATAAAGCAAGACTCAAAACACAACCACAATGAACCAATGCAACAACCAGTCTTCTTCTGCAACTGCTCTGGTTTGGACAGTTATTTAGACCCAATCGGGTCCAAATAGACAAGGCCGGACCGCAATGAGGCACAGCCAAGTCCAAAAAGGCGATCGGTTAGTGTGATCCAGCTGTCATGCACTACTCTTTCTCAAACTCTATAAAAGGTGCTCCCAAGCTGTTTTTCTGCCAGAATAGCAAATCTTTGATATTTTGCTCTCAAGATGGAGATTTTACTCAACAATAGGCTCCGATACTGGATAGCCACTTTGGACGTATCGAAAAAGGTGAATTTTCTCGATTTTGGCGTAAACACTCTTTTTCCTTTGAGCTGTACTTCACTTTGTTTTCCATTCCTCCATGCCGCTATTCGATGCTGGAATCCAGTTACACGTATGTTTTACTTTGGATCAAAAGAAATGTGTCCAACACTTGAAGAATTTCAAGCTTTAATAGAATCCCAACGCGACAAAGAAATCATGCCGTAATCCCTTTTTGGCCATGCCCGGGCACTTGGACAAATGTGTGGGCTTAATTTACATGAGGCTCGGTCCCTGGTTCATGATGGGGAGTTAGACATCCCAAGTTTGATTTATCGGTTTTCCACCATCGGAGACAAAGGTAACCTTCTCCAGCGAGGTTACCGCTAACACATCCTTTGTTTATGTTTACTCGCACACTTACTTGCCCCTAATTACGGCGAAGCCAATATCAAGTTAATTGAAGTGGTCCAATGTCTAAAAGAGGGTAAGAGTTGCATAAGTTTGGCACTGGTTGAGACTTTGACGGATTTAGATGCTTTTCATCGGCAAGAGACTACTCGATTTGCAGGGAGTCCACTACTTCTCTAGGTATTGTTTCCCACCCTTTCTTATTTATACTCACATCATTCAACACTCATTCTCTATTTTTTCAATGCTCTTTCCTTACTTTTCCCTCATTGTACATCTCTCTATTCTTTAATCTCTCTTATTTTCATCACCTGGGAACCTTCCCAGGTGTGGTTAATGGATAAGCTGAAAGTGATGGACCGTTGCCCAGAGTATTCAGCCAGAGCTTACTTCTTTCGCCAATGGCTAGTGGACTTCCGTTCAGAGGGATGGTGGTGTGACTGAATGTGCAGCAAATCTACAGCTGACATAGCTTGCGTTGCCCCTAGCTCAATCTGACTGAGATGAGTTACAGCATATCCCGACAGCCGGGTATACAGTTGATTGGCCTCACGCATAGCGTGTTCTATTTCCCTTTCCGGTTCAGACGCCAGGTTGGACACAACCAGACCTATCTGGATGAGAGGGTAGAATACCCGGCTTCATTTCCAGTTCATGCCTCACACTTGCCCTGGTATCTCGTTGCTTGGAGGACAAGGGAGCTTATTTGTTGGCTTCGATTACACCTTTTCTGGTGAGTTCTTTGCTTGGCTCGAGGAGGAGACATAGGTTGGGCCATCTTTGGCTGCAGAGTCTTCCACGAGTGTGAGTAAAGGATATAAAACCACCTGACTTATCTGTGCCCCTAGTTTTATTGCTCTGTTCTTTTCTCTTTTTTTTTTTTTAAAGTTTTTGTGATGTAAAAACAACTTTGATTTAATCAAAAAGTTAGAGAATGTACTCGTGTTGAAATCAATGAAATTAAAGTTGTGGACACTAAAACTTTCCCTTTTGGTCTCAAAATGGTCCGTGTTGTAAAAGGTAAAATTTTGAGAAAAATCAATTCGTTAAAACTTTTCAAAACAACTTTCGGAAACAATCATTACCTAACACACATGGAATCAGTCCTTAAGATGTACAACCCCAAATCAAAAGATCATAACTGCCCACAATTGCATTCATCATCACTGTTTTATCTTTTGCAATTGTCCTTTCTACCAAATGGAGGTAACACAACCCAGAGAACAAATGATGGAAAAAGATGGCCCAATCAAACAAATGAACAAGACAGTTGAGTTGGAGATGGTTATGGCCGAACTTTGGGATGAAGTTTCCTACGTATCCCAAAGATGAGAATTAGGCCTTATGTAGTTTGGTTCGGGTTCACTCCAGTATTAACTCTCCCATTTTGCGTTCTTACTTTTGCCAAAGTCGCCCTTTCGGGTTTTCAACCTTGTGAGCTCAGTTTTTCTTTATTTCTATTTTTCCATGCTCGCACTTTTGCCTAGGTTGCCCTTTCGGGTTTTCAGCCTAGCGAGCCTCTTAGGGATAATATTTCTTCAACTTGTCCATGTTGATCGGCTGAGTAAACTTCAGGCCATCTAAATCCATAAGAATAATCGCTCCTCCCGACTAGATTGACTTGATGATATAAAGGCCTATCTAATTGGGTCTGAACTTGCCCTAGGGTCATGGATGGAAGCTCGGTTGTCCTTGAGCACTATATCTCCTTCCTTGAGATTTCTGGACTTAACCTTCTTGTTAAAGGCTCTAGCAATTCTACTCTGGTAGCCCTGGATGTGATACAATGCCTTCAACATCCTCTCATCAAATAACATCAATTCTTCAAACCTACTCTGTTACCAATCCGCCTCCCCTATCTGACACTCAGCCATAACTCACAACTATGGTACTTCAATTTCAATTAGCAGAATAGCTTCCATCCAGTATACTAGAGAATAGGGAGTAGCCCCCGTAGATGTCCGAATTAACATTCTATAACCCCAAAGTGCAAACAGTAGTTTATCTGGCCAGTATTTATAAGTCTCAACTATCTTCTGCAGGATGTTCTTGACATTCTTGTTAACGGCCTCAACAGCTCTGTTGGTTTGTGGTCTATATGTTGATGACTTATGAGAAGCCATGTTGTATTTTTCAAGCAAATCCACTACCTCTTTCTTGAAGTGCAAGCCATTGTCGGAGATGATCTCGTTTGGCACCCCATACCTATAGATGATATTGTTCTTGATGAACTTAGCCACATGTGACGCCTTCAATACAGAGTAAGATTGAGCTTCCACCCACTTAGTGAAGTAGTCGATCGCCACCAGAATGAACTCATGTCCATTTGAGCCCTTTGGTGAGACTGCCCCAATAACATCGATTCCCTAGATTGAAAAAGTCCACGGCGAAGTCATGTTGTAGAGCTTTGATGGTGGAATATTCATGGGATTAGCATGGACTTGACATTTGTGGCATCGCCGAACAAAACTAATATAATCCTCCTCCATAGTTGAACAATAATAGCCTTGTTGAGGATTTTCCGAGCCAGCATCACACCGTTCATGTGTGCTCCATATTCTCCTCCATGGATGGCCTCCATGAGGCGCTTCGACTCCTCTTCTTCAACACAGAATTTGTGCACTCCCAAATGACCTCTCTTGTACAGCTTACCCCCGCAAATGATGAACTGAATAGCCAAACGCCGTATTCCCTGTTTATCTTTGGCATTTGCCCTTGGTGGATATGTCTACTTTTTAGAAAATTCCAAATGTCGTAATACCAGGGGTTCTTGTCTTGAACCTCATCTATCGCGGAAATGGTCTGATAAGCAGGCGTATATTTCTGTTCAATAATGATTAGACACATCTTCACCCCTAGCGGGATGTCTACCATGGAAGATAGAGTTGCTAATGCATCAGCGAACCGGTTGTTCTCTCTCAGCAGATGTGTGAACGTTAATTTTTCAAACCTCGGAATTAGGATATCTAGGGCCTGATGATATATCTTCATGTTCTCTTCCTTGACCTTCCAATCCCCATTGGCTTGAGAAACAACTAGGTTCGAGTCTCCGACAGCATCCAACCTTATTGCCCCTAGTTTTAGGGCAGCTTCCAAACCAACAATACACGCCTTGTATTCTGCTTCGTTATTAGATACTCTGAACCGGAGTTTGAAAACTAAGGGTATGTGGGAATCATCGGGTAATATGAGCAACA
Organism: Camellia lanceoleosa; assembly: GCA_025200525.1. Classification (NCBI taxonomy): domain Eukaryota; kingdom Viridiplantae; phylum Streptophyta; class Magnoliopsida; order Ericales; family Theaceae; genus Camellia; species Camellia lanceoleosa. The sequence goes on along the minus strand of CM045762.1, from coordinate 120,179,607 downwards.
CACCTATCCCCTAACCATATTGATTAGGTGCTCCGTCAAAGTACATTGTCCATGTTTCTTTTTCTATCTACAGAATGTCTTCATCTAGGAATAGGTACTCTACCACCTCATCCCCTTTTACTGGGTGGTCTACTAGGAATTCCACTACTACTCTCCCTTTAACTGATTTGCGCGTGACATACTTGAGATGAAATTCAGAGAGAAGAAGCAACCAACAAGCTAGCCTACCGATAAGTGTTGGTTTCTCAAAGAGATATTTGATGGGATCCAATCTCGAAACCAGAATTACAGAGTGAGCTAACAAGTAGTGCCTCAACTTCCTAGTAGCCTGTACCAAGGCTAAGCAAGCTTTCTCTAGGGAAGTATAGCAGGTCTCATAGTCTAGCATCTTCTTGCTCAGATAGTAGATTGCCTTGTCTACCTTAGCTTATGATTCTTGAGTTAGCATGCACCCCATGGTCAAATTTATCATTGATAGGTACAAGATCAGTGGCTTCTCCAGTTTTGGTGGTGACAATACATGTGGATTCTACAAGTACTGCTTGACCTGCTCAAAGGCAAACTAACATCGATCATCCCATTGGAACTTCTTCCCTTTCTTCAGGAGACCAAACAGTGGTTCACAAGTCAAGGTTAGTTTTGAGATAAATCGTCTTATGAATTGCACTTTGCCTAGAAAGCCGCGCACCTCCTTTTTAGTCATCGGTGGTGGCATTTCTAAGATGGCCTTGATTTTGGAAGGATCTACTTCAATTCCCCCTCCTTGTGATCTGAAATCCTAGCATTTTTCCCGCAGCCACCCAAAGGTGCATTTCTGTGGGTTTAACCTCAGTCTATACTCCCTGATCAATTCAAAGAATTTTTCTAGTGCGGTGTAGTGGCCTTCTCGTTCCTTGGACTTGACAATTATGTTGTCCACGTACACCTCAACTTCTTTATGGATCATGTCATGCAAGATCGTGGTTGTAGCCCTCTGATAGGTAGCCCCATCATTTTTCAACCCAAAAGGCATGACTCAGTAGTAGTAAGTACCCCACAACGTAGTGAAAACAGTCTTTTCTTTGTCCTCCGATGCCATCAAAATTTGATTATACCCGGAAAATCCATCCATGAATGAAAGCAAGGCATGGCCAACAGTGAAATCTACCAACTTGTCGATGTGCGACAGTGGAAAGTCATCTTTCAGACTAGCTCTATTCAGATCCTGGAAGTCAACACAGACTCTGATTCTGCCATCTTTCTTTAGAACCGGAACGATATTAGCCAACCAAGTCGGGTACTCAGACATCATCAAGAAACCCGTGTCAATCTATTTGGTGACCTCCTCCTTAATCTTCAATGCCTAATTGAGGCGAACTCTATGCAGTTTCTGTTTGACTGGTCAGGCCTCAAGGTCAAGAGGGATCCGGTGCTGTTCAATCTCAAGATCGATTCCAGGCATGTCTTCATAGGACCACGTGAAAACATCTTTGAAATCTTTTAATAAAGCGATTAAACACTTGCGTTCCTCCAAAGACAACATGCACTCGATCTGGACCAAGCGGGGATCCTCCTTAGTACCCACATTAATTGCAATGATTTTATCTGTGCAAGGCTTAACACGCCTCTCCTCCTCGCGATCAACCTAGTTTTTCAAAGCTTGAGGAATTTCTTTCTCTACAGAATTCCCATTCAAAAAGTTAGGATCCTCGATTACAGTTGACTCAAAAGAGAAACTGAAAAACGACCTAGACAAAACCTTGGTATCCAGGTTACCACCTCTAGAAATACCAAACTCAGAAGAACTCAAATATGATCTCGACTCCACACACTCGGGGGAATTAGATTTGAACTCACTATCTGATTTGGAACTACTAATGGTGCCCTTATCAAATTGCCATACCAGGCGTAGAGCCTTAGCTGTGTCCACGATAAGACTGGAGAAATCTGCTGCTAGTTTATCCTCGATCATAGAGATAGTAACACTATTCCTCAGGTTGACACGCTCAGCCCCAGCATTAGAATCCATTAGTAGGTCAGCCAGTGCCTTCCCTAACAGCTCTTCTTTGTCGATGTCCAAGCTTGCAATCCTGCCTTGTTCTATAGTGCTGCTCAGGTCTGTCTGCTCATCCTTTTTTTCTAGTAACTGGTGTCCGAAGAAGATCTCGAACCCCGGGTACCTTGTCTTTATTTCTCAATCAAACCAAGGCTCTGGAAATCCACAAAATGGGAAATCTTCCCCTTGGCGGACAAAGCGTCTGTTCAGGGTTCCCTGAATTGGCTTGTAGACTAATTCATACTGCCTCGTAGTCCTCTTTGCTTTAAGTCTTCCTCTCAACTCATCCCCCTTCTTTTGCCAGTCTTCGGCCGTAGGCTTGTACACTAGCCCAAAAGCATAGGGGTTGTGACTCATCTCTTTGGAAATAGTACCTCCTTGCCTGTCACTCCTGCGTAATTCTGATCCAGGAATATGCCCTTGTTTGTTCATCATGTAGATGGATTGGACGCTCACGTAGTTCCTGTCGTCTTTCACCATGATAGTTTGGACCAACTAGGTCTCCGCCAAGAAGAAGCTAGAGAGAAATACGTCCTCTTCCCCCTGTATGATTTCCAAAAAGGGCATGGTAGTTCCTTGGGGAGAATGGATTGCAGAATGGTCATACACAATAGCAATCTCACCTTTAAAGGGGTATTTTACTAGCTGGTGGACCATTGATGACATTGCCCTCATCTGATGTAGCCAAGGCATTCCTAGAAGTAGGTTGAAAGTCCCCAGTACGTCCATAACATAGAATTTCACCTCATGCTTGGATGGGCCAATTATTATCTAGCTCTTGAAAGTCCCCATGATGTCTCAGCTGGTGTTGTCATAGGCTGGAACAGCTTGAGTTGTGGGCATGAAATCAGTTGGTTTCAAAACCTACGGCATAGGCAGTCCTTGTCAGACATACATTAAGCACTAAGTCGGTATCCACTAGTACCACCGGAATCCATTTCCTCTGACTCTCCAAAGTTGCGTATAGCGGTCTATTGTGGTTTGCACCCTCAGGTGGCAACTCTTTATCCATAAAGGATATCACTGGCGTCACATCCCCGGATGCAACCAACGACACCAGTTGGTCAATGGTGGTGTCGATGGGCAGTTTTGTTCTGTTCATGGCCTCTAGTAACGCCTGCCTATGTTCCCGGGAAGCCATCAGCAGCCCCTAGATTGATACGTCTGCCTGAATCTTTTTAAGTTATTTCAAGACCAATTCTTCTTCAACGTCTTTCTCCTTTGATTTCTTAGCCTCTCTCCTAGATGATTCTGGCTGATCTAATGCCGAGGGTTTAAAATACCGACCACTTTGGGTCATGTGGTTGATCTTGTCTATATACCATGTGTCGTCAGGGGTATCGGCATTCCACCCTTCATCAGTATATGCATGGCTCATATCACTATATTCCCACTACTCCCCTGCAATCATGGCTGGGCTGTTATTAGGTTCTACCCAGAGCATGTTTATATCACGTCCCCCGTCAGCACACCACTCTTCTTCCACAACAGTTTCGGTCTCTGCATCTCGGTACTACTTGAGCTTCCCTAGTATTCTTTTCCTGTCACTGGGTTTCCACTAGGGCTTTCTCATGATTTGGACATCGACTGCCACTGACTTAGCCTCTGCTTTTCTCTTTTCCTTTTCCTACTCCAGGGCCATTTTCCTCTGGATTTCTTTTATTCTCTCCCGTTGGAACTGCTCCAATGCTTGTTCTTCCTTAGTCAAAGGTAGGGCCTCAGCCTTGCTATTATGACCCACTTCCTTTTCTTTCACAATCTCCTTTGCTTGCTCCTTCATATCTGACTCCTCTTCACTCAACCACCCGTTGCTTGTTTCTGGCTGGCTTGGATCCCACCACCCAATATATATGCTGCCCACATCCTCTTCTTCAAAGAAGTAAAGGTTCTCCAGATCCTCCTCTAGTTCTGCCAGGTCTTCTTCTAATTTTGCTAGGTCTTCTTCTAATTCTGCCAAGTCATTTAGGCCTTGCTTAGGCTAATCATTCAGATTTTGCCCTAGCTCATCTTCTCTAATGGTGTTAATGTTGAGAAAGTCTGGCAGTATGACTACAAACTTTGGCTGATCAACAGCCACAATGTACTGGCTGGGGTCGTACTGGTCAATGAGTGAGGCCCCTTTCTCTATAACTTGGGTGTCAAACAACCACGTCTCGAGTGCATTCTTCTTCTCCTCCACCTCTACCACCACAGACCCTGGTTGGGTTTTGGGTGTTATGTCCATCATACACATGTCTGTGCTTTCCAAAATAACCACCTCTGGCTTAGGTAGATGGAATGGTGTAATATATGCGCTGGGGTTCATGGTGGATGCTAGTGTATAGAATGGGTTAATGTTTCTGGGCGGGAGGACTTGGTTATGAACAGGAAGTGGCTTTATAGTCACGTTTGGTTTAAAGGGTGGGGCGATGATTTTATTGTCAATGAGGTCCTGGATCTCATGATGTAAGCGGTAGCAACGGTCTGTGGGGTGACAATGCTATTGGTGAAAAATGCAGTACTAGGTAGGGTCATGTCTAGGTGGTAGTGTGTCAGGGAGAGGTCGAGGATCGAGGGACTTGAGATGCCCCTTTTCCATTAACAGTTTGAGGGCACAGGATAAGCTCATATGGAGGGGGTAAAGGTTCTTTGGTTTTGATTTGGTCCGGTGGGTTGTGAGGGTTGTGAGGTTGTTGTGGCAAAGGGATCGGCCATTTTGGCCACTGTGACGATAGTACTGACATCTACAGGCCGTGGAATAATGCTACTGCTAGCATTGGTATTCTTGGTGAATGGCCTTCTTGTTGGTTCACTGGTTCTATGGATGATGCCGTTCTTGAATGCACTTTTAATTTGGACCCCCAACTCGTATAGAGATGCAAACGTGGAAAGTGGTGCCACTATCATTCTTTGTAACATATCCGGCTCAAGATTATGGACCACCAGCTGGAGTTGCTCCCTTTTAGAGGGTCTATTGGTCATCCTGGTTGCCTTTGCTCTCCATCTAACGACAAAGTCAATGAAAGGTTCTTTAGGGTTTTAGGTAGTCGCTTCTAGCTTACTGGTAGTTACCTCTATCTGAGTGTTATATGAATATTGGTCAACAAACCCCTCAAACAGCTCCCCTCAATTCTTTTTAGTAGAATCCTCTAGTTTAGTGTACCAGATGGCCGCCACATCGGATAGAGTTCTTTCGAACAACGATAATTTTTGAGCCCGAGACAGGCCCATCAGCCTCAGTACATCCAAAAACAGGCGAACATGCACAATCCGATCCCCACTCCCATCAAATCTGTCAATGTAAGGCATCTTAAAATTCTCTAGTAATCTGACTGAGGCTTCAGTATGGTTGTCTTCAATATCTGGAATGGAATTGAAGCCCTGGGATATTTTAAGCGCTTTCTCTAGTTTGGAAATCTTGATCATGGCCGGATCAATATCGTTGATATCAAAGGGAAAGAGTCCCCCATGGGGCTGTGCCAGGGGCCGATAAGCTAGAGTTGTTGTAAACATCTATTAAGGATCTGGGACTTGCAGATTTTCAATCGGTAGAGGTTGATCAAGATTCGACTGGGCAGCCGGGATGGGATGCACGATAAATGCTGATGTCCTAGATGGGCATCGTAGATTAGCGATAATTTCATCCTGTGCGGCCATCCTTTGATTTAGGGTATCCATGGTTCTCTGGAATGTTACTATCATGGCAGCAACTTCTTCTACGTTCTGTGTCATTGCTGGTCTGGCTGAATTAGGTACTGGTGAATTGAATGGTTGGGAACAAATAAGTGTTTGCTGAGTGCTCTGTGTTGGTACTAATAACTGTCTGCCCCTTCTTCGTCGAGCAACCGGTGGGTCTTGAGTTTTGCAAAGTTTGCTAGAGCGAGTCCACACAACTTGGGAGATATGAGGCCTGTCTGAAGCTATGATTGTAAACTACCTAGCAAAAGAAAGAAAAAGAGAAGCAATCAAAATTAGATAGCACTTCAACCCAAGTCGCTACAAATATAATCACACAGCTGAAGAACTGTAGTTCCCATGGAACTTTGTTCCCAAACTGATATCAAGTTGTACCATTGATATGACCATTCCTAAACAGGTTCACTATAAAAGCACATACCAGGTAAAAAGAACCAAAACAACCCTATAAGGGAGTAGGGTTACCATGTCCTAGATTTTTGACATGATCTAGGCTCCACTACTTCAAGCAAGTAGTTTCATAACATCCTATATATAGGCGAGCATCCTATCCTAATTTGGAATAGTCACTATGGCTTTACGATATACAGCTAGGCCAAATGGTCAAAAAGGAATACTTCCACAAGATTACCTAATATACCTCTCACACTTAACACCGAGAAGTGAAAGGAGGATCAAACGGTACAGCGATAATCCAGATCCAAATGTAGTGTTTCCAACATGGCAGAGCCCACGACCGACTATCCTTTTGGCAAGCTTTTTAAGCAACCCTCTGGCAAGCCGTCCAGGAATAGCAGATGAAAAACATAGTGACTTAGAGTAACAAAGCAGATGCAATGCAAAGAACATTATCTGTAAATAAACTATCACATCACGAAGTTCAAGTCAAATTCTCTAATTTCCCCAGCGGAGTCACTAGAAACTGTAGCTTACTTTTCGGGTTCCTCTTGGATATGATTAGCCCTACAATTTAGACTCTCATGGTTCTAAATCTGATTTTACAAGTGCAATGTGAAATAGATAAACACAAATGAGTCCAAATTCGGTAAATCTTTTGGAAAATCAATTTTGAATAAAAAAAATAGCAAAAATGGACTGCATTGCCAGATTTCAGAGTCGCTGCCAAAATATTTTTGGAAAATTTAGGAAACCCGTGACTCATGCCAAAGGCCATTTATCCGTCATCGTCAAAGTGTCTTGGCTCGGGAAATTAGGTATGAGAAGGGAAGGTCATAAATTGAACACCCCACTCACTCGATCAAAAATTGGCCTCTACTAATCATGATGTGATTTTTATTTACATTATATGCTCTTGTTCTACTTATTATGCAGTTTTTTCTATGTGATACACACATAAGTATAGACCAATTCATTAAAGTTGGAATGCATTGATTTTATGTTCGTTTTGAAAAAGTGTTATGAATACGTGTCACTTGAAAAAGTGAACTCGTATTTACATTAATCAAATTATTCCAACTTAAGTGAAAAGGCCTTCATCCACCGACATTCGAACAGGTATATCACTTAAACACTTAGCCTCATGGAAAACACGCTTGACATGGCAACAATCGCACGCATGCAATATGCTAAAACAATAAATGCTCACCTAGTACTCAACTGAGGCAAGCCAAAAGAAGTAAAATAGTTAGAAAAATGCATGCTCTAATATAGAACTGGCTAATGCAACACATACAAAATGTAAACTAATATGCTCGATTTTATTAACATGTCATGTGAATCAATTTGATAGTATGCGGTAACGCACCTATTCAAGGAAGTAATAAATGACAACGTTGTTAGAATGATGAACCGAACCTTATGCATGCAAAAATGGATATTTACACATGGCAATGATATGAAATCAAAATATAGCACGCAACCATCATAAGCAAGTAAATAAAAGGAGAAAGAATCGAGGTTAGAAGACATACACAATATTACAATTTTGCTCTCTCACGAGAGGGTCCGAATGTCCAAGTGCCCAAATTAACTAATTATTACAACATCAAATTAGTTGACTAAACTGACTAGCTATTACAAATCGAATGAACAATAAATGAATAACTGTCTAATTTTTTACAACAATGATATCACAACAATAATATGAATAGCAATATTACAACAATAATATGAATAGCAATATTACAACAATGTTAATGCACAAGGATCGTATGCGCGTCAATGAAGACGGTTTTCAGAAACTGCCCTGTCTACCCTCTGGAAAACTCCTCTATTTCACCCTCAACCACTACCCTTTGTTTCAACCAAAAGTGTTCTGTTTACCAAACAATGGAGCTCGACTAGCCCCCAATGAGGCTCGGCTAGGTCCAAAAAAATCCAGTCGTGCCCTATTTTGTTGTAGAAAAATGTTTTTGGCCTCTGAGGTGAAAACAATGCAGACAGAGCCTTTCTGAGCCATATTTGTCCCCTCTGCTCTTCTTTATCATGAAGAAACTCAAGAGAAGAGCGGATTCGGTTCTGAAACCATCAATGGTCACAAGTTGATTGCATGATGATTTCAGACACGATAGGAAAAAAATATTAATGAATGTAATGAAAGACACACCACATCTCCCTTCTATCATGAAGTTAGTTCAAGAAGGGAGTTAGACACACTTCAAGAATCATCAAACATCATGGGTTAGTATGTGATGACACTAGAAGCGATGGATTCGGTATAACGTCTAACTGAATCCAACCAATTTTATTAAGCTTCTTTATGTCGGTTGATCCAATTTTAAGCCGATTTTATTAGCTCTTTTTTAACATACCTTTCCATTTCTTTATCTTTTATTCCATTTTGTTCAAAAGTGATCTTTAAGTCCACTAAGTCCAAAAGCAATGTAAATGAGCAAGTATCGACTTAACCCGAGAAATGAGCCTTTCAAACCCTTTTTTTTAGCGGAACTTATAAAAGAAGTGTCAAACTCGTTTACAAGCGATAAGGGATTTTTAGTCAAACCCAAAATGAGCAATAAGGACTAGTCAAACTCAAAAGAGTGATAATGACATAGCCAAACCCATGATGAGCGATAAGGACTCTAAACCCAAACTCAATAACTGGCTATAATGAAACCTTCTTTTGTGATTTCCAAGGGCCTGACTAGAAAGTTAGTCCCTTACAAGTAAATACATCGGTGATAAAGAGGAGTGACAAACAAAAGGTTGTGTTTAGCATAAAAGAGATATAATGCCTTGGTAATGAACCTCCAAAGAGATTAAACCATTAAGCATGGAAGGGCTCTTTCTTATGCTTGAACAATACCCTTTTATTAAACACAACTCTTTAATAAAAAAAACAAAGAATGGAGGGAGATTGCAGAGATGATTATGCAAGATTGATTATTACAAAAGTGAGACTCTTTACATGAAAACTAGATAAAAAAAAAAGCTATCAACTCGAATGACTCGATGTTTAAGGCCTAAACAACTGAAGCCATGAGAATTAACAACACAACAAGCCAAGTATTCAAAGTATAAACTATTTAAATGAATTAAACAGCCCCTAAACAGCCCCTTAAATGTAAAAATTAGTAGCTAAAATCATGTTTAAAAGAGCACAAAAGATAGCCAAAAACAAGGAGATACAAAGCTAATAAGCAAGACTAAGGAGGGATGGCTAACCCCTCCACTTTTGGGACTTCGAAACCATATTTTTCAGCCGTTTTAAACTCTGAAAATCAGTATGTAAACAAAAGAAAATAGTGGGAAAACAAAGGGTATGAGTTATGAGATAAGGTGCAAGAAAGGGTGATAAGCTCCTCTACCTTTGGTAACTCTTTAACCCCAAGTTTTAGCACTTGGAATGGATCCAAAATAGTATGAAAACACAAGAAAAATATAGAAAAACATTGAAATAAAAGCAAGGAAGAAGGTGGTAAGCTTATACCTCTTGAAGAGAGAAAGCTTTGATTGTAAACCAAACTTGATCCTAGAGCACTCTCAAGGTTGAATTATGGTTCTCAATTCTCAACCAAGGATTCAAGTCCAAGCTCTAATGGTGTATATGATGTATGTATATAGTTCAAGGATGGTAGGCTAGCTCAAAGATAACTTGCAAAGGAAGAAGGGGCTCTCAAAGGTCTTTTAAGCTCTTGAAAATTTTTCTAACCCTCAAAACAGAGATATGAGCTTGTATTTATAGAATTTGAGACAAATAGGTCACAAATATCTTAAAAAATAGACAGCTGGCGGATTCCCACGCAGAACAGTGTTTACCGCTCAAAAGGCACGACCGGGCTCTAATTGCCACGACCGGCCCCAAATGAGGCACGACTGGGCCCCAATGTGGCTCCGCTGTTTCTCTGTAGGTTCTATGCAAGTTGGCACAGTGCTAAAAATGGATTTCTGAGGTAAAAACAGCTTGGATATGGAAGGTTGGAATTGTTTAGAGCTCAAATTTGGATTTCTTCGTTGAGAATTCTAGCCATTTGCACAATGTAACTTTCATCATCGAGTGCTCAGAATAAAGCGCCCAAGTTTTGTAGGCGGTCAAAAAATGAGGTGTCTACAACTTGTCAAGTAAAATTCCATTAAGCACCCAACTCCAAAGCTTCAGTGCTTCTAGCTTTCTCAGCAACAAGCGTTGTGGACTTCCACTTACAAAGAATTGTAGTGTTGATGGTGTTGGAAAGTTTTAGAAGTGAATGAAAATTGATGCCATTTGTATGAAAGTGTGCAACCTTTCATGGTGACTCTTCATATGAAAGAGTATGACCTAATGGTGTGTTTTCATATGAAAGGGTATGACCCAAAAGTCATGACTCTTCTGAATGGCCACGAATACTTCTATAAATAGCCTTCACCATTTCCTTAATCTTCATTCATTTGATCTCAGATTTCTTTCATACTAATTTCTTCCTTTCGTGTTCTTCGTCCTTCTTCATTTCTGCAAATAGTTTTAGGAAGAGTCTGTGAGAAAGAGAGAGTTACAACATTGGTTTGGTTTGCCAGGCATGGATTTGTAGTGTTGTAAATTCAAGATATAGTCGTTGCATCCTAGAAAGTAGATGCCAGTAAAACTTGAAGCACCAAAGCGAGTGCAAACTCTACTTTAAGGAAATTGTGTCCAACACAAGCCTCGACTTAAAGTTCTACAATCTTAAAGCGCTGTAAGCATTAAATTCAGAATTTAATTTTCATAATTATTTTTTGAATTATTTACTTCTTGATTAATTTTTTTATACATTTAAAATACACACGTATTACACATAGGATCGCTGGGTTCTAACATATGGCAAAACACCTAATGTGGGAAATGAAGGAGATAATGAAAGTGCTAGATTTGAGGTGGATTAGTTTTATTTGTCTATGACTTTTGGATTTGTTGTAGGTTTTGGGGGCATCTCTATTCTTATATTGTTCATTAAGTCATGGAGATATGCCTATTTTCAATTTATGAATAATGTCTTGACAAGACTCTATGTTTATATACAAATAAATGTGATAACAATTTAAAAGTAATGTGGAAGTCTCCTACTTGTGTCTCCTTAATACTATAAATAAATGTATCTTTTGTGGAATAAATTCTTCATTTAAATTTATCATGCTTATATAATATAAGCTTGCCTATCGTGCTAAAAGTTATTGTCAATATGTTTCAATAATGTTCTCTAGTTTGCCGATCTTCTTTTAAACTATTAACAAATATGTCAAATTTCCCTTGGTAAGTAAATTACAACCTCAGTGCTTCATAATCTGGCAACTTGGCAAGTGCCGCATGTCAAATATGTATACACGTACATATGCATATAGATATAGGAAGAAAGTTATTAAAATGCATAGGATTCATAAACTTGATTTCTAGCACTGAAAGAAAGGGTGAAATTGATTTGAGAATCAGATTAATAACTTGTGTTAGGGGTAGAAGTTTCTTTTTGGGAAAATTACCCATAGGTCCTGTTTGCAAAATGTGTACACTATTTAATCCAACAACTTTTTGAGTAGACCCAAAAGTCCTACTTTTCCTCTCTCAATCTACTTTTTGCCTCATTCTTTATGTTTTCCTCTCTCTTTTTTTTTCTGCGTTTTCCTCTCCTTTTTTTTTTTTTTTTTTTTTTGTCATGGACGACAACCGGTGATCACACCTTTCTTATTCTCTTTCTCTTTCTAATACATAGTCACTGGTGACCAACGATCGCCAATGATTGGGGTTTACCGGCAACCACTAACCATCGACATCAACTCATGACTTCATCCTCACCGACGGCGAAAGAGATGAGTAGATCTACTCAAATCTGATGGGTAGATCTACATGAGATTCGACTAGATCTAAACCAAAAATAGTTGCCGGAGTACAATATTCTTTCTATATCTATTCTTTCCTTCGATTTCTCAATTTTTCTACATTTTCTCTGTTACACAAGTCTATTTTCTGTTTTAATGGAAAAAATTTTCAAATTCTGAATAAATTGTTTTTGAGTATTAGTTACAGGCAGTGAAAACTATAAAATTTTGCAGTTTCATTTTTTTTTTTTTTTTTTTTTTTGGTGTGCTAGAATGAATCATGGTTTAAAACTGAAAATTTTTGCAGTTTCATAACATTTTTTAGAACTGTAAAATTTTGCAGTTTCATAACAGGTTTTTCAGTTTGATTAATAAGAATAAATACTTTATAGATTTTTGCCCTGAAACTGTAACATTTTATAGTTTCAAAACTTGTTTTTCAATTTGATCAATATTGGAGATTATTTGCTTAAACCCTACAAAAATTGAAAAATAACATATATTTTTCCTATTGTTACTGTTTTTTGTCGTTACATTTTTTTTTTCTTTTAGTTTATCAATCTTTAGCATATTTTGCTATGTTTTTTTTTGCTCTAATTTCTCCATTTATTCTTTTTTTTTTGGGCAATATTCTGGACATTCCGGTGAGTCTCCAATGATATTCTTAACGTCCAGCGAACATTCTAGACATTTCACTGACTTCCATTGGCATTCATAACAATCTAGCGATCTTCCGACGACTTCCCGGCGATACTCTGGCGACTTTCTAGTGATACTTCGGTGCCTCGCCTGTGATGTTAAACATTCTGACGAGTCTCCCGTGATCGTCTGACAGAAGTCCGACGGTAGTGGGATGTAATAGCATTTGTAAATTTAGAAAAAATATATACAGGATTTTTTGGTAACAATTAAAAATATATAAGACTAATCAGTACAAGTATTTTGTTTTGAGATTAGATGAGTTTTGAACTTCATATATAGGACTTATTGGTAAGTTCCCCTTTCTTTTTTGAAACTTTCTTAATAGGATAAATTACAAATATAACTTTTCAAATTTGTTTAAAATACTAATTATAATTACAAATACTAATTAAAATATATCTTTTCTTTATAGTAATTACTTCTGTAGTTCTAGAGTTGAAAATTACATATATATCTTTCTTTATAAGATAAACTACAGATCTGAAAATTATATCTATTCCCTTTAAGTTTCTGATCATATAACAAATAATATTTTCATTAATTAACCATTAACTCAATTAATAGATTTTAATAATATCAAAAATATATTTCAATTAATAATTCTAATAATTTTATTATTGTATAAAAAGGTAGTTAGAAATTTTATTTTTTCTATTAACACTGTTCAATGACAAATTATAATTTCAAATCTCAATTATATTTGTAATTTATCCAAATTTTTATATAAAAAGTTGGTTCTTTACTGGAAAATTTGGCTATAAACCCCCTTTGCCTTCCTTTCATTGTTAAAAGGACTAAGAAAAAAATTATACTTTCTAAACCCCCTCATAATTATAAAGTCTTGCATAAAGGACAAATTTATTATTTAAATATTTTATATGACTATTCTCTCCCTCCCATCAAGCACTACCTCTCAATTCTCTCTCTCTCTCTCTCTCTCTCTCTCTCTCTCTAGAATTTCAAATGGTGGTTTCACAGAGCAGTGCTTCGCTGATTGTTCTAATGGCGGTGGTTCTAATTTTCTCTCTCATCGAAGGCTCTTTTCGACGTAAGCAATCGTCGCCTTTCGTTTAGAACAATCTCGATTAGCCATCGCTTGCTTAATCACCTTTGCTGCTTTCGTGTTCGGATCTGCGTTCTAGATATGAAGATTTTACGGTTGGATGAGATGATTTCTTGATTGATTTGTGGTTGATACGGTGTTTATGACTATCGATGATTGGTATAGAATAGTAGTTATATAGTGTATGGATTTGTTTTCTATTCTAGATCTCTGGCGGTGGTTTTACTTCATTGCTTTCTAGTGCTATTTTAAAGCTTGTTTTATGCTATGATTCTAGCACTTCTGTTTGGTTTGTATTGAATATACTCTGGTTTGTTGCACAAATCTTCTATATAATGCAGGTTTTTTGTTGTTTCGTTTAAAAAAAAAAAAATTTATATGACTATTATACCCACTCTCTTCCCCACTCTCTTCCTTTCCACAGATGGCCTCTTGAAAAATTGAGATTTCTCTGAAATTTTCAGATTATAGGCCTGATTCAAGGATTATCGGCCTGATTCAATGTTTTTCAGAGTGAACATCGATTGATTCAAGGATTATAGGCCTGATTCAAAGCTCAAAGCTCAAAGCTCAAAGTTCCATCGATTTTTTATAGTAAACATCAAATTTCATTTGATAGAACCAGAGTAAAATTTTACTCTGGTTTTATTGCTCTGTTTTTTTTCATTTGACAGAACCAGAGTAAAATTTTACTTTTATACAGAGTAAAATTTTACTTTTAGCTTCAGAGTTTCATAGTTTACTTGTTTTTCAAAATAAAATTTTACTTTTATACAGAATAAAATTTTACTTTTAGTTTTAGAGTGCAAAATTTTACTCTTATTCAGAGTAAAATTTTACTTTTATACAGAATAAAATTTTACTTTAGTTTCAGAGTGTAAAATTTTACTTTCATACAGAGTAAAATTTTACTTTCATACAGAGTAAAATTTTACTCTGAAATATATAGTGAAGATGGCTTAATATGAAAGCTGATAGATATGAGGGTAATATAGTAAAAGAAACAAGTTTTAAAATATCAGGGAGTTTTGAAAGTACTTATATAATTCTTGTCCATTTGAAAGACAAATTAAATAGTGAGGGGGCTATCACCAAATCCCCCATCTTTACTATTAAACTAGGGTTGCATTTTCACCCCTCAATAATGCAAATTGGATTGGAGGTCTCCAATCCGCCAAGTGGTTCAGTTTTGTGACAATCTTTACTTCAATTTGATATTAAACTTTTGGCTATATAGGCAAGTGCTATTTGACATTTCACAAGTTTGATTTCCTAAAATTAGCTTCTCTATAAAATTTAAAAACACGAAGGAGATAAAGTTTTCTATCTCTCACATAGCATTTCCAACCCAACACTTTTAATTAGACGATGAAAAAAATTATTTTTTTATTTAAAAAGTGATTTTAAAATATCTTACTATTCATCTAAATCCTAACAACAAATTATCATTTTCTTTCTTAAAGATTTTCCTTGGAAATATTTCTTCAAAAAGTGAATAATTTTTATTCATTAATAAATATTTAATTTTCAAATTTTTGTTAAATATATTTAATATTAAACGCATTTTGGAGGTATGATTTCACTCTTTTTAATGATACCAATATCATAAAAATTAAATTTGCATAAAGTTATTTGTAATATAATCAAAAATATAAAATAAATAGTGTTTTAGAGATACTCTTGTATTTTTCATTCTCCCTCCAAATATGGAGGATCAACCCATCCTTCCATATGGAGATTGATTTAGAGATTAGGTTGGATTGGAGGTGAACATCCTTCAAAAATAAAAATATGGAAGATGGATTGGAGATGCTCTAAGTAGTTCGTTAAGCAGATCCACTTTTATTCAATGCAAAATTTTATCATAATTAAACCCGAATAATTGAAGGAATTGAGGTTACTATTGTTGTTGAATCACAGTAGTAACTGTTGTCGAATAATTCAACAGACCAGGGTTACTGTTGTGGCTAAATTATAGTAGTAACTATTATGAATATCGGTGAGATATTATTTTTGATAAGCATACTACTCCTACAATTACAAATACATCTCCAATTAGTTCCAGTTAGTTAGCTACAGTTACGTAGTTAGTTAGTTTGTTAGATTAGTTAGTTTGTTATATCAGTTATAACTCTTGGTGTATAAATATCTGTAATAGTTGATTCAATGAAATAAGAAAGATGAGTTCATATTCTTGTTATGGTATCAGAGCCATTTAAGCTCTCACGAGCAAACACAAGAAAACAATGGTAGATTCATCTTCATCACTGTCTTTACCACCAAGTCTTACTCTCTTAATCTCAAACTTTAGTTCATTGGTTACAGTGAAGCTTGATTCTACAGACTTTCTCATCTGGAAAAACCAGATGCAAAATGTTCTTAGAGCAACTAATTTTCTTAGTTTTGTGACTGTATCTATTCCATGTCCATCTCCAGATGTTCTTGATTCATCTGGTAAAACCATTCCAAATCCTGAATTTGAGAAATGGCAGATCATCGATGCTCATCTCCTCAGTTGCATTACTACAACACATTTTGCTTTTGTATTCTCTTCTGTTATTCACCTTTACCATTGTTTTGAAGTTTGGACTACAATTGAGAAGAGATTCACTTCTCTTTCTTGATCACACATTCATCAACTCAAACACAAACTTCAAAGCCTTACAAAGAAAGGATTTACAATGGAAGAGTATCTTCAACAGATCATAGAACTCTCAGATCAATTAAGTCCTGTATCTTCAATTGTTGATGATGAAGATTTGGTTCTTCTTACTTTGAATGGTCTTCCTGAGGAATATGATGCATTTGAAACTACCATTTGTGCTAGAGCTGAAGCGATTACAATGGCATATTTGTCTACTCTGTTGTGCTTCGAAGCTATATATATTGAAAACAAGGTCAAAAAAGCTCTTGGAACTGATGCAACTGCTGCCTATACTGCAACTAAGACATCTGAGTATGGTCCTTCCACTTCACATTTTTCTCAACATAGAGGTCACTCTGTATCCAATCAAGGTCGACATTAGTTTCATGGTTCTCGAGATGGTAGATATCGTGGTGGTAGTCGATCATATCATAATGACAGAGGCAGAGACAGAGGCAAATCTAGAAATTTCTCTTCTACTGGTTCAAGTTGTCAGATCTATGGTGTTCTTGGTCATAGTGCCTTTCACTGTTGGTACAGAATGGATCCAAGTTATCAATCTTACCACCACACAACCTCTTCTCTTAATTCTGCTCCATCTGTTCGAGCATATGCTGCATTGACACCTCCTAGTTCTTCTTCCATTCTTACCACTCCTCCTTGGTATGTTGATTTGGCTACTACAAATCATATCACCAATGACTTAAGCAACCTTCAGGTCTACCAGCCTTATCAAAACACAGATCAAGTTACAGTAGGTAATGGTCAGACCTTACCTATTCAGACCTTACAATGGTTCGGGGGCTATTTTGAATTTTCGCCCTCGAAACACCATTTTTGGAGTAAGTTTAAGATGTATTCAGCTCTAATCCCCAACCTACGGGTCCTAATTACATTCCGTCAGTTGTCACAGGTCGTAATTGTCATGGGGAAGTATACCGTAAGAGCCACACGATGGTTTGGGGGCTGTTTTGAATTTTCGCCTCCGAAATGCCCTTTTTCGAGTAAGTTTAAGGCGTATTTGGCTCTAACTCACAAGTCCTATTTGTCATGGAAAAATTGTCTGTGTGAGCCACACGGTGGTTTGGGGGTTGCTTTGAATTTTTGCCCCTGAAACACCATTTTTCGACTAAGTTTAGGGTGTATTCGGCTCTAACTCCCTACCTACAGGTCCGAATTACATTCCGTCAGTTGTCACAAGTCCTATTTGTCATGGGGAAGCTATCCGTGAGAGTCACACGGTGGTTCGGGGGCTGTTTTGAGTTTTCGCCCCAGAAAGGCCCTTTTTCGGGTAAGTTTAAGGCGTATTCGGCTCTAACTCCCAACCTACGAGTCCGGATTACATTCTATTAGTTGTTACAAGTCCTATTTGTCATGGGAAAATTGTCTATGAGAGCCACACGGTGGTTCGGGGGCTGTTTTGGATTTTCGCCCTCGGAAAGCCCTTTTTCGAGTAAGTTTAGGGCGTATTTGGCTCTAACTCCCAACCTAAGTGTCTGACTTACATTTCGTCAGTTGTCACAAGTCCTATTTGCCGTGGGGAAGCTACCTGTGAGATCCATACAGTGGTTCAAAGGTTGTTTTGAATTTTCGCCCCCACAAAACCCTTTTTCGAATAAGTTTAGGGCGTATGCGGCTCTAACTCCCAACCTACAGGACGAAATTACATTCCATTAGTTGTCACAAGTCCTATTTGTCACGAGAAAGCTGCCTGTGAGAGCCACATGGTGGTTTGGGGACTGTTTTGAATTTTAGACCCCCAATCACCCTGTTCGACTAATTTTAAGGCGTATTCGGTTCTAACTCCCAACCTACGGGTCTGGATTACATTCCGTCAGTTGTCAGAAGTCCTATTTGTCATGAGGAAACTGTCCATGTGAGCCACACAATGGTTCGAGGGCTGTTTTGAATTTTCGTCTCCAAAATGCCCTTTTTCGACTAAGTTTAGGGCGTATTCGACTCTAACTCCCTACCTACGGGTCCGAATTACATTCCGTCAGTTGTCACAAGTCCTATTTGTCATGGGGAAACTATCCGTGAGAGCCACACAGTGGTTCGGGGGTTGTTATGAATTTTTTCCCCTGGAAAGCTCTTTTTCGAGTAAGTTTAAGGCGTATTCAGCTTTAACTGTCTACCTGTAGGTCTGAATTACATTCCGTCAGTTGTCATAAGTCCTATTTGCCGTAGGGAAGCTGTCCATGAGAGTCACATGGTGGTTCGGGGGCTGGTTCGAATTTTCTCCCTCGAAACGCCTTTTTTCGAGTAAGTTTGTTGCATATTCGGCTCTAACTCCCAACCTACGGGTCCGGATTACATTCCGTCAGTTGTCACAAGTCCTATTTGTCATGGGGAAACTATCCGTGAGAGGCACATGGTGGTTTGGAGGATATTATAAATTTTTGCCCCTGGAACATCAGTTATCACAAGTCTTATTTGTCAAGGGGAAATTGTCTGAGAGAGCCACATGGTGGTTCAGGGGTTGTTGTGGATTTTCACCCCCGGAAAGCCCTTTTTCCAAGTAAGTTTAGGGCGTATTCAGCTCTAACTCCCAACGTACAGATCTGAATTACATTCTGTCAGTTGTCACAAGTCTTATTTGTCATGGAAAAGCTGCCTGTGAGAACCATACGATGGTTTGGAGGCTGTTTTGAATTTTTCTTTTTTCGAGTAAGTTTAGGGCGTATTTGGCTCTAACTCCCAACCTACGGGACCAAACTATATTCTGTCAGTTGTCACAAGTCCTATTTGTCATGGGGAAGCTGGCCGTGAGTGCCATACAGTGGTTCGGAGGCTGTTTTGAATTTTCGACCTCGAAACACCCTTTTCAACTAAGTTTTAGGCGTAGTCGGCTCTGACTCCCAACCTACGTATGGATTACATTCCGTCAGTTGTCACAAGTCCTATTTATCATGGGCAAATTGTCCAGGTGAGCCACAAGGTGGTTCGAGGTCTGTTTTGAATTTTCATCCCCGGAACACCCTTTTTTGACTAAGTTTAGGGCGCATTCGGCTGTAACTCCCTACCTACGGGTCTTAATTACATTCTGTCAGTTATCACAAGTCCTATGTGTCATAAGGAAACTGTCTGTGAGAGGCACATGGTGGTTCGGGGGTTGTTATGAATTTTCACCCCCGGAAAGCTCTTTTTTGAGTAAGTTTAAGGCGTATTTTGCTCTAACTCTTTACCTACGGTTCTGAATTATATTCCATCAGTTGTCACAAGTCCTATTTGTCATGGGGAAGCTGTCTGTGAGAGTCACATGATTGTTTGGGGGCTGGTTTGAATTTTTGCCCCCGAAATGCTCTTTTTTAAGTAAGTTTATGGCGTATTCGGCTCTAACTCCCAACCTACGGGTTTGGATTACGTTACGTCAATTGTCACAAGTCCTATTTGTCATGGAAAAACTATCCGTGAGAGGCACACGGTGCTTCAGGGGCTGTTATGAATTTTCACCCCTCAAAAGCTATTTTTCGACTAAGTTTAGGGCGTATTCAGCTCTAACTCCCAACCTACGTGACCAAATTACATTCTGTCAGTTGTCACAAGTCCTATTTGTCATGTGGAAGTTCCCTGTGAGGGCCACACAGTGATTCGGGGGCTATTTTGAATTTTTGACCCTCCAAACGTCATTTTCGACTAAGTTTAAGGCATTTTCGACTAAGTTTAAGGCGTATTCGGCTCTAACTCCCAACCTACGGGTCAGAATTACATTCCATTAGTTATCACAAATCCTATTTGTCATGGGGAAACTGTCTGTGTGAGCCACACAGTGGTTCAGGGGCCGTTTTGTATTTTCATCCTCGAAACGCCCTTTTTTGAGTAAGTTAATGGCGTATTCGGCTCTAACTCCCTACCTACGGGTCCAAATTACATTCTGTTAGTTGTCAAAAGTCCTATTTGTCATGGGAAAATTTTTCGTGAGAGCCATACGGTGGTTCGGAGGCTGTTTTGAATTTTCGCCCCCGAAACGCCCTTTTCGAGTAAGTTTATGGCGTATTGGGCTCTAACTCCCAACCTATGGGTCCGGATTACATTCTGTCAATTGTCACAAGTCCTATTTTTCATGGGGAAATTGTCTGTGAGAGCCACACTGTGGTTCGGGGGCTGTTATGGATTTTTCGCCCCCGAAAAGCCTTTTTTCAAGTTAGTTTAGGGTGTTTTTGGCTCTAACTCCCAACTTACGGGTCCGAATTACATTCTGTCAATTGTCACAAGTCCTATTTGTCATAGGAAAAATATCCGTGAGAGGCACATAGTGGTTCGGGGGCTGTTATGAATTTTTGACCACGGAAAGCTCTTTTTCAACTAAGTTAAGGCGTATTTAGCTCTAACTCTCTACCTACAAGTCCGAATTACATTTCGTCAGTTGTCACAAGTCCTATTTGTCATGGGAAGCTGTACGTGAGAGTCACATGGTGATTCGGGGGTTGTTTGAATTTTCGCTCCCGAAACGCCCTTTTTCGACTAAGTTTAAGGTGTATTTGGCTCTAACTCCCAACCTACGGGTCCAGATTACATTTCGTCAATTGTCACAAGTCCTATTTGTCATGGGGAAACTATCCTTGTGAGCCACACGGTGTTTCGGGGGCTGTTTTAAATTTTCATTCCCGAAACACCCTTTTTTGAGTAAGTTTAGGGCGTATTCGGCTCTAACTCCCAACCTACGGGTCCGAATTACATTACGCCTGTTGTCACAGGTCCTAATTATCATGGGGAAGCTGTCCGTGACAGCCACATGGTGGTTCAAGGGTTGTTTTAAATTTTCGCCCCCGGAACGCCCTTTTTCAACTAGGTTTAAGGCGTATTCGGCTCTAACTCCCAACGTACTAGTCTGAATTACTAGCACAGCTTGTACAACAACTTGTGAAGATTTATGTTAAACCATATATAGTTGAGTTTTGAAAAAGATTAAGAAGGAATCCAATGACACAAAGATGAACATAAACTTCGAATAAAAAATGTGAACCACCACCTAGAGTAACAAATGAACAGCAAGATGAGCAAAAGAATGCTTATTAATTGAGTTCTGAAAAATTGGAAAGAAGATTCTTAAATAGTTACTACAAATGAAAAAAGCTAAGCAGCACAAATGCAATGGTTTAGGAATTTAGGATTGATTTTTCTATAAAAACCAAGTACTCCAATGGTTTAACATAGGGGAGCTTGTTGATTATTAAAATTTAGAATTATTTTAAACTTTCTCCGACTCTTCAAGTATTATTATGTGTAAATCAACTATATATGATAACTTTAATCATGGTATTTGTATTGAATCAATAGTTTCAAGAGCAACTATAAGTGGAATTTGCATATATAAATCTTGAAATTCTGCTATGAAATTTTCCAACACTTGCTATGAAATATGAAAATGCTCTCCACGAGGAAGAAATTTTGCACCTTTGTTATAAAGTGCGCAAAGAGCTGGTGAGGCAAAAACAAATATATCCACTACCCATGTCAAACTAATTTTATTATTCATGAGCACTGAGGAACACTTTAATCATAACATAATAATTAAGCACTCAAGTAATCTTCTCCAAGTAGTTGGGATTTCTTCTTGTGTCTATTTATGAGAATGAAAATGAATTTTAATAAACAAAATTAGACCAATGTTATTGCACATCAAAATTAGAAGTAGAGTATACTCATTAGAAGCATACCTCATATCCTATCCAAGCAACTGAAGCAATCACTGTTCCTGCTAATGCATTTGAGAACTTTCTATAAATATCCAACTTGACACAACTCGTCTTTGCATGGATAGAGAGAAAAATATCATTATATAAACTCTATGAGAATGAAAATAGTAAAGTTGCTCTAATGGAAAAATAATTTAATGTTGCAACTAAACACTTTCCCAAATTCTACCTATCCCCATGAAAATGGTACTAAAGAAGCCCTCTTGATGATGTTAACAAAGCTTTATTTTGTCTCGTGATTCCTTTTGCAAATATAGTGCGATGGTTAACATCTATATTTAGCAGGCCACTGTTTCAACTAGAAAAGTTTAAAATTTTACACTTAATAATGGGGAACTTGAAGGCATTGGATGAAGACATATTTGTAAGATCCTGAAAATGAACAAGGGAAAGTACCAAAGCAGCGCATGTAAATGCTAGTCATATCCATTAATCAATGGGAGCCAAATCAAATGATATAGAAAATATATAGATGTCAATAAAACTTTTTAAAGAAAAAAAGTAATCTCAAAACTTGATATATTGTTTTTATATGTTATAGTTGAGTCAAAGAAAAGAACAATAAAAAACAATAGAAAGTATAATGGTGAGATCAAAAAAAAAAAAAAAAAAAAAAAAAAAAACAACAACAACAACAACAACAACAACAAAACTCTAGTTCCTTGCTTAAGGATAATTGAGTCCTTGACACCCAAACCCAATAAGGTTCCCACTCACTGGAATTTTTACATCTCACTTCCCTACACCCCCCCTAGAAGCTCTCTCCACTCCTTAAGGAAACACACCTCTCCTAAATATATTTTTTCTACACCCATAGTTGTTGTTGCCTTAGCTTCCCATTTCACGTAGCTGTTTGTCACTCATTAAATGCACGTAAAGCTCACTTTTTCAACTTGTTCAAGTGCTGCTATCTAGAAAAGACAAGTGCAAGACCTTTAAGAACAAGTGAGACAAACTCCCAAAACTAGATTGGCTCCATATTAGTTACAAAATATGCTTGCAAAACCAATATGATATTGTAAATTTGTCAATTAAAGCCCTTCAATTTCAAAAAATGTCATTGCCCAACTTATGGGCAAATTACATAACAAAGCTTGACTATGCTATGTTCTTTTTTATTATTAATAAATTACTCTACTTAACTATTATCTACCTGCCACTAATTTATGAGTTTCTTGGGTTCTTAATCCATAATTTCAGCATTAAGTGACATAGGTCCCTTTAGGTATCAATTCCAATGATAAGACACATTGCCTCTACACCACTTCAACACTTAAAAAAACAATAACAAGTCATATGATGCTTCTAGCAACTAAGTTTTCCAAAAGCATACTATGTTTTCCAAAAGCTATCAGACATCACACATTTATAACAAGTGCAATATCAAGTTCTCACTTTTGTTTCACATTACCATAATAATCCATATTCCAATTACCATTATGCCAAAAAGATGAAGAAAATTTACCTTGGGTCCCTTCACAATTAGGTAATCACCTTCACGCATCTCTCGAAAATGGTAGGACATCCTTCCTTGTGGATACATCTAATTAATATCAAGATTCAAAGACACAAAAGCAATCTAAAAGGAATGAGAACTAGATAAAACTAAATCAAAAGTAGTAAATAAACTAATGGAACATTTTAGAGCTCGTATACCTTTATATCAAGTTCGAAGTAACCAACAAGTTCACCTTGACTATCCTTTCCTCTGTCTGAGAAAATAATGAAGTTAAGAATAATAAACTCATATATTTGGGCAAGAGTGTTTATATATATATAATTCAACATTAAATTTGTTCATTTGAAATCCTTCAATCTAAACAAAACCTGAATTTATTTGGACAAGAGTGCTTTTTTATTAATTTTTTTTTTTTTTTTTATGTATATGCACCCAAGCATTCCACAGTGCTTACCAATTCAATAGCAGAGATGAACTGACTCAGTTTGACTCAAATCACCACTTTATTGAGTTTTGAACATATGATAAAACTGAAAGGCATGAGATTTTACATGAACATTTGACAGACAGGAAAAACAAAACAATTTTTAAAGTGGGATGCAGAATCACTATAACATGTTTCTTACAAAAACCTCTGAGATAATGGGAAGATTTATAATGTCGTTGAAGCTTGAACATCTTTACTGTAGATGGAAATGACACGATGGTTATTGTAGACCGCCCGAACTCCGCTCCGCGTGCAGGGGCGCGAATTGGGCTCTAGCTACTACAGTTCGAACTCCTATCATGGTTTTGAATCTAATCTCACAAAGTGCAATGTAAGACTGATAAATCACCAAAGAGTCCAAATTCGGCAAATCGTTTTAGAAAATTGATTTTAATCAAAAAGCGCCAAACATGGACTACTTTGCCAAATTTCAGAGTCGCCACCTAAATATTTTGTTTTGGGAAATTTAAGAAACCCTGACTCGTGCCAAAGGCCACATGTCCGTCATCACCAAAGTTGCCTTGGCTCGGGAACTTGGGTACGAGGGGGGAAGGTCATGAAATAAGCACCCCTCACTCGCCCGATCGAAGGATCGACCTCTACTAACATGATATGTTGTTTTTGAAAACACATGTGTTCTTATTCCAGTTATTAATCTAACTTACTATGTGATGCGCACAGCATACAAGTATAGACTAAATCACTCAATTTGGAACAAAACATCTCGATGTTTGTTTTTGAAAATGGTTTGAAAGTGCTACTCGCAAGTAGGCTAAAGCGCGGATTTGGCACCCTTAAGTGGGCTTAAAATATACATTTGATGAATTGTTCCAATTCAGGCAATCAAGCCTCCACCCACAGGCATTCAAGTAGTTAATCATTTAGCAAATAGCCTCATGGTAAGCATGCTAACATGGCAACACTCACACTCATGCGAGGATGCTAAAGCGTAAATACTTACAGTGTACTTCGAGCCAAAACAGGAAACTAGTTAGAAAACATGCATGATCCTAGCTATGTTATCAATGCCTAATGCAACACATGCAAAGATGCAACTAAATAAGCTCGGCTATTCTAAGATGGCATATGAGTGCAACACTCGATAACATGCTTTGAAACACGTATTCAAGAAAGTGTTTTGAAATACAATGCAGTTTGAATGATGCGCCGAGCCTGGTGCATGCAAGATGAATGAATGATGCACACATGCAAGCATAAGGTATGCTAATCAAAATATGACCTAATCTAAACACTGAAAATGGGTAAATAAAAGGGAGAAAGACGTGGGGTTGGAACACATTCACACACGCACGCACACTTATTACAACATTTGCCCTCTCGATGGAGGGTCCGAATGAAATGGAAGCTAACTAGCTACACTAATTAAGCTAACTATTACAAATCACAACTAATTAACTAACTAGTTAACTAATTACAAACACAAATGAATAGCTAAGCGCATTAACTATCTAAGTATAGAATCAATGAGTTAACCATTTAAGCAAAGCAGTTAAAAAGAGCCCCGGAGCGAGCAATGCTTGCATGCTTGGTTGCTTTTTCTGGAAATCCCATCGCCTTGCCACCAGTTGCCTCCGTTTGCATTCGCTTTGATTCTGAACACCAAACCAATTCCCAGACTGCTTCTGCTACAAAACCAGAATCACTTTGAACCATCTTCAAGCTAGTGGGCTATCGGCCACCAGAGGAGGCTGTAGGCCACTTGTCGGCCACTTAAGGAGGCTGTAGGCCACTTAAGGAGGCCAGTTGGCCACTTCCTCTAGCCGGTCGGCTAGTTACTTCTACACATTTCCATTTTGCTGCAAATATAGTTCAACAAGGGCAAAGCAAGGCATTTGCAGGGAATGTGTGTACAACCACCCTCCTTATCATTTCTCAAGCTCAAAGGAGTGCGGTACTCGACTCTCGGGCCACCAACCGAGCATCACAATGCACGCTAGCTGAGAAGCCGAGTTTGTACAAGTTAATGAATGCACAAGTAACACACAAGACTCAAGAGGCCTCCACCCTATCATGCACAATCAAGGGGGACGACAACCAAGAAATAAGGCATGTTTCATCACTTCAAGTATGAAACGTCCCTCGTTTCTCGTGTTTGGATTAACATCCGATCCAAACACATACAATGCATCACACATGCAAACAACATGCTTCTCTATCAATGCTAGAGTGGCATGCACGAGGCTCTATCATGTAAGCAATGCGTGCAAAACATGTTAATAGACTAAGAGCTCTAAATCAAGTGAAGAACATTACACATGAGGCATGCGCTATCAATCCCACATAGTCAAACCATATATGGACAGACCTATATCATGCCAAAACAGTGGCAAAGTCATGCTGGAAATGAAGCACCAAAAGCTATAACAACATACTCATGCATTAGCTTGCAAGCTAGGCATTAAACACAACTCTCAAACACAATGAAAGGGTGATGAATAAAAGAGTATGACAAGGCTATATGCTCTGAAATAACATGTTAAGTGATGCCATATCACATGAACATCGCAAATAAGGCATGCTAGAAGGCCTAAAGCATAAGGCTAGTAAAGAGCACTACTCGAAAGGCATGCAATACATAGCACAAATGTCCTAACCAAACCTGGACAGAGCTCAATTAGGTCAAAACAAAGACCCAAAACATGTTGAAATGATAGCCCAAAAGCTTAGACAAACATGCATGCAAGTTGGCTTACAAGTGAAGCATAATGCTCAACCCTCAAACACAATGCAAGAATATGGCCGAGGTATATGGTCTGAAATAACTAGCCAAATGATGACATGCCATGCAAAAGGCTCAAATATGACATGCTAGAGGTCTTAAAGTGCAAGGCTAGCAAAGCCAATTGCACTATAGCTATGTGAAGCCAAGCATGCATGACCAAAACCACTCAAATTAGACCTAAAGCATGCTAAAACTTAGCCAAAAATGTGCTGGAGTAGAGCAACACATGCTAGATCAATAGGCTAAAACACCAAATACACTAGGCTAGTGAATAGAATTGCACTACAAGTGCAAGAAGCATGCAAGAGGCAACCAAACCAATCAAAAACAGAGCTATGGCATGGAAAATCAATGGAAGAAACATGTTGAGATAGAGCTAAAACAAGCTAGAATTAGAGGCACAAAGCATGATGCATGTTAAGGCTATAAGGAGGATTGCACTACAAGTGTGTGAAACATGCAAGAGGCAATCAAACCAACCCAAAAAAAAGGTTATATCATGTTAAAATAAGGCTTGAAACATGCTAAGATAGAGCCTCAAGAAGGTAGAAAAACATGCCAAAGTGTTAAGCCAACAACACATGCAAACAAAGCATCAAAGGAGGGGACCACCCCCATCCATTTTAGGTCTCAAAATACACTTTCCACCACTAAAATTTCTCTGAAATTCAGTGGTGAAAAGGCCAAATAAAGATGATCTCAAAGGCCCTAAAGGATAGCTCAAAACAAAGCAAAATAAGGCACAAAAGGGAGTAGACAACCCCTAACTCAAACAAGGCCTCAAACAAACATCTTAAACACTTAGAAACAAGAGTTTTTGCAGTTGAGAGTAAGGCCTAAAAGAGCATGCAAGGATGGCCAAATACTTAAGCAAAACAAAGCTTAAAGAGGGTAACTACTCACCCTTGAAGAACCACTGCAAAATAGCAAACTCTGAGGCAAAGCTTAAAACCACTCAAATAAAGCTTCAAGTACCTCAACAACAAGCGAAAGGTGTTTGAGTAGGTGTTTGTGTGCAAAAGTATGAAGAAACAACACCTGAAGGGACAAATATATATATATATATATATAGAGAGAGAGAGAGAGAGAGAGAGGGATATAGAGAGAGAGTAAACTTTTTGCTCTTCAAAATTTTTTGAACCCTGGAAAGGGAGAGAGAGCTTGCCTCTTATAGAATTCCAAGCTTCAAGCTTCTTGGACAAGCTAGAAGCTTGGTGCAATCTCTCCATACACGTATATAAAGGATGCCTTCTGTGCCCAACAGTTGGCACAGCTGGCAATAAAAATATCTGCAAAAGCAGAAAAATGGCCGTAGGCCACTTCAAGTAGCCTACCGGCCACTTAAAGTGGCCTACAGGAGAAAAAAGTGGCCTACAACCACCAAAAGTGGCCGACAGGCCCTCCCCTCCCTCTAGGCAAGGGGTAACAAGGTATGGTCCAAAAACAAACCAAAAGAAAGGGAGCTAAGAGGCCACAAGACAAGGTACTCAGCCGGAAGTCCCGAAAACTAGCTTACGGGCAACTACAAGTGGCCTACAAGAGGAAAAAGTAGCTTATAGCTACAAAAAGTGGCCTACAGGCCTCTCCCTCCCTCCCTCCAGGCAAAGGCACCAAGGCATGGCCCCAAAAACAAACCAAGAAGAAGAAAGTTAAGAGGCCCCGAGACAAAGCGCTCAGCCGAAACCCCGAAAACCCAAAACGAGCACAAACATGCGCAATCACCGAGTGCACAAACGATGACGTCTGAGTCTTAAGGTCGGTCAAAAATGGGGTGTCTATAGTTATTCTTCACATTCATCTCACTTGCCACCATTTTCATCAGGGGCTCCAGTTATAGCTTGTTGCAATTTTTAGATAACATGAATGCCAGTGCCAGTTTTAAGGAGTAACATGAACCCTCCATTTGTTTTAACAACATTAGTGGTGGTGGTGGAGTGTCGGAGGTAGTGGTGGTGGGGTGTTGGAGGTAGTGGTGGTGGGGTGTTGGAGGTAGCGGTGATGGTGATGGTGATGGTGATGGTGATGGTGGTGGTGAGACATAGTCCAACAAGGTTTTCCACTTTTCAAAAGTGAAAATGTTTTCCCACTCAAATATACTTGTTTTCCTCTAATCATGAAATTGTTTTCTGTTGACTTTCGTTTTTCACCATACTAAATTCTAGAAAATGCAGAAAATATTTTTTAGAAAATATTTTCTGCCAAAACAAGCTGAGCATAAGATGAAAACCAGCTTGATAATTCATTACCTGAATACACGACAAGGTGTATTGCACATCACTTTTTGAAATTTGGTAGTGAAGGACAAGTCTAATTCTGCAACCATATAATACTTGCATTAAAAAAAAATTTGTCAAAAGAAAATAAAAATAAATAAATACTAACACCAACTTTTTGTATTATACAGTGTTCATGTATATTCAAGGAGGGGGGGAATCCAAAAAAATACTATCTAGTATCCCATGTTTTATAAAGAAAAAAGAATAAGAAGCTAATGGATTTTAAACAATGTTTTTGGCATAAAACACACCTGGATGAGCTCTCTGGTATCACATGTATGCTATGTTCTTCCAAATTCTTGCAGAGTTTTAGGGTAGTAGTATTTGCACCCTTTAAAATATCAAAATATAACTGGTCATAAGAAAAGGAAAGTGAATTTAGAATTTGTTTATATTCTAAGAACGGAGAGTTAAGATTCACACTTGAATAGAAAAAGAACAAACAACTAAGTATATATAGTAAACAAACTACGTGAGAACACAAATTCAATTGAAATGATCCAAAGTCAATCATT
Source organism: Camellia lanceoleosa (assembly GCA_025200525.1). Classification (NCBI taxonomy): domain Eukaryota; kingdom Viridiplantae; phylum Streptophyta; class Magnoliopsida; order Ericales; family Theaceae; genus Camellia; species Camellia lanceoleosa. Next base: position 120,150,084 of record CM045762.1, on the reverse strand, counting down.
CAACTAGCTAAGAAACAAAACTAACACATGCTATTGGAGATTTTTATTATTCTCTTATTGTTTGGGGGAATTTGGATTCTCATCCATTCGCTAATAATTGAGCCAACCATGTTGCAACAATCTATAACCCAGAAGCTTAATGGAATTGGGAAGGTCTCAAATGGGATTTGATCCCTAAAACTCAAGCATTTTGTGCAGCTCAAGTATGAAAATTTCTGCTGCCACACTATTGGTCTTTATAACTTAGATTAAACTAGAAAATATGAATTGAATTCTAATCTTGGTCCTAAAAAGATTAAATGGAGGGGGAAAACATATATTAACCAAACGAACAACCACTACAAGAATTGACACTTTTGTCACTAATTAAATGCACGTAAAGCTCACTTTTTCAACTTGTTCAAGTGCTGCTAACACAAGCCATCTAATGTTACATTTAATAATTGTTAAATGATTCGTCAAATTGCCCAAAATTGCTGATCAATTTTCCTCAATCGTCAAACTACCCAAAAACACCCAATTATGAATGCAAAGCCACAGAAACCAAATAATACTTACAGAGATCTTAGGTGAGAAAGCTTCTAAAGGTTTGGGGCAAGTTCTCCTGCCTAGGAAATTCCATTGAGATCCTTACACATAAAATTAAATAGCAATATGTCATAAGATATAGTGATTCAAATTGCACAATTCTAAACCCTCGTCATCAAATCTTTAAACAAATATGAGAATTAATTTATGTATACAAATTTACTAACACACTAATACATAGAAGATAAAATTCAGTGGCCTCTTGAAACGAATGACCAAATTAGGGTCCCTCATTTTCTTGGGGTTTTTTGTTTTTTTTTTAAATATTTAAATTGTAGGGTACAACAACTTTGTTTTCACCAACAATCGCATAACCGAAATCAAGAAATTATCTCTGAGGTTCAATCCAAGCTGAAATTCAACAAAAGAAATGATTAACAATCTAAAAGGGGTTCCAAAAAAAGAGTATTTCACAAGTAAAAATACAAAAGAATTAAACAAAAAAGTGAATCAAACAATACACTCATGAGCAAGCAATCTATGAAATAAATTGTTTGTGAAAACATTGTTTGTGATGCAGTACACTGTTGTATAAAGACTAACATGCTCTATTTTGTATATCAATTAGGACAAGTATTGCTAACAGTGTAGTCATCCAGGAAACGAGTATTTCTACAATTTTTTTTCTTCTTTCAACATGCAAGCTTATGAGGAATCCATAAAATGTGCAGCCAATTAACCGCCAAAGTTAGACATTTGCCTAAGACGTTGAGAGTAAAACCCTAAATCAACAAATCTGGGTTTCAGAAAAGGGGAAAACAAAGGAACAGTCAAAATCAACACGAAATTAAACCCTAAATCAACAATCAGAAAAGGGGGAAACAAAGGATGGAAGAGAGAAAGAGAGAAATAGACAAAGAGAGACTATGAGCGAGAGAGCTCGAGTGAGAGAGAGAGAGAGAGAGAGACACACACACACACAGAGACAGATGGAGAGCGAGCTGAAGAGAGTGAGAGAGAGCACCTACGATCTGCGTCTGTGGTGGTGGTGATTTTCAGTGGTGGCAGTGGCCGTTCCGTACGGTGGGCTGTGGTGAAGTGATTTTGTATGAGGTTTGAAGGTGAGACAGTCTAGGTGTGAGAGAGTTTGAATATCGTTTTGTCTAACAGAGGAAGTGCGGGCTGCAACAAATTGTTTCTTTCCCTAAACTTTTACCATTTTTAGCAACTAAATCAATGTTTTGTCAGCAAATGCAATAGATATCCCGACTATTCTATTTTGTAGCCGAAGATAAATTAACGGCGACTAACTTTTTAGTCACCCAAAGCATTTTTGGCAACTGAATGTAATTTTGGTCGGTAAAAGTTAACAAATGGCGACTTATTTTTTTTGTCGCCAAAGAGTTACCATAAGAATATGCTTTTTATTTGGCAACTAAAATTTATTTTGTCGGCAAAACATTATATATGACGACTAAAAAAAAATTAATAGCCTAAAATATAGACTTACGGCGACTAATACGATTTTTAGTCGCCAAAAGTGAACTTTTTGCCGACTAAAACTAAATTTAGTCGCCAATAATTAATATTTGTCGACTAAAAAATTTTAGTAGCTAAATCCTAAACCAATGCCGACTAATAAATTTTTTAGTCGCTAAATGTGATACTTTTGGCGACTAAAATACTTTTACTCGCCAAATTTGGTTGCCAAAAGTGTAAATTCTTGTAGTGCCATCACTACCACCACTACTATCGCCATCACAATATAAAAATTTAAATACACAATTTGAAAATAATAATTTCCAAATTTGATCTTATACATATCAAAAAAATTTATTTTTAGTTCAGCACTTAATTTTTTATCAAACAACTTTCAGCTTAAAAATTTTAACATTTAATTTTCAATACTTAATTTTCAATTTTTTAGTTTATCAAAAGCCACCTGCAAATAAGTCTCACTTTATGAAATAAATGGTAAATTAAAAATATATTTTTAAAAATTTACTTAAAATACAAATTACACTTTGTGGTTTAAAAAATTATAAATATTTGGAATTTTTTTGTTTTATAGAATCAACTAAAAACATAAAATTCCTAACTATGCTTCTATACAATAATGAAATGACTTCAATTATTAATTGAAATAAATCCGTAACATCATTAATACTGTTAATTGACTTGATAATTTATTAATAAAATGAGTAATTTGTTATGAAATTAGAAATTTCAAGGGACGAGATGTAATTTCTAGAATTAAAAGAGGCAATTTGTATTTTAAGCAAATATTAGGGAGTGTATTTATCATTTACCTTGGAATAAAAGTAAAGAGTTTAAGCAAATATTAGGGAGTGTATTTATAATTTACCTTGGAATAAAAGTAAAGTGTATTTATAATTTATCCTCCTTTGTTTCTACAAATAGTTTTAGGAAGAACCTGTGAGAAAGAAAGAGTTACGACATTGGTTTGGTTCGCCAGGCATGGATTTGTGGTGTTGTAAATTCAAGATATAGTCGTTGCATCTTGGAAAGTAGTTGCCAATAAAACTCAAAGCAACGGAGCGAGTGCAAACTCTACTTTAAGGAAATTGTATCCAGCACAAGCCTCGACTTAAAGTTCTACAATCTTAAAGCGTTGTAAAGCATTAAATTTAGAATTTAATTTTCATAATTATTTTCTAAATTATTTACTTGTTGTTTAATTTGTTTATACATTTAAAATACACACATATTACACAAAGGATCGTTGGGTTCTAACATATGGCAAAACACCTAATGTGGGAAATAAAGGAGATAATGAAAGTGCTAGATTTGAAGTGAATTAGTTTTATTTGTTTATGACTTTTGGATTTGCTGTAGGTTTTTGGGGCGTCTCTATTCTTATATTGTTCATTAAGTCATGGAGATATGCCTATTTTCAATTTCTGAATAATGTCTGGACAAGACTCTATGTCTATATACAAATAAATGTGATAAAAATTTAAAAGTAATGTGGAAGTCTCCTACTTGTGTCTCCTTAATACTATAAATAAATGTATCTTTTGTGGAATAAATTCTATTTCATTTAAATTTCTCATGCTTATATAATATAAGCTTGCCTATCGTGCCAAAATTTGTTTAAAATACTAATTATAATTACAAATACTAATTAAAATATATCTTTTCTTTATAGTAATGACTTCTGTAGTTCTAGTGCTGAAAATTACATATATATCTTTCTTTATAAGATAAACTACATATCTAAAAATTATATCTCTTCCCTTTAAGTTTTTGATCATATAACAAATAATCTTTTCATTAATTAACTATTAACTCAATTAACAGATTTTAATAATATCAAAAATATATTTCAATTAATAATTCTAATAATATTATTATTGTATAAAAAGATAGTTATAAATTTTATTTTTTCTATTAACACTGTTCAATGACAAATTATAATTTCAAATCTCAATTATAATTGTAATTTATCCAAATTTTTATATAAAAAGTTGGTTCTTTACTATTAAACTAGGGTTGCGTTTTCACCCCTCAATAATGCAAATTGGATTGGAGATCCCCAATCCACCAAGTGGTTCAGTTTTGTGACAATCTTTACTTCAATTTGATATTAAACTTTTGGCTATATAGGCAAGTACTATTTGACATTTTACAGGTTTGATTTCCTAAAATTAGCTTCTCTATAAAATTTAAAAACATGAAGGGGATAAAATTTTCTATCTCTGACATAGCATCTCCAGCTCAACACTTTTAATTAGACAATGAAAATAATTTATTTTTTTTAATTTAAAAAGTGATTTTAAAATAACTTACTATTCATCAAACTCCAACAACAAATTATCATTTTCTTTCTAAAAGATTTTCCTTCAAAATATTTCTTCAAAAAGTGAATAATTTTTATTCATTAATAAATATTTAATTTTCAAATTTTTGTTAAATATATTTAATATTAAACGCATTTTAAAGGTATGATTTCACTCTTTTTAATGATACCAATATCATAAAAATTAAATTTGCACATTAAAAGTTATTTGTAATCAAACATATAAAATAAATAGTGTTTTAGAGATACTCTTGTACTTTTCATTTCCCCTCCAAATATGGAGGATCAACCGATCCTCCTCCCATATGGAGATTGATTTAGAGATTGGGTTGGATTGGAGGTGAACATCCCTCAAAAAAAAAAAAAAAAAAAAAATGAAAGATGGATTGGAGATGCTCTAAGTAATTCATTAAGCAGATCCACTTTTATTCAATTCAAAATTTTATCATAATTAAACCCGTATAATTGAAGGAATTGAGGTTACTATTGTTGCTGAATTACAGTAGTAACTGTTGTCAAATAATTCGAGAGACGAGGGTTAATGTTGTGGCTAAATTATAATAGTAACTATTATGAATATCGGTGAGATATAATTTTTTAGCCTATTTTGATTATCTGTACCATTGATATTTTAAAATTTATCAAATATATTATCTTTATGTAAAATCATACTGACATGGCTAGGCCCATAAAGGCCACAGCCCACAACGAACAAACCCAAGCCCACCATTTGGACGCCATTGCATAACCCGATTGATAAAGTCCATGACAGCTGGAGGCCAACTGGACATGAAGGGCCAATGGCATTCGGACATATGGCAGGTGCAGGACAGGCCACATCAGCAGAAAAAGATCTGCAAAGTTATTGCCACAACACATCACCATTAATGCAGCCCATCACAGCATTTATTGCGACAACACCCTTCAGCCGGAATGGCGCCCCTTACCCTGAACAAGGTAAGCTATAGCACAGGCTGGAGGCGAGACGGGCACGTCGGAAGGGACAGTGAAATGATTACCAAAGGATATAAGCAAGCATCGAAGACAAGGAGAAGGTTAAGCTTTTCTATCTCCACTCTCTCTCTACATACTTCATCTCCTTTCTTACTTGCTAACTTGCTCGTCGGAGAGTTCGCCGGAGAACTACCCTGTTCCCCACTGAACTTGCTTGCAGGTCATCTAGCAGGCTCCGCCTCCCAGATGTGGGCTCGAGGAACTTGGATCGGTCCAGCCCATCTACCGAGAACAAACTGTATCATCAGTTGGCGCCGTTTGTGGGAACCTTGGTTTGTCCGCGATTGTGTTCCTTCAGCCCGAGACCCTGTTCCAGTAACCTTTTCACCTCACCCGTCAAGTGTATGGTCACGACTAGATCCATGGCTTCCCACCATAATACTGCCGATCATCAAACCGACCCTCCTAATCCAAACAACCCACCACAATACTTCATCGAACTTACCAACAGCATCAACCGCATGGCCGAGCAAAACCAGGCCTTAATAAATGCTCTGCTCCAGAGAAACCTCCCCATTCCTCCACCGCCACCTCTAGATATTCCACCCCATCCAAAACAAACTCCGAGCCATACTGTCCCACAACCCAATCCACCTAACTCGGGAGTGTTACAACCTCCTAACCCACACGTAAATCCACCACCTCCACGCCCACGTCCGTCAGTCGTAGCACCACCTCCTGAGGGAGAAGCCAGCAGCGTCCAACACCTACCTCCCTCAGGTGGCGACAACATTCCCCTTTGGGACACTGAACTCCAAGCCATGAAGCTTCAGCTCCAAGGGGTTATGCAGAATATCCAGCATAAGCCTTCCACTACGGCAAACTCACCATTTATCGCCTCCATCCGAGACAAACCCTTCCCGCCAAATTCAAAATGCCCATCATCGACTCCTTCGACGGAACGACCGACCCCATCGACCACCTGGAGACCTACCGCACCCTCATGATCCTCCATGCCTTCCCGGACGAAATCATGTGCCGGGCCTTTCCCGTGACTCTGAAGGGGTCAGCTCGGCTGTGGTTTAGCCAGCTACCACCAGACTCTGTCTCCACCTTCCAACATCTCGGTGACTCTTTCCTGAGCCATTTTATCGGAGCCCAGCGTTAGCGACGCCCGGTGTAGACACCCCATTTTTGACCGTCCTCAAGACTTGGACGTCACCGCTTGAACACTCGGTGATTACCCATGTTTGTGTTCATTTGGAGTTCTCGGAGTTCTCGGCTCGCGCGCCTTGCCTCAATACTTCCGAACCCGACCGTCTTGTGTCTGGTTTTGCACCAAACACTTGTGTTTTGCCTTGGAAGGGCAGGGAATGCTTTGTGAGGCACCCCCACATACCACCGGCTGTGGCTAGAGGCCACCGGCTGGCTGGTGTTGCCATCGGCACTTTATTGTGCCGACCGGCACTCTTTTGTGCCGACCGGCACTAAGTTTTGTCAAAATGGCACTCTTTGCCGGCCGGACACTGTGCAGTTGCTTTATGAGATATTTTCAGACAGCTGTATAGTTTTGGTTCCCCTCCATACACGTGTATGGAGGGATGACCCTCTTAGTGAGCTTAGCTTGTAAGTTTTGCAAGCTTTGCTTGCCTATAAGAGGACCACTCCTCTTCTTGGCTTAGGGTTACAAAATTTTAGACATTTTAGACAGGCCAAGCTCTGGTTTTTAGGGTTAGGATAGATACACATCCTATCTCTCTTCTTCTCTCTTGTTTTGTACACTAGGTGTTTGTGTCATACTTTTGCTCACCAACACCTAGTGTTTCACCTTCCTTGGGTTCTTGAAGGTCCAGAGGTTTGTTTTGGAGCTTTGGAGCTGGTTTGGTGCTCAAGGAGACAACCACATCACCATTGTTGAAGAGGTCTACAAGGGTGAGCCAACTACTCCTTTTTCCCCCATTCTTGCATTCCATTTTTGCATAGCTTAGAACTGTTTTTGTGCTTAGTGTTTAACACATAAAAGTTCTTTTTTTTAAGCCTCTTTATTGTTTATTAAGAGTGTTTTGTGGTTTGAGCAAGTTTGACCCCCCCTTAGGCCTTGAAAAGGCACATTTTTGTGCCATTTTATAGAGATCCGAGATTTTTGTGCTTGGGCCTCTCCACCACTGAAATCTTGAGGGATGTCAGTGGTGGAGATGGTGCCATAAAGTCTCCAAAAGGGGAGGGCCACCCCCTCTCCTTGATGTCCTTGAAAAGGACAAGTTTTGGCCTCCAAAGGAGCACCATGTTTGGTTGTGTTTTGAGCATGTCTTCGCTGCATTTTATGTTTATTATGCCCTAATATGACATTGCTAAGTGTTGGTTTTAGCACTCCTTGCATGCTTTGCATAGTTGCTTTGTAATGCCTTAATAGTCCCTTAGCATGCCTAGGTTGTATGCCTTTATTTCTAGCATGTTTTAGGCCTAGATCCATGAAGCATGCATGCTTATTTTGCCATGCTTTAGGTCTGTTCTAAGTTGTTTTGGTCAATCTTGGCTTGTATCTTGGGTCCTCTTTGCATTGGGCTTGTTGGTCTTAAAAGCATGAGTGTGTAGCATGCCTTGCTTGCTTCATTTTTGACGGTTTGGAACCATTTTGCATGCTATTTCAGTCCTTCATACATGTTTGTTTGATTGCTCAGCATGCCTCTTTAATGCTTTAAGAGTATGTATTAAATGCTCCATGTTTTGGCTTTAATGCATGCCTTTGGATTCATGTCATCTAGATGCCATCTAGGTGGTCCTTTAGGCTTAGTTTTATGTGTTAAAACTCTATTTTTAAGTGTTTAAGTATTGCCATGTGTGGTTGTGCTAAGTGTGGTTCAAAGCCTCATTGATTTGCTTTGAACCTTAGACCATTTGCATGCTTTGTTTGGCTTGTTTTGTTGCATGATTTTGCATCAGGTTTTGCATGATTTTTCAGAGCTTTACAATGTGTGTTTATTGTCCTTGTTTGGTATCTCCAAGTGTGCTTGGGAGTTGCCATGTTTATGCCTTGGGTTTGGACCATAACACTTGCATGTGTGTGTGTGTGTTTAGTCTCCATTTCTAGGCACTTTGGCCACTGATTTTAGGCCAATTAGGAGTAGCCCAATTCATGTCTAAGTCCATTCTCCATTTGATTCGCATGCTTGCCTTGTATGCTTACTTGCATGTTTGCATTGTATTGCCATATTGCATACTAGTTGACATGCTTAGAACTTCATTGCATTGACATGCATGCTAAGCCTCTTGACCAAGTCATGATAGAGGTTTGGCAACCCTTATTTGTTTGTTTGCATTGTATGCATTTGAAATCAAAGTTGCCTTCTTGGTTCTTTAGGCCATCATGCATGGAAATGCGTGATTGGTGGTCCGAGAACCGAGGCACATCTTCCTTTGAGTCAATAACATGATAAGGGGTGTGTGTAGTGCATAAATACCTTGAATCACATTGCCATGCATGTTGTTGTCCTCTGCTGCTGTGGCTTGCAGGTTCTGCAGGTGTTAAGTGCTTGGCACTATTTAGTGCCGACCGTAGTCAAGTGCGGCCGATAACTTCATCTAGTGCGGTGGCCTCCTTCTTTAGCGGTGGTGCTCTACCCGGCCGGTGGTACTCCCGGTGCTGAGAGGCACTCACAGGACTTTGGCAATTTTGAGAGGAGGATAGCGAGAAGCAGAGACAATCCGTGCATGGCGGTCTTGATTAGAGCCGATTCGGCTTGTGCATTTAGCCCTCATCCCGGCGTTTACTGTTTAATTAGATTAATTAATTAATTTGGTTAATTTAGTTAATTTGTAGTAATTAATTAGCTTGCGTAGTTAATTAGTTATTCGGTTTTGTATATTCTTTTGGTCCCTCTGAGTGAGGGCAAAATTGTAATAAGTGTGTGTGAGTGGGTGTATGTCTTCCAAACCCCCATTTCTATCTATCCCTTTTACTTACCCGCTTCGATGGTAGATTAGGGCATACTTATTTTAGCATACCTTATGCTATCCACGCGTGCACCCATGCATTCGTTGACATGCACCGGGCACGGTACATCATACAAACTGCATTGCAATTTTCAATTCCAAATTGAATACGTGCTACTCGCGCATTTCACATGCCATGTTTAGGGTTAGCCGAGCCTACTCTAGATTGCATCTATGCATGTTGCATTAGCCACTTAACATGAACTAGGTCATGCATGTTTGCTAACCAGTTATTGTTTTGTACAGTACGATGTAAGTTTTATGCTTTAGCATGTTGCATGCGTGTGAATGTTAACATGACAGTATGATTGCCATGCGGCTAAATGCTTATGTGTTATAAACTGTTTGAATGCCTGTGGGTGGAGGTTGGATTGCGTGAGTTGGAACAACTCATTGAAATCCGTATTTTAGCCTACTTACAAGTAGCAAAAACCAACACGTTTTTTTTTAGACAAAACGGATATGCAATGTTTATTTCCAAACTAGGCAATCTAGTCTATACTTGTTTGTTGCGCGCATAACATAGTAATTCTAGGTTAATAATTGGAATAAGAGCATGTAACGTTTTCAAAATTGGATATCACGGTTAGTAGAGGCCGGTCTTCGGACCGGGCGAAAGAATGCTCATAGTGACCTTCCCGATCGTACCCAAGCTCCGAGCCAAGACAACTTTGGTGATAGCGGACACGTGGCCTTGACCGAGTCGGGGTTTCCTAAATTTCCCATTTTAAAATATTTTGGTGGCGACTCTGTAATCTGGCAAAGCAGTCCATGTTGGGCACTACTTCACAAAAAATCTGTTTTCTCAAACGATTTGCCGGATTTGGACTCTTTGGTTCAAGATCAAGAACCGACACAAGTCGAGTCGAGTCAGAGAGAGGCCCCAGCGCGTCTCTGATTCTGGCGACTCTTTGGGGATTTTAGAGCTTGACTCAAACTTCGTGATATCTGTTTTGACTACACTTATGTGTCTCTTTGCATTGCATTTGCATTAGTGCGCCTAGGACACCGTGTTGGCCATCTGCTATTCTGGCGGTTTCTTGGGAGGCTTGTCTTGTCAAGGCATGTCCATAAGGTGACGGTTCTGGGCTCTGCCGATATGGGAACACAAACCCGGTTTCTTGGGGCACCCTTTTGACCATTCAACCTAGTGCATATCGAAATCCATAGTGACCATTCCAAACTAGGGCGGTTGCTTACCCGATTTTAGGTTGTTTGAAACATTGTGCGTAGTGAAACCCTAGCTCCTAACAAAATAGGGCGAAACCCTACCCCAACATAGGGGTGTATTGGCTCTCTTTTACTGTTATGTGCTTTTAGAGTGTATCTCTCTGAGAACACACATATCGGTTTGCAAGATTTGGGTATCGAACTGAGGGCCCGATTTGATGTTGTTGAGAATCGGTATGTCTGCGGATGTCGATTCGATTTTGAATAGTGATTACGAAACGATGTTGATGTAGTAAGTGCGATTGATCGGCTACACCGTGTTTGATCTGTTTGAAATTTGAAATCTTGCTTGTTTTCCGTTTGATTCGAGAGGTTGATGGGTTGACCGAAGCGACTAGTATCTTATTCTTGCTGTGGTAGGACTAAACATGACGCAGAATTCAGAAGAGATCGTGGTCATGACGGCGCGCTGAGTCAAGGAACCACCCTACAGGACGAAGCAACTGTTGATATGCCGCATCCACCAGTGCTTTGCACATCAATTTGGACTCCTCAACTATATCTGGCTCGCGAGCCCACCACATTTGAATTAATGGGAATGATAGGCGATCTTCAAAGATCAATGGCGGATCTCGCCTATGGAATATCTGTTTAGCCCGGTGCACCATATCTTGGGAGGCTTTATACCCTAAGAGCCCCGCTTCTTTGGGGCGAATAGTAATTGAACTCGACCAGCAGGAGATGGCCTCCAACTATGGCAGCGACAAACCAAGTTCTAGACAGTGAGGCCGGAGACAAGGTAAGATGAAGGCGGATCCGAGCCCTATCGAACAAGCTTCGTGGGCGATAGAGGCTTTGGCGGGGAATGAACAAGCAGATATCCATGATCATGTCAAAAATGTGGAGGATGCTTTCCTACTCCTTTGAGGCGATTCGATCAATCAGAGAATCGGGATAGGCCCTGTCATGCCAAAACAGTTCTTCCCACTCCCAGCCTCGCATCCGGAAAGGATCAGAAATCCAAGGCCGCACCCGCCGATCCGTTCGCTAGTGCATCTAGCAAGAGTGCTCCAAAGTACCAGCCCCGAGGGCGCAGGGTCTTTCATGCTCTCTATATGCCGTTGTCTAAGGCATTGCAAATCCTTGCCGAGAGGGGACACCTTAAACCCCTGGAGCCTCGGCCTCTCCCGAAGAATCTCCCTGATACTCATGACTCTACTCAGTACTGTGCGTACCATCAGCAGACTGGCCATGCCACTGATAATTGCTTCCGCCTCCGTCATGAGGTACAAGACTTGATTGACAACGAGGTTATCCTCCCGCCTACCTCAGCAAAGTCCGTCACCACTCAGTTGTTGGATTTTGAGGATACAGATACTGCAAGCATGTAATCAGAAGGTGAACCGCCTGCGGGCGATGTGCAGTACATTTTTGGATGTGGCGTTTGTACGCATTTTTGAGCACCTGCCAACGCTAGTTTTGTAAATCCTGACTTGGGTGTCGAGTCGATCTTTTGTTTTGTTTTGAGTCTGTCTCATTGTCTTGAGTCAGTCCTTTTGCTTAAGGGTCTGTCTAATTGTAATGAGTCAGTCCCTCTTATGTAGAATACAAGGTGATTTCGGGGTTGTCGCCTCAAACACCGTTTTGTTTCATAAATAGTTGTTTTGCTTTTTAAGTTTGTTTCTCCCGAGGAGCCAGTTATGCCAACAAATCTGAATGAAACAACTGTGGCTACCACGATCCCGTCTTTGTTGCTGTTCGAATCAAGCGTGCCAGAGGATATGAATGGAATGACAGTGCGTACCACCTACTCTCTTGTGCCTTAAAAATCGTCGTAATGACCTAAGCTTTTCATAAAACCCCTTTTCAAACACTGCGGTGATAAAAACAAAGAGGAAGGAATTCCTCGGGTTTTGCAAAATTTTGATCATTTTGAGAGAAAGAAAGGCGTACTAAACTTTTAATGAAATCATGCTTGTCGGCGTGAGTACCGAGAAGGACCCTGGCCTGATCCAGACTGGTTCCACACTATCTCCAACACAAGCGATTTGTCGCTTTCTTAAAAACTTTCAAAAACAAAATATTTTGCGTAGTCTTGCGAAGACCTGTGTGGAACCGCTCTTGAGATTGTGCAGCCCAGGATCGCTCTCAGCCTCGAGATTTAACCTATCTATTTCAAATCTGGAATCCGTTCAAAACAGTTAATTGTCGTGTAAAGCCTGTGTGGCCCAATTCGAAGCAGCCCTTGAGCAAGAGGCATCAAAGTCAGATCAAGAAGATCAAATCCCACCAAGCAAGGCTTGTGAAGCAGCCGTGATGGACTCTTCTGCAAATCAACACGCAAGCTCTCTAGGATCTGGAGAGGCTTCAATCTCAAAACCATTTTGGCATGGGCTTGCTACACTTTTACCCTTTGAGAGGCTCGCTGGGCCGAAAACCCGGAAGGGCGACCCAGGCAAAAGTTAGAGCAAGAAAAGAAAACAAAAAAAAGAAAACAAAAAAAGAAAACAAAGAAAAAAGAAAAATACAAGAGGAAAAGAAAAGAATGCAAAAAAAAAAAGAAAAAAGGAGAAAAATGAAAATGAAAAGAAAAGAATTGAAAAGAAAAGAAGAATATAGCTCGCAAGGTCGAAAACCCGCATTGGGCACCTTGGCAAAAGTTAGAGCCTAAACAGTGAAGGTTAAAATACCCGAGTGTACCTTAACCGGAACTACGTAAGGCTTGATTCCCATGTTTGGGATACGTAGGCAACTTCATCTTGAAGTCCAGCCCCCAACGCTTCCATAGCGTCTCAGTCCATGTCATAGTTTTGATCACTTTTGCCTCCTCCGAATTTGATGTCTCGATTGCAGCAACCTGGGACTACATAATTAACTTCCTCTTGAAGTCCAAACCACCAACACATTCCAGGTGACTGTGTCCATATATTGATTCAAACCGCCTTCGTCTCCTCCGCGTTCGAGGGTCTGATCGTCGTCAACAAAAGACTGGCTTACAATATGCCGCGGCATCATCCAAACAAGGGGCAACTTTCCGTTGCCATGCATTGCCACAAGTTGCCCCGAGTTACCGTCCAAACCAGGGGCAACTTTCCGTTGCCTTATCCCCCTTTTAAGCCAGGGGCAATTTTCCATCGTCTCTGATCCGAGGTTGCGCATCTCGAGGGTAAGTTCCGCGCTCGTCGAGCGTTGATTATTTGCAAAAATAGTTTTTGAGAATTTTCACTAAGGTTGACTTATTTTCTCGAAAACTGTTTCATTTTCAAAATTGGACCATGTTTGGACCCAAAAAGGAGAATTTTCAGTGCTCACAGCCTGATTCGCATGATTTTCAAATCAAAAATTGAATAAGTGTGCTCATCCGACTCTCATCTTTGATCAAAACTGTTTTAGAAAAACAACCAAAAAATGGTCAAAATGACGAACTAGGGGCACGTTCGAGTCAGGTCTTCTGTCTTCCCCCCGTTAATATGCTTGCCAACAAGGCACCCTATCCACCAGAAGGAATAGCCGTGAGCTAACAGTGTTGGGCGTAAACCCGCGACTTCCTATTCATCTGTCATTCACCCCGGGGAGGGATGAAAAATGAGAGAATAAAAAATAAAGAGGTGTGGTAGAGAAAAAGTGAATAAAAGGGTTTTGAGAGAAAAACCGAGCACGAGGGCGATGTGAGTATCACAAATCAGAAAGGGTGGGAATAATACCCGGAGGATTTGGCTCCTCGAGATTTGAGGTCTTTTTTGTAAACATGTCTGTGTGTCGTGTCTTTTGATTTGTCAACCTTGATTTTTGCTTTGAGTCTTTTCCAAGGTGTGTCTCGTTGTGTTAGGTCGTGTGCCTTTTGTTTCTTTGTTTGAGTCTGTCTCGCCGTGTTCTGTGGTAGGCTCGATACCCCGGTAGAAAACCCATCCTCTTCCAAAAAGTAATCGCTTATGCTCAGAATGCTGTGCCATTCTCTACATCCGTGCAAAGTAAGAGAAGGAAAGGGAAAATCTGGGACATCCGAGTGTGTTTCAACTGCAACTGTGTCAGCTTTGTGATCCGTCTCGTCAGATTGGGGCTATTTGTTCAGGGTTTGCTGTGTGCAGAATGAACCAAATGCTGTGTTATGGGCTATATGCTGAACAATCCCAAGATTAGTCCCCAAAGTATAAATTTGTGTGTTGGATTGAGCGAGGATTTGTATGAGTTGTTTTGCTATTTAGTCGGTTGATTATCTGATTAGTACAGTGCGAGTGCTCAGTTTTCAAACAATAGATCAATATCATTTACATTTGAGGTGTAATATGATGCCATGCGGTGCAAAGTATGAAATGTGCAGATATAACATTCTTTTTTAGATAAAAAGTTCGTTCCATTTCGTAATCTTTTCAAGTACATAAGTTTCAAGGAAAGCAAAATCACTGCTTGGCGATACATAGTACTCTATCTACCAAAAAGAAAAGTACAAGAAAAGAAAATGAAAGAAAAAGCAATGATGCATGTCGTCATCAATGGCCTCATGTGGGGATCCGTCCTCGCCCTCTTCTGCGAGAAGCAGAGCACATCGTCGAAGTGTCTTGTCGAGAGCAGGCGAGCTGCCCCGGTCTCCTCCTCGAGGCCTCGCCTCCGACTCGCCATCCTCTGGCTGGAGCTGCAGTTGCTCCCCATAGCCACGCCCCCTCTAGTGCGGGGAATATCCTGCCATCCCGAGTAGAAATGGGAGGTCGGATGGGCGCCGCCACCCAGGAGGAATCGGGAAGGAGGTGAAAAGTACAAAAGCAAATGCATCGATATACATGAAGCGGTTTATCAATACGAGAGAATCTGAGTGTGAATGTCGTGGCGGTTTATCGGTCACGAGAATGAAGTGTATGGATCTGATGTGTAAATGCCGTGGCGATTTATCGGTGCGAGAATCACGATGTATGAATCTGATGTGCCAAGTGCCGTGAGTGAGCAGTTTACGGATGTTGTGTTATGCATCAGTTATGCGAAGCGGTTTGTATATAGTTTGGGACTATGTCGGAGAAAACATACTAGGAAGGCCATAAAGGCTAGGAACTCAAGGTCATTGCAACATCCCGCCATGAAGGCATTGGCTCAATATTTAGGGTGTACTCGGAGGAAGCCTGCAAAAATATCAAATGCATCAATATTACATGGAATATCAAATAAACTAAAATGACAATGCAAGATCACGATAAATAATGTACATCTGGGAGGCAAGTCAGGAATGCCAGCAAACTCATGACCAGCCGGGGGAGGAGCAAAAGGGATCTGGTAGGTCTCCCCACTCTGCCCCCTGTATGTCAGCATGGTAGGCAGAGCGGGCCAGCCCGTCCCTCGTCCCCTCTGCACTCCCCTCCTGCCACGAGCTCGAGCTCTCTGTGACGATCCCGCTCCTGCTCCCACCTCTGCCCTAGCCGCCGGCGCCGCAGGTCTCTCTGGCTCAGCTCGGGAGCCCCCGCTCAGAGGCCGCATAAGGAAGGTCCGGACGTACTCTAATGTCGCCCTCGCCTCTGGCCGTCCTCCTCCCGGTAGGGGTGTAGTCCTCCATCTGCTTGCCTGAAAACCTCTCGGTATCCCTCATGTTCTCGGGAGGGTGAGCAGGACTATCTGCTCACAGCAACCCGAGTCTGGCAGCAGACGCTCCCAGTACCAAGCCCGCCAGACCGGGCCCTCCAGCAAAATCCGGTAGCGAGAGGTCTCCTCGGCCGGCGTGTCGATCCTCGTCTCTGCACTGCGACCCATGGCCGCTAGGTGATCTAAAATTGGAAATCTGATTTATTCTTGATTGCTATTTGAAACATCTGATGTAAAGCAAAGTTTAAATGAGCGTAAGCAAAACATACCTCGGCAAGGTGATGGTGTCGAAGAATCGGCGGAAGAATTTGAAGGTATCGAGGTCGCCGTGTGCACCTCCCATCGTGGCGCGAAAGGGATAACCGAAGTCTCGAGTCTCGACGCAGCTCGGCACAGGAAAGTAGGCATACACCCACAAGCAAAAGCGGATGTCGATTATAACCGTCGAGATAAAGCGAGGTGAGAATAAAGCGAAATAGCGAGAGCCGTGTGTTGTGCGGTGTATTGAAAAGAGTGTCTGATGTAAGTAGTGTCTGATCGATTAAAAGCGGTATGTATGTGTGCGTGTATACGATTATCTGATCGGCGTAAAGCAGACTGACGTGTGTGCGATCTGAGTCTGAAAATGTAAGCGAAGATGTAAAGAAAGAAGACATACCTCCCAAGCTCGCTGATAGCCCCAGAAACAGCGCATTGCCACGGGAGGCGAGCTCATGTAGCCATAAAGGGTGGCCAGCGGCACCGCCACGATCATCTGCTGAGCGTCCACCGGTCTGTTGAGGAAGCGAAGAGCACGGTGTTCGCCCGGTCGGCGAATAAGTGGTCCCTAGCAAAACATCAAGCGCGTGCATCTTGCTCCACGGCCTCTGGGTCATCGAATTTGCATCGACAAGGTAATTTGGACCACTGGCGCACCTCGAACCGGGAGTAGCGAACAAATCCGGACGAGCAAGAGGTGGCGCCTCGCCAGCGGTGAACTGGCGGTCCACTCATCCATGTACGTATCAAAGGGATCGGATCACCCCCACCCGATCTTGCGGTGAGCATCGAAGTCATAAGGGTCATCGTCATGTCCCCAGTCGCTGGTAGGTGGAATGAAACGGTGGTGTGGCACCATCTCTCTGCCAGACAACGAGAGGCACATAGCGATAAGTCTGGACAATCCTGCAAAAAGCGCCCGAAGCGGCTGGTCTCTGATCGGCAAACCGCCTCGGGAAGCTCCGCATACCAATCTCGCGCAGCAACATTCCCATACCCGCGGATGGCATGGGAATCTACCTGTTTTCAAACAAATAATTGCGAAGCAATATGAAATGTCTGATTACGAGAAACATGTTAAAAATCGATACAAGTCTAGGACGCGTGCAAGTTTTTCAGATGCAAGCAGATTCCGGGTTTCAGTGTACTACGGTAGACTCCGGCCTGTAATGTGTCAGTGTGTTTGTGAGAGTCGGCACAGATATGATGCATGTGTGCACGTTTTTCAGATTCAAGCAGATATCGGGTTATAGTGTGCGATAAGTAAACTTCTAGCGTGTGATCGTCGGCATGTTTTGTGTGATTCGGTTTGAATCTGACATACAATATGTTTTAGATTCAAATAAGTCTTAGGGTGTCGGTAAGTTTGCGATCTTGAGCGGTGTGTCTTGAGTGTGTTTTGGGTAATTGAGGCTAGTGCGGTGTGTGTGCATGTGTTCGTCTCAAACAAATATCGGTTGTAAGTTTGTCTCGATCAACTTCTGATGCTGTGTATCGAGCTAAGCAATTAAGGGTTATGTCGGCTATGGCGATTGGCAGTTCTGATTCTACATTGAAGAAAGTAAAACAGAGCAGAAGGGTTACCTCGGAAGCGCCGAATGAGAGATGAGAGGCAGGCTCGCGTAGCAGAAGCTCTGGGTCCAATGCCCTGTCGAAACTCCTGAACTGGCAAAGTCCATCGGGTGGTAGCACGTGGATCGCGGGCGATAGGTCGCCGGATCGAACGGGCGCTCACTCAGCGGAGGAGCTTCGACCGGGATCCATCTCGTGATCCGGAAGTCGACATGTGGAACATCGTCTGCCATAGTAATGGTGGTGAGAAAATGGTTGGAAAAGCGGAATATGAAAAGTCAACGGAAAAGTCAACCGGCGGGCGAAAATGACGGAAAAGGCGGAAGATGAAAATACGAAAATGTAGAAAATCGAGGGAACAAGTCGAAAAGGTGAAAATAGCAAAGGAGATCGAAATGAGATTTCGATCGGGTGGAAATGTCAAAGCGAAGAATATCGCGAATCCGGCGGTAAAATGGTGCGAAATCGGCGAAAAAATCGAGAGAACAAAGCTCTAGAGAGAGTGAAGGATTTGGCGGAAGAAGTGGAAAATAGGGTTTGAAGCCCTATTTTATAAAGCTGAGGTGAAATGGCGGATCTGCCCCGATCGGGCATTTTACGCGGTCGGCACTATTTTGTGCGGTCGGCACATTATTGTGCCGATTGGAGAAGTTTAGGCGGCGGTGGCGTAGCCTTCACCCCACCCGGTGGTGTTCCCAAGGCCTTGTTTTGGCAAATTGAGTAGTTTTGGTCTTCATAGCTCAAGAAAGTGCAAGAAAATGCACCCGATGCTCAGCCGGCCTCCGTTTGACTTGGACCGTGTCTACTGTGCGTAACACTCAAATTCAAGCAAAGACTATATCCTTTTTGTATCCTTTTGTCGTTTATAAAGATTCAAAAGTTGCCCCGTGTGCGTCGCGCGCATCCATCACATTGTCCGGTGCATCGTACCGCGCCATCTTGCACGTCCCTTGTGACTTGCACTGTTTCGCATATGTCGTGTGGCGTGCGTGTCACACTTGCTTCATTTTCCATCAAATGAGGTACGCGTGCCTCATTTCGCATTTCATCGTATCTCGAGGTATGCATGCCTCATGAGCATTTCATTTTACAACCCACGGTCCGGCGGGACCAAAAACACGCACGGTATCTGGCGAGACCTTAAACCCGCTTATTTGCATTTTGATCACGCACTTTATTACTCGCGTGCTTCATTATGCATTTATGCTTCGTATTGTTTCCCACACTGGGTCCGGCGGGACCTTAAACACGCCTGGTCTAGGAGACCTTAAATCCTCGGGAGGTGCAAGACCTTCAATGTGTTGAGTTGCCCCTCATTGCATTTGGCATGCATTTCATCGCGCCATTTTGCACACCACACTTGCGTTGCCTCGAAACGCAGGTCTGGCGAGACCTTAAACACGCGCGGTCTAGGAGACTTTAAATCCTCGGGAGGTGCAAAACCTTCGGTGCATTAAGGTGTGCACCTCATCGCATTTGGCATGCATCGTATCGGGTCTGGCGTGACCTTAAACATGCACGGTCTAGGAGACCTTAAATCCTCGGGAGGTGCAAGACCTTCGGTGCATTAAGGTGTGCACCTCATTGCATTTGGCATGCATTTCATATCGCTATTTTGCGCATCGCGCCGTTTGGCGCACCCTCATTGCACTCCATTTTCCATCCTTTGAGGCACGCGTACCTCATTGCACGCGTGTCTCGTTTACCCCATTTGCATCCGCATGCGTGTCTCGTTTGCATCGCATTTGCTTAGAGTGTTGTGTAATTGATGCCCCACTCGGGTCTGGCGAGACCTTAAACACACGCGGTCTAGGAGACCTTAAATCCTCGGGAGGTGCAAGGCCTTCGGTGCATTAAGGTGCACACCTCATTGCATTTGGCATGCATTCCATCGCGTTGTTTTGTGTACCTCATTGCATTTGGCATGCATTCCATCGCGTTGTTTCGCGCACCTCATCAGTTGCCCCCCATGGTCTGACGAGACCTTAAACACGTATGGTCTAGGAGACCTTAAATCCTTGGAGGGTGCGAAACCTTCACCATATTTGCATCCCGGTCTAGGAGACCTTAAATCCTCTGAAGGTGCAACTCCTTCGGTGTTTGTCGTGCCCAAACGACTTTTGGTGGTCTGGTAAAGCCACCTGCCTGTTTTTGCGGTGAGTTCCTAGGAGACCAATAGGGACGGTGAAAACTAGAGTTCGAACGGCTTATGCCTAGAACGCAAAGGTTCGAGATTTCCGAGACTAAAGTCTGGTTTAAATACCCAGGGGGTGTACCCTCGGCTTGAAATCTGTATGGAAACCCCATAGGTTGAGGCGGCGTGTTTACGCCTCAGTGCGGATCTTGAACCAACCTACTATATCGCCCTGTTGGGAGAATAGGGAAAGCTGCAATCATAGTCGTTGCATCATACTGCATTAACATGCATCATTAATACTGCATATGTCATGCATTTCAAAAAATTCAAAAAAAAAAAATGGGCATTGTCATGCATCATTTGTAAATATTGCATATGTCATGCATTTCAAAACATTCAAAACAACAAAAAGAACATGCATACGTCATGCATCATCATTGTAGTATAGTGCATATGTCATGCATTTTCTGTAAATATCCATTTCTATTGCATTGTAGTTGCATGCATCCACTGCATCATCTTCCATCTATGGCTTGCGCCTTTCCTTGTTGAGCTTGGTCTGGTATGTGCCCTTACTTTTCACGTCAAAACATGGATCATGTGCATCGCGCCTATTCCTTGATGAACTTGGTTTGAGGTTGCGGCACCTTTTCTGTGTTAGACATGGCTTGTACGTGTGCATGCCTTTCCTAAGCAAGATACGGTTTGGCCCGCGCGCCATAATCGCATATTACATTGTAGTGTAGTTGTTGCATCCGGCTTTAGGATCATTATTCTTTCCTCAGCGGGTCGTCACCCCACTTATGTCATTCCACCCAATACTTGTTCTTGTGTCCGTCTGCATCACTCATAGTTCAGACATCGTTCTATGGTAGACGGACTTGTTACTTCCATCAACCTACTTGACATATGTGTGGTTTCGAACCGCTCATGATTGAATCATGATTCAATTGCTTTGCATGCATTGCATAGTTTCAATTGCATTGCATTATCATTTGGATTATTCATACATCATTTTGTATATAGCGCATATCATTTTGCATGCATTTCGCATTGCCATGCATATGGCTAACAATATTGTACCTGTTAAGTTTACTTTCTTTGCAGGCACGATATTGTATATACGGCTCATTTGAGGCCGGTGCAATCGGACGAGCCGCACAGGTATTGTATCCTCCGCGTGAGACGTTTTGAGAATTACATAATTCTCTTACATCCTTTCTACATTGTAGCGTAGATTGGCATATGCTAGCTTATAAGCTGCATGTGTGCTTCATTCTGACTTTCTTTGCATGATCATAAGTTATGCTCGGCTTCTTGCATCGTCTTGCATTTTGCCCTGCCTTGAGCGCATACCTTGTTTGTCTTGCATGTTTGTCCAAGTCTTGACCTTGTCAAAAATGGGTCGTCTCACGGGCTTTGACATTCACTCCGTCATCGTTATGACTTCGAGTTACGTCAAAGAGGGCAAGCTGTAGACACCCCATTTTTGACCGTCCTCAAGACTTGGGTGTCACCGCTTGAACACTCGGTGATTATGCATGGTTGTGTTCGTTTGGAGTTCGGAGTTCTCGGCTCGCGCCTTGCCTCAATACCTCGAACTTGGCCGTCTTGTGTTTGGTTTTGCACCAAACACTTGTGTTTTGCCTTGGAAGGCGGGAATGCTTTGTGAGGCACCCCCACATACCACCGGCTGTGGCTAGAGGCCACCGGCTGGCTGGTGTTGCCATCGGCACTTTATTGTGCCGACCGGCACTCTTTTGTGCCGACCGGCACTAAGTTTTGTCAAAATGGCACTCTTTGCCGGCCGGACACTGTGCAGTTGCTTTATGAGATATTTTCAGACAGCTGTATAGTTTTGGTTCCCCTCCATACACGTGTATGGAGGGATGACCCTCTTAGTGAGCTTAGCTTGTAAGCTTTGCAAGCTTTGCTTGCCTATAAGAGGACCACTCCTCTTCTTGGCTTAGGGTTACAAAATTTTAAACATTTTAGACAGGCCAAGCTCTGGTTTTTAGGGTTAGGATAGATACACATCCTATCTCTCTTCTTCTCTCTTGTTTTGTACACTAGGTGTTTGTGTCATACTTTTGCTCACCAACACCTAGTGTTTCACCTTCCTTGGGTTCTTGATGGTCCAGAGGTTTGTTTTGGAGCTTTGGAGCTGGTTTGGTGCTCAAGGAGGCAACCACGTCACCATTGTTGAAGAGGTCTACAAGGGTGAGCCAACTACTCCTTTTTCCCCCATTCTTGCATTCCATTTTTGCATAGCTTAGAACTGTTTTTGTGCTTAGTGTTTAACACATAAAAGTTCTATTTTTTAAGCCTCTTTATTGTTTATTAAGAGTGTTTTGTGGTTTGAGCAAGTTTGACCCCGCCCTTAGGCCTTGAAAAGGCCCATTTTTGTGCCATTTTATAGAGATCCGAGATTTTTGTGCTTGGGCCTCTCCACCACTGAAATCTTGAGGGATTTCAGTGGTGGAGATGGTGCCATAAAGTCTCCAAAAGGGGAGGGCCACCCCCTCTCCTTGATGTCCTTGAAAAGGACAAGTTTTGGCCTCCAAAGGAGCACCATGTTTGGTTGTGTTTTGAGCATGTCTTCGCTGCATTTTATGTTTATTATGCCCTAATATGACATTGCTAAGTGTTGGTTTTAGCACTCCTTGCATGCTTTGCATAGTTGCTTTGTAATGCCTTAATAGTCCCTTAACATGCCTAGGTTGTATGCCTTTATTTCTAGCATGTTTTAGGCCTAGATCCATGAAGCATGCATGCTTATTTTGCCATGCTTTAGGCCTGTTCTAAGTTGTTTTGGTCAATCTTGGCTTGTATCTTGGGTCCTCTTTGCATTGGGCTTGTTGGTCTTAAAAGCATGAGTGTGTAGCATGCCTTGCTTGCTTCATTTTTGACGGTTTGGAACCATTTTGCATGCTATTTCAGTCCTTCATACATGTTTGTTTGATTGCTTAGCATGCCTCTTTAATGCTTTAAGAGTATGTATTAAATGCTCCATGTTTTGGCTTTAATGCATGCCTTTGGATTCATGTCATCTAGATGCCATCTAGGTGGTCCTTTAGGCTTAGTTTTATGTGTTAAAACTCTGTTTTTAAGTGTTTAAGTATTACCATGTGTGGTTGTGCTAAGTGTGGTTCAAAGCCTCATTGATTTGCTTTGAACCTTAGACCATTTGCATGCTTTGTTTGGCTTGTTTTGTTGCATGATTTGGCATCATGTTTTGCATGATTTTTCAGAGCTTTACAATGTGTGTTTATTGTCCTTGTTTGGTATCTCCAAGTGTGCTTGGGGGTTGCCATGTTTATGCCTTGGGTTTGGACCATAACACTTGCATGTGTGTGTGTGTGTTTAGTCTCCATTTCTAGGCACTTTGGCCACTGATTTTAGGCCAATTAGGAGTAGCCCAATTCATGTCTAAGTCCATTCTCCATTTGATTCGCATGCTTGCCTTGTATGCTTACTTGCATGTTTGCATTGTATTGCCATATTGCATACTAGTTGACATGCTTAGGACTTCATTGCATTGACATGCATGCTAAGCCTCTTGACCAAGTCATGATAGAGGTTTGGCAACCCTTATTTGTTTGTTTGCATTGCATGCATTTGAAATCAAAGTTGCCTTCTTGGTTCTTTAGGCCATCATGCATGGAAATGCGTGATTGGTGGTCCGAGAACCGAGGCACATCTTCCTTTGAGTCAATAACATGATAAGGGGTGTGTGTAGTGCATAAATACCTTGAATCACATTGCCATGCATGTTGTTGTCCTCTGTTGCTGTGGGTTGCAGGTTCTGCAGGTGTTAAGTGCCGGCCGACACTATTTAGTGCCGACCGGTAGTCAATTGCCTGCCGATAACTTCATCTAGTGCCGGTGGCCTCCTTCTTTAGCCGGTGGTGCTGTACCCCAGCCGGTGGTACTCCCCAGTGCCCTGAGAGGCACTCTTGGGACTTTGGCAATTTTCAGAGGAGGATAGCAGGGGAAACAGAGACAATCCGTGCATGGCAGTGCGGTTCCGAGCGCGCGCTGCATTTGGCCCTCATCCCGAGGCGGTTTACTGTTTAATTAGATTAATTAATTTATTTGGTTAATTTAGTTAATTTGTAGTGATTAATTAGCTTGCGTAGTTAATTAGTTATTCGGTTTTGTATATTCTTTTGGTCCTTCTGAGTGAGGGCAAAATTGTAATAAGTGTGTGTGAGTGGGTGTATGTCTTCCAAACCCCCATTTCTTTCTATCCCTTTTATTTACCCGCTTTCGATGGTAGATTAGGGCATACTTATTTTAGCATACCTTATGCTATGCATGCGTGCATCCATGCATTTGTTGACATGCACCGGGCTCGGTACATCATACAAACTGCATTGCAATTTTCAATTCCAAATTGAATACGTGCTACTCGCGCATTTCACATGCCATGTTTAGGGTTAGCCGAGCCTACTCTAGATTGCATCTATGTCTGTGTTGCATTAGCCACTTAACATGAAATAGGTCATGCATGTTTGCTAACTAGTTATTGTCTTGTACGAGTACGATGTAAGTTTTTACGCTTTAGCATATCGCATGCGTGTGAATGTTTTCCATGACAGTATGATTGCCATGTGGCTAAATGCTTATGTGTTATAAACTGTTTGAATGCCTGTGGGTGGAGGTTGGATTGCGTGAGTTGGAACAACTCATTGAAATCCGTATTTTAGCCTACTTGCGAGTAGCAAAAACCAACACGTTTTTCGAGACAAAACGGATATGCAATGTTTATTTCCAAATTAGGCAATCTAGTCTATACTTTTGTGCTGTGCGCATAACATAGTAATTCTAGACTAATAATTGGAATAAGAGCACATGATGTTTTCAAAATCGGATATCACGGTTAGTAGAGACCGGTCTTCGGACCGGGCGAAAGGCGGTGCTCATAGCTGACCTTCCCCGATCGTACCCAAGCTCCTGAGCCAAGACAACTTTGGTGATGACGGACACGTGGCCTTCGGCACCGAGTCAGGGTTTCCTAAATTTCCCATTTTAAAATATTTAGGTGGCGACTATGTAATCTAGCAAAGCAGTCCATGTTTGGCACTACTTTTTAAAAAATCTGTTTTCTCAAACAATTTGCCGGATTTGGACTCTTTGGTTCAAGATTAAGAACCGACACAAGTCGAGTCCGAACTGTAGAGAGAGGCCCCACGGGTGCGTCTACACCCGGCCACCCAACTCCTTAATATTCGTCAGACCGAGGGGGAATCACTGCGCAGCTTTGTTACTCGCTTCAACACCGAAGCCCTGCAAGTTGCAGAAAATGACGACAAGGTCATCCTCACAGCTTTCATGGCCGGTCTGCGATCATCTGATTTCCTTTTCTCCCTCTCTAAAAACCCCCCGACCTCAATGGCAGTCCTACTCTCCAAGGTCCAAAAATATATGAATGCCGAGGACTCACTAGCCGCTCGGCAGGATCCAACAGCTAAAAACCCGACCCCAAGAGAAAAGAGAAAAAACTCAGAACCCAAAAACGCCCAGTATCATAGCCAAGCACCCCACTATACAGACCGACCCCCTCGTGCAGACCAGACGGCTGTAGTCCGACAGCCCGGTCGGTTCGAGCGATATACACCCCTTAATTCTCCCATGGAACATGTCCTCAATCAGATCCAACAGGACTACCCCCACAAATGGCCTCCCCCTCCGTGGAACCCTTCCAACCGGAAAGACCAATCCAAATATTGTCGTTTCCATCAGGACCATGGCCATAACACTGATGACTGCATCAACCTCAAGGATCAGGTGGAGACCCTCATTCGCCAAGGGCGCCTAAGCCGGTTCACCGACACCCGCCCCTCAGCAAAGGCAAAGAACCGAACCCCACAGAGACAATCGTCGGCACACCCCACCGCGGCGGCTAGCTCAACCAAATCAAGGCCATGATCGAACTCCACAACAGCCTCGACCACAAGGTAACCCACCCCCGCCCGTTGGTGAAATCAGAGTTATTCCAGGTGGACTTGCCTGCGGGGGACCATCCCGTTCGGCTCAGAGAGCGGAACTGAGAAAAATACGACAGGGCTCAGACAAGGCAATCGCTACAATAGACCGACCTTCCAAATAGCCCAAACAGTGGACAGAGCCCATCACCTTTACGGACGCCGACTATACAGGCATCCGTTACCCACATGATGACCCCCTTGTCATTTCGGCCATCCTTTCCAATTACAAGGTTAGACGAGTTCTCGTCGACAACGGCAGCTCTTCAGACATCATCTTCCTCAACTGCTTCCGCCAGCTCAAGATTGGGGAAGAAAGCTTGTCTCCACTCCAAACCCCCCTAGTCGGCTTCACTGGCGACCGTGTGACCTCCATTGGTTCCATTGACCTTCCCATTACCATCGGCGAATACCCACGGCAGGCCACGAAGTTGCTCACCTTCCTTGTGGTCGATTGCCCATCTGCCTACATGCAGACACCCCATTTTTTACTGTCCTCAAGACTTGGACGTCACCACTTGAACACTCGGTGATCATCCATGTTCGTGTTTGTTTGGAGTTCCCGGAGTTCTCGGCTCGCGCGCCTTGCCTCAGGACCTCCGAACTTGACCATTTTGTGTCGGTTTGCACTGACACCTATGTTTTGCCTTAGAGGCGAGGAATGCTTTGTGAGGCATTCCGTACACCACCCGTGGCTAGAGGCCACCGGCTAGTCAGAGTTGCCACCGGCAAAATATTGGGCCGGTCGGCACTATTTTGTGCCGCTCGGCACTCATTTTGGCAAAATGACCATTTTGCCTGCCGACCACTTCTGTGACTTTACGAGATATTTTCAGACAGCTGTATGCCTTTTGTTTCCCCTCCATACACGTGTATGGAGGGATGAGCCCCTTTGGTGACTTAGCTTGTAAGCTTTGTTGCCTATAAGGAGAAGCTCTCTTCTCTTGGCTCAAAGTTTTTTAGAAAAATTAGAGAGTTAGACATTTTAGACAGAGAAGAAGCTCTGGTTTTAGGTTAGAAATCCTATATCTATCCTATCTCTCTTTTCCTTGCTTATTTTGTACACTAGGTGCTTTAGTTCATACTATTGCACACAAGCACCTAGTGTTTCACCTTCCTTTGGTTGTTGAGGGTCCAAGGGCTTGTTTTTAGTGTTCTTGACTAGTTTGGAGCTCAAGGAACCAATAACTTCAACATTTGTGAAGCAAAGCTTCAAGGGTAAGAAACTTGCTTTATTTACCCCCTTTTTGCACCTTGTTTTTACCTAGCTTAAGGTTGTTTTTGTGCTTGGTATCTAACACATAAAAGTTCTGATTTTTAACCCTCTTTATTGTTTATCAAGAGTGTTTTGCACATTGGGGAAGTTTGACCCCCCTTTAGGCCTTGAAAAGGGTTCTTTTTGTGCTATTTTGTGAGAGCTCCAGGACTTTGGTGCTTGGGCCTCTCCACCACTGAAATCTTGAGGGATTTCAGTGGTGGATATGGTGCCATAAAGTCTCCAAAAGGAGAGGGCCACCCCCTCTCCTTGATGTCCTTGAAAAGGGCAAGTTTTGCTTCCTTATGGAGCTTCATGCTTGAGTGTGTGTTGAGCATGTTTGACTTATTTTTCATACTTATATTGTCATGTTATAACAGGATTTTAAATTGGTTTTGGTTTCTTATGCATGCTTAGCATAGTTGCCTTATAATGCCCTTTGATGCCTTAATATGCCTAGGTCGTGTGCCTTAGTTTCTAGCATGTTTTAGGCCTACATTTGTGAAACTTTTATGCTTATAATTCCATGTTCAAAGTCTGTCTCATGTTGTTTGAGTCAACCATAGCATGTTTAATATAGCCTCTTTGCATTTGGCTTGTTAGCCTTAAGAGCATGAATATGTAGCATGTCTTGCTTGCATTATTTTTGGTGGTTTGGAACCCCCTAGCATGCTATTTCAGACCTTATGATGTGCTTATATGCTTGCCTTAGTGGCTTCTTTAATGCTTTAAAAGCATGTGTTGAATGCTTCATCCGTTGGTCATGTTGCATGCCTTTGCGCTTGAACCTCTTAGATGCCATCTAGGTGCTCCTTAGGCTTTGTTTAAGTCTTCTTGTGACCTGTTTTGAGTCCCCTCGGCCTTGTGAGGCTTGGTGGACTTGACCTTAGTATAAGCCTCCATGGCTTGCTTCAAGTACTTGGACCTACTGTTGCATACTTGGCTTGCTTTGTTCCGTGATTTGGCATCATGTTGTGTGTGATTTTCAGAGCTTTACATGCATGTCAATTGTCCATGCTCAACTCATTTCAAGTGTGCTTGAATGTTGTTTGTTATGCTTAAGTGTTGGCACCTTAACATGTGTATGTGTGCATTTGTGTTTGGCCCCCATACCTTAGCATTTGGCCACTGATTTTGGGCCTTTTGGAGCTGCCTAGATCATGTCTAAGTCCATCCTCCATGTGGTTTGCATGCTTGCCTTGTGTGCTTACTTAGGTTTGCATTGTATTGCCATATTGCATGCTAGTTGCCATGTCTAGGAGTGCATCACATTGGCATGCATGTTAGGCCCCTTGACCAAGTCATGATAGAGGTTTGACACCCTTGTTTGCTTGTTTGCATTGCATGCATTTGAAATCAAAGTTGCATTCTTGATCCTTGGGCCATCATGCATGGAAATGCGTGATTGGTGGTCCGAGGACCAAGGCATACCTTCCTTTGAGTCACCAACATGATAAGGATTGTGTTTAGTGCATATATGCCTTGAATTACATTGCCATGCATGTTGTTGTCCTCTGCTGTTGTGAGTTGCAGGTTCTGCAGGTGTTAAGTGCCGGCCGGCACTATTTAGTGCCGACCGGCAGTCAATTGCCAGCCGATAGCTTCATCTAGTGCCGGTGGCCTCCTTCTTCAGCCGGTGGTGCTCTACCCGGCCGGTGGTACTCCCAGTGCCAGAGGCACTCTTGGGACTTTGGCAATCTTGAGAGGAGGATAGCGAGAAAGCGAGGCAAATCATGCATGACGGTGCGATTCGAGCGATCCGGCGTGTCTTGCATTTGGCCCTCATCCCGAGGCGATTTACTGTTTAATTAGATTAATTATTTTATTTAATTAATTTAGTTGATTTGTAATATTTTAATTAGCTTGCGTAGTTAATTAATTTGTATATTCTTTCGGTCCCTCCGAGTGAGGGCGCATTTGTAATAAGTGTGTGTGAGTGGGTGTATGTCTTCCAACCCCTATTTCTTTCTCCCTTTTATTTACCCGCTTATGTCGGTAGATTATGGCACATTCAAATTAGCATGCCTTATGCAATACATGCGTGCATTCATGCATTTGTTTACATACATCGGGCTCGACACATCATGCAAACTGCATTGTACTTTCAATTCCAAATTGAATGCGTGATAGTTGTTGCATTTCATGTACTATGCTTAGGATAGCCGAGCCTGTCTAGATTACATTCCGTATGCGATGCATTAGTCACTTAACATGAACTAGGTCATGCATGTTTGCTAACCGGGTTGTTGTTTTGGGCACGGAGTACGATGTAAGTTTTATGCTTTAGCATACCACATGCGTGTGAATGCTGCCATGACAGTATGCTTAACATGTGGCTAAATGCTTATGTGATATTACTGTTTGAATGCCTGTGGGTGGAGGTTGGATCGCCTGAGTTGGAACAACTCGTTGAAATCCGTATTTTAGCCTACTTGCGAGTAGCAAAATCTAACACGTTTTTCGAGACAAAACGGATATGCAATGTTTATTTCCAAATTAGGCGATCTAGTCTATACTTGTTTGCTGCACGCATAACATAGTAATTGTAGGCTAACAATTGGAATAAGAGCATGTAATGTTTTCAAAATTAGATATCACGGTTAGTAGAGGCCGGTCTTCGAACCGGGCGAAAGGGGGTGCTCATAGCTGACCTTCCCCGATCGTACCCAAACTCCCGAGCCAAGACCACTTTGGTGATGACGGACATGTGGCCTTCGGCACCGAGTCAGGGTTTCCTAAATTTTCCATTTTAAAATATTTAGGTGGCGACTCTGTAATCTGGCAAAGCAGTCCGTGTTTGGCACTACTTTTCAAACTAGGACAGGTTGCTCACCCGATATTAGGTTGTTTGAAACCGCTGCGTGCGTAGTGAAACCCTAGCTCCTGACAAAATAGGACAGGGAAACCCTACCCCAACATAGGGGTGTATTGGCTCTCTTTCACCTGTTATGTGCTTTTAGAGTGTATCTCTACAGGAACACACATATCAGTTTGCAAGATTGGGTATCCGGCCGAGGGCACCGATGATCGATATTGTTGAGAACGATTATATCTGCGGGTATCGCTTCGGTTGACAGGAACAGTGATTCTGGGGAGCAGTAATCAGTAATAGAAATCAGTTGTCTGTCTGCATCTGTGTTTGATCCGTTTTGGGCTGAAATGCTGTCCGTTTTTCCTTTCAGTTCAGAGAGTTCAGAAGGTTGATACAGAACGGCCAGTGTTTCCCCTTGCTGAGGTAGGACTAGAGATGACGCAGAGTTCAGAAGAGATAGTAGTTATGACAGCTGCACTAGATCAAAGGATCACCCTACAGAGTGAGACCGGCATTGATATGCCGCATCCCCCCAGGTCGCCCGCTGCACACCCGATCTGGACCCCCCAGTTCTATCAGGCTCGTGAGCCCACTACATTCGAGTTAATGGGGATGATAGGTGATCTCCAGAGGTCCGTGGCGGATCTCGCACGGATGTCAACCTCGCCACCGGTTGCATTATCTTTGGATGTTTGAACCCGAGAGCCCGCTACTGGGTCGGATTGTGATTGAGCTCAACCAGCCGGAGATGGCCTCCACCCACAACAGTGATGTATCAACACCAACCCAAACCCTTAATCAAGCTGAGGCTGAGGCAAGGACAAAGCGAGGCGGAATGCCGATCCGTTGAACGTCTTGTAGGCGTGAGGCTTTGAAAGCCGGGGGAATGAACAAACAACAGGTATCCGCAATTATAACCAAAATTGTGGACGATGTTTTCCCTACTCCACTTGAGGGGAGTTCAAGTCAGTCAGAAAATCGGGACAGGCCCCGTCATGCCAGAGTAGTTCCTCCCATTCCTAACCCTACACCGGGGAAAGATCAGAAATCCAAGCCCGCACCTGCCGATCCGTTCGCTAGTGCTCCTAGCAAGAACACTCAGACTTCCAAGTACCAGCCCCGGGGGCACAGGGCCTTTCATGCTCTCTACATGCCGCTATCTAGGGCGCTTCTCATTTTGGCTAAGAAGGGACATCTTACACCCTTGGAGCCCCGACCTCTGCCGAAGACTCTCCCGGCAGGCCATGATGCTACACAGTACTGTGCGTACCACCAGCAGACTGGCCATGCCACTGATAATTGCTTCCGCCTCCGTCATGAGGTACAAGATTTGATTGATAACGAGGTTATCCTCCCGCCTACCTCAGCAAAGTCCGTCACCACTCAGTTGTTGGATTTTGAGGACACCGATACTGCGAGTATGTAATCAGGATTCAACCGCCTGCGGGCCGTGTCTGGTACATTTTTGGATATGGCGTTTGGCACGCATTTTTGAGCACCTGTCAATGCTAATTTTGTAAATCCTTACTTGGGTGTCGAGTCAGTCTTTTGTTTTTGAGTCTGTCTCTCTGTATTGAGTCAGTCTTTTACTTACAGAGTCTGTCTTGCTGTAACAAGTCCGTCCCTTTTTGTATAGTATACCAGGTGATTTCGGGGTTGTTGCCTCAAACACCGTTTTGTCTTTCAATTAGTTGTTTTTGCTGCTTGAGTTTGTTTCTGCCGAGGAGCCAGTTATGCCAACAGATCTGAATGAAACAGCTGCGGCTATCATAGGCCGAATTTGTTGCTATTTGAGCTAGCCGTGCCAGAAGATGTGAATGGAATGACAGTGCATTCCGCCCACTCTTGTGCCTTAAACATCGTCGTAATGACCTAAGCTTTTCATAAAACCCTTTTCGAACACTGTGGTGATGAAAACGAAGAGGAAATAATTCCTCGGGTTTTATAAAATTTTGATCATTTTGAGAGAAAGAGAGGCCTGCTAAGCCCTTAATGAATGAAATCATGCTTGTCGGTGTGAGTACTGAGAAGGACCCTAGCTTTGATCCAGATTGGTCCTACACTGTCTTCAGCGCAAGCAATTTGTCGCTTTCTTAAAAACTTTCAAAAAAATATTTTGCGCAAGTCTCGCGAAGACCTATGTGGAACCGCTTTTGAGATGGTGCAGCCCAGGATCGCTCTCGGCCTCAATCTTCAATTCATCTGTTACGAACTGGATCCGTTCGAAACGATCAGTGTCATGAAACGCCTGTGTGGCCCATTTTGAAGCAGCCCTCGAACAAGAGGCACCAAAGCCAGATCAAGGAAATCAGATCCCACCAGGCAAGGCTCATGAAGCAACCGTGATGGATTCTTCTGCAAATCAACACCACAGTCACTCTCTTGGATACAGAGAGGCTTCAAACTCAAAACCATTTGGCATGGGCTTGCTCCACGTTTACCCTTTGAGAGGCTCGCTGGACCGAAAACCGGAGGAAGGCGGCTGTGCAAAAGTTAGAGCAAAAGAAAAAAAATCAAAAAATACGAAAAAAAAAAATAATACAAAAAAGCAAAAGAAAAGAAAAGAAAAGAATAGCAAAAAGAAAAGAAAGAAAAGAAATAAAAAATGCAAAAGAAAAGAAAAGAAAATGAAAAAAAGAAGAAAAACAAAGCTCTTAAGGTCGAAAAAACTGCAATATGGCAAAAATTAGAGCCTAAACAGTGAAGGTTAAAATACCCGAGTGTACCTTAACCGGAACTACGTAAGGCTTGATTCCCATGTTTGGGATACGTAGGCAACTTCATCTCGAAGTC
The DNA here is from genome assembly GCA_025200525.1 of Camellia lanceoleosa. Classification (NCBI taxonomy): domain Eukaryota; kingdom Viridiplantae; phylum Streptophyta; class Magnoliopsida; order Ericales; family Theaceae; genus Camellia; species Camellia lanceoleosa. The sequence continues at coordinate 120,117,240 of CM045762.1, read as the reverse complement.
CAGCCCCCAACGCTTCCATAGCGTCCCAGTCCATGTCATGGTTTTGATCACTTTTGCCTTCTTTGAATCCAACGTCTCGGTTGCAGCAACCCGGGACTACGTGATTAACTTCCTCTTGAAGTCCAAACCACCAACACCTTCCAGGTGACTGTGTCCATATATTGGTTCAAATCGTCTTCGACTCCTCCGCGCCCGAGGGTCCGATCGTCATCAACAAAGACTGGCTTCCAATATGCCGCGACATCATCCAAACAAGGGGCAACTTTCCGTTGCCATGTATTGCCATAAGTTGCCCTGAATTATCGTCCAAACCAGGGGCAACTTTCCGTTGCCTTATCCCCCTTTAAGCCAGGGGCAATTTTCCATTACCTCCGATCCGAGGTTGCATATCTCGAGGGTAAGCTCTGCGCTCGTTGAGCAGTGACTGTTTGCAAAAATAGTTTTTGAAAATTTTCACTGAGGTTGACTTATTTTCTCGAAAACTGTTTCATTTTCAAAATTGGACCATGTTTGGTCCCAAAAGGAGAATTCTCAGTGCTCCCAGCCTGACTTGTATGATTTTCAAATCAAAAATTGAACAAGTGTGTTAATCCAACTCTCACTTTGATCAAAACCGTTTTAGAAAACAACCGAAAATGGTCAAAATGACGAACTAGGGGCACAGTTGAGTCGGGGTGTTCCGTCTTCCCCCTCGTCGCCAACGTACTTGCCCGAAAGGCATTTTATCTACCAGAAGAAGTGGCTGCAAGCTAGCTGTATCGGGCGTGAACCCGCAACCTCTCGTTTACTCGTCAATCACCCCGGGGAGGGATTGAAAAATGAGAGAATAAAGAATAGAGAGGTGTAAGCTGAGAGAGAAGTGAGAAAGGGTTTTTTTTTGAGAGAAAAACCGAGCCTGAGGGCCGAGCGATGTGAGTATCACAAATCAGAAAGGGTGGGAAGTATACCCGGAGGAACTGGCTCCTCGAAATTTGAGGTCTCTCCTTCTGTAAACACGTCTGTGTGTCGTGTCTTTTGATTTGTCAGTCTCAATATTGGCTTTGAGTCTTTTCCAAGTGTGTCTCGTTGTGTTAGGTTGTGTGCCTTTTGTTTCTTTGTTTGAGTCTGTCTCGTAGTGTTCTGTGGTAGGCTCGATACCCTGTTTGAAAACTCATCCTCTTCCAAAAGGTAATCGCTTGTGCTCAGAATGCTGTGCCATTCTCCACATCCGTGCTAAGCAAGAGAAGAAAAGGGAAAATTTGAGACATCCGAGTGTGTTTCAACTGCGACCGTGTCAGCTTTGTGATCCGTCTCGTCAGATTCGGGCTATTTGTTCGAGTTCTTTGTGTGCGTAATGAACCAAATCTTTGTGTTATGGGCTATATGCGATCAATCCTCACAGATTAGTCCCCAGCAGAGTATGGGCTGTGTGTTCGGATTGAGCAGGGATTTGTATAAGCCGTGTTGCTGTTTAGTTGGTTAGTTATCTGATTATTACAGTGCAAGTGTTCAGTTGTCAGACAACAGATCAATATCATTTACATTTGAGGTGTAATATGATGCAATGCAGTGCAAAGTATGAAAAATGCAGATATGTACAGATATAACATTCTTTTCAGACAAAAAAGTTTGTTTCATTTCATATCATCTTTTTCAAATACATAGTTTTGGAAACAAAAAAAACCTGTCTGTGGCAGTACATAGTACTCTATCTACCAAAAAGAGAAAAGTACAAGAAAAGAAGATGAAAGAAAAACAGCAGAAGTCTGAAATCATCATCAATGGCCTCGCGCCGGGGGATCCGTCCTCGCCCTCTTCCTGGGCAGAAGCACAGGAGCATCGTCAGAAGTGTCGCTGTCGGAGCCTGAGCCCGAGCTGCCCCCGGCCTCCTCCTCAGAGGCCTCCACCTCCGACTCGCCATCCTCGCTGGAGTCAGGACTGCTCCCCACATGGCCACGCCCCCCTCTGGTGCGGGGGAATATCTTGCCATCCCGAGTAGAAATGGGAGGTCTAGATAGAGCGTCGCCACTCACGGGAGGAATCGAGAAGGGAGGCTGAAAAGTACAAAAGGCAAATGCATCAGTATACATGGCGGTTTATCGGTCACGAGAATCACGATGTATGAAGTCTGATGTGTGAATCTGGTGGCGGTTTATCGGTCTGAGAATGCGGTGTATGAAATCTGATGTGTGAATGCCGTGAAGCGGTTTATCGCTGCGGTAATGCGGGTATGAGTACAGTGTGTGAGTGCCGTGAACAGTTTATTAGATGTTGCGTCGTGCATCAGATTATGCGAAGCAGTTTGTATATGGTTTAGAACTATATCAAAGAAAACATACCGGGAGGCCGTAGAAGGCTAAGAACTCAAAGGTCATTGCACATCCCGCCATGGAGGCATTGGCTCCACGATGCCGGGTGTACTCGGAAGAAGCCTGCAAAATATCGGATGCATCAATATTCTGTGGAATATCGAATGAACTGAACTGAAATGACAATGCAAGATGCAGAAGTAAAGTGGTACATACCGGAGGCAAGTCAGGAATACCAGCCAACTCATGACCAGCCGGGGGAGGAGCAAAAGGGATCTGGTAGGTCTCCCCACTCTGCCCCCTGTATGTCAGCATGGTAGGCAGAGCGGGCCAGCCCGTCCCTCGTCCCCTCTGCACTCCCCTCCTACCACGAGCTCGAGCTCTCTGTGACGATCCCGCTCCCGCTCCCACCTCTGCCCTAGCCGCCGGCGCCGCAGGTCTCTCTGGCTCAGCTCGGCGACCACCACTCAGCGGCCGCATGATGAAGGTCCGGACGTACTCTGAGTAGTCGCCCTCGCCCCTGAAGCCGTCTGCCTCCCAGCCGATGGTGTAGTCCGCCATCTGCTCAGCGGTGAAACGCTCGGTGTCCCTCATATGCTCGGGAGGATGCTCCGGGACTATCTGCTCAGGTAACCACGAGGTCGGCATAAGCGCCACCAGTACCAAGCCCGACAGACCGGGCCCTCTAACAAAATCCGGTAACGCGAGGTCTCAATCGCGCCGGCAAACCGATCCCGCACTATCGCTGGCAGAGGGGCCCATGGCTGCCAAGTGATCTGAAATTGAAATACAGTTTATTACCTATTGCAAATATACAGTGGAAAAGTGAAGCTTAAATGAACTGTAAGTAAAACATACCTCGGCGGAGGTGATGGTGTCAAAGTAGCGACGGAAGAAGCTGAAAGTCTCCATGACCTCGGGTGCACCTCCGTCATAGCGGCGTGAGAAGGAGCGACAGAGGAGTCTCTGCGTCTTCGGCTCTAGCTCAGGGAAAGTAGGCATAGACCCTGGCGCAAAAGCGGATGTCGAGATGATCATCGATCTGACAAAATGAAGAATAAAGCAGAACTAGCAGAGCCGTGTGTTGTGCAGTGTATTAAGCAGAGTGTACAGCGATTATGCGGTCGATGTAAAAGCGGGAGTATGTGTGTGCCGTGTGTAGCGATTATACGACAAGTGTAAAGCGACACGTGGCGTGCGATGTACGAATGAAGTCTGTGAAAAGTAGAGAAGAAGACATACCTCCCAAGCTCGCCAGTAGCCTCCGAGCAACTGCCCGCTGCCACGGGAGACCGAGCTCATGTACCCGTAGAGAGTGGCCAGAGCCGCGCCACCCCAGTCATAGCGCAAGATGTCCCGGACGTCCACCAGTGCGCTGAGTAGGCAGAGAGGCACGGTGTTCGCCCGGTCGGCGAATAGGGTGGTCCCCAACAAGAACATCAAAAAGCCGCGCGCATACTGCTCCACGGCCACCTCGGTCATCGGAGCTGCGTCGACAAGCAGAGGCTGCACCCTGAACTGCACCTCGAACCAAGAATAGCGGACAAAGCCTGGACGTGCAAGAGGCGGAGCCGCGCCAAGCAAATGGATCTGAGCGGCAGTCCACTCGTCCATATCGGTGTCGAAGGGGATCGGATCACCCCCAACCCCGATGCCAGTGAGCACCGAGAAGTCATAAGGGGTCATCGTCATGTCCCCAGTCGCCGATAGGTGAAATGAATCGGTGGTGTCCCACCACCTCTCTGCTAGGGCAGCTAGAAGAGGCCTGCAGGCAGTAAGCCGAGTCAGACCCCTGCAGAAGGAACCGAAGCCCGCCTCATCCACGATGTGTCGGACCGCCTCCGGAAGCTCCAGGTACCAATCTCGAGCCAAAACATTCCCATACCCGCGGATGGTATGGGAATCTCTCTGTTTACAAACAAATGGTTGCAAAGCAATATGAAATGTACAGTTCTGAGGAAACATGTTAAAGTCGGTACAAATCTAGCATGCGTGCACGTTTTTCAAATTCAAGCGGCAAGATGCCGGTGTGCTTCTGATAAATTACAATATGTGATGCGTCAGTGTGTTTTTAAGTGGTGCAGTGTAAACATGGTGCACGTGTGTACGTTTTTCAGATGCAGGCAAATGTCGGGTTTCAGTGTACCAGTAGGTGGACTACGGCCTGTGATATGTCAGTGCTCCTGTGAGGATCAGCGTAAATCTAGCATGCGTGCAAGTTTCCAAAAATTCAAACCGATATCGGGTGCTGGTATGTTTCAGTAAATTACCAATAAGTGATGTCACAACATATCCATGTGATTCAATGCGAGTCTAGCATGCGTGCGAGTTTTCAGATTCAAACAAGTACCAGACATCGGTGAATTTGCAGTGAAATGCGGTGTGCCGTGTTTGGATGATTCAGGCTAGTGCAGTGTGTGTGCATGTATGTCGGTCCTAAGTAGATATCAGTTGTAAGTTGTCTATAATCAACTACAGTACAGTATATCAGAGCTAAGCAATTAAGGGTCATGAATCGGCTATGGCGATTGAGCGATTCTGATTCTACATTGCGGAAAGTAAAGCAGAGCAGAAGGGTTACCTCGGAAGCGCCGAACGAAAGGTGAGAGGTCGGCTCGCGCAGCAGAAGCTCCGGGTCCAGAGCCCTGTCAAAACCACGGAAGTGGGGGAGTCCATCTGGCGGAAGCACGTGAATGGCCGGGCGGTAGGTCGCCGGATCAAACGGGCGCTCGCTCAATGGGAGGAGCTCGACCCCGGGATCCATCTCGTGATCCGGGGGAGTCCCAACATGTGAAACATCGTCTGCCATGGTAGTGGTAGTGAAAAAATAGCCGGGAAAGGAAAACCGGGGTGGAATGCGAAAAGTCAACCGAGAAGGTCAACCCCGAGAGGGCCAGAAATGGCCGGAAAGGCCGGGAGATGAAAATACACGGGAATGTAGAGCAAATCAAGGGGAACAAGTCCCGAAAAGGCAAAGATAGCAAAAGAGATCCCAAAATGAGATTTCAATCGGTTCAAAATATCCGAAACGCGAAGAATATCGCGAATCGAACGATGAAAACGGCACGAAAACGCAAAGGAACGAGCGAATGATGAGAAAAGAATGCTCTAAAGAGAGAGAGGGTTGGATTTCGGCGGCAAGGAAATAATAAAATAGGGTTTGGGAACCCTATTTTATAAAACCCGAGGTGAAATGCCGAATCTGCCCCCGATCAGCAACTTTTGGCCGGTCGACACTTTTTTGTGCCGGTCGGCACAATATTGTGCCGGTAGAGAAGTTTAGGCAGCCGGTGGCAGCCGGTGACCTTCTCACCCAGCTGGGGGTGTTCCCAAGGCCTTGTTTTGGCAAAATGATTAGTTTTGGGTCTTCATAGCTCAATAAAGTGTAAGAAAGTGCATCCCCGATGCTCAACCGGCCTCCGTTTTGACTTCGGACCGTATCTACTGTGCGTAACACTCAAATTCAAGCAAAGATCATATCCTTTTGTATCCTTTTGTCTTTTACAAGATTCAAAGTTGCCCCGTGTGCGTTGCATACATCAATCGCACTATTTTGTGCACTCGCGTTGTCCAACGCATCGCGCTATCTTGCGCATTACATTGCATTTGGCATGCATTCAATCGCACTGTTTTGTGCACTCGCGTTGTCCAACGCATCGCGCTATCTTGCGCATTACATTGCATTTGGCATGTATTCAATCGCACTGTTTTGTGCACTCGCGTTGTCTAACGCATCGCGCTATTTTGCGCAGCGCACTATCTCGTGCATTACATTTCGTTCGCGCTATTTTGCGCATCGCGCCATTTGGCGCACCCCCATTGCATTGCATTTTGCATTTCATTGCATTTCGAGGTACGTGTGCCTCGTTTTGCATTTCATTTTGCATTTCATTTTGACCCACGTAATGTGTACTAACTCACGTGCTTCATTCTTGCATTTCATTTTGGATTCACGTAAGGTGTACTACCTCACGTGTTTCATTTTGCATTTCATTGCATCTCAAGGTATGTGTGCCTCGTTTTGCATTTCATTTTGCATTTCATTGCATCTCGAGGTATGTGTGCCTCGTTTTGTATTTCATTTTGCATTTTATTGCGTTTCGAGGTACGTGTGCCTCGTTTTGCACTTCACTTTGCATTTCCTTGCATCTCGAGGCACGTATGCCTCGTTTTGCACTTCATTTTTCATCAAATGAGGTATGCGTGTCTTATGAGCATTTCATCTTACACCCCGGTCTGGCGAGACCTTAAACATGTACGGTCTGGCGAGACCTTAAACACGTACGGTCTGGCGAGACCTTAAACACGTACGGTCTAGGAGACCTTAAATCCTTGGAGGGTGCGAAACCTTCATCATATTTGCATCCCGGTCTGGCAAGACCTTAAACACGTACGGTCTAGGATACCTTAAATCCTTCGAAGGTGCAAAACCTTTGGCGCATGCATTGGCAGGTATCATCATTTCAACAGCCGCGCATTGCCGCGCATTTTGAAACCACGCCCGCATGGTCCGGCGGGACCTTAAACACGCCCGGTCTAGGAGACCTTAAATCCTCGGAGGGTGCAAGACCTTCAGTGCATTGGTGCACACACTCCATTTGCATTGTCATGCATTACCCCAAAGCCGGTCCGGCGGGACCTTAAAACACACATGGTCTAGGAGACCTTAAATCCTCGGGAGGTGCAAGACCTTCGGTGTGTTAAGTTGCCCCTCATTACATTTGGCATGCATTTCATTGCGCCGTTTGGCGCACCCTCATTGCACTTCATTTTCCATCCTTTGAGGTACGCGTACCTCATTGCACTCCATTTTCCATCTTTTGAGACACGCACGTCTCATTCGCCCCATTTGCATCGCATGCACTTATAGTGTTGTGTGACAGTTGCCCCTCCATGGTCTGACGAAACCTTAAACACGTTCGGTCCAGGAGACCTTAAATCTTTGGAGGGTGCGAAACCTTCACCATATTTGCATCCCGGTCTAAGAGACCTTAAATCCTCTGAAGGTGCAATTCCTTCGGTGTTTGTCGTGCCCGAACGACTTTCGGTGGTCTGGTAAAGCCACCTGTCTGTGTTTGCGGTGAGTTCCTAGGAGACCAATGGGGACGGTGAAAACTAGAGTTTGAACGGCTTATGCCTAGAACGCAAAGGTTCGGAATTTCTGAGATTAAGGTCTGGTTTAAATACCCAGGGGGTGTACCCTCGGCTTGAAATTTGTATGGAAGCCCCATAGGTTGAGGCGGCGTGTTTACGCCTCGATTCTGGATACCGAACCAACCTACTATATCGCCCTGTTGATAGAATAGGGAAAATCGCAATCGCAGCCATTGCATCATACTGCATTGACATGCATCATTAATACTATCGCATATGTCATGCATTTAAAAAATTCAAAACAAAAAAATCCACATGTCATGCATCATTGTAGATACTGCACGTATCATGCATTTCAAAAATTCACAAAAACAAAACATGCATTTGTCATGCATTTCATTGCATCATATTGCATATGTCATGCATCTTCTGTAAATATTCATTTCTATTGCATTGTAGTTGCATGCATCCACTGCATCATCTTCCATTTATGGCTTGCGCCTTTCCTTGTTGAGCTTGGTCTGGTATGTGCCCTTACTTTTCACGTCAAAGCATGGTTCATGTGCATCGCGCCTATTCCTTGATGAACTTGGTTTGAGGTTGCGACACCTTTTCTGTGTTAGACATGGCTTGTACGTGTGCATGCCTTTCCTAAGCGAGAAATGGTTTGGCCCGCGCGCCATAATCGCCTATTACATTGTAGTGTAATTGTTGCATCCGGCATTAGGATCATTATTCTTTCCTCAGCGGGTCGTCACCCCACTTATGTCATTCCACCCAATACTTGTTCTTGTGTCCGTCTGCATCACTCATAGTTCAGACATCGTTCTATGGTAGACGGACTTGCTACTTCCATCAATCTATTTGACATTTGTGTGGTTTCGAACCGCTCATGATTGAATCATGATTCAATTGCTTTGCATATAGTTTGCATCGTTTCAATTGCATTGCATTATCATCTGCATTATTCATACATCATTTTGTATATATTGCATTTCATTTTGCATTTCGCATTGCCATGCATATGGCTAACAATATTGTACCTGTTAAGTTTACTTTCTTTGCAGGCACGATATTGTATGTACGGCTCATTTGAGGCCGGCGCAACCGGACGAGCCGCACAGGTATTGTATCCTCCGCGTGAGACGTATCGAGAATTGCGTAATTCTCTTACATCCTTTCTGCATTGTAGTGTAGTTTGGCGTATGCTAGCTTACAACTGTTGCATGCGTGCTTCATTACAGCTTTCTTTGCATGATCATAAGTTATGCTCGGCTTCTTGCATCATTTTGCATTTTGCCCCTGCCTTCGGGCGCATACCTTGTTTGTCTTGCATGTTTGTCCAAGTCTTCGGCCTTGTCAAAAATGGGTCGTCTCTGGGCTTTGACATTCACTCAAGTCATTATTATGACTTTCGAGTTCTGTCAAAGAGGGGCAACTGTAGACACCCCATTTTTTACTGTCCTCAAGACTTGGACGTCACCACTTGAACACTCGGTGATAATCCATGTTCGTGTTTGTTTGGAGTTCCCGGAGTTCTTGGCTCGCGCGCCTTGCCTCAGGACCTCCGAACTTGACCATTTTGTGTCCGGTTTTGCACCAGACACCTATGTTTTACCTTAGAGGGGCAGGGAGTGCTTTGTGAGGCATTCCCGTACACCACCGGCCGTGGCTAGAGGCCACCGGCTGGCTGTAGTTGCCACCGGCACTATATTGTACCGGTCGGCACTATTTTGTGCCGGTCGGCACTCATTTTGGCAAAATGACCATTTTGCCATGCCGACCACTGTATAGCTGCTTTCTGAGATATTTTCAGACAGCTGTATGCCTTTTGTTTCCCCTCCATACACGTGTATGGAGGGATGAGCCCCTTTGGTGACTTAGCTTGTAAGCTTTGTTGCCTATAAGGAGAAGCTCTCTTCTCTTGGCTCAAAGTTTTTTAGAAAAATTAGAGAGTTAGACATTTTAGACAGAGAAGAAGCTCTGGTTTTAGGTTAGAAATCCTATATCTATCCTATCTCTCTTTTCCTTGCTTATTTTGTACACTAGGTGCTTTAGTTCATACTATTGCACACAAGCACCTAGTGTTTCACCTTCCTTTGGTTGTTGAGGGTCCAAGGGCTTGTTCTTAGTGTTCTTGACTGGTTTGGAGCTCAAGGAACCAACAACTTCAACATTTGTGAAGCAAGGCTTCAAGGGTAAGAAACTTGCTTTATTTACCCCATTTTTGCAACTTGTTTTTACCTAGCTTAAGGTTGTTTTTGTGCTTGGTATCTAACACATAAAAGTTCTGATTTTTAACCCTCTTTATTGTTTATCAAGAGTGTTTTGCACTTTGGGGAAGTTTGACCCCCCTTTAGGCCTTGAAAAGGGTTCTTTTTGTGCTATTTTGTGAGAGCTCCAGGACTTTGGTGCTTGGGCCTCTCCACCACTGAAATCTTGAGGGATTTCAGTGGTGGATATGGTGCCATAAAGTCTCCAAAAGGAGAGGGCCACCCCCTCTCCTTGATGTCCTTGAAAAGGGCAAGTTTTGCTTCCTTATGGAGCTTCATGCTTGAGTGTGTGTTGAGCATGTTTGACTTATTTTTCATACTTATATTGTCATGTTATAACATGATTTTAAGTTGGTTTTGGTTTCTTATGCATGCTTAGCATAGTTGCCGTATAATGCCCTTTGATGCCTTAATATGCCTAGGTCGTGTGCCTTAGTTTCTAGCATGTTTTAGGCCTACATTTGTGAAACTTTTATGCTTATAATTCCATGTTCAAAGTCTGTCTCATGTTGTTTGAGTCAACCATAGCATGTTTAATATAGCCTCTTTGCATTTGGCTTGTTAGCCTTAAGAGCATGAATATGTAGCATGTCTTGCTTGCATTATTTTTGGTGGTTTGGAACCCCCTAGCATGCTATTTCAGACCTTATGATGTGCTTATATGCTTGCCTTAGTGGCTTCTTTAATGCTTTAAAAGCATGTGTTGAATGCTTCATCCGTTGGTCATGTTGCATGCCTTTGCGCTTGAACCTCTTAGATGCCATCTAGGTGCTCCTTAGGCTTTGTTTAAGTCTTCTTGTGACCTGTTTTGAGTCCCTCGGCCTTGTGAGGCTTGGTGGACTTGACCTTAGTATAAGCCTCCATGGCTTGCTTCAAGTACTTGGACCTACTGTTGCATACTTGGCTTGCTTTGTTCCGTGATTTGGCATCATGTTGTGTGTGATTTTCAGAGCTTTACATGCATGTCAATTGTCCATGCTCAACTCATTTCAAGTGTGCTTGAATGTTGTTTGTTATGCTTAAGTGTTGGCACCTTAACATGTGTATGTGTGCATTTGTGTTTGGCCCCCATAACTTAGCATTTGGCCACTGATTTTGGGCCTTTTGGAGCTGCCTAGATCATGTCTAAGTCCATCCTCCATGTGGTTTGCATGCTTGCCTTGTGTGCTTACTTAGGTTTGCATTGTATTGCCATATTGCATGCTAGTTGCCATGTCTAGGAGTGCATCACATTGGCATGCATGTTAGGCCCCTTGACCAAGTCATGATAGAGGTTTAACACCCTTGTTTACTTGTTTGCATTGCATGCATTTGAAATCAAAGTTGCATTCTTGATCCTTGGGCCATCATGCATGGAAATGCGTGATTGGTGGTCCGAGGACCAAGGCACACCTTCCTTTGAGTCACCAACATGATAAGGATTGTGTTTAGTGCATATATGCCTTGAATCACATTGCCATGCATGTTGTTGTCCTCTCTTCTTTGTGAGTTGCGAGTTCTGCAGTGTTAAGTGCGTGGCACTATTTAGTGCCGACCGGCAGTCAATTGCCAGCCGATAGCTTCATCTAGTGCCGGTGGCCTCCTTCTTCAGCCGGTGGTGCTCTACCCCAGCCGGTGGTACTCCCCAGTGCCCTGAGAGGCACTCTTGGGACTTTGGCAATCTTCAAAGGAGGATAGCAGAGGAAACAGAGGCAAATCATGCATGACAGTGCGATTAAGGCGATCCGGCGTGTGCTGCATTTGGCCCTCATCCCGAGGCGATTTACTGTTTAATTAGATTAATTATTTTATTTACTTAATTTAGTTGATTTGTAATATTTTAATTAGCTTGCGTAGTTAATTAATTTGTATATTCTTTCGGTCCCTCCGAGTGAGGGTGCATTTGTAATAAGTGTGTGTGAGTGGGTGTATGTCTTCCAACCCCCATTTCTTTCTCCCTTTTATTTACCCGCTTATGTCGGTAGATTAGGGCACATTCAAATTAGCATGCCTTATGCAATACATGCGTGCATTCATGTATTTGTTTACATACATCGGGCTCGGCACATCATGCAAACTGCATTGTACTTTCAATTCCAAATTGAATACGTGATAGTTGTTGCATTTCATGTACTATGCTTAGGATAGCCGAGCCTGTCTAGATTACATTCCGTATGCGATGCATTAGTCACTTAACATGAACTAGGTCATGCATGTTTGCTAACCGGGTTGTTATTTTGGGCACGGAGTACGATGTAAGTTTTATGCTTTAGCATACCACATGCGTGTGAATGCTGCCATGACAGTATGCTTAACATGCGGCTAAATGTTTATGTGATATTACTGTTTGAATGCCTGTGGATGGAGGTTGGATCGCCTGAGTTGGAACAACTCGTTGAAATCCGTATTTTAGCCTACTTGCGAGTAGCAAAATCTAACACGTTTTTCGAGACAAAATGGATATGCAATGTTTATTTCCAAATTAGGCGATCTAGTCTATACTTGTTTGCTGCACGCATAACATAGTAATTCTAGGCTAACAATTGGAATACGAGCATGTAATGTTTTCAAAATCAGATATCACGGTTAGTAGAGGCCGGTCTTCGGACCGGGCGAAAGGGGGTGCTCATAGCTGACCTTCCCCGATCGTACCCAAGCTCCCGAACCAAGACCACTTTGGTGATGACGGACATGTGGCCTTCGGCACCGAGTCAGGGTTTCCTAAATTTCCCATTTTAAAATATTTAGGTGGCGACTCTGTAATCTGGCAAAGCAGTCCGTGTTTGGCACTACTTTTCAAAAATCTGTTTTCTCAAACGATTTGCCGGATTTGGACTCTTTGGTTCAGATTTAGAACCGCAACGCAACAAAACAGAGAGTCCGAACTGTAGCGAGGTCCCCCGAGGGCGCGTCTACACTACAACATCATCCTTGGCCGCACCTCCCTAAACGCTTTCCAAGCCATCACATCCACCTATCATCTTGCCCTCAAGTTTCCCACCGATCTCGGGGTCGGAACAGTCAGAGGAGAGCAGACCGTGGCCAGGGAGTGTTATGTTGCTTCACTTAAAGAAGTCAAGCTGAAGGAGGCAATGATCACCGAAGGACTTGACGTCCGGGATGAGGACGAGCTGGTCAGGGGAGAACCAGTGGAGGAGCTCGTTGAGGTCCCTATCGACCCCACCAACCCATTGAAAACTGCTAAGATCAGCAGCCAACTACCCCCGCAAGCGAAATCCAATCTTACTGCCCTTTTGATCGAACACAATGACGTCTTTGCTTGGACCCATTCAGACATGCCAGGCATTGAACTTAGCTTCATAACTCACCGCCTCAGCATCGAACCCCATTTCCGACCTTACAGACAAAAGTAGCATATTTTCCACCCAGAGCGCAATAATCTCGTAGCCGCAGAAGTTAACAAACTCCTTGAGGCTCAATTCATCCAAAATGTGGACTATCCTAAGTGGCTGTCCAATGTGGTTCTGGTCCGCAAGAACAATGGCAAGTGACGACTCTACGTCGATTACTCTGACCTGAACCGAGCTTGCCCCAAGGACAGCTATCCACTCCCCAGCATAGATCTGCTGGTCGACGCCACGGCCGGTCACCAAATGCTCAGCTTCATGGATGCTTTCTCCAGGTACAACCAAATCATGATGCACTCAACCGATCGGGAACACACATCCTTCATCACCGACCGCGGTATATACCACTACTGTGCAATGTCGTTCGGACTAAAGAATGCTGGGGCCACTTACCAATGGTTAGTCAATGCCGTTTTCCACCATCAGATCGGTCGGAACATGGAAGTGTATGTGGACGACATGCTAATCAAGAGCAAACTCTCCACTGACCATCTGACTGACCTACGAGAGACCTTTGCCACCCTTCGCAAGTATCAGATGAAGCTCAACCCAGAGAAGTGCGCTTTTGGCGTAGGATCTGAAAAGTTCTTGGGGTTTATGGTCAGTCAACGTGGCATTGAGGCCAACCCTGAAAAGATCAAGGCCCTGATTGAGATGCAGTCACCCAAAACTGTTAAAGAAGTTCAAAGACTCACCGATAGAGTGGCGGCCCTCAACCGCTTCATTTCCCGCGCAACAGATAAGTGCCTACCATTTTTCAAAGTTCTTCGGCAAACTTTTGAATGGACAGCTGAATCTGAAAAGGCTTTTCAGCAGTTAAAGCAATGCATGGCCAATCCCTCCCTTCTTTCACAAGCAATTACGGGTGAGCCCCTCTTCCTCTATTTAGCAGTATCGACCACCGCTGTCAGTGCAACTATTATCAGGGAAGACGGCTCGGTCCAACGGCCGGTCTACTACATCAGTCGAGCTCTCAAGGGAGCGGAGCAAAATTACCCACTGCTAGAAAAGTTATCCCTGGCCTTGGTCATCGCCTCCAGACGACTTCGCCCTTACTTCCAGGCCCATTCCATAGTGGTCCTCACCGACCAGCCCCTGAGGAAGGTCATGCAACAACCAGAGCTCTCTAGCCGACTTATGCAATGGTCAGTGGAACTCAGCCAGTTTGACATCTCCTACCGCCCTCGCACAGCAATCAAGGAACAGGCCATCGTCGACTTTATCCAAGAATTCACCAACCCTACCCCAACCACCACCTCCCCACCCCTACCAACTCCCACCGAACCAGAAGACCCCCATTCTTGGATTCTCAACATCGACAGGTCATCCCGGAGGGAAGGTAGTGGGGCTGGCCTCATCCTCACTTCCCCTGAAGGTGGTTATTTCAAATGCGCTCTCCGTCTCTTATTTGAGGCCAGCAACAATGAGGCCGAATATGAAGCATTGATAGCAGGACTCTGCCTGGCCAAGGATATTGGTGTCAGCCACCTCCAAGTGTTCAATGACTCCCAACTCATCGTCAGTCAGATTACGGGGGAATTCGATGCCAAGGATGGCATAATGTGGGCTTACAGGGACATGGCGCTCCCCCTCATTTGCCTTTTCAACACTTTCCAAATCAAGCACATACCCCGCACGGAAAACTCCAAAGCAGATGAGATGGCTCAGTTGGCCTCTGTAGATCAGTCCGACCTCAGCCACGGAGTCCACCTTGAATACCTGACTCATCCGGCCATCTCACCCGACCCACACGAGGTGCAATTCCTCCAACATGAACCCATTCCCTCGGTATCCGACATCGTTCAATTTTTAACAACAGGCGAACTCCCAGATGACCAACAGCAGGCCGCCAAGGTCAGGGCTCGATCGTCTAACTACATCCTGGTCGATGGCGTCTTGTATAAACATGGTTTTTCACGACCATATCTGCGATGCCTCAACTCAACTCAAGCAACCTATGTAATGCAAGAAATCCATGAGGGCATTTGTGGCAATCATTCGGGCAACAGGTCTTTGGCCCAAACCGACCCTCAATCAAGATGCCACTGATTTTGTCCTCAAATGCGATAAGTGCCAGTGCTTTGCCAACATCCCCCATGCTCCTCCCACTGAACTGATTACGCTTTGCAGCCCGTACCTGTTCGCCAAATGGGGGATCGACCTAATTGGTCCACTTCCCACCGGCCGAGGCCAGACCAAGTTCGCGATTGTTGCTATTGATTACTTCACCAAGTGGGTCGAGGCAGAACCTCTTGCCACCATCACCGAACGGAACACAACCAAGTTCATCTGGCAATCAATTGTTTGCAGGTTTGGCATCCCTCAGGCCATCGTGTCTGACAACGGCAAACAATTCGACAACACCAGATACAGAAAGTTCTGTACAGACCTCCAGATCCGACCATGTTTCTCCTTCCCCGGTCATCCCCAAGCTAATGGCTAGGTTGAGGTCACCAATCATTCTCTTCTGAATATCATCAAGACTAAGCTGGAAGCTGCTAAAGGACTCTGGGCCGAGGAACTACCAAATGTACTCTGGGCCTACCGAACTACAGCTCGAACTCCCACCGGGGAAACCCCTTTCCGCCTAACATACGGCGCTGAGGCGGTTATTCCAGTGGAAGTCGGTCTGCCGACCCCCAGAGTTTTACACCCAGATCCAGCGCTCACTGACGAGCTCCGCCGAGCGGACCTAGACCTAATTGAAGAACTCAGGGAGACCATTGCAGTCAGACTAGCCTCATACCAACAAAAAATGAGAACACATTACAATCGCAAGGTCTGACCAAGGGAGTTTGCTATTAGGGACCTAGTGTTGAGAGAAGCAACCCTTGCCACCAAGAATCCGACTGAGGGTAAATTGGCAGCTAAATGGGAGGGACCTTATGTTGTGAAAGCCAGACCACGTCCAGGCACTTACCGGCTTTAGGAACCGGAAGGACGAGACCTCCCACACCCCTGGAACGCCGAACACTTGAAACGTTATTTTCAATAAACTACTGCTTTTGAGTTGCTCAGTTATTGTATTTTCTTTTCGAGAAGTTACACGCTTAAACATTCTTATCATCCTTTTGTGCAATGTAATTTATTAACATTTATATCTCTCAGTCATATACATGGTGTCTCAATGACGTTTCACTTCAAAAGCCTCGGCCAGACCGAGCACTTCCAAAGCCTCAGCCAGAGTGAGCACTTCCAAAGCCTCAACCAGACTGAGCGCCTCAAAAGCCTCGGCCAGACCAAGCACTTCCAAAGCCTCAGCCAGACTGAGCGCCTCAAAAGCCCCGGCGGTGAGCACTTCAAAGCCTCACCAGGGTGAGACTTCAAAGCCTCGGCCAGACCAGATTTCAAAGCCTCGGCAGACCGAGCACTTCCAAAGCCTCGGCCAGACCAGGCACTTCAAAGCCTCGGCCAGTGAGGCACCTCAAAGCCTCAGCCAGACGGAGCACTTCCAAAGCCTCAGCCAGGCTGGGTGCCTCAAAGCCTCACAGATCGAGTCACTCAAAGCCTCGGCCAGATGAGTCCTCAAAGCCTCAGCCAGACGGAGCACTTCCAAAGCCTCAGCCAGATTGAGCACTTCAAAAGCCTCAGCCAGACTGAGCACTTCAAAAGCCTCAGCCAGACTGAGCACTTCAAAAGCCTCAGCCAGATTGAGCACTTCCAAAGTCTCAGTCAGACTGAGCACCATGATTACCTCAACCAAACGGAATGCCATCATTGTGATGATTCTAAAAACTCCACAAGACATGAGCAAGACACATAGTTCTAGCAATCAAGATACACATGTATAATTAAGTGACACGCTTAAATGAGCTAAATCTTTCAAATATTTCATGTGAGGCATTATGAACTTACAACCTCAAAACTTCCAAATACATACATGCGTGCACGCCTCAAGCTTCAATTTACCCTTAATAGCACACTTAGTCACAATTTGAGGTCAACATTTTTATACCATCCCTTGCTTAGTTAAACCCCCAGAGACTTCCTTGCACTTTTTCTTCACCAATCAGATTGCTATTAAGGTGCTTTACATTATTACTCCAACTCTGATCTACGTTGAATTTTGAGGTGCTTTACATTATTACCAATTCAGTTTCACTATACAAAGCGGAATTTCTAAATTAACTCTGTATTATTGCGTATTCAATTTCATTCTGCATTTAGGCGTCCCTAGCCTTACTCAGCTATTATCACCAGTTTCTATCACCAGTCTTCATCTATTTCAGACATGTGCGAAATAAAATTGAAATTTCATTTATTCAAAAATATGTACATCAGTCCACTACAGTACTTCAAAACAAAAAAAAAAAACAAAAAAAGGGAGAAAAGAGATACAATGTGTATACAAAAACAAAACAAAAACTCTTCAGTGCACACATCTTCACTTCACTCTTCTTCATCACTGGAGACAAGGTCTGCCTCTTCAATTCCTTCATCCAGGGGGGTCTGGGCCACGTCATCCTCCCCAATCGTAACACTACTCAGGTCAAGCTCTGGGAACAGCTCCTCCGCCCTACGTTTGAACATTTTCCATCCACTGTCCCAATACTCAGCCATTTCGTGCTTGTAGAAGTCTGACTGCTGGGAACTCTCAATGACTTCAGACTCAGTCCTCCCCCCAGCAGTCGTCCTTGATGGCCCAGCCTCCCCAATTTCCTCCCTAGCTAAGCTGATGGCGACTGCGGTATCAACCGCCATCTGAAATCCAGGCGATCCTTTGAATTGGTCAACTGCTGCAATGTACAGATCGAGGTAGGCCGCCCTTTCAGAGGCTGCCTTCACCCTTTCTTCATCTAGCTCTTTCTGAAGGATCGCCTTCTCAGAGGCAGCCTTGGCCCTCTCAGCCTCCAACTCCTTCTGTAGAGCCTCCCTTTCAACAATTGCTCTTCCTCTCTCCACCTCCAACTCCTTACGCAGGCTCTCCCTCTGCTCCTTTGCTTTGGCACACTCGCCCTCCAGCTCCTTTTGCAGAGCGTCAACTTTCACATCCGCCTCATCTTTTTGCCTGACCAGCTCTTCATTGTTGTTCATCGCCTCTTCATGGCGTTCAACTACGATTGCGCAAGCTTTCTGGGCCTTATCCACCTTCTTCTGCTCACCAGCCAGCTGGAACTCGAGCGACACAACTTGGCGGCGTGCACTCTCCAGCTTCGTCTTGGCCATTTGCAAATCGGCATGAGCACTCTTCCAGCTTGCCTTCTCTTCCTTCAATTTTGTAAGTTGAGACTTAGCCTCCTCTTCCTTTAATTTGGCAGCCCCCGCCTTCCTCAGAAGGGCCCCTGCCAAGGTGGTCACCTCCATTTGGGCAGAGCATAACCCCCTCAGCAGGTCAGCTTCACTGAACTTAGACGCCGAGCGCAGAGCTGCCTCCTCCACGATCTTCACCAGGCGGTCTGCCCCCGCCCTGGCTGGGCCTTCCTCTCCCTCCAGCCGTCCGGCCACCGCACGAGCATGATAGATTGCTGTGGTCAGACCGACTCTTCCTTCCTAGGGTACAGGGCCCCTTTGGGTCTGTTCCCTCCCACTCGCTTCAGCATCAGTCACCCCAACTCCTCCTTGTCCTGCTGGGGCCATCTCCACAACCTCCAGCGCTGGGATGACCCCCACCACTTCTGGGGTATCCTTAGCCACAGAGGTCTCCACCCCAGCTGGAACAAACTTAGCTTTCTTGGACCCAGGCTCATCTGCAGCCTCCTCAGGGGGCACTTCTTTTCTTCTTCTTCTTCAAAGCCTCACCCTCCCTCCTCGCCTGTTCTTTCACAGGATCAACTAGGGGAAGTCAAGGCTCGAAACTGCCTAAGTCCTTACCCCCCAATGGCCTTGGACGCGGTCGAATCCTCTCCCGCGCGATCAGTTGACGTGGTCGGTCTCCTTGAGCTTCTTTAAACTCTGTGGCCCTGGCCAGTACGGCCCTATCTTCAGCCTCCTGTGCTTTTCTCCTCGCCTCCAACTCTGCTCGGTCGAGGTCTCCACTACTTGGCCTTGGACCCAACCCTGCCTCAAACAAAGCTGATGGTTGCACGAGTTCATCCCACCTGGCCCCCTCCTTCCCCCTTCAGGCCTTCACTTCCCTTATCCTTTCCTCTGCTTCTGCCCCTAACTTTAGCTCCATAGAGCGTGTGGGTACCTTCCACACTGTACGCACCCCAGCCCCTCCAGCGGTGGACACATAGAACCACCTGGGTCTCCAGCCCTTGATCGACGTTGGCAACCCCGATACCAAACCCTTCCCTGCCGCCGCCTGCAGGGTGACCCAGGTCTCCTGCTGCCCTACGGCCTTGTAGCAGCCAAAGAACTCATCTACCGTCATGGCCTGCCCCCCATTCGCCTTTGGCCAGGCACTTGTGCAAGTTAGCACGATCTTCCAGGCATTGGGCATTAGTTGCCCTGGTGCTACCTCTAAACGGTTAAGCACGTCCACCACTATTTGCGGTAGTGGCAACCTCAGTCCACCCTTTAGCGCTTCCTCATAGAGGGAAAACTCCCCTGCCCTGGCGTCAGACGGCCTTTCCGTCGATGTCGGCAGTGATAGCTCCACCTCCGCAGGGATCTGGTACTTTTCACGGATCGCCTCCAACTCCGCCGCCGTAATCGTGGACTTGTCAGCCTTCGTGTGCCAGTGGTCTAGTTCCATCTGGCTGATTGGCTTTGGCGCTGCTATTATGATGGAACCATGGGATTGCACCACCGGCTCCCCACCCTCTCTGACCTATATTGCGCCGCTAGCTCCTCAGCATCGTCGTCTCCAAGGGGGTCTACCCTCACATTCACAGCTCCTTCTTATGCCATTTCTAGGGTATGTTTACGAATCGCTTCTGATGCAAGAGCAAGAAAATTGAAGAAATGTTGCAAAGGGGTATCGTGAGCGACAAATGAAGTAAGACTTGAAATGTTTTGGTTTTTTGTAAACAAGTAAGTGAATCGCACAACGCCAAAAGCCCACGGTTTTCCCGTATTCCAAGGATCCCAATTAATTTTCACCAGTTTGAAAACTTTTCAAATCATTCGCCAAAGCTGTCTTTTCAACCCCATAATGACCTATCGTTTCATTTTTACTCCAACGCCTCACTTACCCCCCATGATAGCGCCACGTGTATGGCCGCGATGCACTGCCCCAACAACTTCCCCTGTCTTTTCCGCTTCAAATCCTCATTTCACACACCACTTCTTGAGCCACGTGCCCCTCCGCTCGGCCTTCATGCGGTCAGCCCTCCTCACGGTCGGCACTCCCACTCGGCTCCCCTCGGGGTCGGCCCTCCTCGCGGTCGGCCCTCCCACTCGGCACTCCTCGCAGTCGGCACTCCCACTCGGCTCCCCTCGAGGTCGGCCCTCCTCGCGATCGACCTCCCCATCGCGCCTCCGGCACTCAAGACCCACTCGGCCCACCTCACGGTCGCCCCTCCCACTCGGCTCCCCTAGCGGTCAGACCCTTTCCCGCTTGGTCCACTAACTCGACCCCCCCCACAGCCGGGCACATCTTCCTCATTACTATTCCTTTCGTTGGACTGCAGCTGCACTCGGGAATGGGGGACTGCTGACATGGCTAGGCCCATAAAGACCACAGCCCACAACGAACAAACCCAAGCCCACCATTTGGACCCCATTGCATAACCCGGTTGATAAAGTCCATGACAGCTGGAGGCCAACTGGACATGAAGGGCCAATGGCATTCGGACATATGGCAGGTGCAGGACAGGCCACATCAGCAGACAAAGATCTGCAAAGTTATTGCCACAACACATCACCATTAATGCAGCCCATCATAGCATTTATTGCGACAACACCCCTCAGCCGGAACGGCGCCCCTTACCCTGAACAAGGTAAGCTACAGCACAGGCTGGAGGCGAGACGGGCACGTCGGAAGGGACAATGAAATGATTACCAAATGATATAAGCAAGCATCGAAGACAAGGAGAAGGTTAAGCTTTTCTATCTCCACTCTCTCTCTCTACATACTTCATCTCCTTTCTTACTTGCTAACTTGCTCGTCGGAGGGTTCGCCGGGGGACTACCCCGTTCCCCACTGAACTTGCTTGCAGGTCATCTAGCAGGCTCCGCCTCCCAGACGTGGGCTCGAGGAGCTTGGATCGGTCCAGCCCATCTACCGAGAACAAACTGTATCATCACATACTATAATTGGGTTCTAATTATTTTCAAAAACATTATCGAAAGTAAATGTACTGCCTATTTGTTTACAAAAAAATAAAATAAAATAAAATATAATATGATCTTATTATGAAATTATAAATATAGAATTATAATTTATAATATTATAATATAAATGGTTGAAATTATTAAAATGGACTCAAACTGAATATTTCCTCCATCTTTTTTCTCCGCTCTGATCTCCACCAAATCCATGAAAGCGATTAGGAAAATGACCCCCAGATCCAGCAGATTGACAACACCAGCGCCGTATGCGGCAGGAATGAGGAATTGATTGATTACTTCATTTTACAAACACCAAAACGGATTCAAGGTAAACCACGTCTATGAATCATTCATTACCTTGTTTGCTCATCTATTTTTCTGAGAATTGCACTTCCGTTTTCCTTTGAATGAAAACGACAGCATTTTGGGATCTAGATATCATTGTGTAGGTGTGGTGTGATCAAAACTAATCACTAAAAAATTTAAGTATTTCTTAAATTGTAAATTAAAATTAATAAGAAAAGTTAAGTCATTTGAAATTTACTTACACTTCGTTTGGATCGTAAGGGGAGGTGAGAAAAGAAATGATTGTGATTTCTTACCTACGTGGAAAAAGAAAAGAAATTAATGATTATGATTTTACAGAAGAAAATGTAATTTTTCACTGATCTTGTTTGGATAAAGTAAGTAAGAGAAAGGAAAATAAAGTGTTTTATTTTGTTTTACCAAAATAGCATTTCATATTAATAAGATATGTTTTTTATAAGGATAATTTTGATATTTTAAACAAGCTTCATTAAACCCAATCATTTTCTCATCAAATCTCACCACTTTTGATGAGAAACAACACACAAGTTTGGTGACAGTCCATTTCTTATCATTTCTCATTATTTCTCACCTTACTTAATCATCCAATCAAGTGAAGGGTTTCCAATTCTCATTATTATTATGTTTTTTCTTTTCTCACCAAACACTTTCATCCAAACAAAGTGTTAATCTTAGCTGAATTTATAAATACTAAATATAAGGATCAATATATACTATTATAAACTCACCACCACAACCACCAACATCATGCCACCGCCACCACTATTACCACCACTGCCGCCACTGCCACCACTACTGTCACCACCACCTTCATCAACATTGTCATTATTACCATGAGTATTACTTCATTTTACTACCTGTTGGAAATGGTTATAAAATTCTGGGTAAAACCAGAATTTTTTTCTAAGTTTGGTCTATTTTTTAGGTTGGCCCCGTGCATCGATTTACGTGGGTCAAAGAGGTAACGCGTTCTATGTCGCGTTGTGATTCACATGGTATATTTGGTTGCTCAAAACCATTACGAGTGAATGGGAAATTGAAGCCAAAGTATGCTCTATGGAAATAGAGTTTTGGTGGAAAATCCTTAAAGGTTTGAATAAGGCTTGTCCTACATTGATTTAGTGGGAAGTTTTGAATGGGTTTATAAGGCATAGGTTTGGTACTTGGGGTGTGCCCCAAGGGGTACCCAAGTGTTTTAGAGGGAGAGGTTATGGGCAAAATGGGCTAGACCCATTGGACCCAAAAATCACCACACGCACGCCACCGTCCGTCCGTCCGGTCGGGCTGGGCTTGGGCGTGGTTGGGTTAGGTTGGGCTTGTTCGGCAAAAAACATTTGAATTTAATTTTATTTTTTGGTAAAATAAAATTTAGAATTCAAATTAATTCGGAAATAAACTGGTCCGATTTTTTACTGTACACCCAAACAGGGCCCTTCCTGTTTTTGTTATCTGTTTGAATTATGAACCCAACAAATTCAAATCTGTTTAAATTCAAAACCAAACAGGTTTCATACCTGTTGAAACAGGTTTGCACTTGTTTAATTCAAAACCTGCGGCCACCAATCCATCTATAAATAGGACAGCCCTCATTTGGATTTTGTAACTCTAATTTCGTCCTTCATAATTCTGCAAATATTCTTTTTATATTGCTGCATTATTTTCTTCTCTAAGAGAGTATAAACACTTAGTGTGTTCGTTAGGCAAACAATTTGTAGTGCTGCTATTGTTTGTAGTAAATCTTTTTATCCTGAGAGATAGACGTCCAAATTCTGAAAACACCATGGAGAGGACGAATCTGTCTTAAGGGCACAGTATCAAACACTGGATTTGATCAGATAATTATTCAAAGAAATTAATCAAGTAAGTTGTTTAATTTATTATTCTGTTTTATTTGTTTATTTAATCAGATTTTAATTTTGTTTTTGTAACAAAAAAAAAATTCTTTATTTATTTTTGTTTCAAGTTTGATTTTTGTAATCAAACAAATTCTCTCCTTTCTTTTATTTCTTTTATATTCTGGTTGTTATTATGTACACGACAGAATTTAATCTTTTTAAATACAGTGATGATTGTCCAACAATCTTAAGTCAGATTCCAATTTTGGTATCTTCATTGTATTTAATTTTCTGTGATTTCATAAAGACATATTCTGGTTAGAAAAACAAATAATGATTTATGCTATTTGACAGATAGTAGTAATATACTGTCTCTTTTCTTTGACAACTAGTAGTAATATACTGGTCTCATTATTAACAATTGCAGAATATTAATTTGTGTTACAAAAAATTATTGTGGTATCTTATTTTTCTAGTTTTAGTAACAAGAAAAATAAAATTATTTTGTGTTTTAATTTATTTTCTAATTTTGGTAACTAGAAAATTAATTTGTGGTTTGTTTTTCTGATTTTTGTAATCAAATATTATTGTGGTATTTTATTTTCTAGTTTTAGTAACAAGAAAAATAAAATTATTTTGTGTTATAATTTATTTTTTGGTTTTAGTAACTAGAAAATTAATTTTGATTCTGGAGTTAAATATTAGTTTTATAAACTAATTTCATTTTTATTACGAAGAAACCTTTGTGGCTAATTTATTTTCTTTATTGGTTTACTGATTCATTCTTTAATTTCTGTGTATGGATCCGTAGTCGTGAATAGTTTCTGCACATGAGTCGGCAAATATATATATATATATATTCACAAGAACATTTTAACGTGTATATAATTAGTTTATTTACGTACAAATCAAACTGATTAAATGACGGTATGTTTTGTCATTTTTGGAGTTTAAAATTCAAAATGCGTTGAATTTTATTTATGGGTTGAGAATCTTTTTATCTCATGGAATCATGCATGATTAATTTATTTTGTTATTTCATTATTTTTAGTTGATGCGTTTGATATGCATGTATTGATATCAACTCGAGTTATTTCTTAAAAATAATTTTATGTGATTTGGAATGATAAAATGATATGTTGACCTTGTACATAAGCGGATTAATTTGAATTTTTCCAATCAATTTTTGATGGATGTTTAAACAGCAAAAGAAATTTAAATATGAAGATTTCAGTAGTTATATCGTTCCATTTAATTATGTTGATTATTAGTTTGTTTTAAATTATGTGACATGAGATGTCATTAATAATTATTTTACTTGCGTAGTAGAATTTGTTAAACCATAAACCATTTTATTAATATTGGGGTGTATCTCTTGCATTAGATGAGATAATTTAATTTTCTTCTGTCACAAATATTTTTATGACAGTGACACTTATTCGTAAATGAGTTGCAAAAATGTATACAATCAAATGGGTATTTGAATTGTTTGATTCTTAGGCAAAATTTTTTATGAGGATAAGATTTTGTCAAAACATTAATTCGGATTTGTGTAGTCATAATTATTTTGGATTTTTCATTTGAAATTTATGAATCATAATTTGAGATTTATGAATCAAGCACATCATAGACAATAAGTGATGGATGTTATATTCTGATTTATATTAGAAGTGATAGGGGTGGTGAACATGATGCACCATTAAATGAATTTTGTGCACAACATGACATTATTCACCAAAATACAGCCCCTTATTCTCCACAGCAAAATGGAATTGCTGAAAGGAAGAATAGAACCCTAAAAGAAATAATGAATGCCATGTTACTAAGTTCAGGCTTACCACAGAACTTGTGGGGGGGAGCAATATTGTCTGCTAATTATGTTCTTAACAGAATACCTCACAAGAAAACCAACAGCACTCATTATGAATTGTGGAAAGGTCAACCACCTTCTTACAAATACTTAAAAGTGTGGGGGTGTTTGGCAAAAGTTGAAGTTTATGTTCCTAAAAAAAACTAAGATTGGACCAAAAACAGAAGATTGTGTGTTTATTGGTTATACTCAGAATAGTAGTGCATATCGATTTCTGACTTATAAATCAGAAATACCTGATATAAATATGAACACTATTATAAAGTCAAGGAATGCTGTATTTTTTGAACATGTCTTTCCTTACAAGAAAGGACAGGAATTAAGTTCACAGAAAAGAACTTATGATTGTACACAAAGTCAAGAGACTAATGACAATCAAACACAAGAGACTAGTAATGGTCTCAACCAACAAGATTTAATTGATGATGAACCAAGACGAAGTAAGAGAGTGAGAACATCAAAATCCTTTGGTCCAGATTTTCTGACATACTTGTTAGAAAATGAGCCTCAAAGTTTTAAGGCAGCAATGACAAGTCTTGAAGCACCTTTGTAGAAAGAGGCTGTTAATAATGAAACTGAATCCATTATGCAAAATCATACTTAGGAATTGGTGGATCTTCTACCAGGTTCTAAACCTCTTGGATATAAATGGATATTCAAGAGAAAAATGAAAGCAGATGGTTCAATTGACAAGTATAAAGCAAGACTTGTAATTAAAGGTTACAGACAAAAGGAAGGTCTGGACTATTTTGACACATATTCCCCTGTGACAAGAATAACATCTATTCGCATGCTTATTTCTATTGCAGCTTTGTTTAATTTAGAAATATATCAAATGGATGTTAAGACAGCTTTCTTAAACGGTGATCTAAATGAAGAGATCTATATGGAGCAACCCGAAGGGTTTGTA
The DNA here is from genome assembly GCA_025200525.1 of Camellia lanceoleosa. NCBI lineage: Eukaryota > Viridiplantae > Streptophyta > Magnoliopsida > Ericales > Theaceae > Camellia > Camellia lanceoleosa. The sequence continues at coordinate 120,091,142 of CM045762.1, read as the reverse complement.
GTGCCAGGGCAAGAAAATAAAGTTTGTCGACTTGTAAAATCCCTTTATGGATTAAAACAAGCACCTAAGCAATGGCATGAAAAATTTGATCATGCAATGCTTACTAATGGGTTTAAGATAAACGAATGTAACAAATGCGTCTATGTTAAAAACACTAACCAAGGATATGTCATAGTTTGTCTTTATGTGGATGACATGCTTATCATTGGAAGCAGTCAAAACATGATCAAATTAACTAAGCAAATGTTTAACAAAAGATTTGATATGAAAGATATGGAGGTCGCGGATGTTATATTAGGAATGAAAATTACTGAAACATCTGACGGATATGTATTATCTCAATCTCATTATATTGAGAAAATTCTTGATAAATTTATTAAGGATGATTTGAATGTAACTAGAACACCTATAGATATCAGTCTTTATTTATCAAAAATAAATAAATAAAGGTGATGCAGTGTTTCAGTTAAATTACTCCCAAATCATTGGAAGCCTAATGTACCTAATGAATTGTACTCGTCCTGATATAGCTTATGCTATCAGTAAAATTGAGTAGGTACACTAGCAACCCTGGAGAAGACCATTGGAAGGCGATCATTCGGGTTCTTAGATATCTAAAATTCACCCGTGATCATGGTTTGAACTTTACTCGATATCCAGCAATACTTGAAGGTTATTGTGATGCCAATTGGATATCGGATACTAAAGATTCAAAATCTACTAGTGGATATGTCTTTACTCTAGGAGGCGCTGCTGTTTCTTGGAAGTCCACGAAACAAACTTGCATCGCACGATCCACAATGGAATCTGAGTTCATTGCTTTAGACAAAGCAAGAGAAGAAACAGAATGGCTTTGTCACTTCTTAGAAGACATTCCAATGTGGCCAAAACCTGTGCCAGCTATTTGCATTCATTGTGATAGTCAATCTGCAATAGGCAGGGCACAGAATCATATGTATAACGGTAAGTCACAACATATTCATCATCGACATAATACGGTAAAGCAATTGTTGTCAAACGGAATAATCTCAATAGATTATATAAAATTTAAAGAGAATATTGCGGATCCGTTAACAAAAGGTTTGACAAAAGAGCTAGTGTATAGTTCATCGAAGGGGATGGGATGAAAGCCTATTACATAAGAGTCGTCATAATGATAACCCTACTTATATGACTGGAGATCCCAAGAACCAAGTTCAAAGAGACAACAAAGTTATGTATGGCTCGCCAGAAATCACCAAGGGATTAAAATTCCTTACCCATTCCTATGGTAAGAGTGATATCTGTAACATTTGTTGTATGCAGGGGTATAAGGATAAGCTTTGCTTTTAACAATTACTTATATCTTGATTGAGGCATAAATCAAGACGAGTGTAAAGAGATACTCACAATAAGAATCACCTATATGAGTGTCGAACTGGGGCCAGTTCTATGAGAATGCAAAAGGCTAAATTCTCTAGAAACACTCATAAAAACTAGTCACGTTCAAGGCCAAAATGAACACAATAGTGAGAACCGCGATGTGTTAGAAGATATTTTGTGTAAAATCTGTTGTCTTGGCTTACACAAACGGCTGAACAATTCAAGGCATCGCGTCCATTGGTTAGCTAGTAAGTCCGATAGGTTATCACTAGGGAAGGTTCAAGGCCGAAAGCTACCTATCCTGATACAAGATATTTTCGACTTATACTCTTTCAATAAAGTCTGCATATTGTTGCATTTCCGTTATCATCAAATTCCATTCATGTGGGGGATTGTTGGAAATGGTTATAAAATTTTAGGTAAAACCAAAATTTTTTCCTAAGTTTGGTCTATTTTTTAGGTTGGCCCCGTGCGTCGATTTATGCGGGTCAAAGTGGTAACGCGTTCTATGCCGCGTTGTGATTCATGTGGTGTATTTGGTTGCTCAAAACCATTACCCAGTGAATGGGAAATTGAAGCCAAAGTATGCTCCATGAAAATGGAGTTTTTGTGGAAAATCCTTAAAGGTTTGAATAAGGCTTGTCCCACATTGATTTGGTGGGAAGTTTTGAATGGGTTTATAAGGCATGAGTTTGGTACTTGGGGTGTGCCCCAAGGGGTACCCAAGTGTTTTAGAGGGAGAGGTTATAGGCAAAATGGACTAGACCCATTAGATCCAAAAATCACTACACACGCACGCAGGTGCGTGGTGTGTGGTTGGGTTGGGCTTGTTCGGCCAAAAACATTTGAATTTTATTTTATTTTTTGGTAAAATAAAATTCAAAATTCAAATTAATCTGGAAATAAACTGGTCCGGTTTTTTACTGTACATCCAAACAAGGCTCTTTCCGTTTTTGTTATCTGTTTGAATTATGAACCCAACAAATTCAAATCAGTTTAAATTCAAAACCAAACAGGTTTCATACCTGTTTAAACAGGTTTGCACCTGTTTAATTCAAAACCTGCAACCACCAATCCATCTATAAATAGGACAGCCCTCATTTGGATTTTGTAACTCTAATTTCATCCTTCATAATTCTGCAAATATTCTTTTCATATTGCTACATTATTTTCTTGTGTGAGAGAGTATAAACACTTAGTGTGTTCGTTAGGCAAACAATTTGTAGTGCTGCTATTGTTTGTAATAGATCATTTTATCCTAGGAGATAGACGTCCAAATTTTGAAAGCACCATGGAGATGACGAATCTGTCTTAAGGTCACAGTGTCAAACACTGGACTTGATCAGATAATTATTCAAAGAAATTAATCAAGTAAGTTGTTTAATTTATTATTATGTTTTATTTGTTTATTTAATCAGATTTTAATTTTGTTTTTGTAACAAAATAAAAAAAAAAATTCTTTATTTATTTTTGTTTCGAGTTTGATTTTTGTAATCAAACAAATTCTCTCATTTCTTTTATTTCTTTTATATTCTGGTTGTTGTTATGTACACAACAGAATTTAATCTTTTTAAATACAGTGAAGATTGTCTAACACTACCATTACCATCGTTACCGTTGCCGCTATCACCACCACTACCACCAATGTTACCATGCCACCACCGGCACCGCCACTATCAACGGTGCCGCTACTACCACCATCAATGTTACCATAACCATGTCACTGCCACCATTAACACTATCACCACCATCATACAATCATTACCACCACTACTGTCACCATCACAATATAAAAATTTAAATATACAATTTTCAAATAATAATTTTCAAATTTGATCTTGTACATATCAAAAAAATTTATTTTTAGTTCAACACTCAAATTTTTATCAAACAACTTTTCAGTTTAAAAATTTTAACATTTGGTTTTCAATACTTAATTTTCAATTTTTTAAGTTTATCAAAAGCCGCCTGCAAATAAGTCTCACTTTATGAAATAAATGGTAAATTAAAAATATATATTTTTAAATTTACTTAAAATACAAATTACACTTGTGGCTTAAAAAATTACAAATATTTGAAATTTTTTATTTAACAGAATCAACTAAAAAAATAAAATTCCTAACTGTGCTTCTATACAATAATGAAATGACTCCAATTATTAATTGAATTAAATCCATAACATCATTAATACTGTTAATTGATTTGATAATTTATTAATAAAATGAGTAATTTGTTCAAGGGACAGGATGTAATTTCTAGAATTAGAAGAGACAATTTGTGTTTTAAGTAAATATCAGAGAGTGTATTTATAATTTACCCTGGAATAAAAGTAAAGAGTTTAACTTATCTCATGTTCAAATCTCAACTTAAGAAAATTTGAGATTGTGAGGCCTACCATCGTCCCATTTCGATAATCCGAACTGTCTATTTTATAAAACCCTTCGCATATCTCATCTATTGAAAAAATAGATCGATTCGATAATTATAACAGTTTTATTTTATCACGTTTGTTTTTGAAAATATAAATGACAAATATATTTTTTTAAATAGGCCATTCATTTTTTTTTGAGACAAATATAATAAAATAAAAAATGTACAATTATCGAATCGACTTCATTTTTTTCCATGGATATGGAATGCATAGGATCCTATAAAATGAACAATTCAAATCATCAAAATGATAACATGGTAGGCCTAATAGGCCCTTCAAATTCTCTCAACTTAGAGAATTGAACATAAAAAAGCCAAACACTAAAAGTAATGTTAGAAACTCCTAAAATATCACTCACAAATTTATCAATATTGAGATAATATGGGTTGAATTTGAATTTATTGATTTTTAAATAAATTAACCACTGATGTGTAATAATTTAAATCAGTAATCGTTAATCTAAAAGTGGTGTTTTAAGAGTATCATTTTATTTTTCTTTTATTTTTTTTTATAAATAAAGGGTCTACTTAATATAATATCATGGGCTTACATGAAAGTATCCATTAAGAAATTCAATACCGCTATGAGTCATGAAATATATTTTGAATTTTATTCAAAAAAATGAGAATATGAGTTGAATTTAAAATTAATGAGATATGAGTTACATTTATCATAAATATAATTTACTAATTTATTTTTTTGACTAATTTTCTAAATTTCTAATATTATTACAAAGAGTTGGAAACATTTCTCCAATCAAATCCAACCCAAGCCCTAGCCCATACGAAACAGCGAAGAAAACATAGTGTCAAAGTCAAACGAAGACTTGGAAAACTTGCATCTAAATCCAAATAAATAATGTCAATATATGAATAAGTGGTTGTGGTTGAACAAATCAACAAAATAAGGGTGGTGCCACAGTTGGATTGGAGTACTTCCAATACAAAACAAAATGAGAATTTGAATATAACCTTGATACCATTGTATCACGCATGCATGCTCTGATCGTCTATTCATCATGTATAGATCTTAATTTTAGGTGATAAACGAATTGAATAAGCCGAACAATACATTGTTCAAGCTTAATTTGATAATTTTAACGAGTTTTAAAAAAAATCTAAGCTTAGTTCATTAAACTTTTAAGTCATTCTCAAATGAACTTTTACGGAGCTAAGCTCGAGTAGTTTGATATTTTATATAATTTTAGACTTATTGAACTGAACCGAACAAGCAATTGACTGCTCAAACTTGGTTTGAAAACCTTAACAAGTTCTAAAATGTGTTCAAATTTGATTTGTTTATTTAGCAAACTAAACTTGAATGAGCTTTTAACAAGCCAAACACGAATCGAACTCATCACAATGGATCTTAACTAAATATCACTTGAGGTATAATTAGAATGTCATAATCAAAATAATAACCACAAAGAGATCAATACTAAATTATAATCAATACCACAATCAGTCATACCCAACACTACAATATGTTATAGGGTTTGGTTATGGTATGCAACTTACACCTTACACTTACACCTTTTGTGAAAAATTAAACCTTACACTTACACCTTTTTTGAGGTTGCACACCATATGCAACCCACTTACACCTTACACCTTACACTTACACCTTATACTTATACTTACACCTTACACTTACACTTTTTGTGTAAGTGGCACATGGTGTGCACTTGCACACTTAAGAAAACTCCTATGTTATAATCAAATATCACAAAAATCATAACTGAGACATATAGTACACACTTTTCGTAAAATGTGTAAAATAGAAATTTCCATAATGGGTAAAGCAACACTTCATGATTTACTATGAAATTATTCATGAGTATTGCTTATTTCGGACAACAATGTCTTGAATGTGGTTGCAATAAATGAAAATTGTGAAGTTCTCCTATGACAAACTATTGTTCTATTCTAATTACATATTGGAGCAATTTGTGAACTTGGTAAAATGTTAGTTTTTTTTGTTTTTTACTAAGTTCTCTCAAAAAAGTTACAAAAAAGTCACCAAAAAAGCTAAAAAATCAGAAAGTCAGCTTTTTACCAACTTCTCAAAAAAGCCAATTATCATATAAATCACTATGTACATATGGTAATTACTAAATTATAAAGGTGGCAAACAGATGAGTTTACATTGTTCAAAATTAGTATGCACTTGTAGCAATTCAATTTCAACCCACCCATTTAATAAGAGAGTTTAATTGAATTGAATTTAATTAGATACAAGTTGAATAAATAAATCCAACTAATTCATATACTTTATTTTAAAAAATATAATAGATGGTAATAGTAGTGGAAGTGGGCAGCTGTGATAATGATGATTTATACTCTTCCTTTTTTTCTTTTTTTTTTCTTTTTTCAAATTAAGAGTCACAATTTTTAATTCATGCGTTTTTATTTGTTATAAAGCATTGTGCTTTTCATTTTCATCTTGCAATATTTGTTGCCATTTGTCATGGAGTGCATAGACAAGCACACGGAGAGGAGGCTATTTTCAGAGCTAATAGATTGGGTTTTCTCTTTAGGTTTTCTAGCTATTCTCTGACTGTGGTTGTAGTGGTGGCAGCAGTGACAGTTGGGATGATGGTAGTAGTGGAGTGGAGATGGTGATGCTGGTGGTGTGGTGAGGGTGGTATTGGAAGAGATGATACCGTGTAAACAACTTTAAATGTGATTATTTATATCTAATTCATTTAAACCTAAATATAATCGGGTTAGTAAGATGCAATTCAATTAAAAATTTAAAGAGATTTTAAATGAGTTTATTTGGGAGAATTTTCGATTTTTGGTTGAATTTGCTATCAATATTAAATTATTATGGAATAGGTGATTACACATTAGGGAAATTTTGTTTGCATCAGTTATGATATTTATTTAGTTATACACATTGTAATATTGGTTGTGACATTATTTTAGTTATGATCCACAAAAAAATTGGTTATATCATATGTGATGTTTAGTTATGACTCAAAATATATTTTTTTTATTTATGACTGTAATGTAAAAGATTGAGTTATGACATTTGTGACAATTAAACCCACAAATGTTATAGGGTACCCCTTGTATCATAGCATTACACATTAAATATAAGTAGGGGTGGTAAACGAACCAAACAACTCTACTTTTGACTCGTGTTCACCCTATTAAAAACTCATTCAAACTCAGCCCATTAAATAAACAAGTTAATATTGATTACATTTGAGAGCTTGTTAAAGTTTTAAAGCTAACTTTGAACTGCCAATTGTTTGGCTCTATTTAATAAGTCTAAAACTATATAAAAGGAGAATACTGAACTACTTGAACTTGGATCGAAAGTTTAACAAATCAAGCTAAAATAAATTTTAATACTCGTTTAGAATTTTAAATCAAATTTAAACAATTAATTGTTTGACTTGTTCAACTTATTTATCATTCCTAAATATAAGATTCATTATCTCCTATGTGATTTTATTACCGACTCATGATATCATTCAATGATAATGTGATATTAATGTTAAAGAAGTTTGAACGAAAGCGAGTCTATGTTTGCCCTGAAACTACCTGTGTCCACCACAACCCAGCACGAGCACTAGGAGACCTTACCGGCATTAAGAAGCATTTTAGTCAATGGAAGATAGAGGGTGGAAACCGATTATACGTAAGCATGGTGGTAAGGGAGGTAGAAACTCAAATCTGGGTAATGAGATTCATACGATTTTTGTGGATAATCTACCAGAATCTATGGATCCCAAAGGGTTGTATAACATATTCATCAATTATGGGATAGTGAAGGATGTGTTCATCCCCAATAAAAGGAGAAAGTTGACTAGATCAAGATTTGGGTTTGTCTGATACGCTTGTCCAGTGGCGGCGAATATGGCGGTTCAAAAAGCTCATGGCATCTGGTGCGATAACAGAGCTCTGAAAGTGAAGATAGAAGATTTTGTTCAAGGTAAGGAGGATAATCCGAAATCAGTTACCACATCAATTGGAAGAAGGGCTATTGCCATAACCAGCAGAGTTCCAACTATGGTACACAAGGGAAAGTCGTATGCTCAAGTATTGAATGGTCCAGGGCTGGTCTCAAATCCAAACATCACTATACAAGCCTACGAGGAGGGGAATGGATGGCTATATGACAGTGTGATTGTTCGATTGAAAACTCAAATTCTTGCGGAGGAGTTCAAAGAGGAATTGAAGAATAGAGGTATGGGCAATGTTTACGTGAGACATGGAGCGGGGAAGGATGTTGTGTTAACGTTTGAATCGGCGGATACCATGAAAGAGAAGCTCAAAGCAATGGAGGGGCGGATTCAGTTATGGGGCGAATCAGTCAAGGTATGGTAGCAGGGGATGATTCTTGATCAAGAAAGATCTGTATGGCTCACTTGTTATAGGGTTCCCCTAAATCTCTAGAGTAGTAAAACGTTTAGTAGCATTGGAAGGGCATGGGGAGAAGTCATAGGAATTGATGAGAGCACATCCAGGATGACGTCTTTTCACAGTGGAAGGGTGAGAATTGCTACTAAGTACATGGAGTCCATAAACACAACAATTATTTTGCGATGCAAGGGGATCGACTTCCCAGTCAAGGTGTGTGAAGAACAGGTGGTGATTTCAGAGGTGATACACAAGCAATGCAAATGTTACAGTGAACAGCCCCAAACGGAAAATTCAAATTCAAATGGTGAGGAACAGGATCAAGAGCAGAGATCCGTTGTGGGTAGCAAGAAAGGTGAAGATAAGGCTGATGTGGAGGGCCATGTTGGTGGTGTGCTGGCCAACATAGGTGCTGTGGAGGCTACGGGGCCAAGGGTAGGCTATGATGACCTTCCCGACACTGATGGACATCTGAGGGAGCTAAGCATGTCTAGAGTTGAGGAGACTATCATGTCAATAGGTCAGCTGGATTGCTTGCAGAAGTAAGCTGGAGGTGGAGGTCTTGTTCCGGTTCAAAATCAAGGTAACCAGATTTAGAAGATGTTATTGTTACTCCTGGTTTTATGAAGAGTATTAATGGGCCAGAAAAAGATGCACCTGGCTTAATATAGAGGTGTTATTAAGTAAGGCCCATGTCTTACACTGTGGTAACAATCTGGGCCATAGAGATTCTGAGTTAAGTGATCCAATGGATCAGCTAACAAAGGAGGATGAAGTCCAAAATAACAAGGGCAAAGGCAAGGTTACCTATGACAGTGTAGCCATGGAGACCGACCGTGTAGTAACATGCTACACAGCAGTGGTTGATCAAAAAAGGAAAAATACAACAAAAGAGAAAGCTAAAGGAATGGTGAAGTATCAGAGGAAGAGGAGAGGCAACATACAAATAGGGGTTGGATCAGTGTTAAACTTCAAGAAAGGGGTTGAATTTAGGTCGGCTGCTGCAGCTATCTCATTGTCCATGGCAAGCAAATCAGGTTCTGGCCAGTTGCTTCTGACTGAGGCCGAAACGTCTCTGAAGATAGGGAAGTTGCTTGGGCTGAAATGTAAAGGCAAGGATGAGGAAGTAATTAGTAAATTGATGGAACTAGAAGCTAAGAAATAAGGAGGTGTTGGGTCAAAGGGGTAGCAAGGCAGAATAATTTGTATCTGCTGTGGAGTTATTGGTGTGCCAGCTTGTTTTAATGAAGCTCTTATCTTGGAACGTTAGAGGGTTGGGCAAGCCCATTAAAAGGAGAAAAATCAAAAAACTTCTATTTGAAAGGAATGTGGATGTGGCACTGTTTCAGGAAACAAAGAGGCCTACTATAACTGAGGAATTTGTCGATCTTGTTGGTCTGGGATCGATGGCTTATATGGTCAGGATTCAAAGGGTGCAGTGGTGGCCCTCTGTGGTGTCTCGAATCCACGTGTATTTCAATCGCTAGATCGCTGTAATGTATTTTATTATTTTGTCTGGCACTCTTTTTTCAAGTCTAGCTTGTGTTATTGTGAATGTTTATGGGCCAAATGATGGTGCTAATAGAAAGGGATTATGGGAAACTTTGAAGAATTTAAAGAAAAGTTTTATTAATCCTTGGTGCTTGGGGGGTGATTTTAATGAGGTTAGGAAATTATCTGAGATGGTGGGTTGTTCACAAAGGTGTGGTGGTATGAAGGATTTTAACGAGCTAATTGATAAGTTGGAAGTGTGTGACTTACCAATGTTGGGGCGAAAATTCACTTGGTGTAACTCTCAGAATGGTGTCAAATGGAGTAGACTGGACAGATTTCTACTCAGTCCAGATTGGTTGCAAAACTTTAACTTCAAACTGTGGGGTTTACCAAGAAGGCTCTCGGATCATTGTCCTATTTTAATGATGGAAGATGAAAAAGATTGGGGTCCAAAGCCATTTAGGTCTCTTAATGCCGGGTGTCTTCATCCGAATTTTAAGAATTTTGTGCAGAAAGTCTGGGCTGATTCTCATGTCAGTGGCTAGGCTGGTTTCAAATGTATAATGAAACTGAGGGTACTTAAAGCTGCCTTGAAAATATGGAACATTGAGGTGTTTGGCAAGGTAGATTTTAAACTCAAACAATTGGAGGAGGAGATACATGTCTTGGATTTGGTAGCCGAATAAAGAATACTCACTGATGCAGAGAGATCTACACTTAGGGAGTTAAAAGGTGAAGCATGGAAGTCGAGTAAAATGGTGGAATGGTTATGGTTGCAAAAGTCTAGAGCTAACTGGATATTAAAAGGTGATAGAAATACTAAATTTTTCCATGTCATGGCCTCCACAAGAAGAAATAAGAATGCTCTGTGCTCAATTGAGGTTAATGGAGTCTTGACTGAAGATCCTATGGAAATACGAACCGAAGTGTTCAGTCACTTTTAGAGGCAATTTTCAGAATCATGGTCTAATAGGCCAAGTTTATCTGGTCCTTTCAAGTCCATTGGGGATGAAGAGGCGTGTGTTGCTTTGGAAGCTGAGTTCACAGAATCTGAAGTTGTGGCAGCACTTAAGAATTGTGACGGGAGTAAGGCACCTGGCCCTGATGGTTTTAACCTAATGATGTTACAAAAGTGTTGGCAAATAATTAAAGGGGATGTGATGCAGTTCATGAGTGAGTTCTATACCAACTCAAAGTTGGTCCTTGGTATTAATAGTTCCTTTGTAGCCTTGCTCCCTAAGAATGAAAACCCTTCTTCTCTCAGTGATTTTAGGCCTATCAGTCTTATTGGATCATTGTACAAAGTGCTCTCCAAAGTTTTATCCAGTAGACTCAAAATTGTTTTACCTAAGATCATTAGCGAGTCTCAATCAGCTTTTATAGGGGGTAGAAGTATTCTTGATGGTATTCTGATTGCTAATGAGATTGTTGTTGATTGGAAGAAGAAGCAAAAGAAAGGGATTATCCTAAAGCTTGATTTCGAGAAAGCATATGACTCAATAAATTGGGAGTTCCTCTTCTCCATGTTATCAAACTTTGGTTTTGGATCAAGATGGATCAAATGGATGAAGGAATGTGTCTTAACTGCTAAAATCTCTATTCTGGTGAATGGATCACCTACTGCACAATTTAGTCCTCAAAGGGGACTTAGACAAGGAGATCCCTTATCCCCATTTCTCTTTAATATTGTAGCTGAGGGTCTTAATATTCTGATTCATAGAGCTGTCCAGGCTGGATTGATCAAGGGTGTATCAGTTGGGTCAAATGCTCTTACTATTACTCATTTACAATTTGCTGATGACACAATCTTGTTTTGTGAGGCGAAGAGGGAGGAGGTGCTTAATATCAAAAGAATATTAAGATGTTTTGAAATCTTGTCTAGGTTGAAGATAAATTATCACAAGAGCGTAGTGTGTGGTGTTGGTATTAATGAAAACCTTACCAAAGATTTTGCTTCCATTTTGAATTGCTTGCATCATAGGTTACCTTTGAAGTACTTAGGGATGCCATTGGGGGCTAATCCAAGGAGGAGAAGGTCTTGGCAACCTGTCATTGATAATTTCAAATTTAAACTTGCTTCCTGGAAGCGTAGGCTTCTTTTCTTCGCTGGTCGGTTGATAATGATCAAGTCTGTGTTATCTTCATTACTAGTGTATTACTTATCTTTGTTTAGAATGCCTGAAGGGGTAGCAAAGGAGATTGATAAAATTTAGTCCAGATTTCTTGGGGGAGGTGATGAACTTAGAAGGAAAATTCATATGGTAAAGTGGGAGGAAATCACTCAAAGCAAAAGTAAGAGGGGTCTTGGTATTAGAAAGGTGAGAATAATGAATGAATGTTTGCTTCTTAAATGGTGGTGGAGGTTTGGGAGTGAATCTAACTCTATTTGGAAACAAGTGATTCTAAGCAAGTACCCACAGCAGGGTGGATCTAGGTGGCCAGATCAATATGCAAATTTCAATTATTCTATGGTATGGAGGGACATTTTGAGGGTTGCTATTAAGTGCCCAGAGTTGCTGGAGGTGTTTAAGGCCAACTCAAAGATTAATATTGGGGATGGGAGGCTCATAAGTTTTTGGATGGATCAATGGGTTGGTAGTGATTGTTTAAAAAATTTATTTCCTAGATTATTCTCTCTGTCTTTGCATAAGGGTGTATCAGTGGCAGTGATTAAGAGCAGGAGTAATGGAAATGAGAAGTGGGATTTGTCTTTCAGAAGAGCATTGTTCCAATGGGAACTTGAAGAGTTGAGGAGGATGAGGGTATTGCTACAAAATGCTCCAGAGCTCAGGAATGATGTGATAGATAGGTTGTCTTGGGATGCAAACAGGTCTGGTACCTTTTGCTTTGTTTTGCCATAAGTGGAAGGAGTCACCATCTACTATGCCTGCAAAAGTGGTGGATCTCATCTGGAAGAATGCTGCACCTCCGAAAGTGCAATTCTTAGCTTGGCTAGCATGGAAATGGAGGATCAAGACTGCTATGTATTTGCATAGAATTGGAATCCTATGTGCCAATTCTTATGTTAACTGCGTGTTTTGCAAGAATGATAGGAAATCAGATCTCATGTGTCATTGTCTTTGCACTTCGATTGGAGAGTTTGGTCTCATATTATTGGATGGTGGGGTGTATCTTGGTGCAAAGGGTTCAAGGATAGTCTTATTCATTGGTGGACTGGGTTTAGATGCCATAACAGATTGAAGGCAATCTGGAGGATAATCCCACTGGCAGTGCTTTGGTCCTTGTGGAAGCAGAGGAATGAAATCATCTTTAATGAGGCCCAGTTGGATCTAAAAAAGTTGTGTGATCTTATCAAAACACGGATTGCATTGTGGTTCAGAGCTTCTAGCCCTTACTTCTATTATTCAATTGATAATTTGGTGCTCAATTTGCAAAATGTGAAATTCTGTATCATGCACTGATCTGTTTCTGGGTGTTTCTGGGTGTTGGTCTGTTCTGCTGTGTTGCTGATCTGTTTGATAAGTCTTGCTGCTGTGTTGGCTTAATTAATCTTCGTGCTTGGATTGGTTGCAGGATTGGATGTAGTTCAAGGCAATGTGTATGGTCTGTTCTGCTGCTGTGTTTCTGGGTGTTGGTCTGTTCTGCTGTGTTGCTGAGTGCTGTTGTACTATGATCTGTTTGATCAGTCTTGCTGCTGTGGTGGCTTAATTAATCTTGGTGCTAGGATTGGTTGCAAGATTGGGCTGCTGTATATTATTAGGCCTTGTGGTGCTACTGTTGTTGTTGTGGTGCTGCTGTTGCAGGATTGGGCTGCTGTTCTGGAGTGCTGCACTGCCTGCTCTAGTTTTGGTGTTGTTGTTTATATTTTTTCTGGTTTTTTGGTTTGTGTTTCCTCTGTATGTTGCGCTCGTTGGTTTCTCACCAACTAGGAGGTTGGAGCTTGCTTCAGCTCCAAGCTCCTCTTTATTGATATAAATTTTAATATACGCATCAATAAAGTCTTCTTTTAGTTGATCAAAAAAAAAATGTTAAAGAAGTTTGAATTGTTATTAACTAGTAGGACAAATTGATTGATTAAGAAGCATTCACCTTGTTTGGTTATCACTTTTTCTACAAATTGAGTTTTTTTTTTTTTTTTTTTTTTTTTTTTGTAGATACATTTAAAAAGTATTTGTGATTTTTTTTAAAAAAAAAAAACTTCACTAAATACAAAAAATATAAAAAGAAATATATGAAAATTCAATATATTTTAATATTTTGTTCTATTCAATGAATTTTAAATATATATATATATATATTACGCATATCAAGTGGATCTAAAAGGTAAAAAAAATTATAAAAAAAAATTATTAAAAATATAAAAATATGAAATAAAAACTCAAAGACTATTTTTGAAAATTCCAAACCAAATAGAGTGATTCATTTTTCTTTTTTCAGATATGAAAAAGTATAAATTTAGTTATTGAAAAATATGATTATATAACAACACGGTTTTATGGGAAGATTAGATAATTTTTAGGATAAATTACTCTTTGCTTACTTTATTTTGGTCACTTTCTCACTTTAGATTTAAATTTTTTTTTTTCCTACTTAGCCCTTCATGTTTCAAGTTTTTTCCAGTTTATTCTTAAAACCAATTTCTATTCAAAATTAGACAGAAAATATCACAATAACTATCACATAACATTAAAAAAAAATTTAAGTTTATGCCAAATGTATGAATCATATATAATAAAATATTTTTATATTACGTGACTGTTAATGTATCACTTTTTCTCTAATTTTTAACAAAAATTATATTTAGAGAAAAAAAAATATGAAAGGCCAAAGGAAATAAATAAACTTTAAAAGTTAAAGTAAAAAATTGGCCAAACATAAAAAGCATAAAGTGTAATTTACACAATATTAATTTGTCATTACATATGTAATCACATCTTCTTTGAGTAATATTAGGAATCATAAAAAATAAATATCATAAAATAGTTCATGAAGATTTTTTATCTTTAGATTATATATATAATAAAACATTACATACTAATTAAATAATAAAAAATTTTCATAAAGTATTTTTTTCATAATCATTAATATTACTCATCTTCTTTTATCAAGCTTATAAACATATATACCAACAAGAAAAGACAAAATCAAGATGGTAGACAAGTAAAATTTTGATTTGAAAAATTATATATATTTATATTATAATTGATTTTAAAAATTTTATTTACATTAAAATTACTTAAAATATTAATTGCAATGGGTCCCGGTGGAAGCATCCGGGATTCTCAAGTGACAAACAACCAAGAAAATTCCATAGAAAATATTGCAAAAGTGGAAAGAAAATTAACACAATCAATTACCTGTGATTTTCGGGATTGGACTGATCTTCTTCATATATATATTGCCATATTTGCTATTTTATTAAGCATACACTTCCCAACTGTTAAAAGTCTGCATGACCTTTATTCATTATGAATAGATCAATGCAAACTAGTGTTGGAATTCTTTCCCTAATTGGGTTTCTCACCATAGCAGCCATTGATTTTAGTGTCTGCAATGGAAACCATGATGTGGTGGTGATGTGCAGGGAGAGCGAGAAACAAACTCTTTTACAATTCAAGAAAGATCTAGAAGATCCTACAAACCGACTCTCTTCTTGGGAGGTCGAAGATGATTGTTGTAAATGGGAAGGAGTTGTTTGCGACAACTTCACTGGCCATGTCCTCGGACTCAACCTTCGAAATTCTTATTCTTATGGCAAAATAAATCCTTGTTTGCAAAAATTGAAGCACCTCAAGTATCTGGATCTGAGTGGAAATGATTTCACAAATATACCATTCCCACCAGTCATTGCTTCTATGACGCAACTACAATATATCAACTTGTCCAATGCAGGATTTGTGGGAACAATTCCCCATCAGCTTGGAAACTTGTCGAGTTTACGTTCTCTCAGCCTTCCAAGTAGTATGAACGTTGAGAACCTGCAGTGGCTTGCTGGTCTTTCCCGTTTGGAACACCTGGACCTAAGTGGTGTGAACCTTGTCAAGGTACCCAACTGGCTACAGGTAATTAACAACCTTCCTTTCTTGGTAGAGTTACGCTTGGTTGGTTGTGAACTTGATCACTTTCCACCTTTTCTCAGTGCTATTAATTTTACGTCTCTTGCGGTCCTAGATCTTTCCGGGAACCAATTTGGCTCTCTAATACCTGGGTGGATCTTTAGCCTTGGTAGCCTCGTTTATCTTGATCTAAGCTATTGTAATTTGATAGGTCCAATTTCTAAATGTTCTTGGAACCTAACGTCTCTCGAGACGCTTGATGTTTCTTATAATGATCTCAACTCTTCTTTACTAAATTCGTTGTTTAGTACTACAAATAGCCTCGTCTATCTTAGCCTTACACACTCTGGATTTCAAGGCCCATTTCCCACAATTGTCCCCAACATGACCAATCTGTCTCATCTTGATCTATCTTCCAATTCTCTCAATTCTACTATACCCAGTTGGTTGTATAGCTTTAGTCGTCTTGAGGTCCTCGACTTGGGCTTCAACAGGTTAGAAGGTGGAATATCGAATGAAATTGGGAACTTGACTTCTGCCATCTTCCTCAGCCTTTCACGAAACAACATTGAAGGAAGGCTACCGAATTCCATCGGAAACCTGGCTTCTCTATACAGCCTTGACCTATCATATAATGGACTTGAGGGAAGGCTACCGAATTCTATCGGAAACCTAGCTTCTCTAGAAATTCTCGAGCTATCATATAATGGACTTGAGGAAAGTCTACCAAGATCGTTAGGAAATCTTTGCAACTTGAGACATATTGGTTTGTCACATAACAAATTTAGCGGAGAATTATTCACTAGCTCGTCTAAATGCATTGCAATACATGCTTTGGAGGATATGCTCTTGGATGTGAATAAATTTTCCGGTCACATTCCTGATCAAATTGGACAATTTCAAAATTTGACTAATATTTTGCTCAGTGGTAATTTGCTTTCCGGTCCCATTCCAGAAACTCTAGGAAGATTGACTTCCTTAGATACGTTGTCATTGGAGGATAATCAATTAAATGGAACTCTTCCTCAAAGTCTTGGACACCTTTCAAAGTTAATAATACTTCGGGTGTCTAATAATTTGTTGGAAGGCGCTGTATCAGAAGTTCACTTCACCAATCTTGCAAATCTGATGGAATTTCATGCTTCCGGCAATCGGTTGACTTTAAAAGTGAGTCCTGACTGGATCCCTCCCTTTCAACTTTTAGAAATAGAACTTCGATCATGGCATTTGGGTCCAAAATTTCCCATATGGCTCCAATCACAAAAACAACTTGACATCATTGACTTGTCATGCACTGGAATATCAGATAGGATTCCAACTTGGTTTTGGAACTTATCTTCCTCGACCCATCTAAATCTCTCCCACAACCAACACCACGGTGAGATTTCATATATTCCTTGCGATCTTGGAAGGGTTTTCTTAAGCTCCAATAATTTGAATGGTACATTACCTCGCCTTTCTTCAAGTTTGATTGAGCTTGATCTTTCCAAAAATTTATTTTCTGGGGAGATCTCCCACTTGCTATGTGATGGGAATAAAGAAGAAAATCGTCTAGTAGTTCTTCTTCTAAAAGAAAATTTTTTATCGAGAAATTTCGATTGTTGGATGGCTTGGCCATCAATGACAGTCATAGATATGGGAAACAACAATCTGACAGGAAACATCCCAAGCTCCATGCGGTATTTAGGTGGTCTGCAATCGTTACACCTGCGAAACAACCATCTCTCTGGAGAAATTTCTTCCTCTCTTCAAAATTGCAACAATTTAGTAATGGTTGACCTCAGTGAGAATGAGTTTATTGGAAGCATACCGACATGGATGGGAGAAAGGCTTTTGCATTTGACGGTTCTCATCCTCCGGTCAAATAAGTTAGATGGCATGATACCTCTAGAACTTTGTCGTATCTCCTCACTTAAAATCTTGGATCTTTCGAACAACCATTTGTCGTGCAATACCATGGTGCATCAACAACATCACCGCCATGACAATGAAGCGAAACTCCAGTGTTGATGTTACCTACGGAGTTACATGTAATAGTAACCTTCCCGGATGTTGGTCCAATGCTTACTTGGAGAATGCAAATTTGGTGACAAAAGGAAGTAACTATCAATATGACAAGATTCTTACTCTTGTGACTAGCGAGACCTTTCAAACAACAATTTATCCGCAACATCCCCGAGGAACCGACCGGTCTACTAGGACCGCTTTCATTGAATCTGCGAAATCATTTGATTGGTGTGATTCCAAAGAAGATGGGAGATATGGTGTCTTTGGAATCTCTTGATTTATCCAAAACCAAATTCATGGTGAAATTCCTCCAAGCATGTCAGTTTGACTTTTGAGTTATTTGAATTTGTCTTATAATAACTTGTCGTAAAATTCCATTGAGCACCCAACTCCAAAGCTTCAATGCTTCTAGCTTTCTCGGCAACAAGCTTTGTGGACTTCCACTTACAAAGAATTGTAGTGTTGATGGTGAAAAACCTAATGTGGGAAATGGAGATAGTGAAGGTGTTGGATCCGAAGTGGATTGGTTTTATTTGTCTATGGCTTTTGGATTTGCAAGAGGTTTTTGGGGCGCCTCTATTCCTATTCTGTTCATTAAGTCATGGAGATATGCCTGTTTTCGATTTTTAGATAATGTCTGGACAAGACTCTATGTTTATATTCAGATAAATATGGTAAGATTTTAAAAGTCATGTGGAAGTCTGCTACTTGTGTCCCCTTAATACTATAAATAATTGTATCCTTTGCCTTGTTATGTTAAATTTCTCATGATTATATAATATAAGCTTGCTTACCATGCCAAATTTCTTGTCAATATGCGTCAATATTGTCCTCTTTTTTAGCCAACCTCCTTTAAATTATTAACAAATAGTTCAGATTTCCCTTAGTAAGTAAATTACAGCCTTAATGCTTCATAATATGGCAAGTATAGCATGTCAAATATGTATATATGCATAGGAAGAAATTTAATGAAATGTGTAGGATTCATAAACTTGATTTCTAATACAGAAAGAGATGGTAAAATTGACCTGAGAATTAGATCCATAACTTGGGTTGGGGTTGAGTTTCATTTAAGTTTCTTTTTTGATATTTTTTTTAGGGAAACTTACGTATAGGTCCTAATATGTGGACTTATTATCTAATAGGTCCAATGATAATTAATGACATTTTTCATTAAACACTATTAAAAAAACGTTACTAATTGTTAATTTTCAGCTATAGTTTGAAAATTTTGTATTATATTGTTGGTGCTTCTAATTTGAGCTAAATTTTAGTTTGATACTCATAGTTTCAATTTGAATAATTTTAATTTTATTACAATGTGATTCTTTCGCCATTTGTCATTAGAATGTTTAATGAAAAAAGTATCACGCATGTAACTAAAGAGATCAAAGTAAAATTCAAAAAAAAAATAAATCATAAAGACTACTTTTTTACATGTGATTTTTTCGTTCAAAATGTTAACGACGATAATAAAAGGACAATATGGTAACAAAATTAAAAGTATAAAGTTTATTTCTTTTAAATTAAAAGTAGTTCATTTAAACAACTATACAATTTGAATGCATGGACATCCCGAGGAGGTCGAGACACACTCAATTCCCCAATCCGCCAGAGTCCTCTACTAATGTTCCAATTGCCCACCGAAAGTTGTTAATAATTGGAATGAGTAAAACCCATTGAATAATGAACGGATATTAAATACGGTTCTAAACCAAGGGTAAGTGTTACCATGAACGTAATTTGTGATATGATAATGTATTCAAATCAAGAGACAATTTGAAAATCAATTATTTAGGAATTTGATATTTCATTTCAAAACAAGAGCACACAAAATCTCAGATTCTAATTTCTTAAATAATACAAAACAAGAATATTAAATTAACCAACATGTAATATTTGGGAACCATGATCATAATCTCAATATTAATGCCGAATACATACTCAGCGTAGTTTGGCTCGCTGGATCCAATATAGCACTAAAGGTCATTACGGGGTGGCGTAATTTTTTCCAAAACCGATCCGATTAACGTCACTCAAACGCACCGAGACTATTCCTTAAACCATAGAACACTAGAGTCATCACTGCCTTTCCAAGATCTTTTCCCTAGTGGCTAGAGTTACTTCACACAAAAGTATATCTATTGGACTTGCACACACAGTAATTATCATAATAGATTAGGTCACTTCACACAAAAGAATATTCTAACCTTTTCGGTATGAGAAGACACCTGTTCGGATCTTGGATTTGAAAGAGAAAATATTGCATACAAAGATCATTAAATTGGTTAAGATACTATGGCTTAATCATTTAGTTGATGAAACTACTTAGGAACGCAAGGACGATATGTGTGAGAAGTGTCCGCACCTATTCTCATAATTTACTCGGGTTAGTTTCAAGAATGAAACTTTGATTTTAGGAGGGGAGAATGTGAGCACCCGGTAAATAAATAATAATAATAATAATAATAATAATAATAATAATAATAATAATAATTTTACAAATCTCAAATATTTTACTGGTGAATCTTAAAGTGAAAATTAAATATTATTGGAGGATATTTTAATTAAGTTTAAACTTTAAATAATTATTTTATGTACCAATATACTGTTAAAAGGTAAGATTTTAATAATAATAATAAATAAATAAATAAAAGAAAAGAAAAAAGGAAAAGAGAGTTAGATTATATAAAGTGTTTGGGTAACCCTAATCTCTCATAATATTGAACTAGTAGCCGTGAAATCTAGAGAGAAGAGGAGATAGGCGTAGCTTTTCGTGAAAATTGAAGAACTATAGTTTGGTGCTTGAGTAACTCCATCTCCACGGTAGGAACCAATATTCTGTAAATGTAGTTATTTTGTATATATGTTTTTGTGAATTAATTGGAAGAAAAAAGAATGAAAGGTTAGCTGATTAGGTGGCTTGAATATCATCTATCAGGCTAGTAGTTGGTGTAGAATAGTGTAATGGTATGGTTGATTCTTGGAAAATAAGTATATGGCATGTGTTATATTCAATGAGTGTTTTTGCTTGTAATGGTGGACCTTGTGAGTGAAACGTGGGATAGGTAGGAGTACTTGGGCCACCACTATTTGTGAATATCATTTTTTTTTTAATGTAGTTTAAGGAATTAAATGGGCACATAAAGTTGACGGTACAATTTATAATTGTAAAATTCTGCACATAGCTATAAATTTTAAAAATCAAGAAAATATAGTAAACGAATGAATTTTAAGTTGGAATTTTTATAGTAGCTTAATTAAATGTTGAATTTCATACCAGATTTATTTCATAATTTTTTAGAGTAGAATCCATATAAATTGATGCGTTTAAATATGTCTAGAAAACTAGTACAAAATAGTAATTTCGAAAGTGGCGTTCTCTTTGAGTATAAATCTAAAAATTATCAAATAAGCACCATTAGAAACATATATGAGTCTAGTTTCTTACATTTTTGGCCTTGCATTGATTGCCCATGTATATTAAGAGAACTGCCAATTTCTTTAAAGTGCTGTAGAAAAGTGACTTATTTAGACATGATTAATTGTAAATAATTATTTTGATAAGGAAATCGAGTAAAACCAATTGGGTTGAAACTTAGGATATAGTAGTTGATATCTGGAACATTTTGGATTTTTTTGAATGGCCTAGAGTGGGTTTTCAATTTTTAAAGTTAGCAAATAGATTGGAAAAACCTATTTAAAATTATATTTTATCTCAAAATCACATTTAATTTAGTTTCGATTTGAACCCATGTCTTGGATAATTTGAGACCTTGAAGAATATGAATTTAAGTATTATTTAAGAGTAACGGTGAGTTGTGTAACGCCCCAAAAATATATTCTCAATTTCAAATATTATAATAATAATCAAATCTGACTTTAAATTAAGATAATTCATTAAATAGTACAACATGCTTCAAAAATAGCCTCTTTCCTATTGAACTATTCAAGTGATTACATCAATGTTCAGTTACATTCATAAATGTCTTAATAGTTCAAGAAGTTAGAGATTTTAAAATAAAATGCCTTAATAGCTTAACACCTTCACAAGGATTTCTCTTGGTTACACAAAAATTGGACTTTTGTCCCAAACACAAAAATAGCCCGGAGTTTCAACATAAAACATTCATAGAGCAAACAACAAGCATTACACATAACAACACACCTGCTTTCTCCAATTCTTTCCCAACAACAAGCAGACATACACATGAACCATCACAATTTATAAATATAATAAAATAGGATAATACCTTAGAGTTGTTGACCACCGATGTTGCTAAAAGTTTGTCTCAAATCTCTCTCTCTCTCTCTCTCTCTCTCACTCGCCGCTAACTTGTGATGAACAAATAAGATGGTAGGATCTATATTTATTTTATTTTATCTCTCTCCCTCACGGCTGCTGCTAACTTGTGATGAACAAATAAGATGGTAGGATCTATATTTATTTTATTTTATACTAGTGGTGGGCACACCCAAAGCATGTGTAGGTCAAATAAATAGATAAATATACAATATATATATATATATATATATATATAAAAGTTATATGCAATTCAAATGGTAAGAGCCTTATTTATCAAATTTGTGGTCTAGAGTTCATGTAATGACCCTTATTCTCATCTTAGCCATGTTCATGTGCATCTGCATGATTTTGTCTTGTTAAGCTTGCATTTACAGATTTTGACTTGTTTTGTCTAAAGTAAAGGTCCCTGTCTTGTTTTGTGCTTATGTGATTTGCTTAAGTATTGCTTGTATGCTTTGTTCCTTGCTTGGTGTGTGTAGCCTATGTCACACCCTTGAACCTCTTATACCTAGGACCATCTTGGAACCACTTTGGTTGACCTCAACCTTCACCCTGGCATATTGGCCGAGATGTCATCATCTAGGTCGAGGTGTGCATCACCTAGGCTGAGATGTGTATCATCTAGGCCAAGATGCTATCATCTGGGCATCCAACATCCTTGATCCTTGCACCTAGTGACCTTGTTCCTGGACCGGTATGACCTAGACCGAGGTGTGGCACATCTAGGCCGAGGTGTGGCACAGCTAGGCCAAGTGTTATCTTTCCTAGCCGAGATCATCGAAACCTTCTTGCCGAAGCCTATGTCCTAACCCGAGATCATTGCCTTGTCAGAGTGCCCATGCCACCTTACTTGTTATACACACTTTGTCATACTCTTGTCTTGTCATTCTGTCACCTTTTTGAGGAGATCCAACCAGACGTTGCCACGTGTCCCAGCAGAGGGTTAAGTCAGTAAGCTATTGAGAAAACATATCATTTGCTATATATTTGCCTTAGAAGAGAGAGAAGCTCTAAGAAGAGGAAGAATGAGTTCTTGAGAGAGAGGTAGATTTCCAAGCTTGATCCTTAGAGTTTGAACCGTTTGATCCGTGTTTTGAGGTTAGATTCTTGATCTACTCTTGTTGTTCTTTATGTTTATTTGATCACATTGCATGATCCAGCATGATTCATGAGCCATGCATTGATTTAAAGTTTGTTTTAGAAAGAGAAAGGGATGTTCGTGTGTTCTTCAAGAAAAGCCTTGTTTTGATCCGAAAGTTTGTAACAAGTTCCATGTTTTGTGCTTGTTTTCAAGAGATCTTCAACTACGGGTACCCAGGTCTATGTTTTTGAACTCATGCCATGAAATCTTAGATTTTGTAATAACAAGTTATGATCTTAGCATTCATGTTCTTCATGTTCTTTAAAAGGAAACCCAGATTTTCCAGACTTCATCACCCTAGGTGTGGTCACCAAGACCCACTCTTGCCTATATCTCACACTTAGGCCAAGCATCGTATCTCGCCTTGGCCTACCTTACCTGATCACTTGTACCTTAGTCTATCTTGCATGTGCACCTCGGCCAAGAGGTGTGGGAGCTCGGCCAAGACCTGCTTGGTACCCAGCATGTTTTCCCGAGATGAAAAACAGTGTTTTAACTCCCAGCACATGTTTTGCTTTGTCTTGACTTAGTTTTAAAAGAAATGCCAAGATCATTTACACTCATGTAAAACTTGTTTTAGGGATGCATTGCATAGCCATCTTTTGAGCATTCCTTCTTGCCTTCTTGAAATACATTCAGTGGACCTTGCCATGTATTTGTAGGTCTTGGATCCTTGCCTTAATCCCTACACCCGAAGACCTATGTGAGTGGTATTTTTAATAAAGCTATGTTATAATGTTTTCATAAAGCTTTTCTTTGCTTTGCTTTGTTTTGGAAAAGTATTTGATCAAGTATGAATGATTATCCCTAAGTTTTTGTATCAAGATTATGTTTGTTTTGATGACATTCTTGGAAAGTCCTTAGTGCTACGGGACTATAATGAAACTAGTACCCTTGCTGAGATATCTCCCTTGCCACCGACGGTCTTGTACGGGTGGGTTTGTCTAATCGATTCCGGGTCAATTATTCCCTTGTTTTGTCAGGAATGTCATCCCTTGTATTATATTGATGCTAGTAAGCATCCCTTGAAGCTTTGAAAGGTTTGATAGATGGACTTGGTTCATCCCTTGATTTGAGCAAGCTATGATATGTATTGTTTTGATAAAGATCTCGGATATCATTCATTCAAACCTTTATTACTAATATCATTTACTGAGTATCCAAGCTCACCCTCTCCTTTATATATATATATATATATATGTAGGTGACGAGCAGGAAAGCGGTGACGTCTAGATGTTATTTGCAAATTGTTTTAGATTCACATTTGTTAGCATCTTGAAGATTATGCTTCTTAGTTGTAATTCATGTCTTTTGTATATTTCGGCTTGACAAGCCTTTTGATCAAAATGTAATATGTACTTCATTTTATTTTGTATCCAAGATGTAAAACCATGTTAAGATGTATGTCATTTCATTTGATCTATGCATAGCTCTTATGGACTATTTAGATTTAAATTTATTATTTCCGCACATGTGAGCCCCACATGTATACTCTGATTGTGTGTGACTTTGTAAGTTGGCCTTTGGTAATCTCGGATTACTGGTCATCATGGCACCATTCTACTAGGGGTGGAATGGGATCGTGACAGTTCAAGTCACACCCTCTTCTCTATTTTTTTTTTTTTTTTAAATAATAAATCTTGCCTCTAAATTAAAGACTTTCACCATAAATTAATTAAAAGATCGTTCAGTAATATTTAATTTGCACCTTAAGATTCAGAAGTAAAATATTTGAGCTTTGTAAAATAATTATTATTTAATTATTTATTTTACTTATATATTCGGGTTCTCACATTCTTCCCTCCTAAAAGAAAAATTCCGTCCTTGAAGCTAACCTGAGTAAATCATGAGAATAGATGTGGGTACTTTCGCATCTCGCCCTCGCTCCCAAGTCACCTCTTCAAGTAAATGATTACGCCATAGTACCTTAACCAATTTAATGGCCTTTGTATGCAACATTTTCTTTTCGAATCTAAGATCCGAACAGCATCTTCTTATACGAAAAATCCTCTCTAACTGGTTTACTCATAATTTATCACATGTGATGGATCAGGCACATATTTCCTCCATATAGACACGAGAAACACACTATACACTCCTGCCACCCTAGGGGTTAAAGCAACACGATATGCAATCTCACCAACCTTCTCTAATACCTCAAATGGTCCAATGTATCTAGGACTCAACTTTCCTTTCTTTCCAAACTTTATGACTCCTTTCCATGGTGATACTTTCAAGAATACCATATCCCCCACATGAAATTCTAAATCTCTCATACGATGATCAGCATAACCTTGTTGTCTACTTTGAGCAGTCAATAATCTCTCTCTGATGATGATAATTTTCTGTGTAGCATCCACCAAATCAGGTCCCAACATTTGTCTCTCATGAACCTCATACCAACACAAAGAAGACCTACACTTCTTCCCATACAAAGCCTCATAAGGAGCTACTCCCAAACTAGAATGATAACTATTATTATACATAAACTCCATGAACGACAAATAATCATTCCAATTACCTCTCCACTCCAAAGCACAAGCCCTCAACATATCCTCAAGGGTTTGAATAGTCATCTTCGATTGCCCATCTGTCTGAGGGTGAAAAGCTGAACTAAAATTTAACCGAGTACCCATAGCTGACTGTAACGCACTCCAAATTTAGACATAAAACGAGGGTCCCGATCTGACACTATTGACACAAATGCACCATGCAATCTAACAATCTCCTTCACATACAGCTCTGCAAATCGAGCTAGAGAATAGTTCATCCGTACTGCAATAAAATGTGCTGACTTGGTTAATCTATCAACAACTACCCAAACTGCATCATGATTACTACTAGTACGAGGCAATCCGCACACAAAGTCCACGGTAATATGATCCCATTCCACTCTGGTCTAGGTAATGGTTGTAGTTTCAGAGATTTCGATGTTCTACTTTAACTCGTTGACACACCAAACACCGAATCACAAATTTCGCAATATCTCTTCATACCATTCCACCAAAAATGTTCATGAAGATCCCGATACATCTTAGTGCTTCTAGGTCAATGTCAGAATTAGAACTATGTGCCTCCGCTATAAATATGCTTCTTCAATCACCAATAAGTGTACACAAACTTGATTACGGAATCTAAGAAACCCATCATCACTAACCAAAAAGTCGCATGCTTACCCTCCGCCATCTCTCCTTTAATACACTCACATCGAGTCAATCTCCGAGCTAAACGAATTTGTTCTCTCAAGGTTGGTCAACTATCAATTGACTACAATAAACCCTATCACCAGACGTAACTACCTCAAGCCTCAAACATCTCATGTCTTCCACCAAACAACGCCAACAAACAAAGCCGCTACATCTCCAATCGCGACCTTCTTACTCAAGGCATCCGCCACCACATTTGCCTTCCTGATGATACAAAATATTCACATGTAATCTTTAGCAACTCAAGCCATCTTCTTTGCCTCAAATTTAGCTCATTTTCGTTACAATATACTTCAAACTCTTATGATCAGTGTAAATCTCACATGACTTTCCATACAAATAATGTCACCAAATTTTAAGAGCGAAAATCATTGCTGCCAACTCCAAGTCGTGCGTAGGATAATTTCTCTCATGTACTTTCGACTGTCATGATGCATAAGCAATCACCTTCCCATACTGCATGAGCAACATCCTAAACCCTATCGTGAAGCATCACTATAAATCACAAAACCACCCCTATCTGTAGGTAAGGCAAGGATTGGAGCTGATGTTAACCTCTGTTTAAACTCTTGGAAGCTACATTCACAATCATCAATCCACTCAAATTTTACCCCTTTCCTAGTGAGATTGGTAAGTGGCAAAGCAATACGGGAGAATCCTTCCACAAACCGTCTGTAATAACCAACAAGCCCTAGAAAGCTATGTACCTCTGTCACAGAAGTAGGTTGTGGCCAATCAACAATTGCTGCCACCTTCGTGCTATCCACAGATACAACATCTTTATTCACCACATGACGGAAAAAGGATACACTGCTCAACCAGAATTCACACTTCTTAAATTTTGCATACAATCTCTTCTCCTTAAGGGTCTATAGTACTACCCTCAAATGCTGATCATGCTCCTCTTTACTCAAATAAATTAAGATATCATCAATAAACACTACCACAAATTTACCCAATTGGGGTTTAAATACTTTGTTCATCAAATCCATGAATGCAGCTAGTGCATTTGTGAGACCAAAAGGCATCACCAAGAACTCGTAATGCATAACGGGTTCTAAAAGCGGTCTTAGGAACATCCTCATCGCTTACCTTCAACTGGTGACAACCTGACCTCAAGTAAATCTTAAAGAATACTTAAGCTCCCTACAACTGGTCAAATAGATCATCAATGCGTGGCAAAGGATACCTATTCTTCACTGTGACTTTGTTCAGTTCCCTATAATCAATACACAATCGCATAGACCCATCATTCTTCTTCACAAACAACACAGGTGCTCCCCAATGTGAAATGCTAGGCCTAATAAAACCTTTGTCTAGCAACTCCTGTAATTGAGTTTGTAACTCCTTCAACTCCAACAGTGCTATTCTATGGGGCGCTTTAGAGATGGGTGTTGTATTAGAGACTAAGCCAATGGAAAATTCTACCTCACAATCTGGAGGAAGTCTAGGTAGATCCTCTAGAAAAACATCAACAAATTTCCTCACTGCAGGAAACTCCTTTAACTTCTGTTCTGGCTGTTCGGTAGTCACCACACAAGCTAAATAACTATGACACCGTTTCCTTAACATTCGGTTAGCCTGAAGGGAAGAAATAAAACAAATAGAAGACCCTTTTCTATCTCGTTGAAAGAAAAACTCACATTGTCTTGGCATGCAAAAACAAAAAAAATTCCCAAAACAATCAACAGAGGCATAATGCTTCATCAACAAATCCATTCTCAAAATCATGTCAAAATCCTTCATCTCTAAGGAAATCAAATCCACTAGAAAAATTGTACTATCCAAGTTTACCTCACAAGATCTACAAACTTCTCCCAATACTACTCTTTCTCCTAATGGAGTAGACACGGTAATACAAACATCCAAAGGTTCACAAGGAATAGACAATCTGTGTAGATATCTACGTGTCAACTCTTAACCTTCAAAATGAAATCAAGAAAGATTCAATACAAGTTTAAACAAACTAACTCAACCACACACTACTAAGGACTATAGGGATTCGGACCTCGTCTAAATGATGAAATGCAAGATATGTAACTCGATAAACTACAGCTCTGATACCACAATTGTCACACCTAAATCCAGGCATGACCGGCCGTGGCCCACAGGGACTTAGCCCAGGGCACATGTAAGCCTAAACATGAACCCAAAATCATAAAGAATAAATGCGACGATAGCCTAGAAATAAATAAATCAAAACCCAATCCAATGACTAGTCACAAGTATAAATGGTAAAACCAGCTATAACCAAGTCTTCCAAAAAATATATACTAAATGGAACACAAACCGCCCACAAAATAAAATAATTCTAAATAAAACCCAACCACAATGTATGCACAAAATCGACATAACAAGCTAAAACAAAATATTGAATGCCCTAGAGGTCCATGCAATTGAGTTCACTCTAAGTCCTTCTAACACCTGAAAATGATAAACAACTATGTTAGCTGAATGCTCAGTGAGTAACAACATAGATAGTAAATATAGCTTTGAAAACTCAATTCCAAAATAAGATATATATCACAAAAACTAGATTGGCATACGCTTTGATAAAGATAACTGCTTTCAAAAAGAAAGTTCTATAGTTCAACAGTTAAAATACTCACGTCTCTCAAGAACATAATAAATGACATTCTCCATTTAAAACAAATTACAACATGATCACCAATAATTTTCTTAGTACTAAGAATAACAAGTAACATGCCACAAAGTTCTCAAGGCAATAAGCTCGTTAGATGCAATATCGACCCAAGAGTCATCCTCGGGGTGGCAACTCGAGCCTTTTCTCTAAGACGATCCAATTGAAGGTCACCTAGCCTATTTTAGCCTAGCCTAGCCTAGGTTTTTTCCTTACAATCGTTGAGCACTAGAGTCATCATGGCCTAACCTAGATCTCTTCCTTAGTTCACCACACACAGTGGAATAACTTCCCTGGACTAAATATATAGATGGTCTCAATAATCAATACAACTTCGCCAGAAAAACATGGTAGTTCATCATTATAAACATGAGACCATAGCAAATAGTTTACAGTATGCCAAGTTTACACATGTTTCAGAAATAATTTAATTCCATTGAAACTATAATAATTAAACAAAATAGTTTAGTCCTGAAACAACAAATTACTTTTCCAAATAGCTCAAGGTAGGGGAACATTTATAAAAATATGTAGCATGCAACTACTCACCTGAAAAAGAAATAATATAACCCTCGAATAGAATATGAAAGTTCAACTAGTGCTCTGAACCAAGTATGAAAACTACACGTCACCACTAATTTAAAAATACTAAAAAGAATAACAAACTAAATATCCCACTGTAGACACCCTATTTTTCACTGACATTCAGACTCAAATGTCACCAATTGAGCGCTCGGTGATGTTGCATCGTGGCTCGCCTCGAGGTTTCAGAGTCTCTACCGAAGCCTTACCTCCAGACCTCGGAGCTCTTTTGCGCTTTGCCTCGGTTATAACCAGTCCTGCTTTTCTGCTTTCTTCCCAAGGGAGGAGAGGTCTCAGAGACCATCTCTCAATGGCCATAGGCTATGTTTCGTGGTCATAGGCCGCTTTTTCCTGCTCGGAGTCTTGCTTTTGATTTTTCGGAGCCGTCGGCCGTGCGCCTTGGTTCGGGACAGCCTAACTACCTCCATTTGCTCCGGTTTTTGGCACTCACCTTGTTTCCTACCTTTTGAGGGACACTGTGGCCCGAGAGACCAACTTCGTGGTCGTACCCCACTTCCGGTGCCTAAAAGCCTGTTTTCAGGGCCCCGGGCCGCGCGTTTTGGCCTCCGAACCCTCGTTTTGCATTGGTTAGGGTTCATTTTTGGTATGGACCCTATTTTCATTGCTAGGGAGGTGGTAGTATGGTGTGAGGCCACCTTTTCCCCTGAAAAACCAGTTTTCTCATTTTCTCTCTCCTAAAGCCGATTTTTCTGACAGAAAGCCGGTTTTTCTCACTTTTGAGCCACAATTTCTGGCTTTTCATACCACCATTGTGTTGTGCTCATTTGGGAGGCCACCAATATGGGTAGGCCGACCAGTAATTCATCTTGACCCTTTTGAACCTTGCTAAAAAGTTGGTTTTTCTCTCTCATGGTCACATTTTTCTGATTTTTCACCACACAACTGTATTCCACTCATCTGGGAGGCCACCTTTCTGGGTAGGCCGACCAAAAAATCTTGTTGAACCTTTTGACCCCTGGTCGGCTGACCAGGGAAGGTGGTCGGCCGACCACCTTGAACCTTTTGAACTGGTCGGCCAGTTTTGCCTCTGTGAGTATGTTCCAGCTGTGCCAGCTGTTTTGCACTTGACCCACTGTCCGAGGGTTTTATCCTTGTTTTGGTCCTTTTAAAGGTGGTTTTCACCTCTTTGCTTGGTTTCAAAAAGAGTTTGGCCCTTTTGGTCAAGCTTCTTGAGGAAGCTTGACCCTTTTGGTCTAGCTTCCTCAAGAAGCTTAACCCCTTTGGTTAAGCTTCTTTTAGAAGCTTTGAACCCCTCTCATGGCTTCTCCAAGAAGCCTCACCTCTCTCCCTCTATAAAACACACCTTCCACCTCCATTTGCAAGGGTTAGAAGCTTTGGGCTGAGATATATACATACAACCTTCCATCTCTCTACTTCAAGCCTCCAAACACCCTTGTTCTTGGTCATTTTACACTAAACCTCATAGCCTACCACCTCCATCATCCATTCCAGCAGCTTGGAGGTCATTTGCAGAGGTTGACAGCTCCCCAACTTGGTCCGTGGTTGTTTGCATTGTCATATACAAGGGTAAGCCTCATTTTCCCTTTTTCTTGCATTATTTTGCTCCATAACTTAGCCCTATTTGCAAGCATTTTTGGGTTTTGGTATAAACTAGAAAAGATCTTATTTTGAGCCCCTCTCCAACTTTATTTAAGAATACTTTATTGTTTGAGGTCATCTACTTCCTTGTTTGCTCAGTCTCTCTTTTAGGGCTATTTTTGCATCATATTTTAGCCTTACTTGTAAACATTTTTGAGATTTTTCATAAAGTGGAAAAAGTCTTGTTTTGACCTCCTCTTTAAGTTTGATTGAGGTCACTTTTCTGTTTGGAGTCATCTTCTCCCTTGCATGCTTCATTTCCTCATGCTTTGAGCCATGCATTTGAGCATTTGCATTGGCCTTGTTTTGGCCTCTTGGCCACTGAAATCCAGTGGAGTTTTAGTGGCCTTGATGTGTCTTTGAGCTCCAAAATCATGGAGGGGTGACCCTCTCACCCCTCATTCTCTTTACTAGCATTGTTGGCCTTCCAAAGGGACTCTATTTTGCATGCATTGAAGTCATGTTTCAGGCCTCATTATGAGGGTTTTAAGGTCTGCCTAAGCTCTGTCAAGAGCCCATTTTGCCATATTTTATGTCTATGATGCATGTGTGGAGCAATCCCATTCAAGGCCTTTCAAAGGGGCCTTTCTTTGCATGTTTCCGAGACTGATTTCAGGGCCTATTTGGTGGGTTTTAGGGCTTTCATAACTTATTTTCAGAGTTTGTTTTGCTATGCTAAGTGTCCATCATGCATGTGTGGAACAACCCTCTTTTTGGACCTCCAAAGGAGCTCATCATTTTTGCATGCATTGGCTGCATTTAAATGGTTATTTGGGCATATTTTGTCATGTTTTATTCACTCTTTTTGGCTGGTTTGATGTGTTCTCATATGCTTCATATACATGCCATGTAAACCATGTTTGCTAGCCAATGTTGCATGTTGTTTTAGCCCATCATGTTAGCATTTTTTGGCCATGCTTTAAACTAGTAATGTGCATGTTTTGGGACTGCCTTGGTTCTGTCTTTGTGCTTCATAGTTAGATAATGCCTGCTTTGCATGGTTATGGTTCAATACATGTGCCTAGTTTTGAGTTTCGGGGCCTATAGCATGCATTGTATGACATATTTGCATGAGTCGAGACCATTTAGCATCATGTTTCAGTGCTGAAATTTACATGTTTGAATGCCATGCTTCATCCTTTCCATGCCTTGTTAGAGTTGCATGTTATGTCTTAGGTTCGGTCCTCGGTTTGCGTGCATGTGTGCACGCATTTCGGTTGTCTCATTTTCATCTTATGGCTACTGATGTGAGTGTGGCTGAGGTCCACTCATGTTGGTGTAAGTCCATCATGCATTGTGTATGCCATTTCATAGCATTGCGTATGCTAGGTTGCATGTTAGAGCATTGTGTATGCCATTTTAGTCCATAGCATTGCGTATGCTAGGTTACATGTTAGTTGCATTGTGTATGCCGTCTCATTTGCATTGTATTTGGGATAGGAGTTAGCCCAAGCACGGGAAACGAGGGACGTTTCGTACTCCGAGTGACGGAACGTGTCTCAATTCCCGGTCGCCGACACTCCGGATTACACATGATGGAGTCTAGGCATGGTTGTGTTTATATGTGTGTTCATTTCATATTGAGTCGCAATTCGACTCTCGCCATCATGCATCGAGATGCGTGATTGGTGGCACGAGGATCGAGGTATGCATATATATGTTAAAATACTTTGCCATGCCCCTTTCTTGCTCTCTGTTGCAGCAAACCAGAAACCGCCAGTCTTTTGGAGCTTCGCACAATATTCCGGACTTAATTGTAAACAGAGGCTAATCGGGGCATCGCAATGGATTTCCGCGCAAAGCAACTCAAACATGCATCATTCATCATTTGGAACAGAGCTGAGGTGGTCCATAGATTTGCGTGTTATTTATTTCATTCCTTAGTTAATTTGTTAATCAATTAGGGATTTTGTATTTATTCGGACTGTACTATTTATTCGGACTGTATATTATTTATTCGGACCCTCCGAGCGAGGGCACAACTGTAATAAGTGTGCGTGCGTGTGATGTATGTCTTCTAACCCCACGTCTTTCTCCCTTTTATTTACCAGCTTATGATGGTTAGATTAGGGCATGTTTCAATTAGCATACTTATGCTCACATGTTTGCATCCATTCATATGTCTTGCATGCACCGGGTTCGGCACATCATACTAATTGCATTGTGCTTCAATTCCAAGTTGAATACATGTTATTTGAAGCATCTCATATGCCATCTTTAGAATAGTCGAGCCTATCTTAGTTGCATTTTTGCATGTATTGCATCATGCATGGATTTCTAATTAGCTTCTGTTTTGGCTTGGAGTACTCGGTAAGTGGTTATGCTTTAGCATCCTTGCATGCGTGTGAGTGACTGCCATGATAGCATGCTTACCATGAGGCTAATTGCTTATGTGATATAACTGCCTGAATGCCTGTGGGTGAAGGTTGGATTATCTGGATTGGAACAATTCATCGACTGTAAGTTTTAAGCCCACTTGAGAGTGGCAAACCATCATGTTTTCTAAGCCCACCTGAGGGTGGCAAATCCACGTCTTAGCTTACTTGCGGGTAGCACCATCAAACCATTTTCAAAATAAACAAACATGAAATGTTTTGTTCCAATTCAGGCGATCCGGTCTATATTTGTATGCTATGCACATCACGTAGTAAATCTAGGCTAATAATCGGAATAAAAACGCATAATGTTTTCAAAACTCGATATCATGGTTAGTAGAGGCCGATCTTTGATCGGGCGAGCGGGGGTGCTCACGAAGTGACCTTTCCCAATCGTACCCAAGTTCCCGAGCTGAGGCAACTTTGGTGATGACGGACACGTGGCTTTAGGCACGAGTTAGGGTTTCCTAAATTTTTCAAAATAAAATATTTAGGTGGCGACTCTGTATTTGGCAAAGTAGTCCATGTTTAGCACTTCTTTCAAAAAAAAATCTGTTTTCAAAAACGATTTGCCAGATTTGGACTCTTTGATGATTCATCGGTCTTGCATTGCACTCTGCGAGATTAGATGCAGGACCATGACATTGAGTCCTAAACTGTAATGAGCCCCAACGAACAGAACGGGATTTCCTTCCCAGGACGTTCGGGGATGTCTACAGTTTCTGGCGACTCTGCTGGGGAGTTAGAGAACTTGACTCGAACTCATGATATCTTGTTTTGATTACACTTGTGTGTTTCTTTGCATTGCATTTGCATTGGTGCGCCTAGGACACCGTGTTTGCCATCTGCTATTCCTGAGCGGTTTGCCAGAGGCTACGTGCCATAAGGCTTGCCGGTTACGGGCTCTGCCAGTATGGGAACACAAACCCTGGTTTTATCGGGGCACCCTTTTGACCATTCGACCTAGTGCATATTCGGAATCCATAGTGACCATTCCAAACTAGGACAGGTTGCTTACCCGATATAGGTTGTTTGAAACCGCTGCGTGCGTAGTGAAACCCTAGTTCCTGACAAAATAGGACAGGGAAACCCTACCCCAACGTAGGGGTGTTTTGGCTCTCACTTGTTTGTTATGTGCTTTAGAGTGCGTCTCTACAGGAATGCATGTATCAATTTACAAGTCGGGGTATCAAGCTCATGGGCATCGTAATGTGAAGAATCGCTTACCTAAGGGTATCATATTTGAGGCGTAATTTTGGGGGCAGACCAAGAGAGGGCACAATCATCCCGCTATGCTCAGATTCTGTTTTGGTGAAATCAGCCGAGGTGTCGGTTTTTCTTTTGCTAGGGTAGTCTTGGAACCATAGTTTTAAGTCTGATATCTCCCGAGGTTCATCGGACTTGGCCGATAGACTTTGTCAAGTCGAGATTCGCCTAGGGCAATTAGTGTTCCTTTGCCGAGGCAGGTAAAGGGCCAGCCAGTACGATCACCGCTCAAAGAAGCTACAGATCAGTGACCCTTATCCACTCCACCAAAGGAACAAATGCCGAGGTCTCAATTTTATCCGCAGGGATAGATATACCACTACCGATGGATCAAGAGAACACGCCAGAATGGAGGCAATGATGCGTCAGATGCAAGAAAGTATGAAACTCATGCAAAGAAGATGTCCGCCAGCTTAAATTTGCCAAACAAAGAAGTCATGGGTCATGGCCCAAAGAAAGAGAGCTAATCACCAGATTGCAACAGCAAAACGGAGCATCTGCTTTGCATCAAACTCCCCCCCACCAGTAGATCCAATACCCAGAGAGACACCAAATGTCCAGGAAGGTAAGGACATTCCGACAGGGTTGACTCCGCCCCCAATCTTACCCCAGCTATCTAAAGCACCAATCAACTTATCAGACTCTCCCTTTGAGTTCGAGGTAGACCATACAGCGTTGAAGTTGAGCAAGCTTGAAAAGTTGTTCAAGAAATCCCAGGGGGTAAAGTCCACCCCGGACAGTGAGGACGGGTACACCGACGCAGCTGTGACACTGCTGGATAGGTTCAAGATGCCACAAATTGACCGCTTTGACGGATCCGGTGATCCCATGGTACATCTACGGTTGTTCTCAGACATACTACGGCTGATGGGCCTTACCAGACTACAGAAGATTTCATTATTCGGCCAGACCTTGTTAGGAGTGGCGGCCATCTGGTACACAAAATTAGAAGACGATGTCAAACGAAATTGAGATGAGATGGCTGAGGCCTTCATTGCACAGTACTCCTATAACATGCAAATCGAGATCACAACCCGTGATCTTGAGATGACAAGGCAGGAGCGTAAGGAGAGCTTTTCTGAATTCGTAGCTCGCTGGAGAGCCAAGGCCTCAATGATGACCATTAGGCCCACTGACAAGGATCAAATACGAATGGTTGTGCGCAACCTCCAACCCAAACTGATGCAGAAAATGATCGTGCTCCCCTTTCCTACCTTTTCAGATTTGCATGAGATGGGGGTACAGATTGAGGACGCCTTGAAGCAGAGCCTGATTGACAATGACAGGGAGCAGCCCAGGAGGGCATTTTTCCGCAGTTCGAATGCGACCACCAGCGGTGATGCAGTTGCAAGATCTTCTGAAGTGGGCATGGTCACTGCCACCGCACCAAAAACAACCACCCCATTCACCGGTGCATTCGGGAGTAGCTCGTGAGCAGCCAAATATCCACCCCAAGCCAAGAAGGTTTTCACCCCACTTTATATGCCTTTGTCAAAGGCTCTAGGGGTTTTGATCAAGAAAGGGCATCTGAAGCCCCTGGAGCCACAGCCATTACCAAAGAACCTCCCTCTCTCACACAACCCAGCCGACTACTGTGTCTTCCATCAGCGAGCTGGCCATGACACTGACATGTGCTTTCGTCTCCGCCACGAAATACAAGATCTGATCGACAACGGGGTAATCGTCGCACCAAGTCCTGCAAAGTTTATCGGCACTGGATTAGTGAACTTGAGGGATAATGTGATGTGATCGGGGGATGAACCACCTACGGATGGCACTCGATTTACTCCAGATATGGCGTATAGCACGCACCGTTTTGAGCATTTGGCGAATGCTACATTCTGACTTGGGTATTGAGTCAGTTTTGTTGTTTTGTTTTGAGTCAGTCTTTTCATACCAAGTCAGTTGAGGTCTGTCTTGTCGAATCGAGTCAGTCTTGTTGTATAGGAGTCGGTTGATCCCGGGGGTGTTACCTCGGATATCACTGTTTTGTTTCGTGTTTGTCTTTTTGCCTTCTTTGAGTCTGTTTCTACTGAGGAGCCAGTTATGCCAACAGATCTCAATGAAACAACAATGATTTTCACACTCTTGTATTTGCTTCGGCCGTGTGCCAGTTGTGCCAGAAAATTTGAATCAAACGGCAGTACTTTTCGCCTACTTTTCTATGCCTTGAATTCATTGCATTGACCTAAGTTTTTCAAAACTTTTTGAACACTGCGGTGAAAACAAAGAGGAAGGAATTCCTCGGGATTTGAAAAAAATTTGATCAATTGAGAGAAAGAGAGGCACGCTAAGCGCTTAATGAATGAAATCATGCTTGTTAATGTGAGTACTGAGAAGGATCCTGGCTTAATCCAGATTGGTTCTACACTGTCTTCAGCGCGAGTGATCAGTTGCTTTCTTAAAAGGTTTCAAAAATGTTTTGCGTCGTCTTGCGAAGACCTGTGTGGAATCGCTCTTGAGATTGTGTAGCCTAGGATCGCTCTCAGCCTCAAGACTTGACCCCTTGTTTTCGAACCTTGAACTCGAATTCAGAACGTTCAACGGTCAACTACAATGTGAGGCTTGTGTGGCTAGATTTGAAGTAGCCCATGAACTAGGGGCGGGAAAAGATCAAGAAGATCGGGTGTTATCAAAAGAAGCTATGGTTAGATCAGAATACCCCTTGAACTAGGGGCAAAAATGTCAGACGTGCTCGAAGAGCCGAAGGGATCATCCTGGAAAATCAACGAAGATCGACAAGAATGCCAAATCCCAGTATCTCTGAAGGACAACCGAGTTCCAATCCACAACACTAGGGGCAAATTCAGCCCCCATTGGATGGACCTCTGCATCATCAGCGAACAACAACCATTCTCCTGGATTCAGATGATTTCAGGATCTCAAAACCATTTGACATGGACGAAGCTACACTTTTACCCTTGAGAGGCTCGCTGGGCCGAAAACCCAGAAGGGCGACCCAGGCAAAAGTTAGAGCAAGAAA
This sequence comes from Camellia lanceoleosa, assembly GCA_025200525.1. Classification (NCBI taxonomy): domain Eukaryota; kingdom Viridiplantae; phylum Streptophyta; class Magnoliopsida; order Ericales; family Theaceae; genus Camellia; species Camellia lanceoleosa. Next base: position 120,053,341 of record CM045762.1, on the reverse strand, counting down.
GAGAAGAAAAAGAACAAACAAAAAAGAAAAATGCAAAGAATAATAAAAAAAAAAGATAAAAAAAAAAGATGAAAAGAGAAAAGATAAAAACGAAAAAAAAGAAGAAAAGAAATGAAAAGAATTGAAAAGAAAAGAAAAACAAAGCTCACAAGATTGAAAACCCGGAAGGGCGGCTTTGGTAAAAGTTAGAGCGCAAAAGGAGAGGTTAATACCCGAGTGTACTTTAACCCCGAACTACGTAAGGCTTGATTCCCATCTTTGGGATACGTAGGCAACTTCATTCAAGTCCACCAGAAACACTTCAAAATCGATGTGGTCCATGTAATGGTTTTGATCATCTTTGCCTTCTCTCAGATCCGAGAGTTCGCTTATGATCGCCACTCGAGGATCGACACAATGCGCCGCAAAGATCACTCAAACAAGGGGCAACTTTCCGTTGCTATTCAAGATGTCAAGGCTATTCAAACAAGGCAACTTTTTGTTGCCATGCAAGGTCCTTCGTGCAAGGGCAATTTTCCTTCGGATCCGAGGTTGTGCACCTCAAGAGTAGGTTCCGTGCTCGTTGAGCAAAGGGTCGTTTGCAAAAATAGTTTTTGAGAATTTTTAATAAGGTTGACTAATTTTCTCTCAAAAATTATTCCATTTTTCCAAAACTGGACCATTTCTTGGACCCCAAAGAGGGAAAATTTTCAGTGCTCACAGCCTAACTTGCATGATTTTAAATCAGAAAATCGAACAAGCAAGTTAATCTAACTCTCAGATATCAAAATTGTTTTAGTAGAAAACCAAAACAGAAAATGGTCAAAATAATGAACTAGGGGCACAGTTGAGTCAGGTGTTCTGTCTTTTCCCCATTATCAACGTACTTGCCAGAAGGGCACTCTACCTGCTAGAACAGGGCGCAACTCAAGCTAACAGCAAAGGGTAGAAAGCTCTCACACCCTCCAAGCAGCGAGGTATCAGGCCATGTGCGAAGCATGAATTGGAATGGATCAAGATATTCCACTCCCCATCCGACACATCCGATCACGCCCAAACTCCTCAAAGAGCATCGCCAACCTGTCACCACAGATTTGCTACACACCCAGTTGTAGCACGCCTCTCGTGGGAGAAACTCATCTGCTAGAACAAGAATAAGAATCTAGCGGGATGCTAGGGGCAAGAGCCCACAACTTTCTGTTTATCCATCAACCACCCAGGGGAGGGATTTAAAATGAGAGATTGAAGAATAGAGAGGTGTGCGCTGAGAGAAAAAGTGAGGAAAGGGCTTTTTCAGAAAAACAGAGCCTGAGGGCCGAGTGATGTGAGAGACACAAATGAGAAAGGGTGGGAAACAATACCCGGTGAAACTGGCTCCTCGCGATCCGAGAGGTCTGTCGTCTTTGTAATACGTCTGTGTGTCATGTCTTTTGTTTTGAATTCTTGCTTTGAGTCGTCCCGAGCATGTCTCGTTGTGTTTAGGTCGTTTACCTTTTGTTTTTCTGTGTTGAGTCATTTTGGCTGTGGTCAGTTGTAGGTTCAATACCCGGTTGAGAATCCTTTTCTCATTTCAATTTCAAAAGAAAAATCATCTTGTGCTTAGAGTGCTGTGCCATTCTCCATATTTGCGCAAAACAGGATTTGTTCTTTCGTAAAACCACAAGGTTTAACCCGGGTCATGTGAGAACAATAGAACAGGACCTATTTGAAGCTATATGGGTTCTAGTCATACAAAAGAAAAGAGGGAAAATTGGAGCATTTGAGTTTGTTTCAGTTTCCGTGATTATACTCTCCGTGATTATACTCCGGATGTACCTCTTCAGGCCTTGTCAGTGCTCCGAAGTATGAGTGTGCCTCTACTCCCAAACTCAAGCTTGTTTCAATGATGTAATGGCAATCAAGTGGTCCTCGAAAACCAAACCGCCAGATGCATCTTGGTCAGATTTGCAATGAGTTCCTAGGAGACCAACTGCGACGGTGGAAACTAGAGTTCGGACGGCTATTGCCTAGAACGCAAAGGTTCGGGATTTCCGAGACTAAAGTCTGGTTTAAATACCCAGGGGTCTATCCTCGGCTTGAAATCTGTATGGCAGCCCCATAGATTGAGATAGCATGTGAATGCGCCTCGATCCTCGATAATCGAATCAACCTAGTCTGTCACCCCGCTGGAGAATAGGAAAGTTGTGAACATGGCCAGAAAGAAAGGTAGTAACCGCTTTGAAGTACAATCAAGAAAGTGCAAGAAGAACCCACTTTCTTACGCCTCAAAATGTTTATGTGAATTTTCAACTCATGTCTTCGATGTGTAGCTCATTGTCGGCAAGATGCACGAGGTGTATCCTTTTTGAATGTATCGTGACCCATCCGAGAGGTAAATCGGAGGTTGCGCTTGGAATTTGGTCTCCTTAAGGCTTGTATTCCCTTATTCGGTATTTTTGTTTCAAACGGGCATTGTCACACGCGTTCCACTGGCATTGTTATGCTCATTCATTGCATTGTTATGCACATCTATCTAGCATTGTTATGCTCATTACTTGCATTATTATGCACATCTATCTGGCATTGTTCTGCTCATTCATTGCATTGTTATGCACATCTATCTAGCATTGTTATGCTCGTTCGTTGCATTGTTATGCACATCTATCTAGCATTGTTATGCTCCTTACTTACATTGTTATGTACATCTATCTAGCATTGTTATGCTCATTACTTGCATTGTTATGCACATCTATCTAGCATTGTTATGCTCATTCGTTGCATTGTTATGCACATCTATCTAGCATTGTTATGCTCATTCGTTGCATGGTTATGCACATCCGCTCAGCATTGTTATGCTCATTACTTGCATTGTTATGTACACTCCACCTGCATTATTATGCACCTTTTCACTTGCAATTGTCGTCTTTTCTCCTCTCGCACGCGGTGCGTTAGGACATCTTCGGTTTTGAACATTCGGACGAGTTCCGGTGTTCATTCATACCTTTCCTCTCTTGCGTGTGATATGCTGAGAGGTTTTCTCTTGCATGTGATACGCTGAGAAATATACCTTTCCTCTCTTGCACGTGATATGCTGAGAGGTTCACCTTTCTTCTCTTGCGTGTGATACGCTGAGAAATTTACCTTTCCTCTCTTGCGTGTGATATGCTGAGAGGTTTTCTCTTGCGTGTGATACGTTGAGAAATTTACCTTTCCTCTCTTGCGTGTGATATGCTGAGAGGTTTTCTCTTGCGCGTGATATGCTGAGAAATTTACCTTTCCTCTCTTGCGTGTGATATGCTGAGAGGTTCACATTTCTTCTCTTGCGTGTGATACGCTGAGAAGTTTACCTTTCCTCTCTTGCGTGTGATATGCTGAGAGGTTCACCTTTCTTCTCTTGCGCGTGATATGCTGAAAGATTTACCTTTCTTCTCTTGCGTGTGATACGCTGAGAAATTTACCTTTCCTTTCTTGCGTGTGATACGCTGAGAGGTTTACCTTCTTCCTCTCCTGTGTGTGATACGCAGAGAGATATTGTATGTGAGACTCCGGGTATTCTCGGTAGTCGCTTTTAGCCGTCTCTGCGTGAGACGCAGTGAGAATTACATAATTTCCTTACATCCTTTCTGCATGAAATGTAGTTAGATTTGTATTCACCTGCTTAAAACTGTTGCATGATATGCTTCATTACAGCTTTCTTTGCATGATCATAAGTTATGTTCGGCTTCTTGCATTGTCAGTTGCATTTTTCCCCTGCCTGCGGGCACATCTCTTTGATTATATTACCTGTTTGTCTAAGTCTTCGGCCTCGTCAAAAATGGGTCGTCTCTGGGCTTTGACATTCACTTCCGTCACTTATGACTTCCGAGTCTGTCAAAGAGGAGCAACTGTAGACACCCCATTTTTCACCGACCTTAAGACTCAAATGTCACCAATTGAGCACTCGGTGATGTTGCATATTGTGCTCGCTCTGAGGTTTCAGAGTCTTGGCTGCGAGCCTTACCTCCGGACCTCGGGACACTTTTACGCTTTGCCTCGATTTGCGAACCAGGTCCCGTTTTCTCTGTTTTCTCTTCCCGAAGGGAGGGAGAGGTCTCGTAGACCATCTCTCAATGGCCATAGGCTACGTTTCGTGGTCATAGGCCGTTTTTCCCGTTCGGAGTCTTGCCGATTTTTTTGAGCCGTCTTGCGCCTTGTTCGGGACCGCCTAACTACCTCCATTTGCTCGGTTTTGGCACTCACCTTGTTTCCTACCTTTTGAGGGACATTAGGCCCGAGACCAACTTCGTGGTCGCACCCCACTTCCGGTGCCTAACAGCCTATTTTGGCCTCGGGCTGCGTTTGGCCTCCGAACCCTCGCTTTTGCATCGCTAGGGTTCATTTTGGTATGGACCCTATTTTCATTGCTAGGGAGGTGGTAGTATGGTGGGAGGCCACCTTTTCCTGAAAACCAGCTTTTCTCATTTTCTCTCCTAAAGTTTTTTTTCTGACAAAAAGCTGGTTTTTCTCACTTTTGAGCCACAATTTCTGGCTTTTCATACCACCATTGTGTTGTGCTCATCTGGGAGGCCACCAATATGGGTAGGCCGACCAGTAATTCATCTTGACCCTTTTGAACCTTGCTAAAAAGCTGGTTTTTCTCTCTCTTGGGTCACATTTTTTTGATTTTTCACCACACAGCTATATTCCACTCACCTGGGAGGCCACCTTTCTGGGTAGGCCGACCAAAAAATCTTGTTGAACCTTTTGACCCCTGGTCGGCCGACCAGGGAAGGTGGTCGGCCGACCACCTTGAACCTTTTGAATTGGTCGGCCAGTTTTGCCTCTGTGACTGTGTTCCAGCTGTGCCAGCTGTTTTGCACTTGACCCACTATTCGAGGGTTTTGTCCTTGTTTTGGTCCTTTGCTTGGTTTCAAAAAGAGTTTGGCCCTTTTGGTCAAGCTTCTTGAGGAAGCTTGACCTTTTTGGTCTAGCTTCCTCAAGAAGCTTCACCCCTTTGGTCAAGCTTCTTTTAGAAGCTTTGAACCCCTCTCATGGCTTCTCCAAGAAGCCTCACCTCTCTCCCTCTATAAAACACACCTTCCACCTCCATTTTCAAGGGTTAGAAGCTTTGGGCTAAGATATATACATACAACCTTCCATCTCTACTTCAAGCCTCCAAACACCCTTGTTCTTGGTCATTTTACACTAAACCTCATAGCCTACCACCTCCATCATCCATTCCAGCACCTTGGAGGTCATTTGCAGAGGTTGAAAGCTCACCAACTTGGTCCAGAAGTTGCTGCATTGCTGTGCTACAAGGGTAAGCCTCATTTTCCCTTTTTCTTGCATTATTTTGCTCCATAACTTAGCCCTATTTGCAAGCATTTTTGGGTTTTGGTATAAACTGGAAAAGATCTTATTTTGAGCCCCTCTTCAACTTTGTTTAAGAATACTTTATTGTTTGAGGTCATCTACTTCCTTGTTTGCTCAGTCTCTCTTTTAGGGCTATTTTTGCATCATATTTTAGCCTTACTTGTAAACATTTTCGAGATTTTTCATAAACTGGAAAAAGTCTTGTTTTGACCTCTTCTTTAAGTTTGATTGAGGTCACTTTTCTGTTTGGAGTCATTTTCTTCCTTGCATGCTTCATTTCCTCATGCTTTGAGCCATGCATTTGAGCATTTGCATTGGCCTTGTTTTGGCCTCTTGGCCACTGAAATCCAGTGGAGTTTTAGTGGCCTTGATGTGTCTTTGAGCTCCAAAATCATGGAGTGGTGACCCTCTCACCCCTCATTCTCTTTACTAGCATTGTTGGCCTTCCAAAGGGACTCTATTTTGCATGCATTGAAGTCATGGTTCAAGCCTCATTATGAGGGTTTTAAGGTTTGCCTAAGCTCTGTCAAGAGCCCATTTTGCCATATTTTATGTCTATGATGCATGTGTGGAGCAATCCCATTCAAGGCCTTTCAAAGGGGCCTTTCTTTGCATGTTTCCGAGACTGATTTCAGGGCCTATTTGGTGGGTTTTAGGGCTTTCATAACTTATTTTCAGAGTTTTTTTTGCCATGCTAAGTGTCCATCATGCATGTGTGGAACAACCCTCTTTTTGGCCCTCCAAAGGAGCTCATCATTTTTGCATGCATTGGCTGCATTTAAATGGTTATTTAGGCATATTTTGTCATGTTTTATTCACTGTTTTTGGTTGGTTTGATGAGTTCTCATATGCTTCACATACATGCCATGTAAACCATGTTTGCTAGCCAATGTTGCATGTTGTTTTAGCCCATCATGTTAGCATTTTTTGGCCATGCTTTAAACTAGTAATGTGCATGTTTTGGGACTGCCTTGGTTCTGTCTTTGTGCTTCATAGTCAGATAATGCTTGCTTTGCATGGTTATGGTTCAATACATGTGCCTAGTTTTGAGTTTCGGGGCCTATAGCATGCATTGTATGACATATTTGCATGAGTCGAGACCATTTAGCATCATGTTTTAGTGCTGAAATTTACATGTTTGAATGCCATGCTTCATCCTTTCCATGCCTTGTTAGAGTTGCATGTTGTGTCTTAGGTTCGGTCCTCGGTTTGCGTGCATGTGTGCACGCATTTCGGTTGTCTCATTTTCATCTTATGGCTACTGATGTGAGTGTGGCTGAGGTCCACTCATGTTGGTGTAAGTCCATCGTGCATTGTGTATGCCATTTCATAGCATTGCGTATGCTAGGTTGCATGTTAGAGCATTGTGTATGCCATTTTAGTCCATAGCATTGTGTATGCTAGGTTACATGTTAGTTGCATTGTGTATGCCGTCTCATTTGCATTGTATTTGGGATAGGAGTTAGCCCAAGCACGGGAAACGAGGGACGTTTCGTACTCCGAGTGACGGAACGTGTCTCAATTCCCGGTCGCCGACACTCCGGATTACACATGATGGAGTCTAGGCATGGTTGTGTTTATATGTGTGTTCATTTCATATTGAGTCGTGCAATTCGACTCCTCGGCCATCATGCATCGAGATGCGTGATTGGTGGCACGAGGATCGAGGTATGCATATATATGTTAAAATACTTTGCCATGCCCCTTTCTTGCTCTCTGTTGCAGCAAACCAGAAACCGCCAGTCTTTTTGAGCTTCGCACAATATTCCGGACTTAATTGTAAACAGAGGCTAATCGGGGCATCGCAATGGATTTTCGCGCAAAGCAACTCAAACATGCATCATTCATCATTTGGAACAGAGCTGAGGCGGTCTATGGATTTGCGTGTTATTTATTTCATTCCTTAGTTAATTTGTTAATCAATTAGGGATTTTGTATTTATTCGGACTGTACTATTTATTCGGACTGTATATTATTTATTCGAACCCTCTGAGCGAGGGCATAACTGTAATAAGTGTGCGTGCGTGTGATGTATGTCTTCTAACCCCACGTCTTTCTCCCTTTTATTTACCAGCTTATGATGGTTAGATTAGGGCATGTTTCAATTAGCATACTTATGCTCACATGTTTGCATCCATTCATATGTCTTGCATGCACCGGGCTCGGCACATCATACTAATTGCATTGTGCTTCAATTCCAAGTTGAATACATGTTATTTGAAGCATCTCATATGCCATCTTTAGAATAGCCGAGCCTATCTTAGTTGCATTTTTGCATGTATTGCATCATGCATGGATTTCTAATTAGCTTCTGTTTTGGCTTGGAGTACTCGGTAAGTGGTTATGCTTTAGCATCCTTGCATGCGTGTGAGTGACTGCCATGATAGCATGCTTACCATGAGGCTAATTGCTTATGTAATATAACCGCCTGAATACCTGTGGGTGAAGGTTGGATTATCTGGATTGGAACAATTCATCGACTGTGAGTTTTAAGCCCACCTGAGAGTGGCAAACCATCATGTTTTCTAAGCCCACCTGAGGGTGGCAAATCCACGTCTTAGCCTATTTCCGGGTAGCACCATCAAACCATTTTCAAAATAAACAAACATGAAATGTTTTGTTCTAATTCAGGCGATCCAGTCTATATTTGTATGCTGTGCGCATCACATAGTAAATCTAGGCTAATAACCGGAATAAAAACGCATAATGTTTTCAAAACTCGATATCATGGTTAGTAGAGGCCGATCTTTGATCGGGCGAGCGGGGGTGCTCACGAAGTGACCTTTCCCAATCGTACCCAAGTTCCTGAGCCGAGGCAACTTTGGTGATGACGGACACGTGGCCTTAGGCACGAGTCAGGGTTTCTTAAATTTTCCAAAATAAAATATTTAGGTGGCGACTCTGTATCTGGCAAAGCAGTCTATGTTTGGCACTTCTTTCAAAAAAAAAAATCTGTTTTCAAAAATGATTTGCCGGATTTGGACTCTTTGATGATTCATCGGTCTTGCATTGCACTTTGCGAGATTAGATATAGGACTGTGACATTGAGTCCTGAACTATAGTGAGCCCCAACGAACAGACGGGGTTTCCCTCCCAGGACGTTCAGGGACGTCTACACCCACACTAAAGCATACTAACACAGCTCAACCCCACTCACTGTTACTCTTAAATAATACCTAAGTTCATGTTCTTCAAGGTTTCAAATTACTCAGGACATGGGTTTAGATCGAAACTTAATTAAAAGTAACTTTAAGATAAAACAAAATTTAAGCAAGTTTTCCCAATCTATTCGCTAACTTTGAAAATTAAAAACCCACTCCACGCTGTCCAAAAAATTTTAAAACTCTCTAGATATCAACTAATATATCCTAAGTTTCAAAACCAATAGGTTTTTCTTGATTTTCTTATCAAAATAATTATTTACAATTAATCATATCCAAACATGTTGTTTTCTACAGCACTTTAAAGAAATTAATGGTTCTCTTAGTATACATGAGCAATCAATGCAAGGTTAAATATGTAAGAAACTAGACTCATAACTAGTTCTATTGACGCTAATTTAATAATTTTTGGATTTATACCCAAAGAGAATGACACTTCCAAATTTACTATTTTACACCAGTTTTCTGAACAGATTTGAATGCACCAGTTAATATAGATTTTGACTCCCAAAAATTATGAGAAAATTCTAATATGGGGTTCAATATGTAATTAATCTACTGTAAAAATTTCAATTCAAAATTCATCCATTTGATATGATTCCTCAATTTTTAAAGTTTGGGGTTCCGTATAGAATTTTTCTGAACTAAAAATTACACCCATTATTTCTTATCACCAACCACTGACTTGGCACCCAAACAACACACCCGTTTTTCTTATTCCTTCCCAAAAACAAGCAGATTAGACACATGAACCATCACAATATATAGATATAATAAAATAGGACAATACTTTAGAGTTATTGACCACCAATGTTGCTGAAAGTTTGTCTCAAATCTCTCTCTTCTCTCCCTCTCTCTCTCTCTCACGGCTGCTGCTAACTTGTGATGAACAAACAAGAGGGTAGACTTTGTGTTTATTTTACCTTATACTAGTGGTGGGCACACCCAAAGCATGTGTAGGTCAAATAAATAGATAAATATACAAAAATATATATATATAAGTTATATGCAACTCAAGTGGTAAGAGCCTTATTTATCAAATTTGTGGTCTAAAGTTCAAGTCACACCCTCTTCTCTATTTTATTTTTTCAAATAATAAATCTTGCCTCTTAATTAAAGACTTTCACCATAAATTTATTTTAGGTTTAAAATTAATTAAAAGATCGTTTAATAATATTTAATTTGCACCTTAAGATTCAGAAGTAAAATATTTGAGCTTTGTAAAATAATTATTACTTAATTATTTATTTTATTTATATATTCGGGTTCTCACACCGCTCCCCATTCCAACACTTTCCAAGCATCCATAATTAAAATCCTCAAAGAAAGGTATGATGCACATGATGCATTAATTTCCAAATCCCAATTTCTTATAGTTTGTTCAATTTACAACAATGCATTACATGAACAACAATATTCTTCTATTTCACAATATTACATTTATCAATTTACATACACATATGAACAAGGTAGTTCCAGAAGCTCATATCCAACATCATTGTTAAGACTATTCGTCCAATTTCATGTTTCAAGAATCAATTTGATCAAACCCATTATTAAATTAAAGTTTCAAATTAGGGCTTTAGGAAAATTTTGGACTTTCCTCTCCTTTGCATATAAAGAGTCAATAATTTCCATTTCTAACAATAATCAACAAGGATATGCATAAACTTTTCCACAATATAGAGTATAACCCTCTTTTTATGATCAAACCCACTTTATATCATAAACATATCTCATACATCTTCTATACTTAGAAATACCACATAAGTATGCCAAGTCAAAGAAATATCAAGTTAATAATTACCCCTACCTCAAGGGTGAAGGCAAAAGATGAAAACCCGATTACAAAGCTTCAAGAAAACGAAAAACAATCGGTAGAACCTTCGAACCAAGCTTGCTTTTCAATCTCCTTAGAAGATCTAGGGTAGATTTTGGGTAAGATCAAGAGAAATCAAGTGTTTTAGGGCTAGGGAAAGTGAGAGGAGAATGGGTTTAGATCGACTTTTAAATCGCTATCTCGATGATCGCCGAGCAAACATTTCATTGCTTGAGCGATGAACACAATTTCGAGCAGACCGCTTGAGTGGTAAATATAAGGTCTCAGAAGTTTTGCAGGTCTACAGTGAAAATATTGGGAGCCTCGCATCTCTGCTCAAGCGACCACTTGACCGCTCGAGCAGTCTTCCAGAATAGAATGTTAGAAATTGGATTGAGTCATGTTAGTGCGCTTTAGTTTGGGGTTAGTTTATTATTACTTTTAATATTTTTGGAGTTAGTAGTGACTCATAGTTTTCATATTTTGTTCAGGACACTAGTTGGACTTTTGTACTCTATTAAAGGATTATATTGTTCCGCTTTTAGGTGAGTAGTTGTATGCTATATAATTTTATAAATGTTCCCTTACCCTAAACTATTGGAAAATTAAATTATTGTTTCACGACTAAACTGTTTTGAGAAAATTATTATATTATCAATGAAATTAAATTATTTCCGAAGCATTGGTAAACTTGGCATATAGTAAACTATTTGAAATGATCTCATGTTTGTAATCGTGAACTATCATATTTAGCGAAACTGAATTGTATTGATTATTGGGACCATATTTATATAGAAGTCTAGGGAATTTATTCCACTGTGTGTGATGACTCTGGCTGCTAGAGAACAGATCTAGGTTAGGCTGTGATGACTCTAGTGCTCAACGATTATAAGAAACAGACTTGGGCTAGGCTAGGCGATCTTTAATCAGATCATCTTAGAAAAAAGGTCCGAATTGCCACCCCAAGGATGACTCTTGGTTCGATATTGGATCTAACAAGCTTATTGCCTCGAGAACTTTGTGGCATGTTACTTGTTAATCGTGGTACCCAATTATAGTGATGATCATGATGTTATATGTTTTAAGTGCAGAATCTCATTTGTTGTGTTCTTGAGGGACATTGATTATTTTATCTAAATTATGGAACATTTTTTTTTATCTGATTGTCTTTATCAAAATGGTATGCTAATCTAGTTTATGTTATATACATCTTATTTTGGAATGGAACCCTATTTTCATAACTATATTTACTATCCACATTTTTACTCATTGACCTATCAATTGTCTTACTTGTTTAACATTTTCAAGTGATAGAATGGCTTAGAATAGACTCATGGCTTAGCAGGGACTCAATTTGATGGACCTCTAGGATATTCATTTTTTTTTTTAGATTGTTATGTCAATTTTGTGCATACTTTTTGGTTAAAATTCATTTAGGATTATTTTGTTATGTGGATTGTTTGTGTCCCATTTGTTTGGATGGTATTGATTAGGGTTGGTTTTGCCCGCTTATACTTTTGACTTGTGACTAGATCTTGTTTTGATTTATTTATGTCAAGGGACTACTATTACTTTTATTCTATATGGTTATATGGTTTTTGTTTAGGTTTATGTGTGCCTTGAGATAAAGCCCTCTGGGCCACAGCCGGTCATACCCGGATTTGGGGTGTGACAAATGGTCCCACATATATATATATATATATATTCATTTCACAAAGTCTCATTATTATATGTTGAAATAATATTTCAAAATATGTACTTTTAAAACAACGATGAAACATGTCTCATGAGATTTTTTAATAGAACGAATATATGGAGACCCTAATTTTTGTAATTATCTTTGAAACCTTAATCTTCAATTTATTTCAATTTAAACCTTGAATTATCGCTTTATCGCAAATTAAACCCTAGGACCGAAACACGTCGTGGGTGAATCTGATCAAACCCTAATCAATCTCGGCAACTAGATGGTCACTTTTAAAACCTAATTATGAATATCAAAACCTTAGAAAATAGTTTAATTCCATAAAAATCCTAACTCCTGGGCAACGCCCATTTCATCCAAATTTTCTAATTTCTTTGTAATTTTTTCCAACAAGACCTAAATTAATTATTTTAACTATTTTATTATAATTATATATTAATAAATGATAATTTTTAAAAATTTCATATTTCATCCTTGTCATTTTTATTTTATTGCACTTTGGCCCTCTCTTGAATTTATTAATGTATTTGGTATTATCTATACTTTATATTATCTTATCGAGAAAGTTTCATTTTATCCTCCACCTCGATGACCAATTTAACCCATGTATTTCTTATAGTTTCAATTTTATACCTAAAATATATGATTTTGGATGTTGTTAGTTACCATTTATAATCAAACGGAAGTTGCTGATTGTCATGACCCGAACCCGCCCCTATGGATTAAGGTCATAACCGGCCAGTAATCAAAGGATTACCTACGGCCTCAAACCAAATAAAACATATTTCATCAGAGTTGAGGGGCCAAAATGGAAGCAAACTTACAAATTGTCCATAGAGCTGTGCTTACATGGCACATCAAAACATCCCAAAGATATATTCATTAATAACCCACACCAAAAGGGAAATAACATATAAGTTTTACACAATAGGATCATTCAAGTCTTAGTCAGCCAAACCCAAAGCTTATATATACAAAAGTGGTCCAACGTTTTCGCCAATCGTAGCGAAATTATCACAAAAAAACAAAAGGGCAAAAACAAGTCTCGTGCGTGAGACGTTCGAGCTAGCTCTCCAAAACTTCAACTGTTTCTCATATACTTTACTGAGGCTGGGTATTGACATCTCTTGGCTCACCTACAGACACATGAATGAGAGTGTGCGAAAGCCCAGTGAATAATATCAAATAAAGAAGATACATGAACGGAATTCGAAACAAATACATCAGACGGCCTTGGGCCCAATTCATGTTTCTATCTAGTGCATCAAGCAACTATAGATCTAGACGTATCAAACGGCCTCGGGCCCAATTCAATTATATCCAATGGCCTTTGGCCCAATCATTCATGTCCAACGACCTTTGGCCCAATCATTCATGTCCAATGGCCTTTGGCCCAATCATTCATATCAAACGGCCTTTGGCCCAATCATTCATGTCCGACGGCCTTTGGCTAAATCATTCATGTCCGACGGCCTTTGCCCAATCATTCATATCAAACGGCCTTTGGCCCAATCATGCGGCATAACGAATATTTGTCCATAATTCAATTTAACAGGTTTATGAAACTCAAATAGGAGTAAGCAATTGGACAAATAGCATACTTATCTTTACTAAGATATTACTTACAGTGTTCTGCCAGTGGATTCGCCCTTGTGCTTGACCCTACACAACACATAAGACATATTGGGTCACAAGCTATTCAATCCGTTCCTAACTTATACATTCCTCTTAGGCCTTTTTCTTATCTTCTTGATTCATTTACAATGCTCAATGTATGCCTAAGAGTGCTTAGAAATAAAAGGGAACGGAAAATGAAGCACAAAACAACTTCTCAAAATTTCTAAAATAGGGCTACCCGCTCGAGCATGGTTTCCGCCGCTTGAGCGGACCCCTCTGGTCTGCAAAAGTACTGGTTGCCTCATTTTTGCGCTTGAGCGTGACTTTGGATGCTTGAGTTGAGAGTCAAAACATGTAACTAACGCTCGAGCGTGACTCTCCCCACTCGAGCAGACATCAATGTTTGTAAAAATTTTAGGAGGTAACATTTCACGCTCGAGCAGCGTTCTTCCCGCTCGAGCGGACATGCCAAATTCTGGAATTTCCAGAATTGTTTTGGAAGCTCAAACTTGACATTCAAAGGCCCAAAACTCGTGTCCTTAGTGCAAAAATGTGAGAGCACATCATATATCATGAGGACATGAGCAATATGAGGCCAATTATTCAAAATCATGATTTAATTCTCAAATTATTCAACATTCTTTTTGACATGGTCAAAGCTCATGCATTCTAACTTTATACAAACTCCATATCTCTATGGATCATTCATGCATGTGTAATATAGACCCCAATACCATTTCAAATGACACAAGCGATGTTTGTTCTCATGAAGCTCAACAAAACCATGCTTGCATGTATGATTCAACTCTCAATTTCTCATAATTGACATGCTACATGTTAGATTATGCAAATTCATGGAAATTCTCTTCATGTATGTACATACCAATTTCAATTTCATCATAATCAACTCAATTCATGTTCTTGATTACCATTTAATTTTGAATTCACAAAATTACAAACTCAAACCCATGAATATACTCACCTAGGAGCTCCAATCTTCACAAATGTAGTTAAATCTTGAGTTAATCTTCAAGATCACCAAGCTCCTTGATCAATTCTCTATCTTGAGCTCCCTCTCTCTAAATTCGCACTCTCACTTTCTAGAGTGTAATCTCAAATTAAGGAGAGAAATGAGCTAAAAACAATGCTAAAATGTAAATAGGTCACTTATTTATGTTGGCCTAATCAAATTTGATTAAGGCTAAGTAATTGAGCTTAATTTAATCGTTCTGAATCTAATTGTTTTAATCTGAATAAATTTTCAATTAAATTTCATCGTAGGCTCTAAAAATTACGCCAATCACAATGGCAAGGTCAATTTCAGTTTCTGTGGCCGATGAGGCCTTCGATTTTCAATTTACAATAGTAAGTTTAGCAGATTTTCCTACAGTGAATAGATAGAAATTCAAAACCACATATAATCATATAAATGGCACTCAAAATCATATTGAACGCATAATCACAATCATAATTAAGATCAATTAGCATAACACGGAACAGGGTTATCACACTGACGTAGCACTAAAATTTTGTTTGAAATTTTATTTTGCCCAACAAACTATCTCAAAAATATCAATTAGATCCTAGAATTTCATATTATTTGAGGGTCTAATTGATATTTTTGGGATAGTTTGGGGGATAAAATGAAATCTCAAATGAAGATGGCAACAAATGCCATCTAATTATAGACATTAGCTAACAACATGGGTGAAATTGATCCAAAATTGAATAAAATACGTGTAAAATTGAAAAGCATAAGATGTACATGGGTTAAATTGGGTTAAATTGATCATTGAGGTACAGATTTGGGGCAAAATGAATTTCCTCATTATTACATACACATAATATCTTCTATATATATATATATATTATATTCAATTTGTACCTAAGAAATGAGAGGTGGTCGGCTGATGAGGGGAAAGAATGGGGCTTGACCAACTTCACCCCCGAAAAAAAAAAAAAAAAAAAGGGAAGAAGACAATAAATGAAAAGAAAAAAAAAATTAAAAAATGTATATCTGCCATATTTTTTCCCAAAATAATGGGACTTGTCTTCAAACCCTAACTAGGCCTCCAACCAAGCTTGATTACACTTTAATTAAGGAAACTTAAATCCTTAATCGATCCTTCATTCCATTCCATTACAATCAAATTGTCAAAAATCCGCTTCTATGATCTTGAATCTTTCAAATAGAGTGTGTTTCTCTTTCTTCTTTCCATTTCCAGTAAGCTTTTTTTTACCTTTCTTGATTTTATTTTCATATCAAAAATTCATAAACTTAAGATCTATTTCTAAGGGGTGTTATTTGATGTGTAGAAGGTGTGTGGATTTTGG
This sequence comes from Camellia lanceoleosa, assembly GCA_025200525.1. Taxonomy (NCBI): domain Eukaryota; kingdom Viridiplantae; phylum Streptophyta; class Magnoliopsida; order Ericales; family Theaceae; genus Camellia; species Camellia lanceoleosa. The sequence goes on along the minus strand of CM045762.1, from coordinate 120,037,395 downwards.
TAGAGCTTGAATGAGTGTTTTTATATCCCAAATAATTTTTCTAAGTTTGTGACACAAAGAACCAAAAAAACAAGCTCTCCTTCTACAATTTTAGAAAAATTTCCTTCAGTTCATTTTTATGTCAAAAGTTTCATTTAGCTGGTAACTTTCACTGAATTTTATTTTGAGTTCAAATGAGTAAGTATTTTGTGAGACACACATTTTTCCTAACAACTGACGAATCTTGACATAGTCTAGTATTTTTGAAATATCTTAAAATCTAAAAGGCCTATTATGTTTTTGTAAATTAGAATGAAACTAGACACTTCTCTCTAAAAACCCTCCCGAGATTACATCCATAGGGCCACAAAAAGTATTTTTTCCATATTTATTTCTAAACCGGTTTGAATTTGAAAATCTGATTTTTTATTTTTTATTTTTTTGGTGAATAAGTCATAAAATAAAAGACGAAAGAATACACATAGACAAGAGGCATATCCCAGGCCCTAAGAATAAACAACAAAGACACCCAGCTAAAACAACAAAAAAACTGATAACACAAACCTATCAACACAACGACCAATCCAGACCAAGAAGAACAACCACAAAATATGTTCAATCACCACATACTAGAATATGGAGGGAAAGAACAACAAAAACCAAGCTATAACCTTCACTCAATCACAAAGCCAGAACAAGAAGCAAAAAGAAAATCGTGACGCCATGTACAGCCCACATGTGAGCGCAATACCCAAACTGGAAACAACAAAGGCTAACCAAAGATCTACCACATCAGAAAGATAAATAGCTACATAGCAACAAGACTCGCCAAAGAAACACAACCCACAAGAAGACACTCGTAATAGCAGCTCCTTGAAGTCACTACAGAACATCAGAAGAACACAGAAGAATAAAGATACCGGCAAAGACAAGAAGGCTACACTGCAGCTCATCGCAACAAAACAAGAGTAACAACATACCGCAAAGATAGCAAAGAAGTCACAAGAAGCCAAAGATCGAGCACCAATACAAAGAACACCAAAGAATAAGAGATGTACCACAACAAGAATAACATAATCGGCAAAGACCAAAGACCACCAAGAGCCATAGAGGGGAGCTCTAGAGATATAATAGAAGCAAAACACCAAGCTACAGAAGCTATGTGAACTCCACAGCAGTGGATAACTTGCCAACTACCTCCATTAAGAGTCCTGCAAGGCCAGGGAATCAGCACCACAGTGGACAATTCAACAATCACTCAATGCATGATATTCTCCTCATATATATAAGCTCAGTCACTCAACCCACAACACTCATCTCACTACCACGCAACAGATATTAGACGAAAACCAAAATAAACAACACAATTTAGAACTCCCTTCACTCAACCCTCAACAACATCCCTAACCAAGGCCAGTTGACTACCTGCAAACAAATATAAATATATATAAAAGCTCAGACCACTCAACCCTCAACATAAACTGATCACACCAGCTCACCTAAATTTTGGCTCACTTACACTCAACACACATTCCCTAACAAAGGACCAGCTGGGAATCTGCGAAGACAACAGTTAGAAAGAAACTTTGAGGGCTCACACACTCAACCTTCAAAACTCTCTATGTCACTCACAGACCTATTTTAGGACTCATATCCCTCAACCCTCTTCCCTACAATGTACCAGCCAAACCTGCCACAACTAGATAACAAATACAGAGAAAATACAGAGAAGCCAACAGCAGACCTCAAATCCAGCAAATCTGCCAACCGATAGCAAGCTAATTAGTATCTAAACCAGATCAGAAATCACTCTGGCTAATGAGACCCCTGCCAGCTTCAGTGTACGTGTAAACAAAAACATTAGCCATTTGATTGTATAATAGAAGGAGGAAGTGACCACTCCTTTATATGCCAATCATTTGCCTGTTCAGCTTTAAACTTACTAACAGATAACAACCTGTGTCTGATCAGATTTTTAATCCTACACAACACAGAAATCTCATTTGACTTTTTTGATTGGAAAATTCTACAATTTCTTTCATGCCAAATACAATAGATGGAACAAGTTAGCACAAGTTTGTAAATAGTAGTGAACAAAGACTTGCCATGTGTATGACTAGAAAACCACGCAGAGCCTCTAATACTAAACATAACCATCATATCCAAGGTGCTGAGCCTATTCTGGAAGGCGAGCCAACCCACAGTGCTAACTCTAGGAATATGACACTTAAACCAAAGCAAAGTAGACCCATGAACCTTGGGACCCTAAGGCCTCCATTCATTCCAAGCTGACGTAATAGAGAATTCACCATCAGCAGAGGGTTGCCAAACAATCCTGTCCTCACTCAAACTAGATCTCAAACTCTCAGGGATACTTCTCTTAATCTCAAATTTAACTCCCAAGTCTAGCAACTAGGCCACCTCCACATAAGGCCATTGAAAATAGACCTTAGCTTGAGCTTGTATACCTGAATCATAAATAACCCTATCACTAAACTTCCTATGAAGAGGCCCCAAAGGATGCCAGTGGTCAACTTTGCTTCTAATGTGGTGAATCAACTAACCCCTAAGCTCCAGCATTTTCCTCCAAACCCAAGAAAAGTCACCGGGGACCTTCACATTCCAGAAGCACCTATCTTTCAAAAGATATGATTTAACCCATTGACACCACATAGATTGCTCACCACCAGCTAACAAAACCCAAACATGCTTAGACACAACAGCCTTATTCCAAATGCCAACAGCCTTAAACCCAAGCCCACCTTCATTTCTAGGGAGACAGAGATGACTCCAAGCCACTTTAGCACCAGACTTCTTTAAATCAGTGCCAGACCAAAAGAAAGCTCTAAGCAGAGCTTCAATCTCCTTTATGACCTTTTTTGGTAGGATAAACAGAGACGACCAACTTGCATAGAAAACATTATAGACTTAATGAGTTGGGCCCTCCCAGCAAACGATAAAGCCTTATTAGTCTATAACTGAATTCTCTTAACAATCCTAGAAGTCAGTTGAGAGCAATCTCTACGACTAAGCTTGGTAGAAGAGGCACACCAAGATACCTCATAGGTAAAGACCCCTCCTGGAACTCCATAATAGCAAGTAGATCATTCCTTAAATGACAATCCATTCTTGCAAAAAGCATGCGACTCTTGGAAGGACTAGGAGTAAGCCCAGAGAGGTCCTCAAACTCAATGAGAGCTTCCTTGATAAGGGAAATAGAATGACTATCATGCCTACAAAAAATCATAAGATCATCTGCAAAACACAGAAAAATCTAAAATTTAGTGTTAATGTGCTCTCATTTGTGGTTTAACACTTCTATGCTATATCTCATAAATGTTTTAGCTTTGTGATATTATATATGCTTATTTTGTGAACTTATTTTATCATGTCTTAGTTGTCTCACATTTAGCTTCGGTTAGCTCTGTTGTGACTATTCGTTGTTCTAACCGAAAACATAATGAATTTAAGAATGAGAAACTTAGTTGGGTGATAATGGGTTTTGTTACCTTGTGATGATCTAAAAAGATAATTGAAATGGTTGGTTTGATAATGAAATGATGGTGGGACGTGTTCCCATTGAGTTAAGTCTTCGCAAAGCGGTTGTAGCGTTAACCCTAAGATGGAACGGACATATTCAAACTCTATGTAGTGGTCTGATTTGGTGAGATATGATTGGGTCCAGATAGGACATTCAGGAAGACAAAACCTTTTTGATTTGGAGGGATAAGGATAGGTTTAGGGTGATAAAAAAAAATTTCTTTTGGTCGTCCCTTTTGAAGTCCATCAATTGTGCTGCACAATATATAATTGTTGAAGACATCTATGTTAAGGTCTGCAAAGCAACAAAAAGAGGAGTTCCAAATAGTCCAGTATTCAATCCTAGTGGTTGGGAGGACGGGTCTCTTTGAGGGACTCTAGTGGCCTTTAGTTTCATTTTTTAGCTAACTATTAACTTATATTGTTACTACCTAATTGTCACCCCTACTTGATGAAATGTTACTTATGTCTGTTATTGTATAGTTGTTGTTCATAACTGTTATTTTATTTCCTACGGTTTCTATACTTGTTCGTATTTTTTGAGGGGTGTAGAAAGTAGGTGTTTGGGTGTTCTTACTAGGTTTCACAGTTCACCTTGTTTTTAAATTGCCCTAGCATCCAATGCCATGTTCTGAAGAATTCACCGGCAAAGAAGACTTTGCAGAAGAGTGTAACAACGCCCGCGAGGGACCTCGGTGCTACAGTTCGGACTCCCCTATTTTTGTTTGTTGCGGTTCGTAATCTGAACCAAAGAGTCCAACTCCGGCAAATCGTTTTGAGAAAAACGGATTTTGAAAAGAAGTGCCAAACATGGACTGCTTTGCCAGATACAGAGTCGCCACCTAAATATTTATTTAAAATGGGAAATTTAGGAAACCCTGACTTGATGCCGAAGGCCACGTGTCCGTCATCACCAAAGTTGTCTTGGCTCGGGAGCTTGGGTACGATCGGGGAAGGTCAGCTATGAGCACCCCCTTTCGCCCGGTCTGAAGACTGGCCTCTACTAACCATGATATCCGACTTTGAAAACGTTATGTGTCCTTATTCCGGTTATTAGCCTAGAATTACTATGTTATGCGCACAGCAAACAAGTATAGACTAGATTGCCTAATTTGGAAATAAACATTACATATCCGTTCGTTTTGAAAATGCTTTGGAATTTGCTACTCGCAAGTAGGCTAAAACACGGATTTCAATGAGTTTTTCCAACTCAAGCAATCCAACCTCCACCCACAGGCATTCAAACAGTTTATCTCATATAAGCATTTAGCCACATGGTAATCATGTTGTCATGTTAACATCCACACGCATGCGAGATGCTAAAGCATAAATACTTACATCGTACTCCGTGCCAAAACAATAAACTAGTTAGCAAAAATGCATGCCCTAGTTCATGTTAAAATGACTAATGCATCGCAGGCAAGGGTGCAATCTAGAGTGGGCTCGGCTAACCCTAAAATGGCATGTGAAATGCGATCATTCGATACACGTATTCAAGTTAGATTCGAAGATACAATGCGGTTTGTATGATGTACCGAGCCCGGTGCATGTAAGACAAATGTATGGATGCACGCATGCATTGCATAAGGTATGCTAAAATAAACGTGCCCTAATCTACCATCATAAGCAGGTAAATAAAAGGGAAGAAAGAAGTGGGGGTTGGAAGACATACACACACTCACGCACACTTATTACAAATACGCCCTCACTCGGAGGGACCAAAAGAATATACAAATTAATTAACTACACAAGCTAATTAAATATTACAAATTGCCTAATTAGTTAACAAACTAATTAAACTAAGAAAAACAGTAAACCGCCTCAGGAGGAGAGCCAGATGCAGCGCATGCTTGGGACTTGCTCGGAATCGCACTGCCATGCATAGTCTGCCTCTGTTTTCCCTACTTTGCTCCTCTGAAATCGCCAAAGTCTCGTGAATGCCTCCTCGACATCGGGGATACCACCGGCTGAGTAGACTTACCACCGGCAGTAGGATGTGGTCATCGGCACAAAATTCATCCATCGGCTGATGATTTACTACCAGTCGGCAATGTATACTGCCGGTCGGCAAAGAATGCCTGTAGAACCTGCAACTCACAGCAGCAGAGGACAAAACTTGCATGGCAATACAATTCAAACAATGTATGCACCAATCATGCCCCTATCATGTTTGTGACTCAAAGGGCATGTGTCTCGATTCTCGACCACCAATCACGATTTCCATGCATGATGGTCCAAAGAACCAAGTTGTGCACTTTCATGTCAAATGAAATGCAAACCAAACAAACAAAACAAGGCCCAATTCCTATCAGCAAGTCAAGGAACAAGGCATGCATGCAAGCTGCAATGTAACCTAGGCATGCAAGCTAAGGATGCAACATGGCATGGCAAGACACTTATGCAAGCATACAAGAAAACATGGGGAAATGCAAACCAATGGAAAGGTGGACTTAAACATGATTTAGGCAACTCTAATTAGGCCTAAAATCAGTGGCCAAAACCATGGAAGTGAAGGCCAAAATGCGCACACACATGCAAGCACTCATGATTCAACACTTAGGCATATAAAGGCAACTCTTAAGCACACTTAAAGAGACCCAACAATAGACAAATAGCATGCAATGAAAAGCTTTAAAATCATGTCAAAATGTGGTGCCAAACCAACTCAAATAAGGCAAGCATAAGCATGCAAGCATGGTCCAAGTACTTGAAGCAAGGTAATAAAGCTTTGAAGCACATTTAGCATAACAAACATGGCATGCGTTAAACAACTAAAAACAGATTTTTAGCATGTTAAAACAAGGCCAAAGGACTACTTAGATGGAATCTAAGTGGCTCAAATATGAAGGCATGCATAAGTGCTCTTTCAAGAAGCATACAACACATGCTCAAGAGGCAACAAAGAGGCCACCAAGGCAAGCATACAAGCATGTCTTAGGGACTGAAATAACATGTTGGGTGGTCCCAAACCACTGAAATAATGCAAACGAGGCATGCTATACACTTACATACTTAAGGCCGACAAGCCCAAAAATGCAAAGAGGCTATATAATGCATGCTAGGGTCGACTCAAACAACCTAAGACAGACCTAAAGCATGGCAAAATAAGCACAAAAGCTTCACAAATCTAAGCCTAAAACATGCCAAAACAAAGGCTTATAACCTAAGGCATGTTAAGGGATCAAGGAGGCATTACATGGCAACTATACTAAACATGCATGGAGTACCAAAACCAACTTAAAACCATGTTATATTATGGCAATATAAGCATGAAAAACAACCAAGGCATGACCAATAAGCACTCAAACAAAGGCTCCCTTAAGAGACCAAAAATGGTCCCTTTCAAGGACAACAAGGAGAGGGGGTGGCCCTCCCCTTTTGGAGACTTCAAGGCACCATCCCCACCACTGAAATCCCTCAAGATTTCAGTGGTGAAGAGGCCCAAACACCAAAGTCTCGAAACTTGCACAAAATAACACAAAAATGGGGCCTTTCAAGGCCTATGGGTGGTCAAACACACCCAAACCACAAAACACTCTTAACAAACAATCAAGAGGGTTTAAAACAGAACTTTTATGTTATACACTAAACACAAAAACAGCTCTAAGATAGGTAGAAATAGGATGCAAAAATGGGGAATAAAAGGGAAGTTTCTTACCCTTGAAGACCACCTTCACAAATGATGCTCCAACAGCCCTTCTTGGCTTGAATCCACCTCCAAAACACTCAAACAAGCCTCCAAGGGTCTCAAGTCCAAGAGATGGTGTGTTAGTGTGTGTGTGTGAGCAAAAATGGCACAAAACACACACTTATAGAGATAGAAAATATATCTAACCCTAGCCCTAGAACTCAAGCTTTTCTAAAGCTGTCTAAAATGTCTAACAAGTGTCTAACCTTAATGCCAAGAGGAGACCCTCCTTCTCCTATATAGGCAATTCCCTCTTGTAAAGCTTACAAAACAAGCCATCCAAGAGGGAAATCCCTCCATACACGTGTATGGAGGGGAATGGGGTGGGTGCCAGCTATCACAGCTGGCACAAAATATCTACAAAAAGTAGATGAACAGTGGTCGGCCGCTCAAAATGGTCATTTTGACAAAATGGAGTGCCGACCGGTAACAAATAGTGCCGACCGGCAAAATATATTGCCGGTGGCAACAAAAACCAGCCGGTGGCCTCTAGCCACTGCCGGTGGTGTGTGGGAATGCCTCACAAGGCATTCCCGCCTCCAAGGCAAAACACAAGTGTTTGGTGCAAGACCGACATTAAAAGCCGAGTTCGGAGATCCCGAGGCAAGGCGCGAGCCGAGAACTCCGAACTCCAAACAAACATGTATATGGATAATCACCGAGTGTTCAAGCGGTGACGTCCAAGTCTTGAGGACGGTCAAAAATGGGGTGTCTACAAAGAGCTCGGGAGCTATGACGGGCATGAACTGATATCGGATTTTCAATCTCATTATTGTAATTTTATTTTACATTTAATTTGTAAAATTAGGGCTAGGTTATCTGTAAATATATTAAACTCTTATGTATTATTATTTATTTTTGGATGTGTAACCTTAGCAGAATCATGTATTTCTTTGTTATTATATCCCCTGATATTTTCAATTTTTTGGGTGTCACAAAATACCCATGTTCTTAAAAATAAATGGTTGAGCGATAATCATTTTGAAAAAGCAGTTCTAAATTTCTCATAAAAATGCTTTTAAGTAAAAAATTATCACATGTACTAAATAAAATATTTTATAGAACAATTTAATGGGTAAGGGAGAATTTTATCAAAAGTACATAACGCGCAAAACCACTCACCTGCCGCCAAGAAAGAACAACTGTAAACGCAACACACACACACAAAAAAAAATAAATCACTATTATCCTGAATTAAAGTACAAGTAAGGACTATTTAGTACAAGTCTATTTTAATATCAAAATTAGACTAAAATAACCTCAAAAACAATAATGCTAGGGGTCAGAAAGAATTTTTCAGGAAAGGCTTCATGAACGAGTTGGCAATAACCAACTCATTTTGGTGGACCCCCCCAATACATTATTAAAAAAGAAGAAAAAGAAGAAAAAGGAAAGAATATATTTTACCCAGACAGAGAAAGTTCTATGATTCTATATTTCTACAACAACACGCAGTCACATTAGTAGCAACGACAATCTCTAAAAATTAAAAAAAAAAAAAAAAAAAAAAACTTCTCTTTGTCTCACACTTTCGGCAATTGACGATTTTTACGCTGCCACTTTCATAATCTGAGTTTTTTTATCACGATTTTTGCTATGAGTTCTTGCAAGAACCCTATCTTCGATCACAAAGGTATGAAAATATAGCTGCTCTGTTATGGCAGTATGAAGATTTAGTAGCAGTTGCACTGTTTTTTCACTAATGGTTGTTGTTGTGTTGTGGTTTTGTTGCTGAGTTGTTGGTGTTGGATTAATTTTGAGTGGTTTTTTGCTTTTATCATGGTGGTTTGGTTGGTGCCTTTCCAACCTTGGTTTTGTGCTAGCAAAAGATTAGGCGCATATGGGAGTGCCAACCTAGTTCGGATTGTTATTGTGTCCTGTGACTGTCATAACCTAAACTCACCGCCATGGGTTTAGACTGTAACTAGCTAGTAATCCCAAATTACCCAGCCTCAAAAATAGAATTAATAGAATTTATAATACAATATACGAGGCCATAAGCGGAAGCAGAATATAAAAACTTGTCCATTGAGCTATGCATACAAGAAAATGCCAAAATAGACATGTTATATCTCACACCCAACAGAACATAAAAGATTTTGCATGTCCAAGACCATTCAGAAACTGGCAAACCAAAAACCAAGGTTTATATATAGATCTAGTCTTTCATGACCATCAAAAGTAAGCAAAAGAAAATCAAAATAAAACCCTCGTGCGTGAGGCAACCTTGGCTGACTCCAAAATCTCGATAACCTTTTCTAATCTCACTAAGGCCAGGGCTGGACATCCGATTGCTCACTTACAAACATACATATAAACGGAGTGAGCTGGAAACCCAATGAATAAACTCTAAGTAAAGGGGTTAAATAAATGAGTTCCATAACTTATCAGAGTAATTCAAAAGGTTCTTGTGATAACTGAAACTTGTTTAAAAAACATGTAATAGAAAATACAGTTACTAAACCTTTCATTATTTATCACATTGAGAAGTACCCGAAGGCCTTATTTTACTTATTGAAATGCCATACAGACCATTCATATTGAATGACTTTGTTTGGAACACACGTCTTGGTGACTCGTACAGAACATCACATTGGTGGCTTAGCAGAACATCATTCAGATGACTAATATAGAATGCGGAACATCACATTGATGGCTTAGACAGGATGCAAAACATCACATTGATGCCATATACAGAATGAGCTCATACAGAACGTCTTATACGTGTAGATTCCATACAGAACGATTGACATCGAGGTCATACAGAACAATCATTAAGATCGACATCATACAGAACGTTTACAATGGTTCATTGACCTTTGTCGAATGTCACTTGCGAATTATAGACAACATAGTGGTTACCGAATGGTCAAAGCACATTTTCATGTCATCGTTCATAAGGGAACTCATTCATTCTTAGCAAATCACATTTTTGGAATGCTTATCTCATTTTACACAATTCAGAGTTTTAGAGCATAGCTTAGTGCCTCAAAGTACTTGTTCAAAAATCTTGGACCATATCTCATTACTTATACAAAGTGTAGGTTTCATAGTTCATTACATAGCAAAACTACTTTCAAAGTAAATCATACTAAAATACTGCTATAAAGACATTACTCACCTCGAGTAGGTTGATGTGCTTCCACAATGTTCAAACCTACACAATTCACACATACACATATTGGAACACATTGTTTGAATCATATAATTCATCTTCTTTCTAATACAATCATTCATGTGGGTTTCTCACTTATTAGTTCCTTATTGAGTCACAATTCATGCTTAGAAATGCTCCAGAGAAGATGAAAACCAAGATATAAACACATAAAAACTTGTCAAGATATGCTAAAACAAGGGTCTTTGCTCGAGTGTAACTTTGGTCGCTCGAGCGGTCTGCAAAACTCTGCAAAAGTACTGGTTGCTCAATTTTTATGCTTGAGCCAACTTTCTGTCACTCGAGCCATGAGTGGTGCAAAACAGGGTTCGCTCAAGTTTTGCCGCTTGAGCCACCGTGCAATTGTTTGCAAAAATATTGAGAGCTTGTCAAGTTCACTCGAGCACACACTTGGTTGCTCGGGCGGTTTGCAAATTTTCTGGGTTTTCCAGATTGCTCTTTGAAGTTCAAAAATGCATCTCTCATGCCCAAAGCTTTCTTGGCTTACTAGAAGCATGTAGAATGTCACGACCCCATTCCGCCCCAAGTAGAATGGTGCCATGATGGCCAGTAATCCGAGATCACCAAAGGCCAACTTACAAAGATTCACACACAAACAGAGTATACATATGGGGCTTACATGTGCGGAAGCAATAATTTAATTCTAATTAGTCCATAAGAGCTGTGCATAAATCAAATGAAATGACATACATCATATCGAGGTCTTACAACTTGAATACAAATGAATAAATACATAACACATCTTGATCAAAAGGCTTCTCAAGCCGACATGTGCAAAATACAATGAATCACAAGCCAAGAAGCATAGTCTTCAAGATGCTATCAAAAGTATGAATCCAAAACATCATGCCAAACACATCTAGGCGTCACCGCCGTCCTGCTTATCACCTACATATATATATAGAGAGGGTGAGCTTGGATACTCAGTGAATGATATAATCAATAAAGGGGTTTACATGAATGATATCTGAAATCTTTATCAAGCCAAAACACATCGTATCTTGTACGAAATCAAAGGACAAATCTAGTTCATCTAAAAATCTTTCAAGTCTCAAGGGATGCTTACTAGCGTCAATAATACAAGGGATGACATAATCAAAGGTGCTACAAAAGTTTAGAGTCCCCTAGCACGTACGGACTTGTGCTACAAATGCTTATAGTCCCTTAGCACGTACGGACTTGTGCTACAAATGCTTATAGTCCCCTCGCACGTACGGACTTGTGCTACAAATGCTCATAGTCCCTTAGCACATACGGACTTGTGCTATAAATGCTTATAGTCCCTTAGCACGTACGGACTTGTGCTACAAATGCTTATAGTCCCTTAGCACGTACGGACTTGTCAAGAATGTTATCAAAACCAAAGCTAATACTTGATACACAAAATAGGGATAGTCATTCATGCTTAACAAATACTTTTCCAAAACAAGCAAGGCAAAGCTTTATCAAATGTCATAACATAGCTTTATTGAAAATACCACTCACATAGTTCTTCAAACGTCGAGGTCAAAGCAAGAGTCCAAGTCCTACAAACACATGGCAAAGTCTATTGAATGCACTTTCAAACAAGCTTAATAAGAATGCAAATGATCTCGATTCCTTTAAAACCAAGTCGGACCCAAAACAAAACACTGCTTTCATCTCGGAAAACATAATGGGCACTAATTGGTCTTGGCGAGGTCCCACACCTCCTTGCCGAGGTGTGGTCCCGATGGCCACATTCAGAGAAATAAAGTCGGGAAAATCTGGGTTTCCCTCTGCTGAAGAACATGAAGAACGTGAACATGAAAAACATGAATGCTCAATCACAACTTGTTATTACGAAATCTGGGATTTCATGAGATGTGTTCGAAAACATGGACCTGGGTACCCATATTTGAAGATCTTATGAAAACAAACACAAAAACATGAATCTTGATGCAAGCTTTCGGATCAAACAAGGCTTTTATTCAAGAACACATGAATAACACTTTCTCTTTCTAAAACCAAACTTTAAATTAATGCATGGCTTACAAATCCTGCTCGATCATGCAATGCAGGTAGATGAACAATAAGAACAACAAGAGTAGATCAAGATTCTAACCTCAAGACACGAATCTAATGGCTCAAGGTGTGAAGATCAAGCTTGGAAATCTATTCCCCCTCTAAGAACTCCTCATTCTTCTTCCTAGAGCCTCTCTCTCTAAAAGACAAGGATATGATACAAAATGATGTGTTTCTCAACAGCTCACTGACATAACCCTTTGCTGGAACACGTGGCATCGGCTGGTTGGCTCTTCTCAAAAAGGTGACTGAGTAAAAAGGCAAGATTATGACAAAGTGTGTTCAACAAGCAAGATGGTATAGGCACTCCGGCAAGTAATGATCTCGGCTAAGGACAAGGCTTCGGCAAGTAAGGTCTCAATGATCTCGGCTAGAAGGACAACACTTGACTTAGTCTGGTACACACCTCGCCTAGATGTGCCACACCCTCTAGGTCATACCAATCTAGGAACAAGATCACTAGGTGCAAGGGTAACATCTCGGCCTAGATAATACACATCTCGGCCTTGGTGATGAACACCTCGGCCTAGATGGTAACATCTCAGCCAATATGCCAAGGTGCGAGTGGAGGTTAACCAAAAGATTCCAAGATAGTCCTAGCTGTAAGAGGTTCAAAGGTATGACTTAGGCTTAGGATGACCTCGGCTAAACTCACACCAAGCAAGAAACAAAGCATGCAGTAACACTTGAGCAAAACAAAGACAAGATTTGAATGCAACCTTAACAAGACGAAATCATATAAATGCATGAGAGCATAACTAAGATGAAGTGAGGGTTGTTACATCCTACCCCCCTTAAAGAAGTTTGGTCCCCAAACTTGAGTTACCTTGATCCGAAAACAATTCCGGATATCAGACTTTCATCTCTTCTTCCATCTCCCATGTAGCATCCTTGCCGTAATGCTCCTTCTATTCGATTTTCACCATCGGTATCGACTTGTTCCTCAATTGTTTCACTTGTCTATCAATAATTCTCATTGGCTTCTCCTCATAGCCTAAATCTTCATTAACCCTAATCCTGGAATGATCAATCACATGCAATGGATCCCAAATATACCTCATCAACATCGAAATGTGAAACACATTGTGGACTTGACTTAGTTCTGGCGGTAGGGCAAGTCTGTAAGCAACTGGGTTAACTCTTTCAAGGATTTCAAATGGTCCAATATAACGAGGTGCTAACTTACCTTTCTTCCCAAACCTTGAAACTCCCTTCGTCAGCGAAATTTTCAGGAATACATGATCCCCAACTTCAAATTCTAACACTCTTCTCCTCTGGTCGGCGTAACTCTTTTGTCGGCTCTGAGCAGTCCTAATTCTTTGTCGGATAAGTTTAATCTTGTCAGTTGTCACTTGAATCAGTTCGGGATCGATTAAAGCTTTGTCTCCTACTTTGATCCAACATATCGGCGATCTGCACTTCCGTCCATACAGAGCCTCATACGGCGCCATGCCAGTGCTAGCTTGATAACTGTTGTTGTAAGCAAATTCTACCAATGGAAGATGCACTTCCCAACTTCCCTTGAAGTCCAACACACATAGTTTGAGCATATCTTCACGCGTCTGAATTGTCCTCTCTGTTTGCCCATTGGTCTGGGGGTGAAAAGCTATGCTAAACCTCAATTCGGTTCCCAAAGCTCCTTGTAGACTCTGCCAAAATCTGGAAATGAACTTCGGATCTCGGTCTGAAACAATGGACATCGGCACTTCGTGAAGTCTAACAATCTCGTTCATATACAATGAAGCAAGTCGATCAGCATTAAATGTAGTCTTAACAGGTAAAAAGTGTGCTGACTTGGTTAATCTATCAACTATAATCCAAATCGAATCCATACCCATTTGCGTCCTCGGCAACCCGATTACAAAATCCATGGAGATGTGTTCTTATTTCCACTTAGGAATTGACAAAGGTTGAAGAAGTCCTGCTGGTCTTCCATGTTCTGCTTTCACTTGTTGACAATATGGGCACTGAGATACGAACTCGGCTATTTCTCTTTTCATTCTTGGCCACCAGATGGTTTGTTTCACATCTTGGTATTTCCTGGATGAACGGCAAACTTGAAACCATGGGCCTCCTGTAAAATCTTCTTTTTCAACTCTGGGACGTCGGCTACGCACAATCTTCCTTCAAACTTGAGTACCTGATTCTGAATGGTATACCCTAACCTCGGCTTAGTGACAATCTCATCAATCACCTTTCTGAGGAATCTGTCTTCCATTTGTCTAGTCTTCACTTCCTCAATGATAGTCGGCTCCACTAAAATCATTGACAGATAAGCTGAATCCCCCACTAACTTCCTACTCAACGCGTCGGCCACTGAGTTTGCTTTACCTGGATGATACTGAATTTGCATGTCGTAATCTTTCAATAATTCAAGCCATCTTCTCTGCCTCATGTTTAACTCCTTCTGAGTGAATAAGTACTTCAAACTCTTGTGATCTGTGAAGACTTGGCAAGAAGCTCCATACAAGAAATGACGCCAAATCTTCAAAGCAAACACTACGGCTGCTAGTTCTAGATCATGGGTAGCATAATTCTTTTCATGAGGTTTCAATTGACGCAATGCATATGCTATGACTTTACCCCCTTGCATTAACACACATCCCAAACCCTTATAAGAAGCATCACTATAAATCTGGAATTCTGTGGACACGCCCCACGTGAGGGACTTATGCTGCCACAGTTCAGATTCGTTTATGTGTCACGGTTCTTAATCTGAACCAAGGAGTCCAAATCCGACAAATCGTTTTGAGAAAACAGATTTTTGAAAGAAGTGCCAAACATAGACTGCTTTGCTAGATACAGAGTCGCCACCTAAATATTTTTTTTAATGGGGAAATTTAGGAAACCCTGACTCGATGCCAAAGGCCACGCGTTCGTCATCACCAAAGTTGCTTCAGCTCGGGAGCTTGGGTATGATTGGGGAAGGTCATCTATGAGCACCCCCTCTCGCCCGATCCGAAGGTCGGCCTCTACTAACCATGATATCCTATTTTGAAAACGTTATGTGTTCTTATTCCGGTTATTAGTCTAGAATTACTATGTTGCGCGCACAGCAAACAAGTATAGACCAAATCGCCTAAATTGGAACAAAACATTTCATGTTTGTTTTGAAAATAGTTTGCTACTCGCAAGTAGGCTAAAATACAGATTTTGCCACCCTCAAGTGGGCTTTAGAAAAAGTGGTTTTGCCACTATCTAGTGGGCTTAAAACTCGCAGTTTTAATGCATTATTCCAATTTAGGTAATTCAACCTCCATCCACAGGCATTCAAGCAGTTATATCACATAAGCAGCTAGCCTCATGGTAATCATGCTATTATGGCAACACTCACACGCATGCGGTATGCTAAAGCCTAAAAGCTTACCTAGTACTCCAAGCCAAAATAGAAACTAGTTAGTAATCACATGCATGATCCTAGTTCATGTTAAGATGGCTAATGCAACACATGCAAAATGCAACTAAGATAGACTCGGCTAACCTAAACGTGGCACATGAGATGCTACAACTAACACGCATTCAATTTGGAATTGAGATACAAATGCAGTTAGAATGATGCGCCGAGCCCGGTGCATGCAAAACGAATGAATGGATGCAAACATGCTATCATATCAGATGCTAATTGAAACATGCCCTAGACTAACCATCATAAGCGGTAAATAAAAGGGAAGAAAGACGTGGGATTGGAAGACATGCATACACTCACACACACTTATTACATAATTGCCCTCACTCGGAGGGTCCAAATAAATATTACACAACCGGATAAATAATTATCTACTTAATTAATTATTACAGAACTCCTATTTAATTAACAAATTAAATATAGAATCAAAGTGGCCACTGCCCCCGCCTTAAAATGTTTGGATGATGCATGCTTGGCTTGCAATCGCCTAAACTCGCTGCCATAGCATTGTCGCCTCATATAATCGACTAGCTCCTCTAAAGATCGCACAAGTCTCGTAATAGGTTCTTCAGATACTTGGAACACCACCGACTAGGAGGAATTGCCACCGGCCATGGGAAATGGTCACCGGCCACTGATCAAGTTATCGGCCATTTATGGATGGCCGGTCGGCATTAGAGATGGCCGGCCGGCCAAAACTTTCGGCAGAAACTGGTTTTGACAGCAACAAAGGGCAAGCAGTGTATGGCATGGAATTTTTAAGCAAATGTAAGCATGGCCACACTCCCTATCATGCAATGGACTCAAGGAAGCATGACCCTCGACCCTCGGGCCATCAATTATGCATTTTTGATGCATGATGGCCTAAGAGGCCAAATTTCGCAATTCAATGTAAATGCATGCAACCAAAAAAGATGAATGCCAACACCCTATCATGTTGAGGTCAAGGGGATTGACGACCGAGGGTTGAGACGTGTTACATCACTTGGAGTATGAACACTTCTCAATCCTCATACTTGGTTTGACACCCCAAACCAAGCAAAATGTAATGCAATGTATGCAAGGTGGCTCAAGTATGCAACATGAGGCTAGTAGGTACAAAGCATGCCAAATGCGAAGTGACCTATCATACAAAATGCAATGTGATACATCCTATCGTACAATGTAAGCATGAAACCAAAGTAATGCAATACAATCATGCACTGATGGACCTAAAACACAAAGGCGACTCACCCACCCCCAAAACAGTGACAAAAGATGCCTAAAATGATGGATAAATACTCATGTAAGCATACACACCAATGGGCTCAAGACTAAGGCATAACAAAAGAGTATTCTACTACCACTACCCTAAGCAAACATGGCATAAGCTATACAACCAAAACAGAGTTTTAAGGCACCAAAATAAGCCCCAAAACCCAGTGATATGGCAGCCCAAAGGTTTAAACACATAAGCATGCACAATACTCATTTCAAGGCACAAAAGGACAGATCTTGAAAGCATGAAAGAGGTGATGAATGCAAGTATACAAGCATGGTTTGGGGACTGAAATGGCATGGAAAATGATTCCAAATTATTGAAATAGACCAACTAAGGCGTGTTTATGACTCACATACATAGGGCTCACAAGCCAAAATGCATAGCAACCATATCACACATGTCAAACATGACCAAATCAAGAACTCAAGCACGACAAAATATTGCTAAAACCTTCTTAGGACCAGACCAAAATCATGCTCAAATGATATGCTACAACATGATACACTTTAAGCCAAATGATGGGATTTCAAAACAAGTATATTATATGTGCAAAAGGCCAACAAATCAACATGAGGTAGAGATAAAATATGCTAAATGAATACCAAATAAGCTCTGAAATAAAACCAAACAAGACTAGGCATGCATGCTACCATATTGAGCCAAATATGCAAACAAGAGAGAGACCGAGGAAGAGGGTGTCCTCCCCATATGCAAGACTTCAATCCTTCTTCACCACTGAAAATCCACTGGATTTCAGTGGTGAAAAGGGCAATACACAAGAGTAACCAAAGCTTAACAAAGAGAGCACCAAAAGGGCCAAACAAGGCCTAGAAGGGGGAGGTCAACCCCAAACAACAAAATGTCCTTAACAAAAGATCTCAAGCATGCAAATACAAGACTTTTCTCAGTTATACACAAAGTCTAAAACAATAAGAAAGATAGGAAAAAGTCTAGTGCAAGATTGGGGAATCTAAAGTGAAAAGGTTACCCTTGAAGAACCCTTGATGAACAGCAAGTGCAGCCTCCTTCCTTTGATCAAAACCAGTCCAAAACCTCAAGAACAAACCCTCGAAGCCTCTCAAGGTCAAAGTATGGTGTAATGGTGTGTGTCTTAGTGCAAAACTAAGGTCAAAACACATTTTTAGGCTTCCAAACACACACAAAGGATGAGAGAGAGGGAGATATAGAGAGAAAAAGTATATGGCAGATATATATATGTGTATTGCTCTGGTTTTTGCTCAACCCTTAACAATGGAGGAGGAGGGCTCTTATATAGACAATGCAATGACTTGAAGCTTCTCAAAGAAGCTAAAAAAATGGGGGCAAGAGGGCAAGGCTTCCCGAGGAAGCCGATACCGCAAGCTTCTTGAGGAAGCTAAGACAAAGGTCCAAGCTTCCTCAAGAAGCTAGACCAAAAGGGTGCAAAAGGGGCAAAACAGCCACACTTATGCACGGGGGCAGGGTTAGTGCATTCCAGCCGGCACAACTGGCATGCACCATGCCTGAAAAAGGCAAAAAAGTGCTACCGGCCAGAAAAGGAGGCCACCGGCCAAATAGATGGCCGGCCGGCCACACTGAATGCCGACCGGCCAATGGTATACTTCACCAATGGCTGGTGCCCTCAAGCGATGGCCGGTGGGTTCCAGGGGTAGCTAACAAGTTACTCTGTGCCCTTAGAAACAAAAACACAAGTGTTTGGTGCAAAACCAAACACAGAACAGTCGAGTTGAGAGATCCTGAGGCAAGGCGCGTAGCCGAGACCTCCGGGAACTCAAAACGAAATAGAAACACGAGTAATCACCGAGTGTTCGAGCGGTGACATCCAAGTCTTGAGGACGGTCAAAAATGGGGTGTCTACAGTTGCCCCTCTTTGACAGAACTCGAAAGTCATAACAATGATGAGAGTGATTGTCAAAGTCCAAAGATGACCCATTTTTGACAAGGCGAAGACTTAGACAAGGCATACAAGCCGCAGATAAAGATATGCGCCCGAGGGCAGGGGCAGAATGCAA
Organism: Camellia lanceoleosa; assembly: GCA_025200525.1. Lineage (NCBI taxonomy): Eukaryota > Viridiplantae > Streptophyta > Magnoliopsida > Ericales > Theaceae > Camellia > Camellia lanceoleosa. The sequence continues at coordinate 120,018,291 of CM045762.1, read as the reverse complement.
GGCAATGCACAAAGCCGAACATAACTTATGATCATGCAAAGAAAGCTATAATGAAGCATAACATGCGACAGTTTTAAGCTAGCATACACAAATCCAACTGCACTACAATGTAGAGGGGATGTAAGAGAATTATGCAATTCTCGCTACGTTTCATGCGGAGAGTACAATACCTGTGCGGTTCGTCTAGTTGTGCCAGCCTCAAATGAACCGTACATATAATATCGTGCCTGCAAAAGAAAGTAACTTAACAAGTACAATATTGTTAGCAACATGCCCAATGTGCACATCAATGCAATTGAAAATGCGTGACGACGCAAAGCAAGTGGGAAGCATAACAATGCTGTGAGGGCGCAAACACATGTAAGTAAAGAACACGGGACAACGTGCGCAATGTGTGAAGATGTAGACACATGTAAATAAAGTATACGCGACAATGTATACAATGTGTATAAAATGAACTTGAACACATGTAAGTAAAGCAATGCACGTATGCATGCAATGTGTATAAAAAGGAACTTGAACACATGTAAGTAAAGTATAACGCGACAACGCATGCAATGTGTATAAAAGGAATTTGAACACATGTAAGTAAAGCATAACGCGACAACGCATGCAATGTGTATAAAAGGAACTTGAACACATGTAAGTAAAGCATAACGCGACAACGCATGCAATGTGTATAAAAGGAACTTGAACACATGTAAGTAAAGCATAACGCAACAACGCATGCAATGTGTATAAAAGGAATTTGAACACATCTAAGTAAAGCATAACGCGACAACGCATGCAATGTGTATAAAAGGAATTTGAACACATGTAAGTAAAGCATAACGCTGCAACGCATGCAATGTGCATAAAAAACTTGAAGCATGGTAAAGACAAGTTATTCATGATATTGAAATGCAGAGCATTGTGACATAGTATGATTGAAGTGATTCGTGGAGTTCACAAGATACATAAAGGATACGGGAAGGGATGTTCCTCGTACGTACGGAGCATCGCTCATAGCAGACACAACTTGAGGTCAACTCGGAGGTCTATGAATGTTCTGAAGGTGTACTTCCTTGCACTGCCTCGAGAAATGAAGATGCCAAACCATACAATTGATCCAAACAAGGGCGCGAGAGATGTATTGACCACAAGGGAGGGGCTACCGGTATCAACCCTGATACTTTGCTGCCTTGCTCCTTCTTTTTGCTTTACTTTCCTTTTTACTGGTAATTTAAGCACATTGCACTCCCTCAGGCAGGTTTTATTTAAAAAACTGCGTATTTTTGCAAAATACATGATGGAAATGAAACTGCTATTTTGTTCAAAATGTGTTGCATTTGTACGTTCTATGCATTGCATCGCATGGCATCACATAACAATGTGAATGAAATTCGTTTGAAAATAGAGCATTCGCATCGTAATAATCAGGTAGTGAACCAATCTACAACTCGATAAGCAATACAGAGAGACTCGACATAACCAACCAAGTGCGAGTACAACTCAATAAGCAAATCAAAGACTTAAAGAGAGTGAAATACAACTCGATAAGCAAATGTACAACAACTCGATAAGCAAAAAGGGTGTGACCCTGCAAGAATCGATCACCGGAGGACATCGGTAGAGGTCCCAACCACAATCCCTTAGCATGTCCAACTCATAAACAGCTCATGGAACAAGAAGAAGGGCCACCGGCCATGAGAAATGGCCATCGGCCAGCATCTTTGACCAATCGGACAAAAGTGGTGGTAGGTCGGCACTATATTTGGCCGGTCACAATAAATTGCCGTAACCAAAGACGTCGACATCCGCCCTCCACTCAACCTTATCTTCCACAAAAGGCCTCAGCTTCGTGGTTTTGCTCAGTTCAACACTGATTTGCTCCAAATGGAAGAGTTTCTTGCCCAAAATCTCACAACTTGGATTAACAACTTGGATGGCTCGGAAATCAATTTCCGGCTTCAAGATGAACGCACTATTCACTTTGAGTCATACTTCGCTGCACCTTCTGTTTCTCCATGCTGCAGCAAGGTTCTAGAATCCGGTAACACACATCTTTAGCTTTAGCGGGCAAGAGGTGTGTCCTACTTTCGAAGATTTCCAAGCTCTAATGGAGTCCGAGCACAACAAGGAAATCTTGCCCCAACTTCGCTTCAGCCACGCCCAAGCCTTAGGACAAATGTGTGGGTTCTCAATACCCGATGCTCGATCTTTGATTTATGACGGAATGCTGGATGTTCCGAGTTTGATTTGCCATTTTTCTGATGTCGGTGACCACAGCGACCGTCATTGGCAAGGTTTTCGGCAACACGCACTTTGTTTGTGCATGCTATCTCATTTCTTACTTGCCTCAAGCTCTGGAGGATCTAGTGTTCGGTTGATCGAGGTTGCCCAAGGTTTGAAGGAGGGTAAGATTTGCATCGCCATGACTCTATTTGAGACGTTGATGGGCTTGGATGCTTTCTATCATCGCGAAACGACCAAATTTGCGGGGAGGCCACTACTACTGCAGGTAAAGTTTCCCACCCAATATCTCATATGTATTGCTCACATCACTCGGCCCTCAAGCTCGGTTTTCTCACAAAACCCTTTTCTCACTTTTTCTCTCATCGTACATCTCTCTATTCTTCATTCTCTCATTTTCATCCTTTCCCAGGTGTGGTTGATGGACAAGTTACAGGTTGTGGACTCTTGCCCAACATACTCAGCTCGAGGTTACTTCTTTAGGCAATGCCTAGTCGATGCCCTTGATGAGGGTTGGTGGTTTGATTGGATGTGTAGCTTGTCTGCAGATCAAGATTGCTTGGCGGTGCCCTTAGCTCAATCTACCAAAGAATGGGCTATAGCATGACTCGCCAACCCGGATTCACCGATTGGCTTGACTCATCGTGGTGTTCTACTTCCCATTCCTTTCAAATACCAATTTGGTCATGATCAGACTTGTCCACCAGAGGGAATGGAGTATCCGGCTACATTCCTGATTAGAGGCGCATAGCTTGCCCGGTATATGACAGCATGGAGGACTAGGGAGCTCCTGGCCCCCGCTCCCACTTTCAGTTGCACTTTGTTTGGTGAGTGTGTAGATTGGCTCAACGAAGAGGCACAGATCGGACCTAGCTTGGCATCAGAGGTTTCGACCAGCTCTGGGAGGGGGCACAGGAACACCTGACTTACCTATGCCCCGGATTTATTGCTTTATTAGTACTCCCAAGTTTTTTTTTTGAATGTAATAAAAAGCAACTTCAATTTGTATGCAAGAGCAGGAGAACTCTGTATTGAAATCAATGAAATTGAAGGTTATGGTACTGAAAATTTCCTGTTTTGGTCCAGAAATGGTCTTAGTTGTAAAAAGATTAATCTGAACAAAGTCAGCTTTTATTAAAACTTTTCAAAACTATTTTCGATATGGATCTGAACTGGACACATCTGAGATCTGTCGCTGGGATGTACAACCCCGGATTCCAGCAACTGGAAAGTTGCCCCTAGTCTGAATGGTACCACGGCAAGGCACAGCACCGAAAAGTTGCCCCTAGCCTGAAAAGCACTGCACCAGAGATCATAACCGAACTCTTGAATGCTGAATAGACAAAGATGACTGAGCTGATCAAATGGACAAAGTTGATCAGGGAAAAGTTTATGGCTGAACTTCAGGATGAAGTTGCCTACGTATCCTAAAGATGGGAATCAAGCCTTACGTAGTTCAGGCTTGGGTTCACTCGAGTATTTTTACTCTCCTTTTGCGCTCTAACTTTTGCCAAGGCCGCCCTTTGCGGGTTTTTAACCTTGTGAGCTCAGTTTTTATAATTTCAAATTTTTCGTGCTCTAACTTTTGCCTAGGTCGCCCTTTCGGGTTTTCAGCCTAGCGAGCCTCTTAGGGGTAATATTTGTTCAACTTGTCCATGCTGATCGGTTGTGAGAACTCTAGGCCATCTAGGCCCATCAAAACGATAGCTCCACCCGACCAGATAGACTTAATGATGTAGGGACCAGTCCAATTAGGTCTGAACTTGCCCCTTGGGTCGTGGATGGGAGCTCGGTTGTCCTTGAGTACCAAATCTCCTTCCTTTAGATTCCTGGACTTAACTTTCTTGTTGAAAGCCCAGGCAATTCTGCGCTGATAACCTTGAACATGGTACAATGCTTTCAGTCTCCTCTCATCAAAGAGCATGAGTTCCTCAAACCTGCTTCACGCTAATCACTCAAATTTATTTGACACTCACCAATACTGCAATGACGGAACCTCAATCTCGATAGGTAGAATGGCCTCCATCCCATAAACCAATGAATATGAGTCGCCCAAAGAGAAGTTCTCGATTGAAGTCCCAGAGCCCCACAGAGCAAACGGCAACTTATCCGCCACCCAGAGGGTTTCCACCATCTTCGCAAGATGTGCTTGATGTTCTTGTTATGCCTCAACCGCTCCATTGGTTTGCGGCCGGTATGTGGATGACTTATGAAACGTCACATTATATTTCTCCAATAAGTCAATCACTTCCTTCTTGAAGTGGGAACCGTTGTCCGAAATAATCTCGTTTGAGACTCCATAATGATAGATGATGTTGTTTCTGATAAACTTCGCGACATGTGAAGCCTTCAACACCGCATAAGATTGGGCCTCGACCCACTTTGTAAAGTAATATATCGTGACCAGGATGAACTCATGCCCATTCGACCCCTTTGGAGTAACAACCCCGATCCCATCGATTCCCCAAACTGAAAATGGCCATGGCGAAGTCATGTTGTATAGTTTCGACGGTAGGATGTTCATGTGGTTTGTATGGATCTGACATTTGTGGCATCGCCGAACAAAGCCGATACAATCCTCCTCCATGGTAGACCAGTACTAACCCTGCCTGAGGATCTTCTGAGCCAACATTACCCCGTTCTTATGTGCACCACATTCTTCTCTATGGATGGCCTCCATCAGACGCTTCGACTCTTCAGCTTCTACACACAGCTTATGCATTCCCAGATGACATCTCTTATACAGCTTACCCCCGCAGATGATGAACTGAACGGCCATTCTTCTGATTGCCCTTTTATCCTTGGCATTTGTCCCTAGTGGATACGCCTCTTTCTCCAAGAAGTTCCAAATGTCGTAATACCAGGGGTTCTCATCTTGAACCTCATCTATAGCAACAATTGATTCATATGCTGGTGCAAACTTCTGGTCAATGATGACCGGACGCATTCGGACTCCAAACAGGATGTCTATCATGGAAGATAAAGTTGCTAGTGAATTTGCGAACCTGTTGTTCTCTCTTAGTAGATGAGCAAAGTTTAGTTTTTCAAACCGAGGAATTAACAAATCCAAGGTCCGATGGTACATTATCATCTTTTTGTCTTTGACTTTCCAATCTCCTTTTGATTGAGACACAACAAGGTTCGAGTCCCCAATGACGTCCAACCGTTTTGCCCCTAGTTCCAGGGCTGCTTCTAGACCGGCGATGCATGCCTCATATTCTGCTTCGTTGTTCGAGACTTTGAACCGGAGTTTGAATGCTAGAGGGATACGGGAATTGTCAGGTGTTATCAACAACACTCCTATCCCATACCCGTACTGGTTTGACGCTCCGTCAAAATACATCGTCCAAGTTTCATCTTCGATGTGCAAAATGGCCTCATCTGGGAATAAGTACTCAACTGCTTCACCCTCCTCTACTGGATGATCGGCTAAGAATTCTGCTACTGCTCTTCCTTTGACTGACTTACGTGTCACATACTTCAGATCAAATTCGGAAAGCAAAAGCAACCAACGAGCTAGCCTACCCGTAAGAGCCGGTTTCTCAAAAAGGTATTTGATGGGATCCAATCGTGAAACCAACATTACAGAGTGAGCTAACAGGTAGTGTCGCAGCTTCCTGGTAGCCCATACCAAAGCTAAACAAGCCTTCTCCAACGGTATGTAGCGAGTTTCATACTCCAACATCTTCTTACTCAGATAGTAGATGGCTCTTTCCACCTTGTCCTCTGATTCTTGTGCGAGCATACAGCCCATTGTAGTTTCAATCACTGAAAGGCACAATATCAACGGTCTTCCTGGTTCTGGCGGTGACAACACGGGTGGGTTCTGTAAGTATTTCTTGATCTGTTCAAAAGCGGCTTGGCATCGGCCGTCCCATTGAAATTTCTTTCCTTTCTTCAGGAGACCAAAAAGTGGTTCACAAGTCAAGGTTAATTTTGAGATAAACCGTCTTATGAATTGCACTTTACCCAGAAAGCCTCGCACCTCCTTTTCAGTCATTGGTGGTGGCATTTCTAGGATGGCCTTGATTTTGGAAGGGTCGACTTCGATGCCCCTTTGTGTAATTAGAAACTCTAGCATTTTCCCTGCTGTGACACCGAACGTACACTTCTGCGGATTTAACCGCAACCGAAATTCTCCGATCCTTTGGAAGAACTTTTGTAAGGCGGTGTAGTAGCCCTCTCTTTCTTTGGACTTGACAATCATGTCATCCACGTACACCTCCACCTCTTTGTGGATCATGTCGTGTAATATCGTGGTCGCGGCCCGTTGATATGTAGCTCCAGCATTCTTCAGCCCAAATGGCATCACTCTATAGCAGTAGGTCCCCCACGAGGTGGTGAAGGTAGTCTTTTCCCAGTCTTCAGGTGCCATCACTATCTGATTGTAGCCTGATAAGCCATCCATAAACGAAAGCAAAGCATGCCCCGCTATGAAATCCACCAAGTCATCAATATGTGGCAAGGAAAAGTCGTCCTTCGGACTAGCTCTGTTCAAATCCCTGAAATCCACGCATACTCGGATTCTGCCATCTTTCTTCGGCACTGGAACAATGTTGGCCAACCAAGTCGGGTATTCGGATACCAGCAGGAAGCCTGCATCGATTTGCTTGGTGACCTCTTCCTTAATCTTGATAGCCCAACAGACGGATCCTTCCGACTTTCGCTTGATGTGTCGAGCCTCGGGTCAAGAGGGATCCTGTCAGATAATCTCAGATCGATTCCAAGCATGTCTTCAGAGGACCACGCGAAAACATCTTTGAAATCTTTTAATAATGCGACTAAGCGCCGCTTCCTCCGAAGACAACGTGGACTCGATCCGACCACCATGGGTCCTTCTCAAGACTAATATTCATGAGTGATTTCATCAACTAAAGGTTTAACAAATCTTTCCTACTCTTGATCAATTAATCATTGCAAAACCGGCGAATTTTTTCCACGCCGCTTTTTGTCAAAATTTTGAAAGTCTTGATTCAAACAATAAATCAAAGGCACAAAAAAGTACTCAGAAACCACATCCATATCATTCTCATTATGTACTTCCAACCCGTCCAATTCTTCTGTTACAACAGACTCAAAAGAGAAAGAAAAAGACGACCTGGACAGATCAGGCATCCGGTTATCACCCAGTGAATACCGGACTAAACTCGCTTGAGCCGAACCCGATTCGACTCACAAGACTCGTGGAATCGATTCCGCCACTACCCGTCCCGATGTCGTTTGAAAAAATCCTCTTCAGATCGCTAAACGAGAGAGGGTGCGATGGATGCATCCAAAATAGTTGATGGTAGGCCCGCAACCGTTTCATTTCTGATCATGGACACCAAGAAGTCATCCCCCAAGCACTTCTGTTCGATCGGAGGATCTGAAAGTAGACATGCTAGTGCTACCCCATTTCAAGTTCGGTGTCCTCAAACTCCATTTCCCTGTTCTGCTCAACCTCAACCGTCGGGTCTGTCTGCTCTTTGGCAACATCATCCCCAGATAATTGTAGGTCAAAGAAAATCTCGAACCTCGGCACGCGCTTCCTTTCCGCGTTCAGCCACGGCTCTAGAAAGCCACATAATGGAAAGTCCTCCCCCTCCCGAACGAAGCGTCCGTTTAGGGTACCTTGGATGGGTCGGTGCATCAGCTCAAAAGGTTTCCCTATTTGTTTCACTCTAGCTCTCCCAGCCATCTCCTTTCCTTTCCTTTCCTTTCCTTACCCAATCCTCCTTGGTGGGCAAATAACCCAAGCCAAAGGTGTGTGGGTTGTGTGGCACTTCGGCCAATGTTGCAACACCCTTCCGGCCGCTCTTTCCTAATCCCATCCCGGGGATGTGTTGGAGCTTGTTCATGAGATATACTACTTGAGCACTAACATATATCCCCTCGTTAGCAGCCATGATGTCCCGTACAACCCGAGCCTTAGCCAGGGTAAAACCTGATATGAACATATCCTCCATACCGTGCTCAATTTCTAGAACAGGCGTAGATATCTCCAGTGGTGGATGAATCGATGAACTCCCAAAAACAATGGCTACTCCCTTCCCATGGGGGTATTTCACCATTTGATGTAAGGTAGAGGAAACTGCCTTTACCTGATGCAGCCACGGCCGCCCCAAAAGCAAGTTGAAAGTTGCAGGAACCTCTAAGACATGGAAATCTATCTCACGCTGTCCCGGCCCAACATTAGTCTGAATTTTCACCGTCCCCATGACCTCTCTACTCGTGTTGTCGTATGCCCGAATCACATGGGCTGTTGGTACAAAGTCCGCGATTTTCAAACCCATTGCATATGCTGTCCTTACCGGGCAGACGTTGATGGCGGATCCGGTATCAACAAGAACCACCGGTATCCATTTATTCCTACACTCCATAGAGATGTAGAGTGGTTTGTTATGGTTTGCCCCCTCAGGTGGCAATTCCTTGTCGAAAAAAGTCAATGTCAGGGTAGCTCCTCCCGGAAAGACTAATCCCACCAGCTGTTCTGGCGTGGTTTCTATCGAAAGCTTGGCCTTGTCCATGGCCGATAAGACAGCGTGTCTGTGCACCCGTGATGCCATAAGCAGTCCCCAGATGGAGATGTCTGCTTGTATCTTTTTTAACTATTTGAGCACAGCCTCCTCTTCAAGCTGTGTCTCCTTCTGTTTCTCAGTTTTCCTATCTTTTCCAGACGCCTCTGGTTGATCTAGGTGCAGGGGCTTGAAGTTCCGCCCGCTCATTGTCATATGGTCGACTTCTCCAATGTACCAGGTATCGTCGCGTTGGTTGTTCCCCCAATCTTCATCCATGTGGGCAAGACATAAATCATTGTCCTCCCACCACATTCCATCCGTGGCTGACAGACACCTGTCCGGCTCTGGTATGACTGTTCTCATACTCGCGGTACCTTCCATCCCTATGCTCGCAAAGATTCTTCGCTTCGTGCTCATAGCGCTTCAATCCCCACATGGGCCTTTGCCTTCCGATTCTCTTGGAATCTTCAAATCTTTCCAGCCCGATCAGGTCAATACAAATTGCTCAATAATTCCTCAGATCCAAAATGCTCCAACTCGGCAAAATTTTAACACCTGTTCTCCCATGATGTACTGCTTTCTCCGACCCTTCCGCCACATCGACCTTCTTGTTCTCGCTGCCCTCGCTCGTTGGAACTCTTCCTCCACATCCAGCTGATCATCCAGCCACCCAGCAGCCTCTGCCGATTCTCATAATCAAACCAGCTTGATCGTCAAGGCCCTCGGATCTTGGTCATCAGAAACTGGAGGTTGGTAAGGTCCTCTTCCACAGTCGTCAAGTTATCCGTCCTCTATCCCAAACCATCCCCTTGGATCGCACACAGCTCTACCTCCGTTGGCAATTCTACATCTAGACCATCCGGGCCTATTGACGAAATGTAGTCGCTCGAACTGTACACTTTCTCAACAGAACTCCCATATTTCTCAAACTCTGGCTCAACAACTCTCTTCTCCTCTGAAATCTCCCCTCTTCCGTCCTCGACAGTCACCACCATGGGCTTAGGTTGGGTTATAGAGATGTCCATCATGCACAAGTCGGTGCAATCAGGAAGGAGTACCTCCGGTTTAGGCAAATGGGAAGGAGTAATACAGATGCTAGGATCGTAAGACACGACCCCAGTTTGGATGAAGTTGATTCTTTTGGGAGGTGGAGCTTGGTTGTGTGTAAGGAGAGGGTTTGTTGTAACATTGGGTTTCTCGGGAGGCAGAATCACCCCGTTATCAATGAGATCTTGAATCTCATGACGTAATCGGTAGCACAGATCAATGTCATAACCGTGCTGTTGGTGGAATGCGCAATATTTGGCTGGATTGTGGGTAGGGGGAAGTTTTTCCGGTAATGGCCGCGGCTCTAGGGGCTTCAAGTGCCCTTTTCTGATTAAAACCCCCAGAGCTTTGGACAGGGGCATATACAGTGGAGCAAAGGTTCTTGTGTTTTTAGGTGGGTATTTGGCTATTTTTATATGGCTTCTGGATGCACCGGAGAATGGCGTAGTTGCCATGGTTCTTGGAGGGGGGTTGGTGGTGACCATGCTCACTTCAGAGGCTCTTGTAGTTGTAGTGCCGCTTGGCCTTGCATTGTTGCTGCGATTGAAAGTTCTTCGGGGTTGCTCCCGGTCATTATCAATTAAGCCTTACTTCAAGGCATCCTCAATCTGTACCCCCATCTCATGTAGATCAGAAAAAGTAGGGAAGGGGAGTACAATCATTTTTTGCATCAACTTCGGCTGAAGATTGCGCACAATCATCCAAATCTGGTCTTTGTTCGTGGGCCTCAGGGTCATCATCGAAGCCTTGGCCCTCCATCTGGTCACGAATTCTGAGAAGCTCTCTTTAGGCTCTTGCCTTGTCGTCTCAAGATCACGGGTCGTAATCTCGATCTGTGTATTATATGAGTATTGCGCAATGAAGGCCTCAGCCATCTCGTCCCAGTTTCTCTTGACGTCATCTTCTAATTTGGCATACCATATAGCCGCTACACCCGACAGGGTCTGGCCGAATAGAGACAGCTTCTACAGTCTGGTGAGGCCCATTGGCCTTAAGATATCTGAAAACAATCTCAGGTGCACCATGGGATCCCCGGATCCATCAAATCGGTCAATATGAGGCATTTTGAATTGCTACAAGGCCACAAACCGCATCGGTGTATCCATCTTCAATGTCAGGGATGGTCTTGACTCCCTGGGATCTCTTGAACAGCTTTTCAAGCTTGCTCAACTTCAGTGCTGTGGGATCTATCTTGAACTCAAAGGGAGAGTCTGGTAGGTTGGTGGGTATTTTGTATAACTGGGGGAATTTGGGGTAGGATCGGGGGCGGAGGTGGTCCTGTGGGAATGTCCGTATCATTCTGAACATTAGCTGCCTCCTCGAGGGTTGGAACTCCTGGTGGGGGAGGAGCTTGTTGCGAAGCAGATGCTCCGGCTTGCTGCTGTAGCCTCACGATTAACTCTACTTGTTCATTCATAACCGTGGCTTGCTGCTTGGTGAACTCCGTCGCTTGACAAAGATCTTGTCAGATTGTTTTCATACTCTCTTGAGCCGGCGCACCATCTCCTCTAAGCCGCCACACTGCTTCGCTCGTTGAATTACCGTATATATTCCTCTCAGGTGAAACAAAACCCCGATCCCTATCAGACTCAGTGGGGTAGATAAAGCCCTCGAATCGATCACGAATCGATGCCCTTCGCCTAATGCCTCCGCCTAGTAACCGGGGTAGAGAGTGGTACATCGTTGTCCGCCTATCGATCCTCGATCGATGGAGTCGACGACTCTAGTCCAGAGTGCTTGGGGAATATCTATCGGGTCAAGCAATCGTGCTCAACTACCTAGCAAGAAGATAAATAAAGCATATAAGGAAATATATAAATGCATAAATGGACAACAGAACGGTAAAATAAATACGCAAAGACACAGCTTGGGTATCACAACATCCTGCCAATAAGCTGAATACACTGTTCCTTAATCATTGATCACTGTTTCCAAATCGTTACCCCCAAGTCTCAACTGACACCAGAGAAAATCGATTCTAAAACACTGATGGCCACAGGCCTGATACTCAAACTTGCAAACTGATGTGTGTTCCTGTAGAGATACACTCTAAAAGCACATAGCAAGTAGAAGAGAGCCAAAACACCCCTATGTTGGGGTAGGGTTTCCCTGTCCTATTTTGTCAGGAGCTAGGGTTTCACTACGCACGCAGCGGTTTCAAACAACCTAACATCGAGTAGGCAACCTGTCCTAGCTTGGAATGGTCACTATGCATTCCGAATATGCACTAGGTCGAATAGTTGAAAAGGGTGCCCTGGTAAAATCGGGGTTTGTGTTCCCATACTGGCAGAGCTCGCAACCGATCAGCCTTATGGTACGCTTCTCGAAGCGAACCTCCGACAAACCGCTCAGGAATAGCAGATGGCCAACACGGTGTCCTAGGTGCACCAATGCACATGCAATGCAAAGAAACACATAAGCGTAGTCAAAACAGGATATCACGAGTTTGAGTCAAGCTCTCTAAAATCCCAAGCAGAGTCGCCAGAAACTGTGGATGCGCCCCGCATGAGGGACTTATGCTGCCACAGTTCAGACTCGTTTATGTGTCACGGTTCTTAATCTGAACCAAGGAGTCCAAATCCGGCAAATCGTTTTGAGAAAACAGATTTTTGAAAGAAGTGCCAAACATGGACTGCTTTGCCAGATACAGAGTCGCCACCTAAATATTTTTTTTTTAATGGGGGAATTTAGGAAACCCTGACTCGGTGTCAAAGGCCACGTGTTCGTCATCACCAAAGTTGCCTCGGCTCGGGAGCTTGGGTACGATTGGGGAAGGTCATCTATGAGCACCCCCTCTCGCCCGATCCGAATATCGGCCTCTACTAACCATGATATCCTATTTTGAAAACGTTATATGTTCTTATTGTGGTTATTAGCCTAGAATTACTATGTTGTGCGCACAGCAAACAAGTATAGACCAAATCGCCTAAATTGGAACAAAACATTTCATGTTTGTTTTGGAAATGGTTTGCTACTCGCAAGTAGGCTAAAATACAAATTTTGCCACCCTCAAGTGGGCTTTAGAAAAGGTGGTTTTGCCACTATGTAGTGGGCTTAAAACTCGCAGTTTTAATGCATTATTTCAATTTAGGTAATTCAACCTCCATCCACAGGCATTCAAGCAGTTATATCACATAAGCAGCTAGCCTCATGGTAATCATGCTATTATGGCAACACTCATACGCATGCGGTATGCTAAAGCCTAAAAGCTTACCTACTACTCCAAGCCAAAACAGAAACTAGTTAGTAATCACATGCATGATCCTAGTTCATGTTAAGATGGCTAATGCAACACATGCAAAATGCAACTAAGATAGACTCGGCTAACCTAAACGTGGCATATGAGATGCTACAACTAACACGCATTCAATTTGGAATTGAGATACAAATGCAGTTAGAATGATGCGCCGAGCCCGGTGCGTGCAAAACGATTGAATGGATGCAAACATGCTATCATACTGTATGCTAATTGAAACATACCCTAGACTAACCATCATAAGCGGGTAAATAAAAGGGAAGAAAGACGTGGGATTGGAAGACATGCATACACTCACACACACTTATTACATAATTGCCCTCACTCGGAGGGTCCAAATAAATATTACACAACCGGATAAATAATTATCTACTTAATTAATTATTACAGAACTCCTATTTAATTAACAAATTAAATACAAAATCAAAGTGGCCACTGCCCCCGCCTTAAAATGTTTGGATGATGCATGCTTGACTCGCACTACCCGGAAACTCACTGCCATAGCATTGTCGCCTGCTTACATCGACTAGCTCCTCAAGACCGCACAAGTCTCGTAATAGGTTCTTCAGATACTTTGGAACACCACCGGCTAGGAGGAATTGCCACTGGCCATGGGAAATGGTCACCGGCCACTGATGAAGTTATCGGCCATTTATGGATGGCCGGTCGGCACTAGAGATAGCCGGCTGGCCAAAACTTCCTGCAGAAACTGGTTTTGACAGCAACAGAGAGCAAGCAGTGTATGGCATGGAATTTTTAAGCAAATGTAAGCATGGCCACACTCCCTATCATGCAATGGACTCAAGGAAGCATAACCCTCGACCCTCGGGCCATCAATTATGCATTTTTGATGCATGATGGCCTAAGAGGCCAAATTTCGCAATTCAATGTAAATGCATGCAACCAAAAGAGATGAATGCCAACACCGTATCATGTTGAGGTCAAGGGGATTGATTTACTAAGGGTTGAGACGTGTTACATCACTTGGAGTATGAACACTTCTCAATCCTCATACTTTGTTTGACACCCCAAACCAAGCATAATGTAATGCAATGTATGCAAGGTGGCTCAAGTATGCAACATGAGGCTAATAGGTACAAAGCATGCCAAATGCGAAGTGACCTATCATACAAAATGCAATGTGATACATCCTATTGCACAATGTAAGCATGAAACCAAAGTACTACAATACAATCATGCACTGATGGACCTAAAACACAAAGGGGCAGACCTCAGCCCACCCCCAAAACAGTGACAAAAGATGCCTAAAATGATGGATAAATACTCATGTAAGCATGCACACCAATAGGCTCAAGACTAAGGCATAACAAAAGAGTATTCTACTACCACTACCCTAAGCAAACATGGCATAAGCTATACAACCAAAACAGAGTTTTATGGCACCAAAATAAGTCCCAAAACCCATTGATATGGCAGCCCCAAAGGTTTAAACACTTAAGCATGCACAATACTCATTTCAAGGCACAAAAGGACACATCTTCAAAGCATGAAAGAGGTGACGAATGCAAGCATACAAGCATGATTTGGGGATTGAAATGGCATGGAAAATGATTCTAAATTATTGAAATAGACCAACTAAGGCGTGTTTATGACTCACATACATAGGGCTCACAAGCCCAAATGCATAGCAACCATATCACACATGTCAAACTTGACCAAATCAGTAACCAACAGACCTCAAGCATGGCAAAATATTGCTAAAACCTTCTTAGGACCAGACCAAAATCATGCTCAAATGATATGCTACAACATGATACACTTTAAGCCAAATGATGGAATTTCAAAGCAAGTGTATTATATGTGCAAAAGGCCAACAAATCAACATGAGGTAGAGATAAAATATGCTAAATGAACACCAAATAAGCTCTGAAATAAAGCCAAACAAGACTAGGCGTGCATGCTACCATATTGAGCCAAATATGCAAACAAGAGAGAGACCAAGGGAGAGGGGTGTCCCTCCCCTATGCAAGACCTCAAAACCCCTTCTTCACTACTGAAAATCCACTGGATTTCAGTGGTGAAAAGGTCAATACACAAGAGTAACCAAAGCTTAACAAAAAGAGCACCAAAAGGGCCAAACAAGGCCTAGAAGGGGGAGGTCAACCCCAAACAACAAAATGTCCTTAATGAAAGATCTCAAGCATGCAAATACAAGACTTTTCTCAGTTATGCACAAAGTCTAAAACAATAAGTAAGATAGGCAAAAGTCTAGTGCAAGATTGGGGAATCTAAAGTGAAAAGGTTACCCTTGAAGAACCCTTGATGAACAGCAAGTGTAGCCTTCTTCCTTTGATCAAAACCAGTCCAAAACCTCAAGAACAAACCGTCAAAGCCTCTCAAGGTCGAAATATGGTGTAATGGTGTGTGTCTTAGTGCAAAACTAAGGTCAAAACATACTTTTAGGCTTCCAAACACACACAAAGGATGAGAGAGAGGGAGATATAGAGAGAGAAAGTATATGGCAGATATATGTATGTATATTGCTCTGGTTTTTGCTCAACCCTTAACAATGGAGGAGGAGGGGCTCTTATATAGATAATGCAAATGACTTGAAGCTTCTCAAAGAAGCTAAAAAAAAAAGGGAGCAAAGGGGGCAAGGGGGGCAAGGCTTCCTGAGGAAGTTGGGACAGCTGGAAAGCTTCTTGAGGAAGCTAAGACAAAGGTCCAAGCTTCCTCAAGAAGCTAGACCAAAAGGGTGCAAAAGGGGCAAAACAGCCACACTTATGCATGGGGGCAGGGTTAGTGCATTCCAGCCGGCACAGTTGGCATGCACCATGCCTGAAAAAGGCAAAAAAGTGCTACCGGCCAGAAAAGGAGGCCACCGGCCAAACAAATGGCCGACCGGCCACACTGAATGCCGACCGGCCAATGGTATACTTCACCAATGGCCGGTGGCCTCAAGCCACGGCCAGTGGGTTCCAGGGGTAGCTAACAAGTTACTCTGTACCCTTAGAAACAAAAACACAAGTGTTTGGTGCAAAACCAAACACAGAACAGTCGAGTTGAGAGATCCTAAGGCAAGGCACGTAGCCGAGACCTCCGGGAACTCAAAACGAAACAGAAACACAAGTAATCACCGAGTGTTCGAGCGGTGACATCCAAGTCTTGAGGACGGTCAAAAATGGGGTGTCTACAAATTTCTCATTACCTGTCGGCAGTACAAGAACTGGTGCTGTGACTAACCTCGTCTTTAGCTCCTAGAAGGCCGATTTCCTATCCTCAGTCCATTCATATGCCACTCCTTTCTGAGTTAGTTGCGTCAAAGGTACTGCAATCCTTGAAAAGTCCTTCACATATTTTTTGTAATAACCTGCCAAACCCAGAAAACTACTTAATCTTGACACATTAGTCGGCCTCGGCCAATTCACAATAGCTTCAACTTTGCTAGGATCAACCGAAATACCCTGTTTATTAATCACATGCCCCAAAAATGAAATGCTGGAAAGCCAAAAGTCGCACTCGCTAAACTTGGCGTACAATCTACTGTCCCTCAAAATCTGTAAGGCAAGTCTCAAATGCTTCTCATGCTTAACTTCGCTCTCAGAATAGATCAATATATCATCAATGAAGACAACCACAAATTCGTCTAGGTAGGGCTTAAAGACTCTGTTCATCAAGTCCGTGAATGCTGTGGGAGCTTTAGTCACTCCAAAAGGCATCACCAAAAATTCGTAGTGGCCATATCTTGTTCGAAAAGCAGTTTTCTCAACGTCCTCGGCCTTAACCTTCAACTGATGGTAGCCCAACCTGAGATCAACTTTTGAAAAGACTCGCGCTCCTTGTAATTGATCAAGCAGATCATCAATCCTCGGCAATGGATACTTGTTCTTAATGGTCACCTTGTTTAGTTCTCGGTAATCAATACAAAGATGAAGAGTACCATCCTTTTTCTTAACAAATAGGACTGGTGCTCCCCAAGGTGAAGTGCTCGGCCTAATGAAGCCCTTATCTAACAACTCTTGTAACTGCAGCTTCAACTCCTTAAGCTCAGCTGGGGCCATTCTATAAGGTGTTTTGGAGATAGGCTGGGTTCCCGACATGACGTCAACAATAAACTCTATTTCTCTATCGACAAAGCAACCAGGCAAGTCATTTGGAAAGACGTCAGGGAATTCCTTAACAACTGGGATGTCGGCCAATTTAACATTTCCACTCAGATTGTTTAGTATACTACATAAATAAACTTGACACCCTTTTTGAATCAATTTATAGGCCTTCATGGATGAGATCAAGTAAGGTGGGGATACTACTCCCTTGCCCTGGAATGTAACCTCGGCTAGGTTTGAGGATTTCAATGTGACACTTTTGGAGACGCAATTAATGGATGCATGATTCCCTACTAGCCAATCCATTCCCAATATGACATCAAAGTGGGTTATGTTCAATGGTATTAAATCAACAAATAATTCTACATTCTCAATCACAACAACACATGCCTTATAAACGGATGAAATAGTCATGGTTCTCCCAGATGGAGTAGATACAGATAACACATAATCAAGGGGTTCTTGTTCTCTATTTAACTTCTCGGCAAACTTAACAGATACAAATGAATGCGTAGAACCTGAATCAATCAATATGTATGCATCTTGAGAGCAAATTGGGAGTATACCTTACACTCATCAGACAAGATTCGAGTGTCTCCGGTACCAATGCAAAAACTCGCTTGCTTCATCTCAGGCCTTTACCGACGTTGTCATCGTCAGGCAGAGCCCGAAGTACTCCCATTTCTCTTTCCATAATTAACATTTGTCTTCGGACAGTCTTTCACAAGATGACCTACCTCACCACATTCAAAACAAGCTCCAAACGCCCAACGACAAACTCCAGAATGTGGCTTCCAGCAACTTGAACATGTCGGCCTAGTGCCACCTTCCTGTCTTGAGTTGCTTGAACTGCCTATGTTCGTCTTCTTCCTGGCATCAAATGCTCCTCGGCGATTGTCGAAATTTTGTCTCTTCTTCTGGCTCTCTCCGGAACTCTAATATCGGTTCAAGTTAGCTTCTACCAGGATGGCCTTGTCTAACACTCCGGCGTAAGTCGGCATGTTGAGCATGTTAACTCGATCCTGTATCGGTCCACGTAACCCACTTTCAAACTTCCTAGCTTTTCTGTATTCGTCATCGACCATGTGAGGTGTATATCTTGCCAACTCGGTAAAAGCACGGTCGTATTCCGCCACTGTCTTGTTTCCTTGTGTCAGAGTCTGGAACTCTGTGATCTTGCGGTCTCGAACACTAAGGGGAAAATGCTTGTTGTAGAACAACTCCAAAAATCTAGCCCAAGTCAAACTTGGGTTGCCTTCTCGGACCATCATCCACCATCTTCGTGCGTCGTCGTCCAACGTGAATGCTGCTAATGACACCTTCTGGGCGCTTGCCGGAAAAATCTCAAATAACTTCTCCATTTCCAAAACCCATGCCTCGGCCTTCATCGGCTCTATACCCCCTTGGAACCTCGGCGGTTTCATCTTTTTGAACTCCCTGATCAAGGCTATGGTGCTGTCCCCATATAAAGCTTGCTGTGGAGGCACTTGCGGCACTGGAAAAGGTAGAGGTGGGACTGCATGTCGGCCATTCGTCTGTTCGGCTTGGGTAGAGGTGGTACTAGCATCCTATGGCCTAGGCTGTCTTAACTCGCGGACCAAACCTTCGACCAACCTTTCTAGTCTGTCCAATCTGTCTTCAGAAAGATCTTGACCAACTGGAGGTCTACCCCTTCTCATGATGCTAGGAGTATGCAAAATGTGGCTTTAAAACAAAATGAGCAAATAAACATGTATGCAAGTAACAAGTAGTTATGCCGAGATGATGCACACTTTGTCAAGTAGCAAGCAATATGATGTGGTCCTAACATCATTCTAAGGGACATCCTATGCTCTTTAGGACTCAAAGCGTGTGAATAAACGTACTATAAGGAAACCGGGCTCTGATACCAATCTGTCACGACCCTATTCCGCCCCTAGTAGAATGGTGCCATGATGGCCAGTAATCTGAGATCACCAAAGGCCAACTTACAAAGATTCACACACAAACAGAGTATACATATGGGGCTTACATGTGCGGAAGCAATAATTAATTCTAATTAGTCCATAAGAGCTATGCATAAATCAAATGAAATGACATACATCATATCGAGGTCTTACAACTTGAATACAAATGAATAAGTACATAATACATCTTGATCAAAAGGCTTCTCAAGCTGACATGTGCAAAATACAATGAATCACAAGCCAAGAAGCATAGTCTTCAAGATGCTATCAAAAGTATGAATCCAAAACATCATGCCAAACACATCTAGCCGTCACCGCCATCCTGCTCATCACCTACATATATATATAAAGAGGGTGAGCTTGGATACTCAGTGAATGATATAATCAATAAAGGGGT
The DNA here is from genome assembly GCA_025200525.1 of Camellia lanceoleosa. Lineage (NCBI taxonomy): Eukaryota > Viridiplantae > Streptophyta > Magnoliopsida > Ericales > Theaceae > Camellia > Camellia lanceoleosa. The sequence continues at coordinate 119,998,849 of CM045762.1, read as the reverse complement.
TTGCATGAATGATATCCGAAATCTTTATCAAGCCAAAACACATCGTATCTTGTACGAAATCAAAGGACAAATCTAGTTCAGCTAAAAATCTTTCAAGTCTCAAGGGATGCTTACTAGCATCAATAATACAAGGGATGACATAATCAAAGGTGCTACAAAAGTTTAGAGTCCCCTAGCACGTACGGACTTGTGCTACAAATGCTTATAGTCCCTTAGCACGTATGGATTTGTGCTACAAATGCTTATAGTCCCCTAGCATGTACGGACTTGTGCTACAAATGCTTATAGTCCCTTAGCACATATGGACTTGTGCTACAAATGCTTATAGTCCCCTCGCACGTACGGACTTGTGCTACAAACGCTTATAGTCCCTTAGCACGTACGGACTTGTGCTACAAATGCTTATAGTCCCTTAGCACGTACGGACTTATGCTACAAATGCTTATAGTCCCTTAGCACGTACGGACTTGTCAAGAATGTTATCAAAACCAAAGCTAATACTTGATACACAAAATAGGGATAGTCATTCATGCTTAACAAATACGTTTCCAAAACAAGCAAGGCAAAGCTTTATCAAATGTCATAACATAGCTTTATTAAAAATACCACTCACATAGTTCTTCAAACGTCAGGGTCAAAGCAAGAGTCCAAGTCCTACAAACTCATGGCAAAGTCTATTGAATACACTTTTAAACAAGCTTAATAAGAATACAAATGATCTCGACATTCCTTCAAAACCAAGTCGGACCCAAAACAAAACACTGTTTCTCATCTCGGGAAAACATAATGGGCACCAACCAGGTCTTGGCCGAGGTCCCACACCTCCTTGCCGAGGTGTGGTCCCGATGGCCACATTCAGAGAAATGAAGTCGGGAAAATCTGGGTTCCCTCTGCTGAAGAACATGAAGAACATGAACATGAAAAACATAAATGCTCAATTACAACTTGTTATTACGAAATCTGAGATTTCATGAGATGAGTTCGAAAACATGGACCTGGGTACCCATACTTGAAGATCTTATGAAAACAAACACAAAAGCGTGAATCTTGATGCAAGCTTTCGGATCAAACAAGGCTTTTATTCAAGAACACATGAATAACACTTTCTCTTTCTAAAACCAAACTTTAAATCAATGCATGGCTTACAAATCATGCTCGATCATGCAATGCAGCTAGATGAACAATAAGAACCCTCTCTCTCTAAAAGACAAGGATATGATACAAAATGATGTGTTTCTCAACAGCTCATTGACTTAACCCTCTGTTGGGACACGTGGCATCGGCTAGTTGGCTCTTCTCAAAAAGATGACTGAGTGAAAAGACAAGACTATGACAAAGTGTGTTCAACAAGCAAGATGGTATAGGAACTCCGGCAGGTAATGATCTTGGCTAAGGACAAGGCTTCGGCAAGTAAGGTCTGAATGATCTCAGCTAGGAAGGACAACACTTGACTTAGTTGTGCCACACCTCGGCCTAGATGTGCCACACCTCGGCCTAGATGTGCCACACCTCGGTCTAGATGTGCCACACCTCGGCCTAGATGTGCCACACCTCGGTCTAGGTCATACCAATCCAGGAACAAGATCACTAGGTGCAAGGGTAACATCTCGGCCTAGATAATACGCATCTCGGCCTTGGTAATGAACACCTCGGCCTAGATAGTGACATCTCGGCCAATATGCCAAGGTGCGAGCGGAGGTTAACCAAAAGATTCCAAGATAGTCCTAGGTGTAAGAGGTTCAAAGGTGTGACTTAGGCTTAGGATGACCTCGTCTAAACTCACGCCAAGCAAGAAACAAAGCATGCAGTAACACTTGAGCAAAACAAAGACAAGATTTGAATGCAAGCTTAACAAGACGAAATCATATAAATGCATGAGAGCATGACTAAGATGAAGTGAGGGTTGTTACATAGAAACTCAACAATTTAGCTCATGCATGTAAAGCTTCTTCACATTCTTGACTTCTCATATCAAACTACAAACAAATGGTCAAATATAAACCATGAACTCAACTCTAAATCACAATATCTTCATGTATTGAGGGTTGAATTCTTACCTAGAGGCTTCAAACACAACAATTCTTGCACTAACTTGATCAAATCAAGCTAATCCTTCAATCTCTACACTTTCTCTCTCTAGAATATGAGCTCTCTCTCTCTCTCTATCTAGAGTTCTCCCTCAGATTTCTTGAACTCAAATGAAGAAGTAAAATGAGCTTAAATGAGCTTATGACACAAATATATAGTTGGAGTGGCTTAATACAACAATTAGCACATTAGACCAATTAAACACAACTTAATTAATTAATCTTAATCAATTTTTGATCAAACTTTCCATAAGGTTCTAAAAATTCCAATTAGTCTAATCATGTACTCAATTTTGGTTTTTGGCGCCATTAAGGCCTTCAATTTCATATTAAGAGCGGAAATCACAACAGATTTTCCTGTGATCAACAGATAGTTTTCAAATTGAACAGATATACTCAAATTAATCACATGGCACATATCTCAATTAATAAATAACATATAGTTAAATAATTAAAATCATTATATGCGTGTTGGGGTCATTACAGTGACGCTTGAGCACTTGCCTCTTTCTTGATGTATCACTTTGTAATTCATTTGTGTTCATTAATAAAACTTGTTTTGCTGATCGAAAAATAATTATGAAAATATGAGTCTTGTTTGTTTCATATACTTTATTTTTAATTTCTTTGTGCAGATTTGGATTGTCTTTTTATCAAATCTAGAATTTTTAAAATTTGGGTGTTTTTGTTAATTTGGAGCTTTTGTGATGAATTAATCATGAATTATTAACTGTAGATGTAGTTCTCTTTCAATCATTTTTTTGGATGTTTGTTTGAAGGCTAGATTAATGAAAATAAATTTTGTTGAATTTTTGGGGTGTTTGTTTGAAGGCAAAAAATTAGTTTGTTGATTTTTTTGAGCGTTTGCTTGAAGGCTAAATTAATGAAAAAATTAGTATTTATTTAGAGTCTAGATATAGTTCACAATTTCAATCAATTTGATTCACATGCATTGTTAAAGAAAGGCCAAACTAAATGAGAAAAAAATTGATTTATAATCAGTTACAGTCGATGTTTGTTTGAATTTGTAAAATATATGAATGTATGAATTTATATATGTTGAGAAATACTAAAGATTGATTCTCATAAATTTATAAAAGTTGAAAAATACTAGACAATTGATTCTCATGGAGCATGACCTCATAATGTTCATAATTGTTATGAGATAACAATGGTTTAATTTGATTCTGAATTTTTTGCTTAATTTTTTTTTCTAGATGTTCACATCAGCATCTACTGGTACTGGTGGAGATAGGGGTGAGACCATTGAGATGAGATTTAAAAGCAAAAAATGTAAATGCAGTGTCATTGTAGTAATTTGGATGACAAAGTCCGAGACGCCAAACAAATGAAGACTTTATCAGGCATGGTGTAATCTCGTAACAGTCAAACATATTAAACATGAAACTTAAAGAAGAGCAAGACAGACAGAGGTTTATAGCTACCAACACTCATGAAGTAGGGAACAATCCATTGAGTTTGAATATTGAAGGAATTGAATGTAATATTAATATCCTAAAAATGTTGATTTAGCACACTCTTGTATTTTGTGTTGCAATGGCAATAAAATGAGTATTGGAGAATATGACTAATGTCATTTCATATTCATGTTTGTATTTTAATGGAATGTCTTGTATTTTGAATTGTAATGATCATTGAAGAATGTGAAATTCCTTATTTTTGTCATGCTCTTATTGATATTGTTACTAGCAGCTCCTCGTTGACTTTTTATTTATCTTTAATGACAAACATAACCTGTTAATGGGCTTGGTTGAGATCACAAATTAAAGAACAAATGAAATTTATTCATAACAAAGAAAAAACATTCTTAATGGTAATTTACTCATAATGTGAAAAAATAATAATAATAATTCACATTTCATAATGAAAAAAAACTTCAACGTTCCATAATAAACTCTAATAATTGATAATGCTTCAATGTAATAGTTCAGTTATATAAGCCAACACCAAAATCATAGTACTTCAACAAACAAGTCTCTCAAAATGTAATATAAACATTCTCAATGAACTTTAAAAAAAAAAAAAAAGAAAAGAAAAGAAAAAAGTCAACAAATGTCCAAGCAACCCTGTCATGTAGACATTTTCAACTTCTACCATCTGTGTCCTCTTCTGGATTGTTAGCTTGTGATTATGCTATGTCATTCAACATTTTTGTGAAACTTGAATGTTCGAATATCAAAGATCGAGATGGATGATGATGCTGCTATGAAAAAAAATAAAATCTATTAAATTTTCATAAAGCCATGTAAATAAATACACACTAGAATATTACGTACTTGGTATGACAAGTTTTCTTGAAATACGTTTTGTTGCTCCAAACTTGGACCCAATATTTCAGATTCCTGCAATATAAGAAGCAATTAGACAATCCAACTATAAATAAATCATATAACTATAAAGTTGATGAATAAAATAAACCTCTTACATTCAGTTGAATACTCTCTTGTGTACCAAGATCAACAAATCCTATATTTGAAGGTGCACCAAACTCAGATTGCCGCAGAATATAAAATTTGAAAGTTAACAAAATAATTGCTTTTTTTTTTAATAGTAAATTAATTTATTCAAATAATTTTCAAACCTCTATACTTCCTTGGATGTTGATGGTCTTTGTCTTGGTCTTTGCTCCTTTCTTCTTCTAACAACTTTACCATAGACTGTTTCCTTTTACATCATGGCCTCCCCTTTTGATGTAAAACGACTGGATCAAGTATGGTTATACTCTCCTTTGACTTCAAAACACCATCTCCATAAGTGGTTGAATTATGATGATTACTCACAAAACTAGACTTATTATTTCCACCATCAATTTCAACTTTTTCTTTGAATTTCGCTTTTAGTTCAAGTAACTGTTCAACCACCATATCACACATATTTTCATAATCAGTTGCCAAATCAGCCACGTCATTGAAGACATTAAACATTTTATTGTACTGACTTGTTTCAAGCGACATTGAAGAGTTGATATAATTGATAATCACTTTACTATGGCACCTTTTCACATTTTTGTTCCATCTTCTTAAAATGTACTTGTCTGATATCTCATGAATCCTTCCTTTCATTAACACCACAATTTGATGCCTACACACTATTCCCCTAAACTCGAACAACCGACAACTACAATTTGTGTCAAAGAAGAAAAGCATGAAGAACTTGAAGAATTTCAACCTAAATCACCACTTTTGATCATCCTAAATCTTGTAGCTAACCTATCAATCACCTGAGATTAAGAAGAAATTAGAGTTAATTAGGTTAGTATGGAAGAAATGAAGAGAAAAGACAAGGAAGACTTAGGGTAATTGAAGAACAAGTAGAAGGTCTCAAATTCTTGCTAGTTTGATCTTCTTTTTAATGTTCTTAGCTGATAGGAAGTTCTATTCTCATGATTTCTCATAGCTTTTAATGATTTTGCATATTTAAATTCATGTTTTGAAGGAGGGAGAGGAAAAGGATTACAAAAGAATTGAAATGAAGCTAGGAAGTTAAAAATCTTGAAGTTTTGATATAGTTTTGATGATCTTATTCTTAAAAGAAGTTTATTTTTATGTTTCCTCATGTTTTTCAAGAGTTTTGGAAGCTCAAAATCATGTCTTCAAACCTTAGAAAAAAATGGGAGAATATGGAAAAATGAATGAATTTTCAGACTCAAACTAAGTATTCTGAAGCAGCCAATCCACTCTAGTGAATTTGAATTCCGCTCGAGTGGTTTGAACCCCAAAAATTGATTTTCGCTCCTGCTTAAACATGACCATGCAACCCCAAAAATCTGCCCGAGCGGATTTCCCCTGTTTTAACTAACTTCAAATAGGCATATCTCTTTTATCCGGACTCGATTTTAAGTGATTCTTGAGTCTAAATTCAAGTATTGGAAGTCTAGTTTTCAATAGTAGTGGTCTCACATCCAAATTCTAAGTACACAAAGAGATATGCTCAAATTAGTGAAGGTTGCTCATTTTCTCTCTAACCATTTCAAGTTAATTCCTCTCCTAACTTAGTTTCCTTTCATTTCTTGCTATTTCCTTAAACCTTAAATATGTAAACATGATATTTTCAATACAAAACATATGAAATTGGTGTAGGATACCTAAGGCTCTTCAATATGCATATTTGGTACATGTTTAACACTTGAAATTAAGATTAGAAGGATTAGGAAACATTAATTTAAGTCATGAACATTTAGGGCCATTCAAAGTACGTCTTTGGCACATGCTTTGTACTTGATTCACATCTAGAAGATACTTGAATTAAGCCTTGATTAGCATTAAACACTTGAGAGAAATTTAACGAAACATCTAACCAAGTTTAGGCACTCAGTTTGTCATGTTTGCACAAATAAGCTAGGTACTTCAATGCAACAACCAACACTTGAATTTAAGGGATTAAACAATGTGAATAAGAACTAAGAAGGCATTAAGTCACTTAGAAAGCTCTCACTAATCTAGAGGCATACAAGTTAAGTCATAGCTGTCACGATCCAAACCCGCCCTTATAGGTTTAGCATCGCAACCGGCCAGTAATCAAAAGATTACCGAAGGCCTCTGAACAAATTAACAAATTAAGGGGCTAGTTGAAGCAAATATCAAAATATAATTGTCCATAGAGCTGTGCAGGCTAATATAGGACATAAAATTTAAACTTATATTTACATATAATATGACGGTAGCCTTACATACAGAAGTAACATAAACTTGTCCAAACAAAAGAAAATAAAATAAAACTTAAAACTTGTTCATTAACTTGGTCACAGCATTGTCCACAAAAACTTGACCATAAAAAGACTTCCAGAACCTCCTCAGGAGGCGCACTGGTTGGCTAACAAATGGATCCAGACTGGAAGTCTCAAGCCTAGTCACGTGCCTGATCACCTACATATATAATATAAATAATGACCTAAAGCCCAGTGAATAATAACAGAGTAAAGGTTTTATAAATGATGTCCATAACAAATTTAGAAATTAGATTTCAGATCAGAAATGAATTCATATACACATTTAGACTTGTAAGCAGTCATACGTGGTACATCCATTAGCGCTAACAGATCGGATTGGTCATAAAGACCCATATACAGAGCATATGGTCATTAAGACCTATATTCACATGAGATGGTCATAAAGACCTACTTGCAGATCATATAGTTGATTATGCATAATCAGTTCCATGAATGGAACCCACTTGAAACTCTGGTATCATGTAACATATAACATATCACATGATGCTAAGGATACCACGATTACATTTCAGAAAGTTCGACAATCATTCATGGTTTACAAAATAGCATTTCAGAAAACAGATCGTATGATATCATTCAGAAAATACTTATAGTCAACATATATTTACAAAATTGTTACTCATAGATAGCTCCAAAAGCAGAATAGACAACTTAGACAGATAAAATAGACAGTTGCACGTGACCTACATAGACACATAACAGATATACATTGAAACACACGCTCTGTAAACACTTGTCTTGTTTTATTTCTTTCTAGGTGTGGTTCTAACCCTAATCCTCATTATTATAACTTAAACCATGGCTTAAGAATACCTAAGATGGAATGAGAATGTAAAAATGCACTTTAAAACACTTTGCAAAATGTTAGAAAATAAGGTAGTTCGCTCGAGCGAAGCTTTGGTTGCTCGAGCGGTCTGCAAAAGTATTGGGAGCTCTTATTTTACGCTCGAGCCAACTTCTTGGTCATTCGAGCTAAGACTGAAAATAAAGGGTGGTCGGTCGAGCCAACCATCAAACTCTGCAAAACTTCTAAGAGCTCGAATTTATGCTCGAGCGACAGTTTGGTCGCTCGAGCGATGCGACCAAATTTTGGAATTTCCAAATTGCTTTATAATGTTCAAAACTCAATTTCAAAGCTTTAATCTTGTTCATTTGGGCCAAAAACTTTAGAAACTACTTGGAAACTTGTAGTAAAACATGAAATGAAGATCAATTCACAAAATCAAGGCCCAAAAGCTTGACAATTCTTCAAAACCATGTTGAAACTATATATATAATCATATGCGTGTAATGATATGAATTCAAAGCTTCCAACACATGGATTCATGAAGTGAAAAGTGTGAAAACATGTTGACTTCTCAAACTTGAGCATAAAGAACACCATGCATATAATTATTTGGTGAAATTCAAACTCAAAACTTGGTGAATTATGCATACATGCGTGAAGTGTTATTCTTTCTTCTTCCTTAGCTCAATTCTCTTGTTTAATCACTTAAACTCCTTGAATTTACATTATTAATGGCTGAAACATAAAGGTAGGAGTTGATTACTCAACTAAAGTCTTGAATTAGCAAGAGTCCTAAGTTGTTCTTCCCAATTCCAAGTCTCTAGCTAAGATTCAAGCCAAATCCTCAATCTTCCTCTTAGATCTTTCCTTGCTCTTAAGTTGAACTCAATCTCTCTCTCTCTCTCTCTCTCTCTCTCTCTCTCTCTCTTTATGTTTTTGCTCTCAAGAATGAGTAGAACCTTCATTTGCTAAGTTTATATCATGTATTTATAAGTTGGATTAACTTAAACTAATTAAATGTGATTAGAGTTAATTTAACCTAACTTCATAATTAATTTATTATAATTATTAGATTTCGAATTGAATTCTAATTAAACTTACCATAAAGTTCCAAAAATTCTAAGTAACACATTGACCTAGTCAATTTCGTGTTCAGATGCCGATAAGGCCTTCAATTAACAGAACAAAACAGAATTCAGAACAGATATTCCTACGGCTAACAGATAGGAATGCAAAACACATACGAAATATACAATTAACATATAATCTCATTCTTAAAACTTAATTAGTGTTCTTAATTACAAATTAACGGCTGATTATAGATTGGGGTTGTCACAATAACCAAGCCTTGAACAATTTAGAAAAGAAGTTAGGAAACATTAAACAAGATTAGAACACTTGAATTAAGATTAAGACTTGCAAGTTGAATTGAATTTCAATGCTTGTTCTTATGTTGTGTAGGTTAAGCTTTGAAGAAGTTACACCCTTGTTCCCGGAGCCATTTGTGAGTAGTAATTCAGTAACGCTATGTTGTCAAATTATGTTTTCAATGCAAAACTCGATTATGTTTACAAGCTTTGGTATGTTTTGTTATAAATGAACATTCTATACTCTTTTATCATGTGCCTAGATGGCCTTCTTGGATCATGTCTCACAATTGGGGGAATATCCAATCATGTATTATGGCCGAGTTCATCTTGTTACGTTTAGCCAGTACCCGAGCTAGTTAAGCACCTTGTAATTCATGAAATGCTTTTCATTATATAATGTTTGCAAGTCAAGTATGTTTTGCCTTGTTCAAGTTATAGATATGAACAAGTTATGTTAAATGTTACATTTTTAAAAGCTCATGGATATTCATTCATTTGCCGCCTTACTTTATTACTATTCACTGGGTAATAGCTCACTCCTCTCCCTTATATATATATATATATATGTAGGTAATAAAGAGTTCAAGTCCAAGGAGAAGTTAATTAGAAGTTGGCTTTTTGTGGTTGTTCTGATTTGCAGAATTAAGACATATGTATTGTAATATGTTTGCTATTTATGTCTTGTAATAATGTAATGGTTCTAAAAAGAATGTAAGCTCTCATTTCATAGAGTTATGCACTGCTCTGAATGGATGTTATAAATGGGCTCAATATAATAGATAATGGCTTTTGCACAGCAGAAAAGGAATTTTGCCCCAATTATATTAAGAGTTCGTCTTGCTTTTGTCTTGTTAGGCCTTTGGTAGTGAAAGAAGGATCAAGCGGTATAGGGGTAATCAAGATCTAAGGGTTGTGTTTCCAACATGGCAGAGCCCACGATCGGCCAGCCTTTTGGCAAGCTTTTTAGGCAAGCCTCCGACAAACTGTCCAAGAATAGCAAATGGAAGACACAATGACTTAGAGTAACAATGCAGATGCAATGCAAAGAACATATATTCATAAATAAACTATCACATCATGAAGTTCAAGTCAAGTTGTCTAATTTCCCTAGCGGAGTCGCCAGAAACTGTAGCTTGCTTTTCGTGCAACTCTCGGATACGATTAGCCCTACAGTTCGGACTCCCCGTGGTTCTAAATTTGATTTCACAAAGTGAAATAGATAAACACAAATGAGTCCAAATCCGACAAATCTTTTGAAAAATCGATTTTGAATAAAAAAAAATGTCAAAAATGGACTGCATTGCTAGATTTTAGAGTCGCCACCTAAATATTTTTGGGAAATTTAAGAAACCCATCACTCCTGCCAAAGGCTACTTATCCGTCATCACCAATGTGTCTTGGCTTGGAAACTTAGGTATGAGAAGAGAAGGTCATGAATTGAGCACCCCACTCACTCGATACTCACTCGATCAAAGATTGGCCTCTACTAAACATGATGTGGTTTTTATTTACATTATGTGCTATCGTTCTGGTTATTATGCTATTTTTGTTATGTGATGCACACAAGTATAGGCCAATTCATAAAAGTTGGAGCACATTGATTTTATGTTTGTTTTGAAAAAGTGTTTTGAATACATGTCACTTGAAAAATTGAACTCTTATTTACATTAATCAAATTATTCCAACTTAAGTGAAAAGGCCTTCATCCACCGGCATTCGAACATGTATATCACTTAAGCACTTAGCCTCATGGAAAACATGCTTGACATGGCAACAATCGCATGCATGCAATATGCTAAAGCAATAAATGCTCACGCAGTACTCAATTGAGGCAAGCCAAAAGAAGTAAAATAGTTAGAAAAATGCATGCTCTAATATGAAAATGGCTAATGCAACACATACAAAATGTAAACTAATAGGCTCGATTTTATTAAATGACAAAATGTCAGGTGAATCAATTTGATAGTATGCGGTAACACACATATTCAAGGAAGTAATAAATGACAATGTTGTTAGAATGATGAACAAAACCTTATACATGCAAAAATGGATATTTACACATGGCAATGATATGAAATCAAAATATGACATACAACCATCATAAGCAAATAAATAAAAAGGAGAAAGAATGGAGGTTGGAAGACATACACAATATTACAATTTTGCCCTTGCGCGGGAGGGTCCGAATGTCCAAGTGCCCGAATTAACTAATTATTACAACATCAAATTACTTAACTAAACTAACTAGCTATTACAAATCGAATGAACAATAAATGAATAACTATCTAATTTATTACAACAATGATACCACAACAATAATATGAATAGCAATATTACAACAATAATATGAATAACAATATTAATGCAGAAGGATTGTATGCACGTCGATGAAGACGATTTTCAAAAACTGCTATGTATGCCCTCTGGGAAACTGCTCTATTTCACCCTCAGCCACTGCCATCTGTTTCAACCAAAAGTGTTCTGTTTACCAAACATTGGAGCTTAACCGGCCCCCAATGAGGCCCAGCCGGGTCCAAAAAAATCCCGTCGTGGCCTGTTTTGTTACAGAAAAATGTTTTTGTGCTCTGAGGTGAAAATAGTGCAGACATAGCCTTTCTGAGCCATGTTTGTCCCCGCTGCTCTTTTCTATCATGGAGAAACTCAAGAGAAGAGCGGGTTTGGTTCTGAAACTATCAATGGTCGCAAGTTGATTGCATGATGATTTCGGACATAATAGGAAAAAATATTAATGAACACAATGAAAGATACATCACCTCTCCCTTATATCATGATGTTAGTTCAAGAAGGGAGGTAGACACGCTTCAAGAATCATCAAACATCACGGGTTAGTATGTGATGACTTTAGAAGCGATGGATTCGGTATAACGTCCGACCGAATCCAACCAATTTTATTAATTTTCTTTATGTCGGTTGATCCAATTTTAAGTCAATTTTATTAACCCTTTTTTAACTTACCTTTCCATTTCTTTATCTTTTATTCCATTTTATCCAAAAGTGATCTTTAAGTCCATTGAGCCCAAAAGCAATGTAAATGAGCAAGTATCGACTTAACCTAAGAAATGAGCTTTTCAAACCCTTTTCTTCGGGGGAAATTACAAAAGAGGACTCAAACTCATTTACGAGCGATAACGGATTCGAAGTCAAACCTAAAGTGAGCGATAAGGACTAGTCAAACCCAAAAGAGGGATAATGACATAGCCAAACCCATGATGAGCGATAACGACTCTGAACCCAAACTCGATAACAAGCTATAATGAAGCCTTCTTTTGTGATTTCCAAGGGCCTAACTAGAAAGTTAGTCCCTTAGAGATAAAAAGGAGTGACAAACAAAAGGTTGTGTTTAACATAAGAGAGATGTAATACCTTGGTAATGAACCTCTGAAGAGATTAAACCATTAAGTATGGAAAGGCTCTTTCTTGTGTTTGAACAACACCCTTTTATTAAACACAACTCTTTAATAAAAAAAAATAAAGAATGGAGGGAGGTTGTAGAGATGATTATGCAAGATTGATTATTACAAAAGTGGGACTCTTTACAAGAAAACAAGATAAAGAAAACTATCAACTTGAATGACACGATGTCTAAGGCCTAAACAACCGAAGCCATAAGGACTAACAACACAACAAGCATAATCTATTTAAATGAATTAAACAACCCCTAAAATGTAAAAAATAGTAGCTAAAATCATGTTTGAAAGAGCACACAAGATAGCCAAAAACAAGGAGATACAAAGTTAGTAAGCAAGACTAAGAAGAGATGGCTAACCCCTCCACTTTTGGGACTTCTAAACCATATTTTCGAGCCCTTTTAAACTTTGAAAATCAATATGTAAACCAAAGAAAAGAGTTGGAAAACAAAGGGTATGAGTTATGGGATAAGGTGCAAGAAAAGGTGATAAGTCCCTCCACCTTCGGTAACTCTTTAACCCCAAGTTTCAACACTTGGAATGGATTTAAAATAGTATGAAAACACAAGAAAAGATAGAAAAATATTGAAATAAAAGCAAGGAAGAAGGTGGTAAGCTTATACCTCTTGAAGAGAGAAAGCTTTCGTTGTAAACCAAACTTGATCCTAGAGCACTCTCAAGGTTGAATTATGGTTCTCAAGTCTCAACCAAGGCTCCAAGTCCAAGCTCTAATGGTGTAGATGATGTATATATATAGTTCAAGGATGGTAGGCTAGCTCAAAGAGAACTTGCAAAGGAAGAAGGAGCTCTCAAAGGTCTTTTAAGTTCTTTGAAATTTTTCTAACCCTCAAAACAGAGATATGAGCCCATATTTATAGAATTTGAGACAAATAGGTCACAAATATCTTCAAAAATGAACAGCTGGCGGATTCCCGCCCAGAACAATGTTTATCGCCCAAAAGATATGGCCGGGCTCTAATGGCCATGGCTGGCCTCAAATACGAATGCAAATGGTTGAACTCGAGGGTTGCCTACGTATCCTTTTGCAAGGAATCAAACCAGCATAGTTGTGGAGCAAGATGCAAATGATATGCAGAAAGAATGCCTTTGAAAGTTGGACTTACACACCACACGAAGTTGGTTACTTTTGAAAACTCATGAGCATATAAAACAATGCGATAAGCAATAGTAATGTAACAACACAAATGAAAAGTTCCAAAACAAACCTAACCGTGCCCTGCACATACAGTAGTAAGCAATTAACAAGACGGTGCAACCGATAGACGTGTCTCTCTGTATTGCACACGGAGAGAAAGAGAAAATTTTAACCCAGATAAAGCAACTGCCTAACGTGTCTCACGTGAGAAGAGAAAGATGGTGTGAACAAACAAGCGCACTTGATGTTTTTAACTGAGTAAATCAACAGCCTAACCCGTTACACGCGAAAGGAGAAAAGATGGTGTGAACACCAGGCGCACCTGATGTTTTTAACCGAAGGAAGCAACTGCTTAGTGCGTCTCACGCGAAAGGAGCAAAGATGGTGTGAACACCAGGCGCACCTAATGTTTTTAACCGAGTAAATCAACTACCCAGAACGTCTCACGTGAAAGTAGGAAAGATTATGTGAACACTAGGCGCACTTGATGTTTTTAACTGAGTAAATCACCTACTTAGCGTGTCTCACGTGAAAGGAGGAAAGATAGTGTGAACACCAAGTGCCTCTGATGTTTTTAGCCAAGTAAATCACCTACCTAGCGCGTCTCATGCGAAATGAGAAAAGATGGTGTGAACACCAGGCGCACCAGATATTTTTAACTGAAGGAAGCAACTGCCTAGCACGTCTCACGTGAAAAGAGGAAAGATGGTGTGAACCACAGGCGCACCAAATGTTTTTATCTGAGTAAATCAACTGCCTAGCGCATCTCACGCAAAAAGAGGAAAGATGGTGTGAACACTAGGCGCACCTGATGTTTTTAACCGAAGGAAGCACAACCTGACATGTCTCACGCTAGAGGAGGAAAGATGGTGTGAACAACAGGCACACCTGATGTTTTTAACCAAGGAAAATCACAACCTAACGCGCCTTACACAAAATGAGGAAAGATGATGTGAACACCAGGCACACCTGATGTTTTTAATCGAGGAAAATCGCAACCTAACGCTTCTCATGCGAAATGAGGCAAGATGGTTCGAGGTTCAAGGCCCTCGAATCAGCGAAAGGGCAAACAAGTTTTCGGAACTTGATGCAATGAGGTTATCCCATCCTGGGAAGGCCTCGGAGAATGAAGCCCACAGAGATAACCCAAATCAAGGCACAAAGTTTAAACATGAGTTAAACAACTCAAAATGATGCACAAATCAAAGCGATGTACGAATATGGAATCAAATTCATCGATATTCTTTTGAAAATGGGCCTATTTTGGAAGTAACATAACTTAGATAAAAGATATAAAGAATTGAATGCAATTTTGGTACAAATTATGAAATAAACAACAAAACAAAGCAATAAAAGAACAAAACTCCTTCTTTCTTTTCTTCTATTCTCCTCTTCTATTCTTTTTTATTTTTCTTTTCTGTTTTGTTTTTCCTCTCTGTTGTTTTTGTTTTCTATTTTTTTTTCTCTTTCTTCTTATTCGTTTCTTTATTCTTCTCTTTTATTCTTTTTTATTTTTCTTTTTCCCTCTCTTTTTTTCCTTTTACTGTCCTTTTCTTTTACTCAGTTTTTTTTTTTTTTTTTTCACTTGTATTATTTTGAACTATGGCTCACCTGGGTGTAAAACAAGACTACCCATTCAATGAAATAAAAACAAAGAAACTGTGCTGCATTTAGAGTCGGCCAGGCCTCAATGAAGCACGGCCGAGCTCCAGCAGCCTCGGTTAGGTCACGACAGCGACAAGGGGTACTTCGGTAAAAACAGAACCCATGAGTGCTTAAAACACTCTTGGACCCTCATTTCACACACACTCATGCCCCGAAAACCCTCTTCATCTTTCTCTAGATTTTCCCTCTCTTCGCAATACCTATCGACCCTTGAAAATTTTTCCTTGAAAACATTTCCACCCCTCTACATTTTGAACCAATTAAAATTGGTTTTGGTTGAGTTTTAGGATTTCTCTTGGTTTTTCTTGGATTCTCACGTGTTTGCCTAAACTTTTCCTTTCCCCTCCTTGATTTTTCACTCTTTCTTTATTTTCTCTCTCCTAGGGTTTGGGTTTTTGGGATTTTTTGCTCAATCTCACATACTCACTCACTTTTCTTCATTTTCCTCAATTTCCCTCTATGGCTAGTGATGAGATCCCCATTCCAGACCATACCGTGGATATCGAAGCCATCTTTGGTGAGGACATGGAGGCAGAGGACATTCTCTCTCCTGTACCTGAGCCTGAGTTTCTCCCTCTTGCTGATAAGCCCTTTGTTTTGAACATTTTGAATCTTGTAAGCAAATCCTTTGTTGTCCTTTAATGCGAATATTGACAACATTCCCACGCCACAGGTGATAGCTAGGAGCATAGGCAGCTACGATGCTGTTTCCAGCCCCCAGTATTGGTATGAGAGGCTCCCTCCAAAGGTCCGCACACTAGTTGACGCCACCGACTTCGGGCCTTTCTGCTCAGGACTCAAACAAATGAAGGCCGAGCCGCTGCTATACGGGGCCCTAGTGGAAAGATGGCAGGACACCAGTGACTCTATCCACTTCTCATTGATCGGAGAGCTGACTCTGACCCCGTATGACTTTTCGATGCTCACAGGCTTGCGGATAAGGGTTGGTAACCTGATCTCATTCGATCTTGATACGACATAGTGGAAAGCTGCACAGTTTCATCTTTTAGAGGTGATCCTAGATACTGCCAGCCATGGGATGGTACGATACAGTTAGTTCTTGGACCACTTCTCCAGCCTTCAGCCAGCTACTCCATAGGAGATTGCTCAGTATACCTGCGAATTCCTTATGTATCTCATCGGTACTACCCTATTTGCGAATAGGGAAAATGGTGCATCTACCACGAGTGGTAGAGTATGACTGGGGCAGCGCCAGCCTAGCCACCCTGTACTGCTACATGAGTTCCCTATCCTACCAAAAGGTAGATTCACTTGGCGGTTACTGGAGAGTTTGGGAGGTACACCTCACACTTTCTTTTCTGTTTTGCTTTGCATTTCCCGCTTATATCTACTTCATTTGTTCATTTGGTTCCTCAACTTATTTTCCTTTTGTAGCTGTGGGTTCACACATACTTCACTTCCCTTGCCCCACTCCCAGTGCGGCCGATCGAGTTGTCTATGTCCTACCCCCGGTTTAAGCAACGCCGATGCATAGATCATGACTTTCCTTACTTTCGCCGCTTCTTTGACACCATCATCGCGGAGAGGGTAACAAAACTTGATACTAGTCTTTATCTTTTACTACTTTTACTATTTCTATACTGTTGTTTCCACCGAACGGGGGGATCAAGTAGATTCCTCTTAAGCATATCAAGGGGAGGGATCGCAGGTTGGTGGTTGCTCTCGGCATTGAGCTGGTATATATTTCCTCTATATTTTTGTCCACTGTGCTTTACTACTTTATTACAGTATGCTTTATCACTTTGTTCTATATTCTCAAATCCTTTCTTTTTTGCAGGTATCTGTGGGGTATGTTGATGACCTTCTCCGGACGATTGACCGATTACTTCTCATGGTGCGGAGGAGACAGACTGCTCTGGTCACTCACGGGATCAAGGTACACTTTGTCCATAGTCTACTATTGTTGCAATTTTGCCCACAATTCTATTGAGTCTATTTTGATATCTGTACTCTTTTCAACTTGAGCCGGCACCAGCTATACCTGTAGGACCTCCTCCAACTGGGAGAAGGAGATAAAGACGGAGCCCAGTGAGAGGTAGAGGATGGGCTGATCAGGGGAGGGATAGAGTGAGATAGTACTAGCCTTTTTCTGAGGCCACTTTTGACGAGTACACGACCCTCGAGGATGAGGGGGATGAGGTTGACATCCAGTCCAGCAGCCCTAGTGATGATAGCGACGCGTCTTCTCCACAGCTGAGGAAGAAGATGGCCAGGATGGGTTAATTCTTTTACTTTTCTTTTCTTTTGCTTCGTAGTTTGGAACTGTGTAGCTTCAAATAGACCTTTCATTTTTTTTTTGAAGACTTTTCTTTTGTTTTTGCTTTTGTAAAACAATGATCGGGATTGGACCCACCAGTTTATGAAAAAAAAAATTTGCAGATGATTTCTATTGCATAACAAATGTATAATGAGTGGTGAAACCATTGTATAACACTTCACAAGACTTTATAACTATAAACACTTGCTCTTGAATTCATTCTTGAATCGAATAACAAGCCTACAACCGGACAAAACACAAAATACAACTCGATAACAGGAAAATGAAATGAAAACAACCTAAAAATGCTAAAACACACTTGATGCAAATAAAGCAAGACTCAAAACACAACCACATTGAACCAATGCAATAGCCAGCCTTCTTCTACAATTGCTTTGGTTTGGGTAGTTATTTAGACCCAATCGGGTCCAAATAGACAAGGCCGGACCGCAATGAGGCATAGCCGGGTCCAAAAAGGCAGTCGGTTAGTATGATCCAGCTGTCATGCACTGCTCTTTCTCAAACTCTATAAAAGGTGCTCCCAAGCTATTTTTTGTCAGAATAGCAAATCTTTGATATTTTGCTCTCAAGATGGAGATTTTACTCAAAAATAGGCTCCGATACTGGATAGCCACTTTGGACGGCTCGAAAAAGGTGAATTTTCTTGATTTTGGCGTAAACACTCTTTTTCCTTTGAGCCGTACTTCGCTTTGTTTTCCATTCCTCCATGCCACTATTCGATGCTGGAATCCAGTTACACGTATGTTTTGCTTTGGATCAAAAGAAATGTGTCCAATGCTTGAAGAATTTCAAGCTTTAATAGAATCCCAGTGCGACAAAGAAATCATGCCGCAACCCCTTTTTGGCCATGCCCAGGCACTTGGACAAATGTGTGGGCATAATTTACATAAGGCTCGGTCCCTGGTTCATGATGGGGAGTTGGACATCCCAGGTTTGATTTATCGGTTTTCCACCATCGGAGACAAAGGTAACCTTCTGCGGCGAGGTTACCGCTAACACACCCTTTGTTTATGTTTACTCGCACACTTCCTACTTGCCCCTAATTACGGCGAACCCAACATCAAGTTAATTGAAGTGGTCCAATGTCTGAAAGAGGGTAAGAGTTGCATAAGTTTGGCACTGGCTAAGACTTTGATGGATTTAGACGATTTTCATCGGCGAGAGACTACTCGATTTGCAGGGAGTCCACTACTTCTCCAGGTATTGTTTCCTACCCTTTCTTATTTATACTCACATCATTCAACACTTATTCTCTATTTTTTCAATGCCCTTTCCTTAGTTTTCCCTCATTGTACATCTCTCTATTCTTTAATCTATCTTATTTCCATCCCTTCCCAGGTGTGGTTAATGGATAAGCTGAAAGTGGTGGACCGTCACCAATGGCTAGTGGACTTCCTTTCAGAGGGATGGTGGTGTGATTGAATGTGCAGCAGATCTACAGCTGACATAGCTTGCGTTGCCCCTGGCTCAATCTGACTAAGATGAGTTACAGCATATCCCGACAGCCAGGTATATAGTTGATTAGCCTCACGCATAGCGTGTTCTATTTCCCTTTCCGGACCAGACCTGTCCGAATGAGGGGGTGGAATACCCGGCTTCATTTCCGGTTCATGCCTCACACTTGCCCTGGTAACTCGTTGCTTGGAGAACAAGGGAGCTTATCTGTTGGCTTCAGTTACACCTTTTCTGGTGAGTGCTTTGCTTGGCTCGAGGAGGAGACATAGGTTGGGCCATCTTTGGCTGCAGAGTCTTCCACGAGTGCGAGTAGAGGACATAAAACCACCTGACTTATCTGTGCCCCTAGTTTTATTGCTCTGTTCTTTTTTCTTTTCTTTTTTTTTTTTTAAAGTTTTTGTGATGTAAAAGCAACTTTGATTTAATCAAAGAGTTAGAGAATGTACTCATGTTGAAATAAATGAAATTAAAGTTATGGACACTGAAACTTTCCCTTTTGGTCTCAAAATGGTCCGTGTTGTAAAAGGTAAAATTTTGAGAAAAATCAATTCATTAAAACTTTTCAAAACAACTTTCGGAGACAATCATTACCTGACACACATGGAATCAGTTCTTAAGATGTACAACCCCAAATTAGAAGATCATAATTGCCCGCAATTGCATTCATCATCACTGTTTTATCTTTGGAATTGTCCTTTCTACCTAATGGAGGTAACACAACCCAGAGAACGAATGATGGAAAAAGATGGCCCGATCAAACAAATGAGCAGGACAGTTGAGTTGGAGATGGTTATGGCCAAACTTCGGGATGAAGTTGCCTACATATCCCAAAGATGGGAATTAGGCCTTATGTAGTTTGGTTCGGGTTTACTCGAGTATTAACTCTCTCATTTTACGTTCTTACTTTTGCCAAAGTCACCCTTTAGGGTTTTCAACCTTGTGAGCTCAGTTTTTCTTTATTGCTATTTTTTCATGCTCACACTTTTGCCTAGGTCGCCTGTGGATGCGCCCCGCGTGAGGGTCTCACCCCACAGTTTGGCCTCAAATTGTCACGGTTCTTAATCTGAACCAAAGAGTCCAAATCCGGCAAATCGTTTTGAGAAAACAGATTGTTAGAAAAGAAATGCCAAACATGGACTGCTTTGCCAGATACAAAGTCGCCACCTAAATATTTTTAATGGGGGAACTTAGGAAACCCTGACTCGGTGCCAAAGGCCACGTGTCCGTCATCACCAAAGTTGCCTCGGCTCGAGAACTTGGGTACGATTGGGGAAGGTCAGCTATGAGCCCCCCCTCTCGCCCGATCTGAAGATCGGCCTCTACTAACCGTGATATCTTGTTTTGAAAACACTATGCATTCTTATTCCGGTTATTAGCCTAGATTTACTATGTTATGCGCACAGCAAACAAGTATAGATGAAATCGCCTAAATTGGAACAAAACATTTCATGTTTGTTTTGAAAATGGATTGCTACTTGCAAGTAGGCTAAAATGCAGATTTTGCCACCCTCAAGTGGGCTTTAGGAAAGATGATTTTGCCTCTATCTAGTGGGCTTTAAACTCGCAGTTTTAATGCATTATTCCAATTTAGGTCATTCAACCTCCATCCACAGGCATTCAAGCAGTTATATCACATAAGCAACTAGCCTCATGGTAATCATGCCGTCATGGCAACACTCACATGCATGCAAGGATGCTAAAGCAAAAGAACTTACAGAGCACTCCAAGCCAAAACAGAAACTTGTTAGTAATCGTATGCATGATCCTAGTTCATTTTCAAAATGGCTAATGTAACACATGCAAGGATGCGATCTAGACAGGCTCGGCTAATCTATAATGACATGTGAAATACTATGACTAGCACGTATTCAATTTGGAATTGAAGTACAAATGCAGTTAGAATGATACGCCGAGCCCGGTGCATGCAAAACGGATGAACGAATGCAAACATGCTATCATACTGTATGCTAATTTGAATATGAGAAACTAACCATCATAAGAGGGTAAATAAAAGGGAAGAAAGATGTGGGATTAGAAGACATGCACACACTCACACACGCTTATTACATAATTGCCCTCATTCGGAGGGTCCGAATAAATATTACACAACCGCATAAATAATTATCTACTTAACTAATTATTATAGAACTCCTATTTAATTAACAAATTAAATACAGAATTAAAGTGGCCGAAGCCCCCGCCTTAAAATGTTTGGATGATGCATGCTTGACTCGTACTGCCCAGAAACTCGCTA
Organism: Camellia lanceoleosa; assembly: GCA_025200525.1. NCBI lineage: Eukaryota > Viridiplantae > Streptophyta > Magnoliopsida > Ericales > Theaceae > Camellia > Camellia lanceoleosa. Next base: position 119,977,598 of record CM045762.1, on the reverse strand, counting down.
CCATAGCATTGCTGCCTCAGTTTACACTGGCCTAGCTCCTCTGAAGACTGCACAAGTCTTGGGTTAGGTCCTCTGCACACTGTGGAGCACCACCAGCTAGGAGTAATGGCCACCGGCTATGGGAAATGGTCACCGGCCTCTGATGAAGTTGTCGGCCATTTATGGATGGCCGGTCGGCACTAGAGATGGCCGGCCGGCCAAAACTTTCTGCAGAAACTGGTTTTGATAGCAATAGAGGGCATGCAGTGTATGGCATGGAATTTTTAAGCAAATGTAAGCATGGCCACACTCCCTATCATGCAATGAACTCCAGGGAGCATGGCCCTCGACCCTCGAGCCATCAATTGTGAATTTCGATGCATGATGGCCTAAGTGGCCAAGTTTGCAAGTTGATGTAAATGCATGCAACAAACAAATCAGTGCCAATACCCTATCATATTGATGTCAAGGGCATTGGCGACTGAGGATCGAGGCGCGTTACGTCACTTTGAGTACGAACGCACCTCAATTCCCATGTTTGGTTTGACACCCCAAACCAAACAATGCAATGTATGCATACAAATATGGCTCAAGTGTACAAAAGACTAAGTTACAAAACATGCCAAATGCAATGTAAGCTACTATGCAAGTGTGCAATGTGCCAAGCATGCAATGCTACAATACAACCTAGTTAGGCAACTAGGCAAAGTGGTAAACATGCAACAATGCATTGACTACAAGGATGCAACAAACATGCAATGTAATGAGTATACTACAAGATACAAATGCATGGACTTACACTAGGATGGAGGAACCTCAGCCACCTCCCCAAAACAGTGGCCAAAGTGCACTAAAAGGATGATGCCAATCATGCAAAATAAGCATGCAAACTAATGATCCTAAGACTAAGGCATGAAAGGTAACTTTCAAGGGCACTCACAAGATAACAAACATGGATGCTAGGCTAACATATTAAGCTCTGAAAATGCATGGAGGAAGATGCCAAATCAACCATGTCATGCAAGCAAGGCATGCAACAATAATCCAAACTTGAACCCAACCAAGAGGGGTCAAACCATGGCCATGTTAATCACACCCCAATGGACCAAAATGACCTAAAACAATCCTAGAGGACTCCAAAATAGGGCTGGAACATGCACGGGATAGGGCCAAAAACATGCTACGAAATGGGCATCAAAACAAAGGCGTTCAAGGTCACCAAAAGGGCATTACTCTACACCTGCCCCCACCAAACATGGCATGGACTTTCCAACCAAAAACAGAGTTTTAATGCTTCAAAATACACCCTAAAACCTACATGAATGGCAGCCCAAGGACTCAAACACATAGGCATGCACAAGGACTCAAACATGGAGCATAAGACCACATCTCTTCAAGGCATTGAAAGGATAACAAATGCAAGCATGTGAGCACAAAACATGGTCTGAAATGACATAATAAGTGAGTCTAAATCACTGAAATAGCCAAGGTAATGCATGCCAATGACTCACACACCCGATGCCAACATGCTAGAATGCAAAGAGACTATACAAAGCATGAAAGGCATGACCAAATCAACACCCAACAGACCTCAAGCATGGCAAAATGATGCTAGAACCTTCATGAAGTTAAGCTAGATCATGCAAGAATCATGGCCTAAATGCATGGCCTATTTCTAAGCAAAATGGAGAAATACAAGGCAAGTGCAATATGCATGCAAGGGGCCACAAATCTGACCAAAAACAGAGGTATATTATGACCAAACAACACCTAAAAACCTCTGAAATGGAGCCAAAGACAACTACTCATGCATGCTACCATTAGGAGCCACAAACATGCACAAATGAGAGACCAAGGGAGAGGGGTGTCCCTCCCCTATGAAAGACCTCAGAACCCCTTCTTTACCATTGAAAATCCACTGGATCTCAGTGGTGAGAAGCCCAATACACAAGAGTAACCAAAGCTTAACAAAAGAGCACAAAAAAAAGGCCAAAATAGGCCTAAGAGGGGGAGGTCGGCCCCAAACAACAAAATGACCTTAATGAAAGATCTTAAGCATGAAAATTAAAGACTTTTTTCAGTTATACACAAAGCTTAAATCAGCATGCAAGACAGGTCAAAAGCTAATGCAAGATTGGAGAAAATAAAGCAAAAGTGTTATCCTTGAAGAACACTTCAAGAACAGCAGGTCCAGCCACTCTCTTCTGACCAAAATCAGTCCAAAACCTCAAGAACAAACCCTCAATGTCTCTCAAAGTCAAAGTAAGGTGTAATGCTATGTGTTTTAGTGCAAAACTAAGAACAAACACACACTTTAGGCCATCAAACACACATAAAATGAAGAGAGAGTGGGAGATATAGAGAGAGAGAGGATGATATATATCAAATATATATGTGTATAGCTCTGGTTTTTTGCTCAACCAAGACAAAGGAGGGGAATGAGCTCTTATATAGACAATGCCAATGACTTGAAGCTTCTTAAAGAAGCTAAACAAAAAAAGGGGGCAAGGGGGACAAGGCTTCCTAAGGAAGCTGGGACAGCTGGTAAGCTTCTTGAGGAAGCTAAGACAAAGGTCCAAGCTTCCTCAAGAAGCTAGACCAAAATGGTGCAAAGAAGGCAAAACAGCCACACTTATGCACGGGGCAGAGTTAGTGCATTCCAGCTGGCACAGCTGGTATGCACTATGCCTGAAAAAGGAAAAAATGTGCTACCGGCCAGAAAAGGATGCCACCGGCCAAACAGATGGCCGGCCAACCACACTAAATGCCGATCGGCCAATGGTATATTTTACCAATGGCCGGTAGCCTCAAAACACGGCCGGTGGCCTCAAGCCACGGCTGATGGGTGCCAGGAGTAGCTAACAAGTTACTCTCTACCCCTAGAAGGAAAAACACAAGTGTTTGGTGCAAAACCAAACACAAAACAGTCGAGTTGAGAGATCATGAGGCAAGGCGCGTAGCCAAGACCTTCGTGAACTCAAAACGAAACACGAACATGGGTGATCACGAAGTGTTCAAGCGGTGACATCCAAGTCTTGAAGACGGTCAAAAATGGGGTGTCTACAGTTGCCCCTCTTTGACAGAACTCGAAAGTCATAACAATGACGGGAGTGAGTGTCAAAGCCCAGAGACGATCCATTTTTGACAAGGCCGAAGACTGAGACAAGCATACAAGCTATAGATAAGATGTGCACCCAAAGGCAGGGGCAAAATGCGACTGATAATGCAAGAAGCCGAGCATAACTTATGATCATGCAAAGAAAGCTGTAACGAAGCATAACAATGCAACATTTTTAAGCTAGCACACACCAAACTACGCTACAATGCCAAGAGAGTGTAAGAGAATCATGTAATTCTCGATACATTTCACGCGGAGAATATAATACCTGTTCGGTTCGTCTGGTCGTGCCAGCTTTAAATGAACCGTACATACAATATCGTGCCTAAAAAAGAAAGCAAACTTAACAGGTACAATATTGTTAGCAACATACATATCAATGCAATTGAAAGTGCGTGACGACGCAAACCAATTAGAACGCATAACAATGCGATTTGAAACAAACACAACAATGCTATGAAGGTGCAAACGCATGTAAGTAAAGAACACGGGACAACGTGCACAATGTGTGAAGATGTGGACACATGTAAGTAAAGTATACGCGACAACGTATGCAATGTGTATAAAAAGAACTTGAACACATATAAGTAAAGCAATACATGTATGCAATGCAATGTGTATAGAAACTTGAAATTGAACACATGTAAGTAAAGCACGCACATATGCACGCAATGTGTATAGAAAGTTGAAATTGAACACATGTAAGTAAAGCAATGCACGTATGCACGCAATGTGTATAGAAACTTGAAATTGAACACATGTAAGTAAGGTAATGCACGTATGCACGCAATGTGTATAGAAACTTGAAATTGAACACATGTAAGTAAAGCAATGCACGTATGCACACAATGTGTATAGAAACTTGAACTTAAACACATGTAAGTAAAGCACGCATGTATGCACGCAATGTGTATAGAAACTTCAAATTGAACACATGTAAGTAAGGCAATGCACGTATGCACGCAATGTGTATAGAAACTTGAAATATGGTAAAGACAAGTCATTCATGATATTGAAACGCAAAGTACTGTAACACAGTATAATTGAAGTGATTTGTGGAGTTCACAAGATACAAAAAGGATACGGGAAGGGGTATTCCTCGCGCGTACGGAGCATCGCTCAAAGAGGACACGGCCTGAGGTCGACTCGAAGGTCTACTAATTGTTTCAAAAGTGCGCTTTCTTGCACTGTCTTGAGTAACGACGGTGCCAAACCATATAGTTGATCCAAATAAGGACGTGAGAGGTGCATCGACCTCAAGAGAGGGGGGGCCATCAGCATCAACCTCGATATCCCGCTGCCTTGCTCCTTCTTTTGCTTTACTTTTCCTTTTTACTGGTAGTTTAAGCACATTGCACTGCCTCAGGTAGGTTTTAAAAAAAAAACTGCGTATTTTTGCAAAATACATGATGGGAATGGAACTGCTATTTTGTTCAAAATATGATACATTTGCATGTTCTATGCATCGCATCACATTGCATCACACAACATTGTGAATGAAATTCGTTTGAAAATAGAGCATTCGCATCGTAATAATTAGGTAGTGAACTAATCTACAACTCGATAAGCAAAACAGAGAGAATTGACATAACCAACCAAGTGCGAGTACAACTCGATAAGCAAATCAAAGACTTAAAGAGAGTGAAATACAACTCGATAAGCAAATGTACATCAACTCGATAAGCAAATAGGCGTGACTCCACAAGAATCGATCACCAGAGGGCATTAGAAGTGGTGGCATTCCCCAATCCTCAGCATAAACAGCTCAGAGAACAAGGAGGAAGACCACCTGCCAGGGGTAGAAGACATCGGCCATGAGAAATGGCCATCGGCCAGAAACTTTGATCAATCGACCAAAAGTGGTAGTTGATCGGCACTATATTTGGCCGATCGACCATGAATTGCCAAAACTAGTAGAATGCTGACATCTGTCATCCACTCAACCGTATTTTCTACAAAAAGGCCTCAGCTTCGTGGTTCTTCTCAATTCAACACTGATTTGCCCCAAATGGAAACGCTTCTTGCCCAAAATCTCACAACTTGGATTAACGACTTGGATGGCTCGGAAAAGCTGAATTTCCAGGGCTTCGGCATAAACGCACTATTCACTTTGGGTCGTACCCCGCTACACCTTCCGTTTCTCCATGCCGCGGCAAAGTTTTGGAATCCGGTGACACATGTTTTTAGCTTCGGCGGGCAAGAGGTATGTCCTACCTTTGAAGATTTTCAAGCTTTAATGGAGTCCGAGCACAACGAAGAGATCCTGCCCCAACTTCGTTTTGGCCATGCCCAAGCCTTAGGACAAATGTGTGGGCTCTCAATACCCGACGCTCGATCATTGATTTGTGGCGGAATGCTGGATATTCCAAGTTTGATTTGCCGTTTTTCTGATGCCAGTGACCGCGGCAACCATCATTGGCAAGGTTTTCGGCGGCACGCCCTTTGTTTGTGCATGCTATCTTATTTCCTGTTTGCCACAGGCTCCAAAGGATCTAGTGTTCGATTGATCGAGGTTGCCGAAGGCTTGAAGGAGGGCAAGAGCTACATTGCCATGACTCTGGCTGAGACGTTGATGGGCTTGGACGCCTTTTATCGTCGAGAGACGACTAGATTTGCGGGTAGTCCACTACTGCTGCAGGTAATATTTCCCACCCAATCTCACATATGTATTACTTACATCACTCGGCCCTCAAGCTTGATTTTTCTCACAAAACCCTTTTCTCACTTTTCTTTCATCTTACATCTCTCTATTCTTTATTCTCTCATTTTTCATCCCTCTCCAGGCATGGTTGATGGATAAATTGCAGATTGTGGACTCTTGCCCAGCCTACTCAGCTCGCGGGTATTTCTTTCGCCAACGCCTAGTCGATGCCCTTGGTGAGGGATGGTGGTTCGACTGGATGTGCAATTTGTCTGCAGATCGCATTGCCTGGCGTTGTCCTTGGCTCAATCTCCCAGCAATGAGCTATAGCATGTCCCGGTAGACCGGGATCCAGTTGATTGGTCTGACCCACTGTGTGTTCTACTTTCCATTCCGGTTCCAATGCCAGTTTGGTCACGATCAGACTTGCCCGCCAGAGGGGATAGAGTATCCTGCCGCATTCCCTGTTCGAGGCGCACAGCTTGCCCGGTATGCCACAGCATGGAGGACTAGAGAGCTCCTAGCCCCCGCTCCCACTTTCAGTTGCACTTTGTCTGACGAGTGCTTGGATTGGCTCAATGAAGAGGCACAGATTGGGCCCAGCTTGGCATTAGAGGCTTCGACCAGCTCTGGGAGGGGGCGCAAGGACACCTGACTTATCTATGCCCCGGATTTATTGCTTTATCAGTACTTTCAAGTTTTCATTATGAATATAATAAAAAGCAACTTCAATTTATATGCAAGGGCAGGAGAACTCTGTTTTGAAATCAATGAAATTGAAGGTTGTGGGTACTGAAAATTTTCCGCTTTGGTCCAAAAATGGTCTAAGTTGTAAAAAGATTAATCTGAACAAAGTCAGCTTTTATTAAAACTTTTCAAAACTATTTTCGATATGGATCAGAATTGGACACGCCCGAGATCACATCGAGATGCACAACCTCGATCTCGACAATCGAAAGTTGCCCCTAGTCCTAATAGTACAAGAAGATCAACAAAGAACGAAAAGTTGCCCCTAGTCTGAAAAAGCACTGCACCGGAGATCATAATCGAACTCTTCAACACTGAATAGACTAAGATGACCGAGATGATCAAATGGACAAAGTTGATCGTGGAAAAAGCTTATGGCTGAACTTCAGGAAGAAGTTGCCTACGTATCCCAAAGAAGGGAATCAAGCCTTACATAGTTCAGGCTTAGGTTCACTCGAGTATTTTCACTCTCCTTTTGCGCTCTAACTTTTGCCAAGGCCGCCCTTTGCGGGTTTTCAACCTTGCGAGCTCAGTTTTTTATAATTTCAAATTTTTCGTGCTCTAACTTTTGCCTAGGTCACCCTTTCGGGTTTTTGGCCTAGCGAGCCTCTCAGGGATAATATTTCTTCAACTTGTCCATGTTGATCGGTTGTGAGAACTCTAGGCTATCTAGGTCCATCAAAACGACAGCTCCACCTGACCAGATAGACTTAATGATGTAGGAACCAGTCCAATTGGGTCTGAACTTGCCCCTCGGGTCGTGGATGGGAGCTCAGTTGTCCTTGAGTACCAAATCTCCTTCTTTTAGATTCCTGGACTTAACTTTCTTGTTGAAAGCCCTGGCAATTCTGCACTGATAACCTTGAACATGGTACAGTGCTTTCAGTCTCCTTTCATCAAAGAGCATGAGTTCCTCAAATCTGCTCTGCTGCCAATCTGCTTTGGCTATTTGACACTCAGCCAATACTTACAATGACGGAACCTCAATTTCAATAGGTAGAACGGCCTCCATCCCATAAACCAAGGAATATGGAGTCGCCCCAGTAGAAGTTCTGATTGAAGTCCAGTAGCCCTACAGAGTAAACGGCAACTTATCTGGCCAGTCCCGATAGGTTTCCACCATCTTCTGCAGTATGTGCTTGGTGTTCTTGTTGGCGGCCTCAACCACTCCATTGGTTTGCGGCCGGTATGTGGACGACTTATGAAAAGCCACGTTGTATTTTTCCAACAAGCCAATCACTTCCTTCTTGAAGTGGGAACCGTTATCTGAAATGATCTCATTTGGGACTCCATAACGACAGATGATGTTGTTTCTGATGAACTTCGCGACATGTGAAGTCTTCAACACCGCATAAGATTGGGCCTCGACCCACTTCGTAAAGTAATCTATCGCTACCAGGATGAACTCATGCTCATTCGACCCCTTCGAAGTAACAGCCCCGATCACATCAATTCCCCAAACTGAAAATGGCCATGGCGAAGTCATGTTGTACAGCTTCGACGGCGGGATGTTCACGCGGTTTGCATGGATCTGACATTTGTGGCATCGCCGAACAAAGCCGATACAATCCTCTTCCATGGTAGACCAGCAGTAACCCTGTCTGAGGATCTTCCGAGCCAACATTACCCCGTTCATATGTGCACCACATTCTCCTCCATGGATGGCCTCCATCAGGCGCTTTGACTCTTCAGCTTCTACACACAACTTATGCATTTCCAGATGACCTCTCTTATACAGCTTACCTCCGCAAATGATGAACTGAACGACCATTCTTCTGATTGCCCTTTTATCCTTGGCATTTGCCCCTGGTGGATATGCCTCTTTCTCCAAGAAGTTCCAAATGTCGTAATACCAGGGGTTCTCATCTTAAACCTCATCTATAGCAGCAATTGATTCATATGTTGGCGCAAACTTCTGGTCAATGATGACTGGACGCATCCGGACTCCAAGCGGGATGTCTATCATGGAAGATAGAGTTGCCATTGAATCTGCGAACCTGTTGTTCTCTCTTACTAGATGAGCAAAGTTTAGCTTCTCATACCGATGAATTAACAAATCCAAGGCCTGGTGGTACATTATCATCTTTTCTTCCTTGACTTTCCAGTCTCCTTTTGCTTGAGACACAACAAGGTTCGAGTCCCCAATGACGTCCAACTATCTTGCCCCTAGTTCGAGGGCTACTTCTAGACTGGCAATGCATGCCTCATATTCTGCTTCGTTGTTCGAGACTTTGAACCGGAGTTTGAAGGCTAGAGGGATACGGGAATTGTCGGGTGCTATCAGCAACACCCCTATCCCATATCCGTACTGGTTTGATGCTCCGTCAAAGTACATCGTCCAAGTTTCATCTTCAATGTGCAAAATGGCCTCATCTGGGAAAAAGTACTCAACTGCTTCACCCCCTTCCACTGGATGACCGGCTAAGAATTCTACTACTGCTCTTCCCTTAACTGACTTGCATGTCACATATTTCAAATCGAATTCGGAAAGCAACAGCAACCAACGAGCTAGCCTACCCGTAAGTGCCGGTTTCTCAAAAAGGTATTTGATGGGATCTAGTCATGAAACCAACATTACGGAGTGAGCTAACAGGTAGTGTCGCAGCTTCCTAGTAGCCCAGACCAAGGCTAAACAAGCCTTCTCCAGCGGTGTATAGCGAGTTTCATACTCCAACATCTTCTTGCTCAGATAGTAGATGGCCCTTTCCACTTTGTCTTCTAATTCTTGTGCGAGCATACAGCCCATTATAGTTTCAGTTACTAAAAGGTACAATATCAACGGTCTTCCCGGTTCTGGTGGTGACAACACGGGCGGGTTCTGTAAGTGTTCCTTGATCTGTTCAAAAGCAGCTTGGCATCGGCTGTCCCATTGGAATTTCTTTCCTTTCTTCAAGAGACCAAAAAGTGGTTCACAAGTCAAGGTTAATTTTGAGATAAACCATCTTATGAATTGCACTTTACCCAGAAAGCCTCGCACCTCCTTTTCAGTCCTTGGTGGTGGCATTTCTAAGATGGCCTTGATTTTGGAAGGGTCAACTTCGATGCCCCTTTGTGTAATCAGAAACCCTAGCATTTTCCCTGCTGTAACACCGAACGTGCACTTCTGCGGATTTAACCGCAACCAAAATTCTCTGATCCTTTGGACGAACTTTTGTAAGGCGGTGTAGTGGCCCTTTCTATCTTTGGACTTGACAATCATGTCGTCCACATACACCTCAACCTCTTTATGGATCATGTCATGCAATATCGTGGTCGCGGCCCGTTGATAAGTAGCTCCAGCATTCTTCAACCCAAACGGCATTACTCTGTAGCAGTATGTCCCCCACGGGGTGGTGAATGCAGTCTTTTCCCGATCTTCAGGTGCCATCACTATCTGATTTTAGCCGGAGAAGCCATCCATAAACAAAAGCAAAGCATGCCCTACTGTAAAATCTACCAACTCATCAATATGCAGCAAGGGAAAGTCGTCCTTCGGACTAGCTCTGTTTAAATCCCTGAAATCCACGCATACTCAGATCCTGCCATCCTTCTTCAGCACTAGAACAATGTTGGCCAACCAAGTCGGGTATTCGGATACCAGCAGGAAGCCTGCGTCAATTTGCTTGGTGACCTCTTCCTTAATCTTGATGGCCCAGTCAGGGCGGATCCTTCTGAGTTTCTGCTTGACAGGTCGGGCCTTGGGGTCAAGAGGGATCCGGTGCTGTACAATCTCATGATCGATTCCAGGCATGTCTTCGTAGGACCACGCGAAAACATCTTTGAAATCTTTTAATAAAGCGACTAAGCGCTCGTGTTCCTCCGAAGACAACGTGGACCTGATCTGGACCAGCTGCGGGTCCTTCTCGGTACCAACATTCACAGTAGTGATTTCATCAACTAAAGGTTTAACAAATCTTTCCTGCTCTTGATCAATTAATCGTTATAAAACCAGAGGAATTTCTTCATCGTCATTTTCGTCAAAATTTTGAAAGTCCTGATTCAAGCAATAAATCAAAGGCATAGAAAAGTACTCAGAAACCACATCCATATCATTCTCATTATGTACTTCCAACCCGTCCGATTCTTCTGTTACAACAGACTCAAAAGAGAAAGAAAAAGACGACCTGGACAGGACTGTGGCATCCGGGTTATCACCTCCAAGAATACCGGACTCAGACTCAATTGAGCTGGAACCTAATTCCAACTCACAAGACTCGATGGAATCAGATTCCGGCTCACTACCTGACCCAGTGCTGTTTGACAAAAATCCCTCTTCGTACTGCCAAACGAGAGAGGGTGCGATGGATGCATCCAAAATAGTTGACGGTAGGCCCGCAACCGTTTCATTCCCGATCATGGACACCGAGAAGTTATCCCCCAAGCACTTCTGTTCGATCGGAGGATCTAAAAGTAGACATGCCAGTGCTACCCCCATTTCAAGTTCGGTGTCCTCAGACTCCATTTCCTTGCTCTGCTCAACCTTAATTGTCGGGTCTGTCTGCTCTTTGGCAACATCATCCCCAGATAATTGTAGGTCAAAGAAAATCTTGAACCCCGACACGCGCTTCCTTTCCTCGTTCAGCCACGGCTTCGGAAAGCCACAGAATGGAAAGTCCTACCCTTCCCGGACGAAGCGTCCGTTTAGGGTACCCTGGATAGGCCGATGCATCAGCTCAAAAGGTTTCCCTATTTGTTTTGCTCTGGCTCTCCCAGCCATCTCCTTTCCTTTCCTTACCCAATCCTCTTTGGTGGGCAGATAACCCAAGCCAAAGGTGTGTGGGTTGTGTGGCACTTCGGCCAATGTTGCAACGCCCTTCCGGCCGCTCTTTCCTAATCCCATCCCGGGGATGTGTTGGAGCTTGTTCATGAGATATACTGCTTGAGCACTGACATATGTCCCCTCGTTAGCAGCCATGACGTCCCGTACAACCCGAGCCTCAGCCACGGTAAAACCTGATATGAACACATCCTCCATACCGTGCTCAATTTCTAGAACAGGCATAGATACCTCCGATGGTGGATGAATCGATGAATTCCCAAAAACGATGACTACTCCCTTCCCATGGGGGTATTTCACCATTTGATGTAAGGTGGAGGAAACTGCCTTTACCTGATGCAGCCACGGCCACCCCAAAAGCAGGTTGAAAGTCGCAGGAACCTCTAAGACATGGAAATCTATCTCATGCTATCCCGGCCCAACTTTAGTCTGAATTTTCACCGTCCCCATGACTTCTCTGCTCGTGTTGTCGTATGCTCTAATCACCTGGGCTGTCGGTATAAAATCTACGATTTTCAAACCGATCGCATATGCTGTCCTTGCCGGGCAGACATTGATGGCGGATCCGGTATCAACAAGAACCACCGGTATCCATTTATTCCTACACTCCACAGAGACGTAGAGTGGTTTGTTATGGTTTGCCCCCCTCAGGTGGCAATTCCTTGTCGGAAAAAGTCAACTTCGGGGTAGCTCCTCCCGGAAAGACTAATCCCACCAACTGTTCTGGCGTGGTTTCTATCGAAAGCTTGGCCTTGTCCATGGCCGATAAGATAGCCTGTCAGTGCACCCGCGATGCCATAAGCAGTCCCCAGATAGAGATGTCCGCTTGTATTTTTTTTAACTGTTTGAGCACAGCCTCCTCTTCAAGCTGTTTCTCCTTCTGTTTCTCAGTCTCCCTATCTTTCCCAGATGCCTCTGGCTGATCTAGGTGCAGGGGCTTGAAGTACCGCCCACTCCTTGTCATATGGTCAACTTCTCCAATGTACCAGGTGTCGTCGGGTTGGTTGTTCCCCCAATCTTGATCCGTGTGGGCAAGACATAAATCATCGTCCTCCCACCACATTCCATCTGCGGCCGATAGACACCTGTCCGGCTCTGGTATGACTGTTCTCATACTCGCAGTACCTTCCATCCCTATGCTCGCAGCATTCTCTGTTTCTGTGCTCATAGTAGTTTCAATCCCCACATGGGCCTTTGCCTTCCTGATTCTCTCGGAATCTTCAAATCTTTCCTGTTCCGACTATGTCAATACAGCTGGCTGTTCAATAATTCCTGCATTCAAAATGCTCCAATCCTGAGCGAAATTCTTGACACCAGCGCTCTCCGGCGATGTACTCTGCTCTCCGACCCTTCCGGCTGTCACTGACCTTCTTGCCCCTGTCGGGCCCTGTTCTGGTTGGAACTCTTCCACCACATCCGGTTGATCATCCAACCACTCGGTAGCCTCTGCGGATTCCCCATAATCAAACCAGTTGACTGCTGCGTCCCCTGGATCTTGGCCACTGTAAAACCGGAGGTTGGCAAGGTCCTCTTCCGCAGCCATCAAGTTATCCGTCCTCTGTCCCAAACCATCCCCTTGGATCGCACACAGTTCTGCCTCCGTTGGCAATTCTACATCTAGCCCATCCTGGCCTATTGACGAAATGTAGTCGCTCGGACTGTACACTTTCTCAACAGAACTCCCAAATTTCTCAAACTCTGGCTCAACAACCGTCTTCTCCTCTGAAATCTCCCCTCTTTCGTCCTCAACAGTCACCACCATGGGCTTAGGTTGGGTTATGGAGATGTCCATCATGCACAAGTCAGTGCAATCAGGAAGGAGCACCTCTGGTTTGGGCAAATGGGAAGGAGTAATATAGATGCTAGGATCGTAAGACACGACCCCAGTCTGGATGAAATTGATTCTTTTGGGAGGTGGAGCTTGGTTATGTGTAGGGAGAGGGTTTGTCGTAACATTGGGTTTCTCGAGAGGCAGAATCACCCGTTATCGATGAGATCTTGAATTTCATGACGTAATCGGTAGCACAGATCGGTGTCATGACCGTGCTATTGGTGGAATGCACAATATTTGGCTGGATTGTGGGTAGGGGGAAGTTTTTCCAGTAATGGTCGCGGCTCTAGGGGCTTCAAGTGCCCTTTTCTGATTAAAACCCCCAGAGCTTTGGACAGGGGCATATATAGTGGAGCGAAGGTTCTTGTGTTTTTAGGTGGGTATTTGGCTGTTTGTGTATGGCTTCCTGACGCGCTGGAGAATGGCGTAGCTGCCATGGTTCTTGGAGGGGGGTTGGTGGTGACCATGCTTACTTCGGAGGCTCTTGTAGTTGTAGTGCCGCTCGGGGCTGCATTGTTGCTGCGATTGGAAGTTCTTTGGGGTTGCTCCCGGTCATTATCAATTAAGCCTTGCTTCAAGGCATCCTCAATCTGTACCCCCATTTCATGTAGATCGGAAAAGGTAGGAAAGGGGAGTACAATCATTTTCTGCATTAACTTCGGTTGAAAATTGCGCACAATCATCCGAATCTGATTTTGTTTGTGGGCCTTAAGGTCATCATCGAAGCCTTGCCCCTCTATCTGGTCACGAATTCTGAGAAGCTCTCCTTAGGCTCTTGCCTTGTTGTTTCGAGATCACAGGTCGTAACCTCGATTTGTGTATTGTATGAGTATTGCGCAATGAAGGCCTCGGCCATCTCGTCCCAATTTCTCTTGACTTCATCTTCTAATTTGGCATACCATATGGCCGCCACACCCGACAGGGTCCGGCCGAATAAAGACAGCTTCTGCAGTCTGGAGAGGCCGATTGGCCTTAAGATATCTGAAAACAATCTCAGGTGCACCATGGGATCCCCGGATCCATCAAATCAGTCGATATGAGGCATTTTGAATCTGTCAGGCAGTGTCACGGCTGTGTCGATATATCCATCTTCAATGTCAGGAATGGTCTTGACTCCTTGGGATCTCTTGAATAGCTTTTCAAGCTTGCTCAACTTCAGTGCTGTGGGATCTGTCTCGAACTCAAAGGGAGAGTCCGGCAGGTTGGTGGGTGTTTAGGATAACTGGGGTGGGATTGGGGGTAGGATCGGGGGTGGAGGCGGTCTTATGGGAATGTCTGTATCATTCTGAACATTAGCTATCTCCCCGAGGGTTGGAACTCCTGGCGGGGGAGGAGTTTGATGCGAAGCAAATGCTCCGGCTTGCTGCTGTAACCTCACGATTAACTCTGCTTGTTCATTCATAACCGTGGCCCGCTGCTTGGCGAACTCTGCCTGTCGGATAGCATCCTACTGCATCATTTTCATACTCTCTTGGAGTTGGTGCACCATCTCCTCTAAGCTGGCCATACTGTTCTGATTTGATTAAATTACCGGTATATATTCCTCTTCATGTGAACCACGATCCCTCTTGTACTCGGTAGGCTAGATAAGGCCCTCTGAATCGATCACGAACCGATGCCCTCTTCGCTTAATCGCCTCCGTCTAGTAACCGGGGGTAGAGAGTGGTACACGGTTTGTCCGTCTACCAGATCCTCAGATCGATGGAGTCGACGACCTCTAGTTCAGAGTGCTTGGGGAATATCTACTGGGTAAAAAGCAATCGTGCACAACTACCTAGCAAGAAGATAAATAAAGCGTATAAGGAAATAAATAAACAAACAAATGGACAGCGTAACGACGTAAAATAAATACACAGCACATAGTTTGGGTATCACAACATCCTGCCAATAAGCTGAATATACTGTTCCTTAATCCTTCATCACTGTTTCCAAATCGTTGCCCCTAAGTTTGAATCTGATACCCGTAGATAACTGATTCCCAAAAACACTGATGCCCGTAGGCCTGATACTCAAACTTACAAACTGATATGTGTGTTCCTGTAGAGATACACTCTAAAAGCACATAGTAGATAAGTGAGAGCCAAAACACCCCTATGTTGGGGTAGGGTTTCCATGTCCTATTTTGTCAGGAGCTAGGGTTTCACTACACACGCAGCGGTTTCAAACAACCTATGATCGGGTAAGCAACCTATCCTAGCTTGGAATGGTCACTATGGATTTCGAATATGCACTAGGTCGAATGGTCAAAAAGGGTGCCCCGGTAAAAACCGGGGTTTGTGTTCCCATACTGGCAGAGCCCGTAACCGGTCAGCCTTATGGCATGCTTTGACAAAGTCAAGCCTCTAGCAAACCGCTCAGGAATAGCAGATGGCCAACACAGTGTCCTAGGCACACCAATGCACATGTACTGCAAAGAAACACATAAGTGTAGTCAAAACAAGATATCACGAGTCCGAGTCAAGTTCTCTAATATCCCCAACAGAGTCGCCAGAAACTGTGGACGCGCCCCGCGTGAGGGCCTCACCCCACAGTTCGGACTCAAATTGTCACGGTTCTTAATCTGAACCAAAGAGTCCAAATCCGGCAAATCGTTTTGAGAAAAAAGATTTTTAGAAAAGAAGTGCCAAACATGGACTGCTTTGCCAGATGCAGAGTCGCCAACTAAATATTTTTAATGGGGGAACTTAGGAAACCCTGACTCGGTGCCAAAGGCCACGTGTCCATCATCACCAAAGTTGCCTCGGCTCGGGAACTTGGGTACGATTGGAGAAGGTCAGCTATGAGTGCCCCCTCTCGCCCGATCCAAAGATCGGCCTCTACTAACCGTGATATCTTGTTTTGAAAACACTATGCATTCTTATTTCGGTTATTAGCCTAGATTTACTATGTTATGCGCACAGCAAATAAGTATAGAGCAAATCGCCTAAATTGGAACAAAACATTTCATGTTTGTTTTGAAAATGAATTGCTACTCGCAAGTAGGCTAAAATGCAGATTTTGCCACCCTCAAGTGGGCTTTAGGAAATATGATTTTGCCACTATCTAGTGGGCTTTAAACTTGCAGTTTTAATGCATTATTCCAATTTAGGTAATTCAACCTCCATCCACAGGCATTCAAGCAGTTATATCACATAAGCAACTAGCCTCATGGTAATCATGCCGTCATGGCAACACTCACACGCATGCAAGGATGCTAAAGCAAAAGAACTTACAAAGTACTCCAAGCCAAAACAGAAACTAGTTAGTAATCATATGCATAATCCTAGTTCATTTTCAAAATGGCTAATGTAACACATGCAAGGATGCGATCTAGATAGGCTCGGCTAATCTACAATGACATGTGAAATGCTACGACTAACACGTATTCAATTCGGAATTGAAGTACAAATGCAGTTAGAATGATGCGCCGAGCCCGGTGCATGCAAAACGGATGAATGAATGCAAACATGCTATCATACTGTATGCTAATTTGAATATGCCCCAAACTAACCATCATAAGCGGGTAAATAAAAGTGAAGAAAGACGTGGGATTGGAAGACATGCACACACTCACACATGCTTATTACATAATTGCCCTCACTCGGAGGGTACGAATAAATATTACACAACCGAATAAATAATTATCTACTTAATTAATTATTATAGAACTCCTATTTAATTAACAAATTAAATACAGAATTAAAGTGGCCGCAGCCCCCGCCTTAAAATGTTTGGATGGTGCATGCTTGACTCGTACTGCCCAGAAACTCGCTGCCATAGCATTGCTGCCTCTATTTACACTGCCTAGCTCCTCTGAAGACTACACAAGTCTTGGGTTAGGTCCTCTGCACACTGTGGAGCACCACCGGCTAGGAGTAATGGCCACCGGCTACAGGAAATGGTCACCGGCCTCTGATGAAGTTGTCGGCCATTTATGGATGGCCGGTCGGCACTAGAGATGGCCGGCCGGCCAAAACTTCCTGCAGAAACTGGTTTTGACAGCAACAGAGGGCATGCAGTGTATGGCATGGAATTTTTAAGCAAATGTAAGCATGGCCACACTCCCTATCATGCAATGAACTATAGGGAGCATGGCCCTCGACCCTCGAGCCATCAATTGTGAATTTCGATGCATGATGGCCTAAGAGGCCAAGTTTGCAACTTGATGTAAATGCATGCAACAAACAAATCAGTTCCAATACCCTATCATATTGATGTCAAGGGCATCGGCGACCAAGGATCGAGGCGCGTTACGTCACTTTGAGTACGAACACACCTCAATTCCCATGTTTGGTTTGACACCCCAAACCAAACAATGCAATGTATGCATACAAATATGGCTCAAGTGTACAAAAGACTAAGTTACAAAACATGCCAAATGCAATGTAAGCTACTATGCAAGTGTGCAATGTGCCAAGCATGCAATGCTACAATACAACCTAGTTAGGCAACTAGGCAAAGTGGTAAACATGCAACAATGCATTGACTACAAGGATGCAACAAACATGCAATGTAATGAGTATACTACAAGATACAAATGCATGGACTTACACTAGGATGGAGGAACCTCAGCCACCTCCCCAAAACAGTGGCCAAAGTGCACTAAAAGGATGATGCCAATCATGCAAAATAAGCATGCAAGCTAATAATCCTAAGACTAAGGCATGAAAGGTAACTTTCAAGGGCACTCACAAGATAACAAACATGGATGCTAGGCTAACATATTAAGCTCTGAAAATGCATGGAGGAAGATGCCAAATCAACCATGTCATGCAAGCAAGGCATGCAAAAATGATCCAAACTTGAAGCCAACCAAGAGGGGTCAAACCATGGCCATGTTAATCACACCCCAATGGACCAAAATGACCTAAAACAATCCTAGAGGACTCCAAAACAGGGCTGGAACATGCACGGGATAGGGCCAAAAACATGCTACGAAATGGGCATCAAAACAAAGGCGTTCAAGGTCACCAAAAGGGCATTACTCTACACCTCCCCCCACCAAACATGGCATGGACTTTCCAACCAAAAATAGAGTTTTAATGCATCAAAATACACCCTAAAACCTACATGAATGGCAGCCCAAGGACTCAAACACATAGGCATGCACAAGGACTCAAACATGGAGCATAAGACCACATCTCTTCAAGGCATTGAAAGGATAACAAATGCAAGCATGTGAGCACAAAACATGGTCTGATATGACATAATAAGTGAGTCTAAATCACTGAAATAGCCAAGGTAATGCATGCCAATGACTCACACACCCGATGCCAACATGCTAGAATGCAAAGAGACTATACAAAGCATGAAAGGCATGACCAAATCAACACCCAACAGACCTCAAGCATGGAAAAATGATGCTAGAACCTTCATGAAGTTAAGCTAGATCATGCAAGAATCATGGCCTAAATGCATGGCCTATTTCTAGGCAAAATAGAGGAATACAAGGCAAGTGCAATATGCATGCAAGAGGCCACAAATCTGACCAAAAACAGAGGTATATTATGACCAAACAACACCTAAAAACCTCTGAAATGGAGCCAAAGACAATTACTCATGCATGCTACCATTAGGAGCCACAAACATGCACAAATGAGAGACCAAGGGAGAGGGGTGTCCCTCCCCTATGCAAGACCTCAAAACCCCTTCTTTACCACTGAAAATCCATTGGATTTCAGTGGTGAGAAGCCCAATACACAAGAGTAACCAAAGCTTAACAAAAGAGCACAAAAAAGAGGCCAAAATAGGCCTAAGAGGGAGAGGTCGGCCCCAAACAACAAAATGACCTCAATGAAAGATCTTAAGAATGAAAATACAAGACTTTTTTTAGTTATACACAAAGCTTAAATCAGCATGCAAGACAGGTCAAAAGCTAATGCAAGATTGGGGAAAATAAAGCAAAAGTGTTACCCTTGAAGAACACTTCAAGAAGAGCAGGTCCAGTCACTCTCTTCTGACCAAAATTAGTCCAAAACCTCAAGAACAAACCCTCAATGTCTCTCAAAGTCGAAGTAAGGTGTAATGCTATGTGTTTTAGTGCAAAACTAAGAACAAACACACACTTTAGGCCATCAAACACACACAAAATGAAGAGAGAGTGGAAGATATAGAGAGAGAGTGGGAGATATAGAGAGAGAGGATGATATATATCAAATATATATGTGTATAGCTCTGGTTTTTTGCTCAACCAAGACAAAGGAGGGGAAGGAGCTCTTATACAGACAATGCCAATGACTTGAAGCTTCTCAAAGAAACTAAACAAAAAATGGGGGCAAAGGGGGCAAGGGGGACAAGGCTTCCTGAGGAAGCTGGGACAGCTGGTAAGCTTCTTGAGGAAGCTAAGACAAAGGTCCAAGCTTCCTCAAGAAGCTAGACCAAAAGGGTGCAAAAGAGACAAAACAGCCACACTTATGCACGGGGCAGAGTTAGTGCATTCCAGCTGGCATGCACTATGCCTGAAAAAGGCAAAAATGTGCTACCGGCCAGAACAGGATGCCACCGGCCAAACAGATGGCCAGCCGGCCACACTAAATGCCGACCGGCCAATGGTATATTTTACCAATGGACGGTAGCCTCAAAACACGGCCAATGGCCTCAAGCCACGGCCGGTGGGTGCCAGGAGTAGCTAACAAGCTACTCTCTACCCCTAGAAGGAAAAACACAAGTGTTTGGTGCAAAACCAAACACAAAATAGTCGAGTTGAGAGATCCTGAGGCAAGGCGCGCAGCCAAGACCTCCGGGAACTCAAAACGAAACACGAACATGGGTGATCACCGAGTGTTCAAGCGGTGACGTCCAAGTATTGAGGAAGGTCAAAAATAGGGTGTCTACATCGCCCTTTCAAGTTTTCAGCCTAATGAGCCTCTCAGGGATAATATTTCTTCAACTTGTCCATGTTGATCAGTTGTGAAAACTTCAGGCCATCCAAATCCATAAGAATAATCGCTCTTCCCGACTAGATTGACTTAATGATATAAGGGCCTGTCTAATTGGGTCTGAACTTGACCTAGGGTCATGGATGGGAGCTCAGTTGTCCTTGAGCACTATATCTCCTTCCTTGAGATTTCTGGACATAATCTTCTTGTTAAAGGCTCTAGCAATTCTACTCTGGTAGCCCTAGATGTGATACAATGCCTTCAACATCCTCTCATCAAATAACATCAATTCTTCAAACCTACTATGTTACCAATCCGCCTCCGCTATCTGACACTCAACCATAACTTACAACTGTGGTACTTCAATTTCAATCAGCAAAACAGCTTCCATCCCATATACTAGAGAATAGGGAGTAGCCCTCGTAGATGTCCGAATTGACATTCTGTAACCCCAAAGTGCAAACAGTAGTTTATCCAGCCAGTATTTGTAAGTCTTAACCATCTTCTGCAAGATGTTCTTGACATTCTTGTTAGCGGCCTCAACAGCTCCATTGGCCTGTGGTCTATATGTTGACGACTTATGAGAAGCCACATTGTATTTTTCAAGCAAATCCACCACCTCTTTCTTGAAGTGCGAGCCATTGTCGAAGATGATCTCGTTTGGCACCCTATACCTGTAGATGACATTGTTCTTGATGAACTTAGCCACATGTGACACCTTCAATACAAAGTAAGATTGAGCTTCCACCCACTTAGTGAAGTAGTCGATCGCCACCAGAATGAACTCATGTCCATTTGAGGCCTTTGGCGAGACCGCCCCAATAACATCGATTCCCAGATTGAAAAAGCCCACGGCGAAGTCATGTTGTAGAGCTTTGATAGCGGAATATTCATGCGATTAGCATGGACTTAACATTTGTGGCATCGTCGAACAAAACTAATATAATCCTCCTCTATAGTTGAACAATAATAGCCTTGTTGAGGATTTTCCGAGCCAGCATCACACCGTTCATGTGTGCTCTATACTCTCCTCCATGGATGGCCTCCATGAGGCGCTTCGACTCCTCTTCTTCAACACAGAATTTGTGTACTCCCAAATAACCTCTCTTGTACAGCTTACCCCCGCAAATGATGAACTGAATGGCCAGACGCCGTATTCCCCGTGTATCTTTGGCATTTGCCCTTGGTGAATACGTCTATTTTTCCAGAAAATTCCAAATGTCATAATACCAGGGGTTCTTGTCTTGAACCTCATCTATCGCGGCAATGGTCTAATAAGCAGGCGTATATTTCTGTTCAATAATGATCAGACACATCTTCACCCCTAGTGAGATGTCTACCATGGAAGATAGAGTTGCTAATACATCAGCAAACCGGTTGTTCTCTCTTAGCAGATGTGTGAACGTCAATTTTTCAAACCTCAGAATTAGGATATCTAGGGCCTGATGATACATCTTCATGTTCCCTTCCTTGACCTTCCAATCCCCATTGGCTTGAGAAAAAACTAGGTTCGAGTCTCCGATGGCATCCAACCTTATTGCCCCTAGTTTTAGGGCAGCTTCCAAACCAACAATACACGCCTTATATTCTGCTTTGTTATTAGATACTCTGAACTGGAGTTTGAAAGCTAAGGGTTTGTGGGAATCATCAGGTGCTATGAGCAACACACCTATCCCCTAGCCATATTGATTAGATGCTCCGTCAAAGTACTTTGTCCATGTTTCCTTTTCTATCTACAGAATGTCTTCATCTAGGAATAGGTACTCTACCACCTCATCCCCTTTTACTGGGTGGTCTACCAGGAATTCTGCTACCACTCTCCCTTTAACTGATTTGCGTGTGACATACTTGAGATCAAATTCAAAGAGAAAAAACAACCAACGAGCTAGCCTACCCGTAAGTGCTGGTTTCTCAAAGAGATATTTGATGAGATCCAATCTTGAAACCAGAATTACAGAGTGAGCTAACAAGTAGTGCCTCAACTTCCTAGTAGCCTATACCAAGGCTAAGCAAGCCTTCTCTAGGGAAGTGTAGTGGGTCTCATAGTCTAGCATCTTCTTGCTCGGATAGTAGATTGCCTTGTCTACCTTAGCCTCTTATTCTTGAGCTAGCATGCACCCCATGGTCAAATTTATCATTGATAGGTACAAGATCAGTGGCTTCTCCTGTTCTGGTGGTGACAATACATGTGGATTCTGCAAGTACTGCTTGACTTGCTCAAAGGCAAACTGATATCGATCATCCCATTAGAACTGCTTCCCTTTCTTCAAGAGACCAAACAGTGGTTTACAAGTCAAGGTTAGTTTTGAGATAAATCGTCTTATGAATTGCACTTTGCCTAGAAAGCCGCGCACCTCCTTTTCAGTCCTCAGTGGTGGCATTTCTACGATGGCCTTGATTTTGGAAGGATCTACTTCAATTCCCCTCCTTGTGATCTGAAATCCCAGCATTTTTCCTACAGCCACCCAAAAGTGCATTTCTGTGGGTTCAACCTCAGTCTGTACTCCCTGATCAGTTCAAAGAATTTTTCTAGTGTGGTGTAGTGGCCTTCTCGTTCCTTGGACTTGACAATTATGTCATCCACGTACACCTCAACTTTTTTATGGATCATGTCGTGCAAGATCGTGGTTGTAGCCCTCTGATAGGTAGCCCCCAGCATTTTTCAACTCAAAATGTATGACTCGGTAGTAGTAAGTACCCCACAACGTAATGAAAACAGTCTTTTCTCTGTCCTCTGGTGCCATCAAAATTTGATTATACCCGGAAAACCCATCCATCAATGAAAGCAAGGCATTGCCAGCAGTAAAATCTACCAACTTGTCGATGTGCGACAGTGGAAAGTCATCTTTTAGACTAGCTCTATTCAGATCCCGGAAGTCAATACAGACTCTGATTCTGCCATCTTTCTTTAGAACCGGAACGATATTAGCCAACCAAGTCGGGTACTAAGACACCATCAAGAAACCTGTGTCAATCTATTTGGTGACCTCTTCCTTAATCTTCAATGCCTAATCGCGGCAAACTCTGCTCAGTTTTTGTTTGACTGGTCAGGCCTCAAGGTCAAGAAGGATCCAGTGCTGTTCAATCTCAGGATCGATTCCAGGCATGTCTTCGTAGGACCATGTGAAAACATCTTTGAAATCTTTTAATAAAGCGATTAAACACTTGCGTTCCTCTAAAGACAACATGGACCCGATCTGGACCAAGCGGGGATCCTCCTTAGTACCCACATTAATTGCAACGATTTTGTCTATGCAAGGCTTAACATGCCTCTCCTCCTCATAATCAACCAAGTTTTTCAAAGCCTGAGGAATTTCTTCCTCTACAGAATTCCCATTCAAAAAGTTAGGATCCTCGATTACAGTTGACTCAAAAGAGAAACTGAAAAATGGCCTAGACAAAACCTTGGTATCTAGGTTACCACCCCCCCCCCCCCGAAAATACCAGACTTAGAAGAACTCGAATATGATCTCGACTCCACAAACTCGGGGGAATTAGATTCGAACTCATTATCTAATTTGGAACTGCTGATGGTGCTCTTATCAAATTGCCATACCAGGCGTGGAGCCTTAGCTGTGTCCACGATAAGACTGGAGAAATCTGCTGCTAGTTTATCCTCGATCATAGAGATAGTAACACTATTCCTCAGGTTGACACGCAAATTTCAAAGATTAGAATCCATTAGTAGGTCAGCCAGTGCCTTCCCTAACAGCTCTTCTTTGTCGATGTCCAAGCTTGCAATCCTGCCTTGTTCCATAGTGCTGCTCAGGTCTGTCTGCTCATCCTTCTTTTCTAGTAACTAGTGTTCGAAGAAGATCTCGAACCTCGGGTACCTTGTCTTTATTTCTCGATCAAACCAAGGCTCTGGAAATCCACAAATGGAAAATCTTCCCCTTGGCGGACAAAGCGTCTGTTCAGGGTTCCTTGAATTGGCTTGTAGACTAATTCATACTGCCTCCCAGTCCTCTTTGCTTTAAGTCTCCCTCTCAACTCATCCCCCTTCTTTTTCCAGTCTTCTTTCATAGACTTGTACCCTAGCCCAAAAGCATAGGGGTTGTGACTCATCTCTTTGGCAATAGTACCTCCTTGCATGTCACTCCTGCCCAGTCCTGATCCAGGAATATGCCCTTGTTTGTTCATCATGTAGATGGATTGGACACTCACGTAGTTTCTGTAGCCTTTCACCATGATAGTTTGGACCAACTGGGTCTCCGCCAAGAAGAAGCTAGAGAGAAACACGTCTTCTTCCCCATATATGATTTCCAAAAAGGGCATGGTAGTTCCCTGGGAAGAATGGATTGCAGAATGGTCATACACAATAACAATCCCACCTTTAAATGGGGTATTTCTCTAGCTGGTGGACCGTTGATGACATTACCCTCATCTGATGTAGCCAAGGCCTTTCCAGAAGTAGGTTGAAAGTCTCCAGTACGTCCATAACATGGAATTTCACCTCATGCTTGGAGGGGCCCAATTAGTATCTAGCTCTTGAAAGTTCCCATGACGTCTCGGCTGGTGTTGTCATAGTCTCGAACAGCTTGAGTTGTGGACATGAAATCAGCTGGTTTCAAAACCTATGGCATAGGCAGTCCTTGCCAGACATACATTAAGCACTGAGTCAGTATCCACTAGTACCACCAGAATCCATTTCTTCCGACTCTCCAAAGTTACGTATAGCGGTCTATTGTGGTTTGCACCCTCAGGTGGCAACTCTTTATCCATAAAGGATATCACTGGCGTCATGTCCCCAGATGTAACCAATGACACCAGTTGGTCAATGGTGGTGTCGATAGCCAGTTTCGTTCTATTCATGGCCTCTAGTAACGCCTGCCTATGTTCCTGGGAAGCCATCAGCAGCCCCTAGATTGATACTTCTACCTGAATCTTTTTAAGTTATTTCAAGACCAATTCTTCTTCAACGTCTTTCTCCTTTGATTTCTCAGCCTCTCTCCTAGAGGATTTTGGCTGATCTAATGCCGAGGGTTTAAAATACCGACCACTTTGGGTCATGTGGTTGATCTCGTCTATATACCATGTGTCGTCAGGGGTATCGGCATTCCACCCTTCATTAGTATATGCATGGCTCAGATCACTATATTCCTACCACTCCCCTGCAATCATGGCTAGGCTATTATTAGGTTCCACCCAGAGCATGTTTATATCACGTCCCCCGTCAGCACACCACTCCTCTTCCACAACAGTTTCGGTCTCTGCATCTCGGTACTACTTGAGCTTCCCTGGTATTCTTTTCCTGTCACTGGGTTTCCACTAGGGCTTTCTCCTAATTTGGATATCGACGGCCACTGACTCAGCCTCTACTTTTCTCTTTCCCTTTTCCTGCTCCAGGGCTATCTTCCTCTGGATTTCTTCTATTCTCTCCCGTTGGAACTGCTCCAACGCTTGTTCTTCCTCAGTCAAAAGTAGGGCCTCAGCCTTGCTATTGTGACCCACTTCTTTTCT
Source organism: Camellia lanceoleosa (assembly GCA_025200525.1). Classification (NCBI taxonomy): domain Eukaryota; kingdom Viridiplantae; phylum Streptophyta; class Magnoliopsida; order Ericales; family Theaceae; genus Camellia; species Camellia lanceoleosa. The sequence continues at coordinate 119,952,209 of CM045762.1, read as the reverse complement.
TTCATGATCTCCTTTGCTTGCTCCTCCATATCTGACTCCTCTTCACTGAACCACGCGTCGCTTGTTTCTGGTTGGCTTGGATCCCACCACCTAATATGTACGCTGCCCACATCCTCTTCTTCGAAGAAGTAAAGGTTCTCCAGATCCTTCTCTAGTTCTACCAGGTCTTCTTCTAATTCTGCCAAGTCATTTAGGCCTTGCTTAGGCCAATCATTCAGCTTTTTCCCTAGCTCATCTTTTCCAATGGTGTTAATGCTGAGGAAGTTCGGCAGTATGACTACAGACTTTGGCTGATCAACGGCCACAATGTACTGGCTGGGGTCATACTGTTCAACGAGTGAGGCCCTCTTCTCTATAACTTAGGTGTTAAACAACCACGTCTCGAGTGCATTCTTCTTCTCCTCCACCTCTGCTACCACAGACCCTGGTTGGGTTTTGGGTGTTATGTCCATCATACACATGTCCGTGCTTTCTGAAATAACCACCTCTAGCTTAGGTAGATGGAATGGTGTAATATATGCGCTGGGGTTCAAGGTGGATGCGTTAATGTTTCTGGGTGGGGAGACTTGGTTATGAGAAGGGAGTGGCTTTATAGTCACATTTGGTTTAGAGGGTGGGGCGATGATTTTATTGTCAATGAGGTCCTAGATCTCATGACGTAAACGGTAGCAACGGTCTGTGGGGTGCCCATGCTATTGGTGAAAAATGCAGTACTAGGTAGGGTCGTGTCTAGGTGGTAGTGCATCAGGGAGAGGTCGAGGATCGAGGGGGTTGAGATTCCCCTTTTCCATTAACAGTTTGAGGGCACAGGATAAGCTCATATGGAGAGGGTAAAGGTTCTTTGGTTTCGATTTGGTCCGGTGGGTTGTGAGGGTTGTGAGGTTGTTGTGGCAAAAGGATCGGCCATTTTAGCCGCTGTGACGACAATACTTACATCTACAGGCCGTGGAATAGTGCTACTGCTAGCATTGGTATTCTTGGTGAATGGGCTTCTTGTTGGTTCACTGGTTCTATGGATGATGCCTTTCTTGAATGCACTTTTAATTTGGACCCTCAACTCATATAGAGATGCAAATTTGGAAAGTGGTGCCACTATCATTCTTTGTAACATATCCGGCTCAAGATTATGGACCACCAACTGGATTTCCTCCCTTTTAGAGGGTCTATCGGTCATCCTAGTTGCCTTTGCTCTCCATCTAGCGACAAAGTCGATGAAAGTGTAAAAACCCTCACTATTGTCTTAGTCATGCTTACATGCATTTACATGATTTTGTCTTGTCAAGCTTGCATTTGCAGACCTTGATTTGTTTTGTCCAATTGTCGCTTGTATGCTTTGTTCCTTGCTTGGTGTGTGTAGCCGAGGTCACACCCTTGAACCTCTTATACCTAGGACCATCTTGGAACCACCTTGGTTGACGTCCCCCATCACCTAGGCATATTGGCCGAGATGTGTATCATCTAGACCGAGATGTTATCATCTAGGCATCCTAGAGCTTAGATCCTTGCACCTAGAGATCTTGTTCCTGGACTGGTATGACCTAGACCGAGGTGTGGCACAGCTAGGCCAAGTGTTGTCCTTCCTAGCTGAGATCATTGAAACCTTCTTGCCGAAGCCTATGTCTTGATCCGAGATCCTCACCTTGTCAGAGTACCCTTGTCACCTTACTTGTTGTATACACTTTGTCATGCTCTTGTCTTGTCATTCTGTCACCTTTTTTAGGAGATCCAACCAGTCGTTCCCACGTGTCCCAGCAGAAGGTTAAGTCAGCCGGCAGAGAGAGCAAACATATCATTTTTCATATCCTTGCCTTTGAAGAGAGAGAAGCTCTAGGAAGAGGAAGAGAAGTTCTTAGAGTGAGAGAGCTAGATTCCAAGCTTGATCCTTAGAGTTTAAACCATTAGATTCGTATTTTGAGGTTAGAATCTTGATATGCTCTTGTTGTTCTTCATGTTCATCTACCCACATTGCATGATCTAGCATGATTCATGAGCCATGCATTGCTTTAAAGTTTTGTTTTGGAAAGAGGAAATGATGTTCTTGAGTTCTTGAAGAAAAGCCTTGTTTTGATCCGAATGTTTGTATCAAATTCCATGTTTTCGTGTTTGTTTTCATAAAACCTCCAAGAATGGGTACCAAGGTCCATGTTTTTGAACTTATATCATGAAATCTTAGATTTTGAATAAAGGAGTTATGATTTTAGCATTTATGTTCTCCATGTTCTTATTCTTCATGTTCTTCAAAAGGAAACCCAAATTTTCTAGACTTCATTTCCCTAGATGTGGTCATTGGGGCCACATCTTGGCCAAGAGGTGTGGGACCTCAGCCAAGACCTAGTTGGTACTCAGCATGTTTTCCCGAGATGAAAAATAGTGTTTTAACTCCCAGCATACGTTTTGCTTTGTCTTGACCTAGTTTTGAAAGAAATGCTGAGATCATTTACGCTCATGTTGTTTTGAAAAGTGCACTTCGTAACCATCTTTGAGCATTTCTTCTTGTCTCCTTGAAGTGCATTCAATAGACTTTGCCATGTATTTGTAGGTCTTGGATTCTTGCCTAAATCCCTGCACTCGAAGAGCTATATGAGTGGTATTTTTAATAAAGCTATGTTATAATGTTTTGATAAAAGCTTTGCTTTGTTTTCTTTTGGAAAAGTATTTGTTTAAGTATGAATGATTATCCATAGTTTTGTATCAAGTATTAACTTGTTTTGATGACATTCTTGGAAAGTCCTTAGTGCTAGGGGACTATAATGCAACTAGTACCCTTGTTCGAGATATCTCCCTTGCCACCGACAGCCTTGTGCGGGTGGGTTTGTCTAATCGATTCTGGGTCAATTATTCCCTTATTTTGTCAAGAATGTCATCCCTTGTATCATATTGATGCTAGTAAGCATCCCTTGAAGCTTTGAAAGACTTGATAGATGAACTTGGTTCATCCCTTGATTTTCTACAAGATATGATATGTATTGTTTTGATAAATATCTCGAATATCATTCATTTAAACCTTTATTACTAATATCATTCACTGAGTATCCAAGCTCACCCTCTCCTTATAAATATGTAGGTGACGAGCAAGAAGGCGGTGACGTATAGATGTGTTTTTGCAAGTTGTGTTCGGATTCATATTTTGCTAGCATCTTGAAGATTATGCTTCTTAGCTTGTACTTAATGTCTTTTGTATATGTCGGCTTGAGAAGCCTTTTGATCAAGATGTAATATTTAAGTTTGATTCATTTGTATCCAAGATGTAAAACCACGTTATGTGTGACATTTCATTTAATCTATGCACAGCTCTTATGGACTACTTACATTTAAATTTATTGCTTCCGCACATGTAGGCCCCATATGTATACTTTGATTGTGTGTGAATTTTTGTAAGTTGGCCTTTGGTAATCTCGGATTACTGGCCATCATGACACCATTCTACTAGGGGCGAAATGGGGTCGTGACGGATTGGTGTCAGAGCACAAATTCCTTATAATGCGTTATTCACACCCACTCTGAGTCCTAAAGAGCATAGGATTTCCCTTAGAATGACGTTAGGATTGCATCATATTGCTTGTTACTTGACAAGACGTGCATCATCTCGGCATGATCATATTTACTTGCATACATGTCTATTTGTTCATTTTGTTTTAAAATCGCACTTTGCACACGTCTAGCATCATGAGAAGGGGTAGATTTTCAGTTGGCCAAGATTAATCAGAGGACAGGTTAGATAGATTAGAAAGGTTAGTTGAAGGTTTAGCCCGTGAATTGAGGCAAACATGGCAATAGAATGCCAGTGCTACATCTACTCAGGCCAAGCAGACAAACGGCCAAAATACAGCTCCACCTCCACCTCCTCCAGTGCCGCAAGTGCCTCCACAGCCAGCCTTGTATGGGGACGGCACGATAACTTTGATTAAAGAATTCAAGAAAATGAATCTGCCGAGATTCCAAGGGGGTATAGAGCCGTTGAAAGCCGAAGCGTGGGTTTTAGAAATGGAGAAGTTGTTCAAGATTTTTCCTAGCACCGACACTCAGAAGGTGTCATTGGCAGCATTCACATTGGATGACGACGCTCGTAGATGGTGGATGATGGTCTGAGGAGGTAATTCGGGTTTGACTTGGGCCAGATTTTTAGAGCTATTTTATGACAAGCATTTTCCCCTTAGCGTCCGAGATCGCAAGACCACGGAATTCCAGACTTTGATGCAAGGTAACAGAACAGTGGCTGAATATGACTATGCTTTCACCGAGTTGGCTAGGTATGAACCTCACATGGTCAATAACGAATATAGGAAAGCTAGGAAGTTTGAGAGTGGACTTCGTGGACTGATACAAGATTGGGTTAATATGCTCATCATGCCGACTTACGCCGGAGTATTGGACAAATCCATTATGGCAGAAGCTAACTTAAACAGATATCAGAGTTCAGGGGAGAGCCAGAGAAAAAGGCAGAATTATGACAATCGCCTAGTATCGTTTGGTGCCAAGAAGAAGGTGAATGTGGGCAGTTCCAGCAACTCAAATCAAGAAGGTGATGCTAAGCCGACATGTTCAAGTTGTGGGAAGCCACATTTCAGGGTCTGTCGTTGGGCGTCTGGAGCTTGTTTTGAATGTAGTGAGATAGGTCATCACGTGAAAGACTGTCCGAAGATAAAGACTAGCGATGGTAAGAAAAATTGGAGTACTTCGGGCTCTGCACAGAAAGGCAACGTCGGGAAGGCGCAAGTGAGGCAGGGCAGATTTTTTGCATTAGTGCCAGGAGACACTCAGAGTGCCGAGACAGTGGTGTCAGGTACCCTTCCAATTTGTTCTCAAGATGCATATATATTGATTGATTCAGGTTCTACACATTCATTTGTATCTGCCAAATTTGCCGAGAAGTTAAATAAGGAACTAGAACCCCTTGGTTATGTGTTATTTGTATCTACTCCATCTGGGAGAACTATGACTGTTGTATCCATTTATAGAGCATGTGTTGTAGTAATTGAGAATGTTGAATTACTAGTTGATTTGATGCCGTTGAACATGACTCATTTTGATGTTATATTGGGGATGGATTGGTTAGTAGTTAATCGAGCATCCATTAATTGTGTTTCCAAAAGCGTCACCTTGAAACCCCCAAACCAAGCCGAGGTTACATTTCAGGGTAAAGGAGTAGCATCCCCACCCTACTTGATCTCATCCATGAAAGCTTATAAGTTGATCCGAAAGGGGTGTCGAGGTTATCTATGTAGTGTGCTAAGTAATCCGAATGGAAACGTTGAGATGACCGATATCCCAGTTGTTAATGAATTCCTCGACGTCTTTCCAAATGACTTGCTTGGCCATTTAGTCGATGGAGAAGTAGAATTTACTGTTGACGTTATGTCAGGAACCCAGCCTATCTCCAAAACACCTTATAGGATGGCTCTAGCCGAGCTCACAAAATTGAAAATGCAATTACAAGAGTTGTTGGATAAGGGTTTTATTAGGCCGAGCACTTCACCTTGGGGAGCGCCAGTCCTATTTGTCAAGAAAAAGGATGGTACACTTCGTCTTTATATTGATTACCGAGAACTGAACAAGGTAACCATTAAGAATAAGTATCCATTGCCGAGGATTGATGATCTGCTTGACCAATTACAAGGAGCACCAGTCTTTTCTAAAATTGATCTCAGGTCAGGCTACCACCAGCTCAAGGTTAAAGCCAAGGATGTCGAGAAGACTGTTTTTCGGACAAGGTATGGCCACTACGAATTTTTGGTAATGCCTTTTGGAGTCACTAATGCTCCTGCAGCATTCATGGATTTGATGAACAGAGTCTTTAAGCTATACCTAGATGAGTTTGTGGTTGTTTTCATCGACGATATATTGATCTATTCCAAGAGTAGTGATGAGCATGAGAAGCATTTGAGACTTGCCTTACAGATTTTGAGAGATAGAAAGTTGTACGCCAAGCTTAGCAAGTGTGAGTTTTGGCTTTCCAACATTTCATTTTTGGGCGATGTGATCGATGAAAAGGGTATTTTGGTTGATCCTAGCAAAATTGAGGCCATTGTGAATTGGCCGACACCGACTAATGTGTCCGAGGTGCATAGTTTTCTGGGTTTGGCAAGTTATTACAGGAAATTTGTGAAGGACTTCTCAAGGATTGCAGTACCACTGACACAATTGACTCAGAAAGGAGTGGCATATGAATGGACCGAGGATAGAGAGTCAGCTTTCCAGGAACTCAAGACGAGGTTAGTCACGACACCAGTTCTTGTGCTACCGTCAGGTAATGAGGAATTTCAGATTTATAGTGACGCATCACACAAGGGTTTGGGTTGTATATTAATGCAAGGGGGTAAGGTTATAGCCTATGCATCTCGCCAGTTGAAGCCCCATGAAAAGAATTATCCTACCCATGATTTAGAACTAACGGCCGTAGTATTCGCTTTGAAAATTTGGCGTCACTACCTGTATGGAGCTTCTTGCCAAGTTTTCACAGATCACAAGAGCCTAAAGTACTTGTTCACTCAGAAAGAATTGAATATGAGGCAGAGAAGATGGCTTGAGTTATTGAAAGACTACGACATGCAGATTCAGTATCATCCAGGCAAAGCAAACTCAGTGGCCGACGCATTGAGCAGGAAGTTAGTTGGGAATTTGACATGTTTGGCAATGATTTCAGTGGAACCGACTATTATTGAGGATGTAAAGACAAGACAGATGGAGGATGAATTAAGGTAGTTAATGAGATTATCACAAAGCCAAGACCGGGATACACCATTGAAAATCAGGTACTTAAGTTTGAGGGAAAATGGTGCGTGGCCGACGTCCCAGGGTTGAAAAGGAAGATTTTGCAGGAGGCCCATAGTTCCAGATTTGTCGTTCATCCAGGGAATACCAAGATGTATCAAGATGTGAAGCAGACTTTTTGGTGGCCAAATATAAAAAGAGAAATAGGTGAGTTTGTATCCCAGTGTTTGTATTGCCAACAAGTAAAAGCAGAACACCAGAGGCCAGCAGGACTTCTTCAACCTTTGTCAATTCCTGAGTGGAAATGGGAACACATTTCCATGGATTTTGTTGTTGGTTTGCTGAGGACACAAAAAGGTATGGATTTGATTTGGGTTATTGTGGATAGATTAACTAAGTCAGCACACTTCTTGCCCGTTAAGACTACCTTCAATGCTGATCAACTCGCTTTGTTGTATACAAATGAGATTGTTAGGCTTTATGGAGTGCCAATGTCCATCGTGTCAGACTGAGATCCGACGTTTGTTTCTAGATTTTGGCAAAGTTTACAAGGAGCTTTGGGAGCCGAGTTGAGGTTTAGCACAGCTTTTCATCCCCAGACCGATGGGCAAACCGAAAGAACAATTCAGACACTTGAAAATATGCTTAGACTATGTGTATTGGACTTCAAGGGAAGTTGGGAAGTACATTTGCCATTAGTGGAGTTTGCTTACAACAACAGCTATCAAGCTAGCATTGGCATGGCGTCGTATGAAGCTTTGTATGGAAGGAATTGTAGATCGCCGATATGTTGGAACGAAGTAGGAGATAGAGCTTTGATTGGTCCCGAATTAGTTCAAATTACAACCGAGAAGATTAAGCTCATTTGACAAAGGATTAAAATTGCTCAGAGTCGACAGAGGAGTTACGCTGACCAGAGAAGAAGAGAGTTAGAATTTGAAGTTGGGGATCATGTATTCCTGAAGATTTCGCCGATGAAAGGAGTTTCAAGATTTGGGAAGAAAGGTAAGTTAGCACCTTGTTACATCAAGCCATTTGAAATTCTTGAAAGAGTTAACCCAGTTGCCTACAGACTTGCTTTGCTGCTAGAACTAAGTCAAGTCCACAATGTGTTTCATATTTTGATGCTAAGGAAGTATAGTCGAGATCCACTGCATGTGATTGATCATTTCGGGATTGTGATTAATGAAGATTTAGGTTATGAGGAGAAGCCAATCCAGATTCTTGACAGGCAAGTGAAACAGTTGAGGAACAAGTCGATACCGATGGTGAAGGTTGAATGGAAAGAGCATTATGGCAAGGATGCTACATGGGAAATGGAAGAAGAAATGAAAATCCGACATCCAGAGTTGTTTTTGGGGCAAGGTGACTCAAGTTTGGGGACCAAACTTCTTTAAGGGGGGTAGGATGTAACAACCCTCACTATTGTCTTAGTCATGCTTACATGCATTTACATGATTTTGTCTTGTCAAGCTTGCATTTGCAAACCTTGATTTGTTTTGTCTAATTGTCGCTTGTATCCTTTGTTCCTTGCTTGGTGTGTGTAGCCGAGGTTACACCCTTGAACCTCTTATACCTAGGACCATCTTGGAACCACCTTGGTTGACCTCCCCCGTCACCTAGGCATATTGACCGAGATGTTATCATCTAGGCATCCTAGATCTTAGATCCTTGCACCTAGTGATCTTGTTTCTGGGCTGGTATGACCTAGACCGAGGTGTGGCACATCTAGGCCAAGGTGTGGCATAGCTAGGCCAAGTGTTGTCCTTCCTAGCCGAGATCATTGAAACCTTCTTGCCAAAGCCTATGTCTTGATCCGAGATCCTTACCTTGTCAGAGTACCCTTGTCACCTTACTTATTGTATACACTTTGTCATGCTCTTGTCTTGTCATTCTGTCACCTTTTTTAGGAGATCCAACCAGTCGTTGCCACGTGTCCCAGCAGAGGGTTAAGTCAGCCTGCCGAGAGAGAAAACATATCATTTTTCATATCCTTGCCTTCGAAGAGAGAGAAGCTCTAGGAAGAGGAAGAGAAGTTCTTAGAGTGAGAGAGCTAGATTCTAAGCTTGATCCTTAGAGTTTAAACCATTAGATTCGTATTTTGAGGTTAGAATCTTGATCTGCTCTTGTTGTTCTTCATGTTCATCTAACCACATTGCATGATCTAGCATGATTCATGAGCCATGCATTGCTTTAAAGTTTTGTTTTGGAAAGAGGAAATAATGTTCTTGAGTTCTTGAAGAAAAGCCTTGTTTTGATCTGAATGTTTGTATCAAAATCCATGTTTTCATGTTTATTTTCATAAAACCTCCAAGTATGGGTACCAAGGTCCATGTTTTTGAACTTATATCATGAAATCTCAGATTTTGAATAAAGGAGTTATGATTTTAGCATTTATGTTCTCCATGTTCTTATTCTTCATGTTCTTCAAAAGGAAACCCAAATTTTCTAAACTTCATTTCCCTGGATGTGGTCATCGGGGCCACATCTCGGCCAAAAGGTGTGGGACCTCAGCCAAGACCTGGTTGGTACTCAGCATGTTTTCCCGAGATGAAAAACAGTGTTTTAACTCCCAGCACACGTTTTGCTTTGTCTTGACCTAGTTTTGAAAGAAATGCCGAGATCATTTACGCTCATGTAAAGCTTGTTTTGAAAAGTGCATTTCGTAACCATCTTTGAGCATTTCTTCTTGTCTCCTTGAAGTGCATTCAATAGACTTTACCATGTATTTGTAGGTCTTAGATTCTTGCCTAAATCCCTGCACTCGAAGAGCTATGTGAGTGGTATTTTTAATAAAGCTACGTTATAATGTTTTGATAAAAGTTTTGCTTTGTTTTGGAAAAGTATCTGTTTAAGTATGAATGACTATCCATAGTTTTGTATCAAGTATTATCTTGTTTTGATGACATTCTTGGAAAGTCCTTAGTGCTAGGGGACTATAATGCAACTAGTACCCTTGTTCGAGATATCTCCCTTGCCATCGACAGCCTTGTGCGGGTGGGTTTGTCTAATCGATTCCAGGTCGATTATTCCCTTATTTTGTCAGGAATGTCATCCCTTGTATCATATTGATGCTAGTAAGCATCCCTTGAAGCTTTGAAAGACTTGATAGATGAACTTGGTTCATCCCTTGATTTTGTACAAGATATGATATGTATTGTTTTGATAAATATCTCGGATATCATTCATTTAAACCTTTATTACTAATATCATTCACTGAGTATCCAAGCTCACCCTCTCCTTATATATATGTAGGTGACGAGCAAGAAAGCGATGACGCGTAGATGTGTTTTTGCAAGTTGTGTTCGGATTCATATTTTGCTAGCATCTTGAAGATTATGCTTCTTAGCTTGTGCTTCATGTCTTTTGTATATGTCGGCTTGAGAAGCCTTTTGATCAAGATGTAATATTTAAGTTTGATTCATTTGTATCCAAGATGTAAAACCACGTTATGTGTGACATTTCATTTGATCTATGCACAGCTCTTATGGACTACTTAGATTTAAATTTATTGCTTCCGTACATGTAGGCCCCATATGTATACTCTGATTGTGTGTGAATTTTTGTAAGTTGGCCTTTGGTAATCTCGGATTACTGGCCATCACGGCACCATTCTACTAGGGGCGGAATGGGGTCATGACAGAAAGGTTCTTTAGGGTTTTAGGTAGTCGCTTCTAGCTTAGTGGTAGTTACCTCTATCTGAGTGTTATATGAATATCGGTCAACAAACCCCTCAGACCGCTCCTCTCAATTCCTCTTAGTAGAATCCTCCAGTTTAGCGTACCAGATGGCCACCACATCGGATAGAGTTCTTTCGAATAACGACAATTTTTAAGCCCGAGACAGGCCCATCAGCCTGAGTACATCCAAAACCAAGCGAACATGCACAATCCGATTGCCACTTCCATGAAATCTGTCGATGTGAGGCATCTTAAAATTCTTTAGTAATCTGACCGAGGCTTCGGTATAGCTGTCTTCAATATCCGGAATGGAATTGAAGCCCTGGGATATTTTAAACGCTTTCTCTAGTTTGGAAATCTTGATCATAGCTTGATCAATATCGTTGATATCAAAGGGAATGAGTCCCCCATGGGGTTGTGCCAGAGGCCGATAAGCTGGAGTTATTGCAAACATCTATTAAGGATCTGGGACTTGCAGATTTTCAATCGGTAGAGGTTAATCAGGATTCGGCTGGGCAGCCGGGATGGGATACATGATAAATGCTGATGTCCTACATGGGCATCGCAGATCAGCGATAATTTCATCCTATGCGGCCATCCTTTGATTCAGGGTATCCATGGTTCTCTGGAATGTTGTTATCATGGCAGCAACTTCTTCTACGTTCTGTGCCATTGTTGGTCTAGGTGAATTAGGTACTAGTGAATTGAATGGTTGGGAACAAACAAGTGTTTGCTGAGTGCTCTGTGTTGGTACTTATAACTGTCTGCCCCTTCTTCATCGAGCAACCAATGGGTCTTGAGTTTTGCAAAGTTTGCTAGAGCGAGTCCACACAACTTGGGAGATATGAGGTCTGTCTGAAGCTATGATTGTAAACTACCTAGCAAAAGAAAGAAAAAGAGAAGCAATCAAAATTGGATAGCACTTCAACCCAAGTTGCTACAAATATAATCACACAGCTGAAGAACTGTAGTTCCCATGGAACTTTGTTCCCAAACTGATATCAAGTTGTACCACTGATATGAACATTCCTGTACAGTTTCACTGTAAAAGCACATACCAGGTAAAAAGAACCAAAACAACCCTATAAGGGAGTAGGGTTACCATGTCCTAGATTTTTGACATGATCTAGGCTCCACTACTTCAAGCAAGTAGTTTCATAACATCCTATATATGGGCGAGTATCCTATCCTAATTTGGAATAGTCACTATGGTTTTACTATATACAGTTAGGCCAAATGGTCAAAAAGGAATACCTCGGCAAGATTACCTAATATACCTCTCACACTTAACACCGAGAAGTGAAAGAAGGATCAAGCGGTACAGCGGTAATCCAGATCCAAAGGTAGTGTTTCCAACATGGCAGAGTCCACGACCGACTAGCCTTTTGGCAAGCTTTTTAAGCAAGCCTCTGGCAAGCCGTCCAGGAATAGCAGATGAAAAACACAGTGACTTAGAGTAACAAAGCAGATGCAATGCAAAGAACATATATCTGTAAATAAACTATCACATCATGAAGTTCAAGTCAAGTTCTCTAATTTCTCCAGCGGAGTCACCAGAAACTGTAGCTTACATTTTGTGTTCCTCTCAGATACGGTTAGCCCTACAATTTAGACTCTCGTAGTTCTGAATCTGATTTCACAAATGCAATGTGAAATAGATAAACACAAATGAGTCCAAATTCGGTAAATCTTTTGGAAAATCGATTTTGAATAAAAAAAATTAGCAAAAATGGACTGCATTGCCAGATTTCAGAGTCGCCACCAAAATATTTTTGGAAAATTTAGAAAACCCGTGACTCGTGCCAAAGGCCACTTATCCATCATCACCAAAGTGTCTTGGCTTGGGAAATTAGGCATGAGAAGGGAAGGTCATGAATTGAACACCCCATTCACCCGATCAAAGATTGGCCTCTACTAATCATGATGTAATTTTTATTTACATTATATGCTCTTGTTCTAGTTATTATGCAGTTTTTGCTATGTGATGCACACATAAGTATAGACCAATTCATTAAAGTTGGAATGAATTGATTTTATGCTTGTTTTGAAAAAGTGTTATGAATACGTGTCACTTGAAAAAGCGAACTCGTATTTACATTAATCAAATTATTCAAACTTAAGTGAAAAGGCCTTCATCCACCGACATTTGAACATGTATATCACTTAAACACTTAGCCTTATGGAAAACATGCTTGACATGGCAACAATCGCACGCATGCAATATGCTAAAACAATAAATGCTCACCTAATACTCAACTGAGGCAAGCCAAAAGAAGTAAAATAGTTAGAAAAATGCATGCTCTAATATACAAATGGCTAATGCAACACATACAAAATGTAAACTAATATGCTCGATTTTATTAACATGTCACGTGAATCAATTTGATAGTATGTGGTAACGCACCTATTCAAGGAAGTAATAAATGACAATGTTGTTAGAATGATGAACTGAACCTTATGCATGCAAAAATGGATATTTACACATGGCAATGATATGAAATCAAAATATGGCATGCAACCATCATAAGCAAGTAAATAAAAGAAGAAAGAATGGAAGTTGGAAGACATACACAATATTACAATTTTGCTCTCGCACGAGAGGGTCCAAATGTCCAAGTGCCCAAATTAACTAATTATTACAATATCAAATTACTTAACTAAACTAACTAGCTATTACAAATCAAATGAACAATAAATGAATAACTGTCTAGTTTTTTACAACAATGATATCACAATAATAATATGAATAGCAATATTACAACAATAATATGAATAGCAATATTACAACAATGTTAATGCACAAGGATCGTATGCGCGTCAATGAAGACGGTTTTCAGAAACTGCCTTGTCTACCCTCTGGGAAACTGCTCTGTTTCACCCTCAGCCACTACCCTTTGTTTCAACCAAAAGTGTTCTGTTTACCAAACATTAGAGCTCGACCAACCCCCAATGAGGCCCAGCTAGGTCCAAAAAAATCCAGTCGTGCCCTATTTTGTTGTAGAAAAATGTTTTTGTGCTCTGAGGTGAAAACAATGCAGACACAGCCTTTTTGAGCCATATTTGTCCCCTCTGCTCTTCTTTATCATGGAGAAACTCAAGAGAAGAGCGGATTCGGTTCCGAAACCATCAATGGTCGCAAGTTGATTGCGTGATGATTTCAGACACGATAGGAAAAAAATATTAATGAATGTAATGAAAGACACACCACCTCTCCCTTCTATCATGAAGTTAGTTCAAGAAGGGAGGTAGACACACTTCAAGAATCATCAAACATCATGGGTTAGCATGTGATGACACTAGAAGCGATGGATTCGGTATAACGTCTGACTGAATCTAACCAATTTTATTAATCTTCTTTATGTCGGTTGATCCAATTTTAAGCCGGTTTTATTAGCCTTTTTTAAACGTACCTATCCATTTCTTTATCTTTTATTCCATTTTGTCCAAAAGTGATCTTTAAGTCCACTAAGTCCAAAAGCAATGTAAATGAGCAAGTATCGACTTAACCCAAGAAATGAGCCTTTCAAACCCTTTTCTTCGGCGGAAATTACAAAAGAAGTGTCAAACTCGTTTACAAGCGATAAGGGATTTGGAGTCAAACCCAAAATGAGCGATAACGACTAGTCAAACTCAAAAGAGCGATAATGACATAGCCAAACCCATGATAAGCGATAAGGAGTCTAAACCCAAACTCGATAACAAGCTATAATGAAACCTTCTTTTGTGATTCCTAAGGGCCTGACTAGAAAGTTAGTCCCTTACAAGTAAATACATCGGTGATAAAGAGGAGTGACAAACAAAAGGTTGTGTTTAGCATAAGAGAGATATAATGCCTTGATAATGAACCTCCAAAGAGATTAAACCATTAAGCATGGAAGGGCTCTTTCTTATGCTTGAACAATACCCTTTTATTAAACACAACTCTTTAATCAAAAAAACAAAGAATGGAGGGAGATTGCAGAGATGATTATGCAAGATTGATTATTACAAAAGTGGGACTCTTTACATGAAAACTAGATAAAGAAAGCTATCAACTCGAATGACTCGATGTCTAAGGCCTAAACAACTGAAGCCATGAGGATTAACAACACAACAAACCAAGTATTCAAAGTATAAACTATTTAAATGAATTAAATAGCCCCTAAACAGCCCCTTAAATGTAAAAAACAGTAGCTAAAATCATGTTTAAAAGACCACAAAAGATAGCCAAAAACAAGGAGATACAAAGCTAATAAGCAAGATTAAGGAGGGGTGGCTAACCCCTCCACTTTTGGGAATTCGAAACCATATTTTTCAGCCCTTTTAAACTTTGAAAATTAGTATATAAACAAAAGAAAATAGTGGGAAAACAAAGGGTATGAGTTATGAGATAAGGTGCAAGAAAGGGTGATAAGCTCCTCTACCTTTGGTAACTCTTTAACCCCAAGTTTTAGCACTTGGAATGGATCCAAAACAGTATGAAAACACAAGAAAAATATTGAAATAAAAGAAAGGAAGAAGGTGGTAAGCTTATACCTCTTGAAGAGAGAAAGCTTTGATTGTAAACCAAACTTGATCCTAGAGCACTCTCAAGGTTGAATTATGGTTCTCAATTCTCAACCAAGGATCCAAATCCAAGCTCTAATGGTGTATATGATATATGTATATATTTCAAGGATGGTAGGCTAGCTCAAAGATAACTTGCAAACGAAGAAGGGGCTCTCAAAGGTCTTTTAAGCTGTTTGAAATTTTTCTAACCCTCAAAACAGAGATATGAGCTCGTATTTATAGAATTTGAGACAAATAGGTCACAAATATCTTCAAAAATAGACAGCTGGCAGATTCCCACGCAGAACAGTGTTTACCGCTCAAAAGGCACGGCCGGGCTCTAATTGCCACGGCCGGCCCCAAATGAGGCACAACTAGGCCCTAATGTGGCTCCCCTGTTTCTCTGTAGGTTCTATGCAAGTTGGCACAGTGCTAAAAATGGATTTCTGAGGTAAAAACAGCTTGGATATAGAAGGTTGGGATTGTTTAGAGCTCTAATTCAGATTTCTTCGTTGAGAATTCAAGCCATTTGCACAATGTAACTTTCATCATCAAGTGCTCAGAATAAAGCGCCCAATTTTTGCGGGCGGTCAAAAATGAGGTGTCTACAACTTGTCAAGTAAAATTCCATTGAGCACCCAACTCCAAAGCTTCAGTGCTTCTAGCTTTCTCGGCAACAAGCTCTGTGGACTTCCACTTACAAAGAATTGTAGTGTTGATGGTGTTGGAAAATTTTAGAAGTGAATGAAAATTGACGCCATTTGTATGAAAGTGTGCAACCTTTCATGGTGACTCTTCATATGAAAGAGTATGACCTAATGGTGTGTTTTCATATGAAAGGGTATGACCCAAAAGTCATGACTCTTCTGAATGGCCATGAATACTTCTATAAATAGCCTTCACCATTTCCTTAATCTTCATTCATTCGATCTCAGATTTCTTTCATACTCATTTCTTCCTTTCGTGTTCTTCGTCCTCCTTCGTTTCTGCAAATAGTTTTAGGAAGAGTCTGTGAGAAAGAGAGAGTTACAACATTGTTTTGGTTCGCCAGGCATGGATTTATAATGCTGTAAATTCAAGATATAGTCGTTGCATCCTGGAAAGTAGATGCCAGTAAAACTCGAAGCACCGGAGCGAGTGCAAACTCTACTTTAAGGAAATTATGTCCAACACAAGCCTCGACTTAAAGTTTTGCAATCTTAAAGCACTATAGGCATTAAATTCATAATTTAATTTTCATAATTATTTTCTGAATTATTTACTTCTTGATTAATTTGTTTATACATTTAAAATACACACATATTACACATAGGATTGCTGGGTTCTAACATATGGCAAAACACCTAAT
This sequence comes from Camellia lanceoleosa, assembly GCA_025200525.1. Classification (NCBI taxonomy): domain Eukaryota; kingdom Viridiplantae; phylum Streptophyta; class Magnoliopsida; order Ericales; family Theaceae; genus Camellia; species Camellia lanceoleosa. The sequence continues at coordinate 119,935,943 of CM045762.1, read as the reverse complement.
GTGGGAAATGAAGGAGATAATGAAAGTGCTAGATTTGAGGTGGATTAGTTTTATTTGTCTATGACTTTTGGATTTGTTGTAGGTTTTTGGGGCGTCTCTATTCTTATATTGTTCATTAAGTCATGGAGATATGCCTATTTTCAATTTATGAATAATGTCTTGACAAGACTCTCTGTTTATATACAAATAAATGTGATAACAATTTAAAAGTAATGTGGAAGTCTCCTACTTGTGTCTCCTTAATACTATAAATAAATGTATCTTTTGTGGAATAAATTCTATTTCATTTAAATTTCTCTTGCTTATATAATATAAGCTTGCTTATCGTGCCAAAAGTTATTGTCAATATGTTTCAATAATGTTCTCTATTTTGCCGATCTTCTTTTAAACTATTAACAATTAGGTCAAATTTACCTTGGTAAGTAAATTACAACCTTAGTGCTTCATAATCTGGCAACTTGGCAAGTGCCGCATGTCAAATATGTATACGCGTACATATGCGTATAGATATAGGAAGAAAGTTATTAAAATGCATAGGATTCATAAACTTGATTTCTAGTACTAAAAGAAAGGGTAAAATTGATTTGAGAATCAGATTAATAACTTGTGTTAGGGGTAGAAGTTTCTTTTTGGGAAAATTACCCATAGGTCCTGTTTGAAAAATGTGTACACTATTTAATCCAACAACTTTTTGAGATCCAAAAGTCCTACTTTTCCTCTCTCTCTCTCTCTGCTTTTTGCCTCATTCTTTACGTTTTCCTCTCTCTCTCTTTTTTTTTTTTTTTTTTTTGCGCTTTCCTCTCCTTTTTTTTTTTTTTGTCATGGACGACAACTGGTGATCACACCTTTCTTATTCTCTTTCTCTTTCTAATATATAGTCACTGGTGACCGACGACCGCCAATGATTGGGGTTTACCGACAACCACCAACCATCAACATCAACTCATGACTTCGTCCTCACCGACGGCGAAGGAGATGAGTAGATCTACTCAAATCTGATGAGTAGATCTACATGAGATCCGACTAGATCTAAACCAAAAATAGTTGTCGGAGTACAATATTCTTTCTATATCTATTCCTTCTTTCGATTTCTCAATTTTTCTACCTTTTCTCTGTTACACAAGTCTATTTTTCTGTTTTAATGGAGAAAATTTTCAAATTCTGAATAAGTTGTTTTCGAGTATTAGTTACAGGCGATGAAAACTGTAAAATTTTGCAGTTTCAATTTTTTTTTTTTTTTTGGTGCTAGAATGAATCATGGTTTAAAATTGAAATTTTTTACAGTTTCATAACATTTTTTTGAACTGTAAAATTTTGCAGTTTCATAACATATTTTTCAGTTTGATTAATACGGATAAATACATAATAGATTTTTGCTCTGAAACTGTAACATTTTACAGTTTCAAAACTTGTTTTTCAATTTGATCAATATTGGAGATTATTTTCTTAAACTCTACAAAAATTGAAAAATAACATATGTTTTTTTCCTATTGTTACTGTTTTTTGTCGTTACATTTTTTTTCTTCTTTTAGTTTATCAATATTTAGCACATTTTTCTATGTTTTTTTCGCTGTAATTTCTCCCTTTATTCTTTTTTTTTTTTTGGCAATATTCTGGACATTCCGGTGAGTCTCCAATAGTGTTCTTAACGTCCAGCGAACATTCTAGACATTCCGATGACTTCCATTAGCGTTCATAACAATCCGGCAAACTTCCGACGACTTCCCGGCGATACTTCGGCGACTTTCTAGCGATACTCCGGCAACTCGCCGGTGATGTTGAACGTTCCGGCGAGTCTCCGGTGACCGTCTGACAAAAGTCCGACAGTGGTGAGATGTAATAGCATTTGTAAATTTAAAATATATATATATATGATTTTTTGGTAACAATTAAAAATATATAAGACTAATTGGTACAAGTATTTTGTTTTAGGATTAGATGAGTTTTGAACTTTGTATATAGGACTTATTGGTAAGTTCCCCTTTCTTTTTTGATACTTTCTTAATAGGATAAATTACAAATATATCTTTTCAAATTTGTTTAAAATACTAATTATAATTACAAATACTATTAAAATATATCTTTTCTGTATAGTAATTAGTTCTACAGTTCTAGAGTTGAAAATTACACATATATCTTTCTTTATAAGATAAACTACAGATCTGAAAATTATATCTCTTCCCTTTAAGTTTCTGATCATATAACAAATAATCTTTTCATTAATTAACCATTAACTCAATTAATAGATTTTAATAATATCAAAAATATATTTCAATTAATAATTCTAGTAATTTTATTATTGTATAAAAAGGTAGTTAGAAATTTTATTTTTTTCTATTAACACTGTTCAACGACAAATTATAATTTCAAATCTCAATTATATTTGTAATTTATAATAATTTTTATATAAAAAGTTGGTTCTTTACTATTAAACTAGGGTTGCGTTTTCACCCCCTCAATAATGCAAATTGGATTGGAGATCCCCAATCCACCAAGTGGCTTAGTTTTGTGACAATCTTTACTTCAATTTGATATTAAACTTTTGGCTATATAGGCAAGTGCTATCTGACATTTTACAGGTTTGATTTCCTAAAATTAGCTTTCTCTATAAAATTTAAAAACATGAAGGGGATAAAATTTTCTATCTCTTACATAGCATCTCCAACTCAACACTTTTAATTAGACAATGAAAATAATTTTATTTTATAAATTTAAAAGGTGATTTTAAAATAACTTACTATTCATCTAAACTCCAACAACAAATTATCATTTTCTTTCTAAAAGATTTTCCTTCAAAATATTTCTTCAAAAAGTGAATAATTTTTATTCATTAATAAATAATTAATTTTTAAATTTTTGTTAAATATATTTAATATTAAACGCATTTTAAAAGTATGATTTCACTCTTTTTAATGATACCAATATCATAAAAATTAAATTTGCATATTAAAAGTTATTTGTAATATGATCAAACATATAAAATAAATAGTGTTTTAGAGATACTCTTGTATTTTTCATTTTCCCTCCAAATATGGAGGATCAACTCATCCTCCTCCCATATGGAGATTGATTTAGGGATTGGGTTGGATCGGAGGTGAACATCCCTCAAAAATAAAATAAAAAATGGAAGATGGATTGGAGATGCTCTAAGTAATTCATTAAGCAGATCCACTTTTATTCAATCCAAAATTTTATCATAATTATACCCGTATAATTGAAGGAATTGAGGTTACTATTGTTGCTAAATTACAGTAGTAACTGTTGTCAAATAATTCGAGAGACGAATATCGGTGAGATATTATTTTTTAGCCTATTTTGATGATCTGTACCATTGATATTTTAAAATTTATCAAATTTATCATCTATATGTAAAATCATACTATAATTGGGTTCTAATTATTTTCAAAAACATTATCGAAAGTAAATGTACTGCCTATTTGTTTACAAAAAAATAAAATGAAATAAAATATAATATGATCTTATTATGAGATTATAAATATAGAATTATAATTTATAATATTATAATATAAATGGTTAAAATTATTAAAATGGACTCAAACTGAATATTTCCTTCATCTTTTTTCTCCGCTCTGATCTCCACCAAATCCATGAAAGCGATTAGGAAAATGACCCCCAGATCCAGCAGATTGACAATACCAGCGCCGTATGCGGCAAGAATGAGGAATTGATTGATTACTTCATTTTACAAACACCAAAACGGATTCAAGGTAAACCACGTCTATGAATCATTCATTACCTTGTCTGCTCATCTATTTTTCTGAGAATTGCACTTCCGTTTTCCTTTGAATGAAAACGACAGCATTTTGGGATCTAGATATCATTGTGTAGGTGTGGTGTGATCAAAACTAATCATTAAAAAATTTAAGTATTTCTTAAATTGTAAATTAAAATTAAAAAGAAAAGTTAAGTCATTTGAAATTTACTTACACTTCGTTTGGATCGTAAGGGGAGGTGAGAAAGGAAATGATTGTGATTTCTTACCTACATGGAAAAAGAAAAGAAACTAATGATTATGATTTTACGGAAGAAAATGTAATTTTTCACTTATCTTGTTTGGATAGAGTAAGTAAGAGAAAGAAAAATAAAGTGTTTTATTTTGTTTTACCAAAATAGCATTTCATATTAATAAGCTATGTTTTTTATAAGGATAATTTTAATATTTTAAACAAGTTTCATTAAACCCAATCATTTTCTCATCAAATCCCACCACTTTTGATGAGAAACAACACACAAGTTTGGTGAGAGTCCGTTTCTTATCATTTCTCATTATTTCTCACCTTACTTTAGGGGCTAAGGCTAAAGCCATTAGCCAAAAAAAGTTAAAAAAAAAAGCCAAAAAAGCCAACACAAAATACAAAAAGTCAGTTTCTCCTTTTCTTTCTACTTTTTTTCGTCGTTTTTAGTAAAAAAAGCAAAAACCAAACATGTTTTTTTTTTTACCCTTTTTTTTTTAATTAGCCAAAAAGTTACTAAATTAGCCTGTTCCCAAACGAGGCCTTAATCATCCAATCAAGTGAAGGGTTTCCAATTCTCATTATTATTATTTTTTTTCTTTTCTCACCAAACACTTTCATCCAAACAGAGTGTTAATCTTAACTGACTTTATAAATACTAAATATAAGGATCAATATACACTATTATAAACTCACCACCACAACCACCAACATCATGCCACCGCCACCACTATTACCACCACTACGCCACTGCCGTCACTGCCACCACTACTACCACCACCACCTTCATCAACATTGTCATTATTACCATGAGTATTACTTTCATTTTACTACCTGTTGGAAATGGTTATAAAATTCTGGGTAAAATCAAATTTTTTTTCCTAAGTTTGGTCTATTTTTTAGGTTGGCCCCGTGCGTCGATTTACGCGGGTCAAAGTGGTAACGCGTTCTATGCTGTGTTGTGATTCACGTGGCATATTTAGTTGCTCAAAACCATTACCGATGAATGGGAAATTGAAGCCAAAGTATGCTCCATAGAAATGGAGTTTTGGTGGAAAATCCTTAAAGGTTTGAATAAGGCTTGTCCCACATTGATTTGGTGGGAAGTTTTGAATGAGTTTATAAGAAATGGGTTTGGTACTTGGGGTGTGCCCCAAGGGATACCCAAGTATTTTAGAGGGAGAGGTATGGGCAAAATGGGCTAGACCCATTGGACCCAAAAATCACCACACGCGCGCCGCCGCCATCGTCCGTCCTATCAGGCTGGGCTTGGGCGCGAGTGCGTGGTTGGGCTTGTTCGGCCAAAAACATTTGAATTTAATTTTATTTTTTAGTAAAATAAAATCCGAAATTCAAATTAATCCAAAAATAAACTAGTCTGGTTTTTTACTGTACACCCAAACAGGGCCCTTCCTGTTTTTGTTATCTGTTTGAATTATGAACCTGACATATTCAAATCTGTTTAAATTCAAAACCAAACAGGTTTCATACATGTTCAAATAGGTTTTGCACATATTTAATTCAAAACCTGCAGCCACTAATCAATTTATAAATAGGACAGCCCTCATTTGGATTTTGTAACTCTAATTTCATCCTTCATAATTCTGCAAATATTCTTTTCATATTGCTGCATTATTTTCTTCTGTGAGAGAGTATAAACACTTAGTGTGTTCGTTAGGCAAACAATTTGTAGTGCTGCTATTGTTTGTAGTAGATCATTTTATCCCGCGAGATAGACGTCCAAATTCTGAAAGCACCATAGAGAGGACGAATCCGTCTTAAGGACACAGTGTCAAACACTGGACTTGATCAGATAATTATTCAAAGAAATTAATCAAGTAAGTTGTTTAATTTATTATTCTGTTTTATTTGTTTATTTAATCAGATTTTATTTTTATTTTTTGTAACAAAATAAAATCTGTTTTTCTTTATTTATTTTTGTTTCGAATTTGATTTTTGTAATCAAACAAATTCTCTCCTTTCTTTTATTTCTTTTATATTCTGGTTGTTGTTATGTACACAACAGAATTTAATCTTTTTAAATACAGTGAAGATTGTCCAACAATCTTAAGACAGATTCCAATTTTGGTATCTTCATTGTATTTAATTTTCTGTGATTTCATAAAGACATATTCTGTTTGGAAAAACAAATAGTGATTTATGCTATTTGACAGATAGTAGTAATATACTGTATCTTTTCTTTGACAACTAGCAGTAATATATTGGTGTCATTAACAATTGCAGAATATTAATTTGTATTACAGAAAATTATTGTGGTATTTTATTTTTCTAGTTTTAGTAACAAGAAAAATAAAATTATTTTGTGTTTTAATTTATTTTCTAGTTTTGGTAACTAGAAAATTAATTTGTGGTTTATTTTTCTGATTTTTGTAATCAGATATTATTGTGGCATTTTATTTTCTAATTTTAGTAACAAGAAAAATAAAATTATTTTGTGTTATAATTTATTTTCTAGTTTTAGTAACTAGAAAATTAATTTTGATTATGGAGTTAAATATTAGTTTTACAAACTAATTTCATTTTTATTACGAAGAAACATTTGTGGCTAGTTTATTTTCTTTATTGGTTTACTGATTCATTCTTTAATTTCTGTGTATGAATCCGTAGTCGTGAATAGTTTCTGCACATGAGTCGACAAATATATATATATATATATATTCACAAGAACATTTTAATGTGTATATAATTAATTTATTTATGTACAAATCAAACTGATTAAATGAATGTATGTTTTGTCATTTTTGGAGTTTAAAATTCAAAACGCATTAAATTTTATTTATGGGTTGAGAATCTTTTTATCTCATGGAATCATGCATGATTAATTTATTTTGTTATTTCATTATTTTTAGTTGATGCGTTTGATATGCATGTATTAGTATCAACTCGAGTTATTTTTTAAAAATAATTTCATGTGATTTGGAATGATAAAATGATATGTTGACCTTGTACATAAGTGAATTAATTTGAGTTTTTCCAATCAATTTTTGATGGATGTTTAAACAACAAGAGAAATTTAAATATGAAAATTTCAGTAGTTATATCATTCCATTTAATTATGTTGATTATTAGTTTGTTTTAAATTATGTAACATGAGATGTCGTTAATAATTATTTTACTTGCGTAGTAGAATTTGTTAAACCATAAACCATTTTATTAATATGGGGGTATATCTCCTGCATTAGATGAGATAATTTAATTTTCTTCTATCACAAATATTTTTATGACAGTGACACTTATTCGTAAATGAGTTACAAGAATGTATACAATCAAATGGGCTATTTGAATTGTTTGATTCTTAGGCAAAAATTTTTATGAGGATAAGATTTTTTTCAAAACATTAATTCGGATTTGTGTAGTCATAATTATTTTGGATTTTTCATTTGAAATTTATGAATCATGATTTGAGATTTATGAATCAAGCACATCATAGACAATAAGTGATGGATGTTATATTCTGATTTATATTAGAAGTGATAGAGGTGGTGAATATGATGCACCATTAAATGAATTTTGTGCACAACATAGCATTATTCACCAAACTGCAGCCCCTTATTCTCCACAGCAAAATGAAATTGCTGAAAGGAAGAATAGAACCCTAAAAGAAATTATGAATGCCATGTTACTAAGTTCAAGCTTACCACAGAACTTGTGAGGGGGAGCAATATTGTCTGCTAATTATGTTCTTAATAGAATACCCCACAAGAAAACCAACAGCACTCCTTATGAATTGTGGAAAGGTTGACCACCTTCTTACAAATACTTAAAAGTGTGGAGGTGTTTGGCAAAAGTTGAAGTTTCTGTTCCTAAAAAAAAACTAAGATTGGACCAAAAACAGTAGATTGTGTGTTTATTGGTTATACTCAGAATAGTAGTGCATATCGGTTTTTGACTTATAAATCAGAAATACCTGATATAAATATGAACACTATTATAGAGTCAATGAATGCTGTATTTTTTGAACATGTCTTTCCGTACAAGAAAGGACAGGAATTAAGTTCTCAGAAAAGAACTTATGATTGTACACAAAGTCAAGAGACTAATAACAATCAAACACAAGAGACTAGTAATGGTCTCAACCAATAGGATTTAATTGATGATGAACCAAGACGAAGTAAGACAGCGAGAACATCAAAATCCTTTGGTCCAAATTTTCTAACATACTTGTTAGAAAATGAACCTCAAAGTTTTAAGGCAGCAATGACAGGTCCTGAAGCACCTTTGTGGAAAGAGGCTGCTAATAATGAAACTGAATCCATTATACAAAATCATACTTAGGAATTGGTGGATCTTCTACCAGGTTCTAAACCTCTTGGATATTAATGGATATTTAAGAGAAAAATGAAAGCAGATAGTTCAATTGACAAGTATAAAACAAGACTTGTAGTTAAAGGTTACAGACAAAAAGAAGGTCTGGACTATTTTGACACATATTCCCCTGTGACAAGAATAACATCTATTCGCATGCTTATTTCTATAGCAGCTTTGTTTAATTTAGAAATACATCAAATGGATGTTAAGACAGCTTTCTTAAACGGTGATCTAAATGAAGAGATCTATATGGAGCAACCCGAAGGGTTTGTAGTGCCAAGGCAAGAAAAGAAAGTTTGTTAACTTGTAAAATCCCTTTATAGATTAAAATAAGCACCTAAGTAATGGCATGAAAAATTTAATCATGCAATGCTTACTAATGGGTTTAAGATAAACGAATGTGACAAATGCATTTATGTTAAAAACATTGACCAAGGATATGTCATAGTTTGTCTTTATGTAGATGACATGCTTATAATTGGAAGTAGTCAAAACATGATCAAATCAACTAAGCAAATGATTAACAAAAGATTTGATATGAAAGATATGGGGGTCGCTGATGTTATATTAGGAATGAAAATTGCTAAAACATCTGACGGATATGCATTATCTCAATCTCATTATATTGAGAAAATTCTTGATAAATTTATTAAGGATGATTTGAATGTAACTAGAACACCTGTAGACATCAGTCTTTATTTATCAAAAATAAAAAATAAAGGTGATGCAGTGTTTCAGTTAAATTACTCCCAAATCATTGGAAGCCTAATGTACCTAATGAATTGTACTCGTCCTGATATAGCTTATACTATCAGTAAAATTGAGTAGGTACACTAGTAACCCCGAAGAAGACCATTGGAAGGCGATCATTCGGGTTCTTAGATATCTAAGATTCACCCATGATCATGGTTTGAACTTTACTCGATATCCAGCAGTACTTGAACGTTATTGTGATGCCAATTGGATATCGGATACTAAAGATTCAAAATCCACTAGTGGATATGTCTTTACTCTAGGAGGCGCTGTTGTTTCTTGAAAGTTCACGAAACAAACTTGCATCGCATGATCCACAATGGAATCCAAGTTCATTACTTTAGACAAAGCAAGAGAAGAAGCAGAATGGCTTCGTCACTTCTTAGAAGACATTCCAATGTGGCCAAAACCTGTGCCAGCTATTTGCATTCATTGTGATAGTCAATCTGCAATAGGCAGGGCACATAATCATATGTATAACGGTAAGTCACGACATATTCGTCGTCGACATAACACCGTAAGGTAATTGTTGTCAAACGGAATAATCTCAATAGATTATATAAAATCTAAAGAGAATATTGCAGATCCGTTAACAAAAGGTTTGACAAAAGAGCTAGTGTATAGTTCATCAAAGGGGATGGGATTAAAGCCTATTACAATAAGAGTCGTCATAATGGTAACTCTGCTTATATAACTGGAGATCCCAAGAACTAAGTTCAAAGGGACAACGAAGTTATGTATGGCTCGCCAGAAATCACCAAGGGATTAAAATTCCTTACCCATTCCTATGGTGAGAGTGATATTTGTAACATTTGTTGTATGCAGGGGTATAAGGATTAGCTTTGCTTTTAATGATTACTTATATCTTGATTGAGGCATAAAATCAAGACGAGTGTAAAGAGATACTCATAATAAGAATCACATATATGAGTGTCGAACTAGGGCCGGTTCTATGAGAATGCAAAAAGTTAAATTCTCTAGAAACACTTATGAAAACCAAGCACGTTCAAGGCCAAAATGAACACAATAGTGAGAACCACGATGTGTTAGAAGATATTTTGTGTGAAATCTGTTGTCTTGGCTTACACAAACGGCTGAACAATTCAAGGCATCGCATCCATTGGTTAGCCAGTAAGTCCGATAGGTTATCACTAGGGGAGGTTCAAGGCCGAAAGCCACCTATCCTGATGCAAGATATTTTCGACTTATATTCTTTCAATAAAGTCTGCATATTGTTGTATTTCCGTTATCATCAAATTCCATTCATGTGGGGGATTGTTGGAAATGGTTATAAAATTCTGGATAAAACCATAATTTTTTTCTAAGTTTGGTCTATTTTTTAGGTTGGCCCCGTGCGTTGATTTACGTAGGTCAAAGTGGTAACGTGTTCTATGCCGCGTTGTGATTCATGTGGTATATTTGGTTGCTCAAAACCATTACCGAATGAATGAGAAATTGAAGCCAAAGTATGCTCCATGGAAATGGAGTTTTGGTGGAAAGTCCTTAAAGGTTTGAATAAGGCTTGTCCCACATTGATTTGGTGGGAAGTTTTGAATGGGTTTATAAGGCATGGGTTCGGTACTTGGGGTGTGCCCCAAGGGGTACCCAAGTGTTTTAGAGGGAGAGGTTATGGGCAAAATGTGCTAGACCCATTGGACCCAAAAATCACCACACACGCGCGGGGGTGCGTGGTGTGTGGTTGGGTTAGGCTTGTTCGGCCAAAAACATTTGAATTTTATTTTATTTTTTGGTAAAATAAAATCCAGAATTCAAATTAATCCGGAAATAAACTGGTTCGATTTTTTACTGTACATCCAAACAGGGCCCTTCCCGTTTTTGTTATCTGTTTGAGTTATGAACCCAACAAATTCAAATCTGTTTAAATTCAAAACCAAACAAGTTTCATACCTGTTCAAACAGGTTTGCACCTGTTTAATTCAAAACCTGCAGCCACCAATCCATCTATAAATAGGATAGCCCTCATTTGGATTTTGTAACTCTAATTTCATCCTTCATAATTCTGCAAATATTCTTTTCATATTGTTGCATTATTTTCTTCTGTGAGAGAGTATAAACACTTAGTGTGTTCGTTAGGCAAACAATTTGTAGTGCTGCTATTGTTTGTAGTAGATCATTTTATCTTAGGAGATAAACGTCCAAATTCTGAAAGCACCATAGAGAGGACGAATCTGTCTTAAGGACACAGTGTCAAACACTGGACTTAATCAGATAATTATTCAAAGAAATTAATCAAGTAAGTTGTTTAATTTATTATTCCGTTTTATTTGTTTATTTAATCAGATTTTAATTTTGTTTTTGTAACAAAATAAAATCTGTTTTTCTTTATTTATTTTTGTTTCGAGTTTGATTTTTGTAATCAAACAAATTCTCTCCTTTCTTTTATTTCTTTTATATTCTGGTTGTTGTTATGTACACAACAGAATTTAATCTTTTTAAATACAGTGAAGATTGTCCAACACTACCATTACCATCGTTATGGTTGCCGCTATCACCACCACTACCACCAACGTTACCATGCCACAACTGGCACCACCACTATCAACGGTGCCGCTACTACCACCATCAATGCTACCATAACCATGTCACTGCCACCATTAACACTATCACCACCATCATACCATCATTACCACCACTACTATCACCATCACAATATAAAAATTTAAATATACAATTTTCAAATTTGATCTTGTACATATCAAAAAAATTTATTTTTAGTTCAACACTCAAATTTTTATCAAACAACTTTTCAGTTTAAAAATTTTAACATTTGGTTTTCAATACTTAATTTTCAATTTTTTAAGTTTATCAAAAGCCACCTGCAAATAAGTCTCACTTTATGAAATAAATGGTAAATTAAAAATATATATTTTTAAATTTACTTAAAATACAAATTACACTTTGTGGCTTAAAAAATTACAAATATTTGAAATTTTTTGTTTAACAGAATGAACTAAAAAAATAAAATTCCTAACTATGCTTCTATACAATAATGAAATGACTCCAATTATTAATACTGTTAATTGATTTGATAATTTATTAATAAAATGAGTAATTTGTTCACGGGACGGGATGTAATTTCTAGAATTAGAAGAGACAATTTATATTTTAAACAAATATCAGAGAGTGTATTTATAATTTACCCTGGAATAAAAGTAAAGAGTTTAACTTATCTCATGTTCAAATCTCAACTTAAGAAAATTTGAGGAGACTGTGAGGCCTACCATCGTCTCATTTCGATAATCCGAACTGTCTATTTTATAAAACCAGTCGTATATCTCATCCATTGAAAAAATAGATCGATTCGATAATTATAACATTTTCATTTTATCACGTTTGTTTTGAAAATATAAACGACAAATATATTTTTTTAAATAGGCCATTCATTTTTTTTTTTTTGAGACAAATATAATAAAATAAAAAATGTACAATTATCGAATCGACTTCATTTTTTTCCATGGATGAGGAATGCATAAGATCTTACAAAATGAACAATTCAAATCATCAAAATGGTAACATAGTAGGCCTGACAGGCCCTTCAAATTCTCTCAACTCGAGATTTGAACATAAAAAAGCCAAACACTAAAAGTAATGTTAGAAACTCCTAAAATATCACTCACAAATTTATCAATATTGAGATAATATGGGTTGAATTTGAATTTATTGATTTTTAAATAAATTAACCACTGATATGTAATAATTTAAATCAGTAACCGTTAATCTAAAAGTGGTGTTTTAAGAGTATCATTTTATTTTTCTTTAATTTTTTTTTATAAATAAAGGGTCTACTTAATATAATATCATGGGCTTACATAAAAGTATCCATTAAGAAATTCAATACCGCTATGAGTCATGAAATATATTTTGAATTTTATTCGAAAAAAATGAGAATATGAGTTGAATTTAAAATTAATGAGATATGAGTTACATTTATCATAAATATAATTTACTAATTTATTTTTTTGAATAATTTTCTAAATTTCTAATATTGTTACAAAGAGTTGGAAACATTTCTCCAATCAAATTCAACCCAAGCCCTAGCCCATACGAAACAGCGAAGAAAACATAGTGTCAAAGTCAAACGAAGACATGGAAAACTTGCATCTAAATCCAAATAAATAATGTCAATATATGAATAAGTGGTTGTGGTTGAACAAATCAACAAAATAAGGGTGGTGCCACAGTTGGATTGGAGTACTTCCAATACAAAACAAAATGAGAACTTGAATATAACCTTGATACCATGGTATCACGCATGCATGCTCTGATCGTCTATTCATCATGTATAGATCTTAATTTTAGGTGATAAACAAATTGAATAAGCCGAACAATACATTTTTCAAGCATAATTTGATAATTTTAACGAGTTTTAAAAAGAATTTAAGCTTAGTTCATTAAACTTTTAAGCCAATCTCAAATGAACTTTTACGGAGCTAAGCTCGAGTAGTTTGATATTTTATATAATTTTAGACTTATTGAACTGAACCGAACAAGCAATTGACTGTTCAAACTTGGTTTGAAAACCTTAACAAGTTCTAAAATGTGTTCAAATTTGATTTGTTTATTTAACAAACTAAACTCAAATGAGCTTTTAACAAGCCAAACACAAATCGAACTCATCACAATGGATCTTAACTAAATATCACTTGAGGTATAATTAGAATGTCATAACCAAAATAATAACCACGAAGAAATCAATACTAAATTATAATCAATACCACAATCAGGCATACCCAACACTACAATATATTATAATCAAATATCACAAAAATCATAACTGAGACATATAGTACACACTTTTCGTAAAATGTGTATAATAGAAATTTCCATAATGGGTAAAGCCACACTTCATGATTTACTATGAAATTATCCATGAGTATTGCTTATTTCGGACAACAATGTCTTGAATGTGGTTGCAATAAATGAAAATTGTGAAGTTCTCCCATGACAAACTATTGTTCTATTCTAATTACATATTGGAGCAATTTGTAAACTTGGTAAAATGTTAGTTTTTTTGTTTTTTTACTAAGTTCTCTCAAAAAAGTTACAAAAAAGTCACCAAAAAAGCCATCAAAAAAGCCAAAAAATCAGAAAGTTAGCTTTTTACAAACTTTCCAAAAAAGTCAATTATCATATAAATCACTATGTACATATGGTAATTACTAAATTATAAAGGTGGCAAACAGATGATTACATTGTTCAAAATTAGTATGCACTTATAGCAATTCAATTTCAACCCACCCATTTAATAAGAGAGAGTTTAATTGAATTGAATTTTTTTCTTTTTTGATCAGCAAAAAAAAATTCCATTAAAAACATGAAATTTACAGGTAGAAGGTAAAAAAACGCATTGAGAGAGATTCGAAGAGTAAATACTCACTCTCCTACCACTGCTACTCGCATTTTTATAACCAACCCTTTAGCCTCACGATTTTAAATTTTAAAATACAAAAAAAAAAAAAAAAAAACGAAAAAAACCAAACACTTGAACCCCCTAAACCAAAGCTACACACTGAAACAACCCACCTAACCCACTTGAGCCCCACGCCTGATACAACACTTGATGCACTGATACACTCACGCCTGAAGCACTCTTGAAACTCTTGAAGCACTCAACCACCACGTCTGAAGCACTCAACCACCACGCTTGATAACCCCACAAAAATAACCTACAAAACCCAGCCACACCTGCTATTTTTTAAAACAAAATCTAATTCACCTATACTGCTACAGCACCCCGCCCACCTGCTACACTCACTCCTGACAACACTAGACTGCATCAACTTCCATCGCCCAACACCAATGTTGCTACAACACCCAACGCCGAACCTGCCAGCCATGGAGAACCCTGCACACGCCCACCTGCTACACTCATTGCTGGCCGGAAGAACTCCATGCCTGAAAAACTCCTTGTTGGTCCACCTGCTACACTCCTTGCTGGCCTGAAAAACTCCTTGCCTTTTCACCTCTTCACCTCTTCACCATTGAATTGAATTTAATTACATACAAGTTGAATAAATAAATCCAACTAATTCATATACTTTATTTAAAAAAAAATAATAGATGGTAATAGTAGTGGAAGTGGGCAGCTGTGATAATGATGATTTATACTCTCTCTTTTTTTTTCTTTTTTTTTCGTTTTTCAAATTAAGAGTCACAATTTTTAATTCATGCGTTTTTATCTGTTATAAAGCATTGTGCTTTTCATTTTCATCTTGCAATAGTTGTTGCCATTTGTCATGGAGTGCATAGACAAGCACACGGAAAAATGACAATATTTGTTGCCATTTTTCAGAGCTAATAGATTGGGTTTTCTCTTTAGGTTTTCTAGCTATTATCTGACTGTGGTTATAGTGGTGGCGGCAGTGACAGTTGGGATGATGGTAGTAGTGGAGTGGAGATGGTGATGCTAGTGGTGTGGTGAGGGTGGTATTGGAAGAGATGATACCGTGTAAACAACTTTAAATGTGATTATTTATATCTAATTCATTTAAACCTAAATATAATCGGGTTAGTAAGATGCAATTCAATTAAAAATTTAAAGAGATTTTAAATGAGTTTATTTGGGAGAATTTTCGATTTTTGGTTGAATTTGCTATCAATATTAAATTATTATGGAATAGGTGATTACACATTAGGGAAATTTTATTTGCATCAGTTATGATATTTATTTAGTTATACACATTGTAATATTGGTTGTGACATTATTTTAGTTATGATCCACAAAAAAATTGGTTACATCATATGTGATGTTTAGTTATGACTCAAAATATATTTTTTTATTTATGACTATAATGTAAAAGATTGAGTTATGACATTTGTGGCAATTAAACCCACAAATGTTATAGGGTACCCACGTATCATAGCATTACACATTAAATATAAGTAGGGTGGTAAACGAACCAAACAACTCTACTTTTGACTCGTGTTCACCTCATTAAAAACTCATTCAAACTCAGCCCATTAAATCAACAAGTTAATATTGATTACATTTGAGAGCTTCTTAAAGTTTTAAAGCTAACTTTGAACTGCCAATTGTTCGGCTCTATTTAATAAGTCTAAAACTATATAAAAGGAGAATACTAAACTACTTGAACTCAGATCGAAAGTTTAACAAATCAAGTTTGAATAAATTTTAATACTTGTTTAGAATTTTAAATCAAATTTAAACAATTAATTGTTTGACTTGTTCAACTTATTTATCATTCCTAAATATAAGATTCATTATCTCCTATGTGATTTTATTACCGACTCATGATATCATTCAATGATAATGTGATATTAACGTTAAAGAAGTTTGAATTGTTATTAACTAGTAGGACAAATTGATTGTTTAAGAACCATTCACCTTGTTTGGTTATCACCTTTTCTACAAATTGAGTATTTTTTTTTTTTTTTAGATACATTTAAAAAGTATTTGTGATTTTTTTTTTTAAAAAAAAATTCACTAAATACCAAAAATATAAAAAGAAATATATGAAAATTCAATACATTTTTATATTTTATTCTATTTAATGAATTTTAAATATATATATATATATATGTATATATTACGCATATCAAGTGGATCTAGAAGGTAAAAAAAAAATTATAAAAAAAAATTATTAAAAATATAAAAATATGAAATAAAAACTTAAAAAACTATTTTTGAAAATTCCAAACCAAATAGGGTGATTCATTTTTCTTTTTTCAGATATGAAAAAGTATAAATTTAGTTATTGAAAAATATGATTATATAACAACACGGTTTTATGGGAAGATTATATAATTTTTAGGATAAATTACTCTTTGCTTACTTTATTTTGGTCACTTTCTCACTTTAGATTTTAAATTTTATTTTTTCCTACTTAGCCCTTCATGTTTCAAGTTTTTTTCAGTTTATTTTTAAAATTAACTTCTGTTCAAAATTAGACAGAAAATATCACAATAACTATCACATAACATTAAAAAAAAATTAAGTTTATGTCAAATGTATGAATTATATATAATAAAATATTTTTATATTACGTGACTGTTAATGTATCACTTTTTCTCTAATTTTTAACAAAAATTATATTTAGAAGTGAAGTGAAAAAAAAAAAAAAAAAAAACACTTAAAATATGAAAGGCCAAAGGAAATAAATAAACTTTAAAAGTTAAAGTAAAAAATTGGCCAAACATAAAAAGCATAAAGTGTAATTTACACAATATTAATTTGTCATTACATATGTAATCATAACTTCTTTGAGTAATATTAGGAATCATAAAAAAAAAATATCATAAAATAGTTCATGAAGATTTTTTATCTTTAGATTATATATATAATAAAACATTACATACTAATTAAATAATGAAAAATTTTCATAAAATATTTTTTTCATAATCATTAATATTACTCATCTTCTTTTATCAAGCTTATAAACATATATACCAACAAGAAAAGACAAAATCAAGATGGTAGACAAGTAAAATTTTGATTTGAAAAATTATATATATATATTATAATTGATTTTAAAATTTTTATTTACATTAAAATTACTTAAAATATTAATTGCAATGGGTCCCGGGGGAAGCATCCGGGATTCTCAAGTGACAAACAACCAAGAAAATTCCATAGAAAATATTGCAAAAGTGGAAAGAAAATTAACACAATCAATTAGCCGTGATTTTCGGGATTGGACTGATCTTCTTCATATATATATTGCCATATTTGCTATTTTATTAAGCATACACTTCCCAACTGTTAAAAGTCTGCATGACCTTTATTCATTATGAATAGATCAATGCTAACTGGTGTTGGAATTCTTTCCCTAGTTGGGTTTCTCACCATAGCAACCATTGATTTTAGTTTAGCAATGGAAACCATGATGTGGTGGTGATGTGCAGGGAGAGCGAGAAACAAACTCTTTTACAATTCAAGAAAGATCTAGAAGATCCTACAAACGGACTCTCTTCTTGGGAGGTCGAAGATGATTGTTGTAAATGGGAAGGAGTTGTTTGCGACAACTTCACTGGCCATGTCCTCGGACTCAACCTTCGAAATTCTTATTCTTATGGCAAAATAAATCCTTGTTTGCAAAAATTGAAGCACCTCAAGTATCTGGATCTGAGTGGAAATGATTTCACAAATATACCATTCCCACCAGTCATTGCTTCTATGACGCAACTACAATATATCAACTTGTCCAACGCAGGATTTGTGGGAACAATTCCCCATCAGCTTGGAAACTTGTCGAGTTTACGTTCTCTCAGCCTTCGAAGTAGTATGAACGTTGAGAACCTGCAGTGGCTTGCTGGTCTTTCCCGTTTGGAACACCTGGACCTAAGTGGTGTGAACCTTGTCAAGGTACCCAACTGGCTACAGGTAATTAACAACCTTCCTTTCTTGGTAGAGTTACGCTTGGCTGGTTGTCAACTTGATCACTTTCCACCTTTTCTCAGTGCTATTAATTTTACATCTCTTGCGGTCCTAGATCTTTCCGGGAACCAATTTGGCTCTCTAATACCTGGGTGGATCTTTAGTCTTGGTAGCCTCGTTTATCTTGATCTAAGCTCTTGTAATTTGATAGGTCCAATCCCTAAAGGTTCTTGGAACCTAACTTCTCTCGAGACGCTTGATGTTTCTTATAATGATCTCAACTCTTCTTTACCAAATTCGTTGTTTAGTACTACAAATAGCCTCGTCTATCTTAGCCTTAAACAGTGTGGATTTCAAGGTCCATTTCCAACAATTGTCCCCAACATGACCAATCTGTCTTATCTTGATCTGTCTTACAATTCTCTCAATTCTACTATACCCAGTTGGTTGTATAGCTTTAGTCGTCTTGAGGTGCTCGTCTTGAGGTGCTCGAGTGATGCGCCCTTTTCTGATATGAGTCAAACTTCATAGTCAGCCCACGTAGCTTTGCCAAAGAGGTAATACCAAACTTTTGCTTGAGAGCTTCCCACATCTCAAATGCAGTCGGGCAATGCTCAAACTCACTAATCAAGTCGTTGTGCATGCTGCTCAACATAGTAAAGCGCGCGCACCGATCTTTGTTACACCAAGTCTGAAAGGCTTCAAGATCACGACGATGTTGAGTCAGTATTCCTGCTCGCTCAACCATCACTTGTTCAAGTGTGGTCAACACTTCTTCCTCATTGAGGTGGTATTGGATCTTACGGCGCCATATATTATAATTGTCGCCATCCAATTGCTCTCCCTTAGTTAAGTCTGCTAATCGCCTTAGCGTACCATTTCTACATACTGAGTAAACAAATGCTAGGGATATTAATTATAGCAACACAAAACAAAATATTTTGCAGCAAAAAAAACTAAATTAAATAATGATAATTTTACACATGTCTCAAGATCGAAAATTTGCTATGCTCGTAATCATCTCTTGCGCCTCTAGTGATAATTATCAAAAATTTAATTTAATTCCATGCGCAAAAAAAAATAATCAAACAATCTCCCACTACTAATGGCATATACAAAGCATGATAAAATCCATACAATAGCATCTCATTGTAAATTTACAAACAACTAATGCTATATTTATTTAACAATGGAATTCAAATAAATAAATAAATAAATAACTAATCATGCTTCTCTAATTACAACATATTATAAATCTAAAAAATATGCTGTATTCAATATTCGGATTATGCCATAATTAAAGTGTACATCATTTTGAAATTTTCTGGAATTTTTTGAAATTTTCTGGAATTTTAAATAACTAATAAACACAAATAAAATTAGAAATAAAAAATCTAGAAACTGATAAACTGAGACAATATTCAGATTATGTCATAATTAAAAATGTACATCATTCTGAAATTTTCTGAAATTTTTTCTGAAATATTCTGAAATTTTAAATAACTAATAAACACACATAAAATTAGAAATAAAAAATCCAGAAACTGATAAACAGAAAAAATATTCCCAGTAAATAGTAAAACATTTCAGAAGTCCACAATAAAAAATTCAACCCCAGAAAATTATTTATGCAATACCAGAATCATTTTAAAGCATAAAAAATGAATTATTAACACAGAAAAAATATTTTTTATTTTCGTAAAATTTTCAAAATTTTACAGAACATAGAAAAAATTATTCTGAGTCTAACAGTACAAACCACGCATAAAACAAATAAGTAATGAATTAATTATGACTATTTAACGCAATACAGAATTAAAAAACAAGACAAACAGTGCCTTAGGCATCATCAGCCAAGCCGTCATGCCGGGAAAACGGCGCTGCATGCTGACTCATCACGCTGCTCGAGCTCGGCTCAACAAGACGGCTCGACGCTGCTCAACAAGACGGCTTCCAAAGACGGGCGCTGCGGCGAGGCGCTGGCGATGGCTACGTGCCAGCAGACGGCGGCGCGTGAAGGCGTGTCGGCCGAGCGTCTGGCGCGTGGGCGCGCGTGGGAGCGGGCTTACTGCGTTGGGTGGCGCGTGCACACCACGCGCCGCCTTCCAAGGTGTTTTCTGGTCCGATTTTTGTACTTCCAGACTCCCTTTTTTAAAATAAAACCATTTATGGTATTTAAAAGGGCATTAATGAACATAAAAAAAATATTTATGCTCTTAATCTAATAAAATAGATTGTTTTTTCTTTACTAACATACATGTATATAATGTATACATATATATATATATATATAACAAATATACACATGATTAATGGAAACACGAAAATATCCATTAGAGGCTCTGATACCAATGTAAACAAAGTATGACGCAGCGGAATAAAATATTTAAGGTTATACCTTTCTGAAATATTCTGAACTCTGATGGATCTCGTGGGTAAATCAGTGCTTCCTCAATCTGGTTAATCAACCCAGCAGTGGGGTGATATTACAATGGTGAATATCACCCACACAAATCACAGTGCAAATAGCTTATTGATTGTTTATGAGAGAGAGACAGTATATGGGAGAAACTATATGTGGGAAAAACAGAGATGATACGTTGTATATCTCTTAATCACCCATAACCCATATATCAGATATATAATCTAATTATCTCCCTTATCCATATAAGTTACTAGAGATAATATCATATATCTATATCATCTATCCATATTAGAATATGATAGATATATATACAGAGTAGTTATCCAAATAGGTTTGAATTCAAATTCAAAACCCATTTGGATCAGGTTCAAAATGTTAAATGGTCATGCCACATGGGCGCCCATTTCTAACAAATACTATAAATAATTGTTAAAGT
This sequence comes from Camellia lanceoleosa, assembly GCA_025200525.1. Taxonomy (NCBI): domain Eukaryota; kingdom Viridiplantae; phylum Streptophyta; class Magnoliopsida; order Ericales; family Theaceae; genus Camellia; species Camellia lanceoleosa. The sequence goes on along the minus strand of CM045762.1, from coordinate 119,914,671 downwards.
TCTTATGATTATATAATATAAGCTTACTTACTGTGCCAAAAGTTCTTGTCAATATGCTTCAATATTGTCCTCTTTTTTAGCCAACCTCCTTTAAATTATCAACAAATAGTTCAGATTTCCCTTAGTAAGTAAATTACAGCCTTAATGCTTCATAATATGGCAAGTATAGCATGTCAAATATGTATATATGCATAGGAAGAAATTTAATGAAATGCATGGGATTCATAAACTTGATTTCTGGTACAGAAAGAGATGGTAAAATTCACCTGAGAATTAGATATCCATAACTTGGGTTGGGGTTGAGTTTCATTTAAGTTTCTTTATTGATATATATATATATATATATTAGGAAAACTTACGTATAGGTCTTAATAGGTGGACTTATTGTTTAATAGGTCATATGATAATTAATAGCATTTTTTATCCATTACTATTAAAAAACGGCACTAATTGTTAATTTTCAGCTACAATTTGAAATTTTTGTATTATATTGCTGCAACTTCTAATTTGAGCTAAATTTTAGTTTGATACTATAGTTTCAATTTGAATAATTTTAATTCTATAATTTTAATTTTATTACAATGTGATTCTTTCATCATTTGTCATCATAATTTTTAACGAAAAAGTGTCACATACAGAACTAAAGAGATCAAAGTGAAATTCAAAAAAAAATCATAAAGAATACTTTTTTGCACGTGATTTTTTTCGGTTCAAAATGTTAACGACGCATAATAGAAGGACAATATGGTAACAAAATTAAAAGTATAAAGTTCAAATTTTTTAAATTAAAATTACAGGAATTAAAGTATCAGTTCATTTAAACAATTATACAATTTGAATGCATGGACATCCTAAGGAGGTTGAGACATAGTCAATTGCTCACCTGAAAATTGTTAATAATCAGAATGAGTTAAAACCCATTGAATAATGAACGGATATTAAATACGGTTCTAAACCAAGGGAATAAAATAAGTGATACCATGAACATAATGTGTGATATGATAATGTATTCAAATCAGTAGACAATTTGAAAATCAATTATTTAGGAATTTGATATTTCATTTCAAAACAAGAGCACACAAAAATCTTGTATCTCCAATTTCTTAAATAATCAGTACGAAACGGTAATATTAAATTAACCAACATGTCATATTTGGGAATCATGATCATAATCTCCATATTAATGTCGAATACATACTCAGAGTAGCTTGGCTCGCTGGATCCAATATAGCACTAAGGGTCATCACAGGGGTGGCGCCTCCAAAACCGATCCGATTAAGGTCACTCGAACGCACCGAGACTGTTCCTTAAACTGTAGAGCACTAGAGTCATCATTGCCTTTCCAAGATTTTTTCCCTAATAACCAGAGTTAATTCACACAAAAGTATATCTATTGGACTTGCACACACAGTAATTATCATAATAGATTAGGGTCACTTCACACAAAAGAATATTTCCTGAACCTTTTTTGTATGAGAAGACAAAGAGAAGATGTTGCTTACAAAGATCATTAAATTGGTCAAGGTCTATGGCGTAATCATTTTGTTGACGAAACTACTTAGCAATGCGAGGGCGATATGTGTGAGAAGTATTCACACCTATTCTCATAATTTACTCAGGTTAGTTTCAAGGATGAAACTTTGATTTTAGGAGGGGAGAATGTGAGCACCCGGTAAATAAATAAATAATTATTGGAGGGTATTTTAATTAAGTTTAAACTTTAAATAATTATTTTATATACAAGTCTAAAGTTAAAAGGTAAGATTTTAATAATAATAATAATAATAATAATAATAATAATAAATAAATAAATAAATAAATAAATAAATAAATAAAAGAAAAAAGGAAAAGAGAGTCAGATTATATAAAGTGTTTGGATAACCCTAAACTCTCATAATATTGAACTAACAACCGTGAAGTCTAGAGAGAAGAGGAGATAGGCGCAACTTTTCGTGAAAATTGAAGAACTATAGTTTGGTTCTTGAATAACTCCATCTCCAAGGTAGGAACTAATATTCTGTAAATATAGTTATTTTGTATATATGTTTCTGTGAATTAATTGAAAGAAAAAGGAACGAAAGGTTACCTGATTAGGTGGCTTGAATATCTATCAAGCTTGTAGTTTGTGTGGAATAGTGTAATGGTATGGTTGATTCATGGTGGCATATGTTATATTCAATGAGTGTTGTTGCTTGTATTGGTGGGCCTTATGAGTGAAACGTGGGATAGGTAAGAGTACTTGGCCACCACTATTTGGAAATATCATTTTTTTTTTCAATGTAGTTTAAGGAATTAAATGGGCACATAAAGTAGAGGATACAATTTATAATTGTAAAATTTTGCACATAGCTATAAATTTTAAAAATCAAGAAAATATAGTAAATGAATGAATTTTAAGTTGACATTTTTATAGTAGCTTAATTAAATATTGAATTTCATACCAGGTTTATTTCATAATTTTTTGGAGTAGAATCCATATAAATTGATGCGTTTAAATCTGTCCAAAAAACTAGTACAAAATAGTAATTTCGAAAGCGGTGTTCTCTTCGAGTATAAATCTAAAAATTATCAAATAAGCACCATTAGAACCATTTATGAGTCTAGTTTCTTACATTTTTGGCCTTATGTTGATTGCTCGTGTATATTAAGAGAACTACCAATTTCTTTAAAATGCTGCAGAAAGTGACCTGTTTAGACATGATTAATTGTAAATAATTATTTTGATAAGCAAATCGGGTAAAACCAATTGGGTTGAAACTTAGGATATAGTAGTTGATATCTGGAGCATTTTGGATTTTTTTAAACGGCGTAGAGTGGGTTTTTAATTTTCAAAGTTAGCGAATAGATTGGAAGAACCTATTTAAAATTCTGTTTTATCTCAAAATCACATTTAATTTAGTTTCGATTTGAACCCATGTCTTGGATGATTTGAGACCTTGAAGAATATGAACTTAAGTATTATTTAAGAGTAACGGTGAGTTGTGTAACGCCCCAAAAATATATTCTCAATTTCAAATATTATAATTATAATCAAATCTGACTTTAAATTAAGATAAATCATTAAATAGTACAACATGCTTCAAAAAGAACCTCTTTCCTATTGAACTATTCAAGTGATTACATCAATGTTCAATTACATTCATAAATGTCTTAATAGTTCAAGAAGTTAGAGATTTTAAAATAAAAAATGCCTTAATGGAAAACACCTTCGCAAGGATTTCCCTTGGTTACACAAAAATTGGACTTCTGTCCCAAACACAAAAATAGCCCGGAGTTTCAACATAAAACATTCATAGAGCCTTCATGCTCCCTTTCAAAAAGACATCATAGCATCATTTTCTGAAAGGTTGTTAATTCACTTTGGCAGCATCATAGCATCATTTCCAAAAAGGTTGTTAATTTTGGGGTGAGCTATTGCCCAGTAGGAAATACCATTAACAAGATATATAATTAATTGAGATACATATGATCATGCCATGTAAGGGATGAGAAAAATTGAAGTCTTCTCCTTTTCAAACCATGATGCTAAATGCATGATGCCAATACATGTTTTAACCAAACCATAGGGTGTAAATCAGCTATGATGTCGCAAGCAAGAACCACATCACCAGACACACACACACACACACATATATATATACTAAAAGTAGTCCCACATTTGCCAACCCTAACAACGGCGGGGCATTAGGCAACCAAGACTTTTCCTTTCTTCACATTTGTCAACTCTTGAAATGGCAGACTTGTGGACACCCAAAACCATGATTTTTCACATTTGCTGACTCTAAAAACGGCAGGCTCGTGGACATCCTAAACCTTTTCCCACATTGCTCTAGCGATATGCTCAAGATAGGGCAATTGGGCACCTTGACTCCCCGTGCGGGTACCAATATACAATACACAACTCATTTTCCAGAACCGGACTCATATACTATTTACCGCCTCGCCCCCATCCCCCGCCTGTCACACCCCAAATCCAGGCATGACCAGCTGTGGCCCACAGGGACTTAGCCCAAGGCACGCGTAAGCCTAAACGTGAATCCAAAATCACAACAAATAAATGTGACGATAGCCTAGAAATAAATAAATCAAAACCCAATCCAGTGACAAGTCACGAGTATAAATGGTAAAACCAACCATAACTAAGTCTTTCAAAAATATATACTAAATGGAACACAAACTGTCCACAAAATAAAATAATTCTAACTAAAACCCAACCACAATGTATCCACAAAATCAATATAACAAGCTAAAACAAAATAATGAATGTCCTAGAGGTCCATGCAGTTGAGTCCCTGCTACGCCATGAGTCCACTCTAAACACCTGGAAATGATAAACAACTAAGTCAGTTGAAAGCTCAGTGAGTAGCAACATGGATAGTAAATACAGCTTTGAAAATAGGTTCAATTCCAAAATAAGATATATATCACAAAAACTAGATTGGCATATAGTTTTGATAAAGATAATCTATTTCAAAAAGAAGGTTCCACAGTTTAATAGTTAAAATACTCATGTCTCTTAAGAACATAATAAATGACATTCCCTACTTAAAACAGATTACAACATGATCGCCAATAATTTTCTGGATACCAAGAATAACAAGTAGCATGCCACAAAGTTCTCACGGCAATAAGCTTGTTGGATTCAATGTCGAACCAAGAGTCATCCTCGGGGTGGCAACTCAGGCCTTTTCTTTAAGACGATCCGATTGAAGGTCACCTAGCCTAGCATAGGTCTTTTCCTTACAATCATTGAGCACTAGAGTCATCACGGCCCAACCCAGATCTCTTCCCTAGTTCACCACACATGGTGGAATAATTTCCCTGGACTAAATATACATATGGTCCTGATAATCAATACAATTCAGTTTCGCAAAACATGGTAGTTCACCATTATAAAAATGAGACCATAACAAATAGTTTACAGTATGCCAAGTTTACACATATTTCAGAAATAATTTAATTCCATTGATACTATAATAATTTATCAAAACAGTTTAATCCTGAAGTAACAATTTAATTTTCCAACAGTTCAGGGTGGGGGAACATTTATAAAAATATGTAGCATGTAACTACTCACCTGAAAATGAAATAATATAATCCTCGAATAGAGTATGAAAGTCCAACTAGTGCCCTGAACCAAGTATGAAAACTACTCGTCACTACTAATTTAAAAATACTAAAAAGAATAACAAACTAAGTACCCACACTAAAGCGCACAAACACAACTCAACCCCATTCACCATTACTCTTAAATAAAACCTAAGTTCATGTTCTTCAAGGTCTCAAATTACTCAAGACATGGGTTCAGATCGAAAGTTAATTAAAAGTAACTTTAAGATAAAACAAAATTTTAAACAAAATTTTCCAATCTATTCGCTAATTTTGAAAATTAAAAACCTACTCCATGTTGTTCGAAAAATTCCAAAACCCTCCAAATTTCAACTAATATATCCTAAGTTTCAAACCCAATTGGTTTTACTTGATTTGCTTATCAAAATAATTATTTGCAATTAATTATATCCAAACATGTTGTTTTCAGCAGCACTTTAAAGAAATTAATGGTTCTCTTATTATACATGAGCAATCAATGCAAGGCTAAATATGTAAGAAACTAGACTCGTTACCGGTTCTAATGACACTGATTTGATAATTTCCATATTTATACCCAAAGATAATGACACTTCTGAAGTTACTGCTTTACACCAGTTTTCTGAACAAATTTGAATGCACCAATTAATATAGATTTTGACTCCCAAAAATTATGAGAAAATTCTGATATGGGGCTCAATACATAATTAATCTACTGTAAAAATTTTAATTCAAAATTCATCCATTTGATATGATTTCTTAAGTTTTGTGGTTCTGTACAAAATTTTTCTAAACTAAGAATTACATCCATTATTTCTCATCACCAACCACTAACTTGGCACCCAAACAACACACTCGTTTCTCCTATTCCTTCCCAACAACAAGTAGATTACACACATGAACCATCAAAATATATAGATATAATAAAATAGGACAATACCTTAGAGTTGTTGACCACCAATGTTGCTAAAAGTTTGTCTCAAATCTCTCTTCTCTCTCTCTCTCTCTCTCTCTCTCGGCTGCTGCTAACTGGTGATGAACAAATAAGATGGTAGGATTTGTGCTTGTTTTATTTTATACTAGTGGTGGGCACACCCAAAGCATGTGTAGGTCAAATAAATAGATAAATATACAAAATATTTATATAAGTTATATGCAACTCAAACGGTAAGAGCATTATTTATCAAATTTGTGGTCTAGAGTTCAAGTCACACCCTCTTCTCTATTTTTTTTTTTTTTAAAAAAAAAACAATGAATCTTGCCTCTAAATTAAAGACTTTCACCATAAATTTATTTTAAATTTAAAATTAAATAAAAGATCGTTCAGTAATATTTAATTTGCACCTTAAGATTCCCAAGTAAAATATTTGAGCTTTGTAAAATAATTATTATTTAATTATTTATTTTATTTATATATTCGGGTTCTCACATTCTCCCCCCTTAAAACAAAAATTTCATCCTTAAAGCTAACCTGAATAAATCATGAGAATGGATGTGGGTACTTTCGCGCATCTCGTCCTCGCGTTGCCAAGTCGCCTCTTCAACTAAATGATTACACCATAGTACCTTAACCAATTTAATGGCCTTTGTACGCAACATTTTCTCTTTTGAATCTAAGATTTGAACTGGCATCTCCTTATACAAAAAATCCTCTCTAATCTGAAGCGACTCATAATCTATCACATGCGATGGACTGTGCACATATTTCCTTAGCATAGACACGTGAAACACATTATGCACTCCTACCAACCTTGGGGTTAAAGCAACACGGTACGCAACCTCACCAACCTTCTCCAATTCCACAAATGGTGATACTTTCAAGAATACCATATCCCCCATATGAAACTCTAAATCTCTCCTACAATGATCAGCATAACGTTGTTGTCTACTCTGAGCAGTCAATAATCTCTCTCTGATGTTGATAATTTTCTGTGTAGCATCCACCAAATCAACTCCCAACGTTTGCCTCTCACCAACCTCATACCAACATAAAGGAGACCTACACTTCATCCTATATAAAGCTTCATAAGGAGCTACTCCCAAACTAGAATGATAACTATTATTATACGCAAACTCCATGAATGACAAATAATTATCCCAATTACCTTTCCACTCCAAAGCACAAGCCCTCAACATATCCTCAATGGTTTGAATAGTAATCTCCGATTGCCCGTCTGTCTGACGGTGATAAGCTGAACTAAAATTTAACCAAGTACCCATAGCTGACTGTAACGCACCCCAAATTTAGACACAAAACGAGGGTCTCGATCTGACACTATTGACACAAGTGCACCATGCAATCTAACAATCTCCTTCACATATAGCTGTGCAAATCAAGCTAGAGAATAGTTCATCCGTACTGTAATAAAATGTGCTGACTTGGTTAATCTATCAACAACTACCCAAACTGCATCGTGATTACTACTAGTACGAGGTAATCCGCACACAAAATCCATGGTAATATGATCTCACTTCCACTCTGGTATAGGTAATGGTTGTAGTTTCCCTGTAGGTTTCTGATGTTCTACTTTAACCTGTTGACACACCAAACACTGAGCCACAAATTCTGCAATATCTCTCTTCATACCATTCCACCAAAAATGTTCATAAAGATCGCAATATATCTTAGTGCTTCCAGGATGAATGCTGTAACTAGAACTATGTGCCTCCATCATAATTTGCTTTCTCAATCGCCAACAGCAGGTACACAAACTCGGCTACGGAATCTAAGTAACCCATCATCACTAACTACAAAGTCTGCATGCTTACCCTCTGTCATCTCTCCTTCAATACGCTCACACTGGAAATCAATCTCCTAAGCTAAATGAATCTATTCTCTCAAGGTTGACTAACCTGTCAATTGACTACAATAAACACTATCACTAGACGTAACCACCTCAAGCCTCAAGCGTCTCATGTCTTCCACCAAACAACTCTTAACAGAGAAAGCCGCTATATCTCCAACTGCGACCTTTCTACTCAAGGCATCTACCACCACATTTGCCTTATTCGAATGATACAAAATATTCACATGTAATCTTTTAACAACTCAAGCCATCTTCTTTGCCTCAAATTTAGCTCCTTCTGTGTGAAAATCTACTTCAAACTCTTATGATCAGTGTAAATCTCACATGACTCTCCATACAAATAATGTCGCCAAATCTTAAGAGCGAAAATCATCACGCTAACCCAAGTCGTATGAGGATAATTTCACTCATGTACTTTCAACTGTCGTGATGCATAAGCAATCACCTTCCCATACTGCATGAGCACACATCCTAAACCCTGTCGTGAAGCATCACTATAAATCACAAAACCACCCCCATCTGTAGGTAAGGCAAGGATTGGAGCTGATGTCAACCTTTGTTTAAACTCTTGGAAGCTACGCTCATAATCATCATTCCACTCAAATTTTACCCTTTTCCTGATGAGATTGGTAAGTGGCAAAGCAATACGGGAGAATCCTTCCAAAAACCGTCTGTAATAACCAGCAAGCCCTAGAAAGCTGCGTACCTCTGTCACAGAAGTAGGACGTGGCCAATCAACAATTGTTGCCACCTTCGTGCTATCCACAGATACCGTATCTTTATTCGCCACATGACCCAAAAAGGATACACTGCTCAACCAGAATTCACACTTCTTAAATTTTGCATACAATCTTTTGTAGACGTCCCCGAACGCATCCTAGGGGAAGGGAGTGCGAGTCCCCCCCCCCGTTCTGGTTCGATACTGGGTCACTACAGTTCGAAGGACTCAAATGTCACGGTTCTTAATCTTGAACCGAAGAGTCCAGATCCGGCAAATCGTTTTGAAAACAGATTTTTTGAAAGAAGTGCCAAACATGGACTACTTCGCCAGATACAGAGTCGCCACCTAAATATTTTATTTTTGGCAAATTTAGGAAACCCTGACTCGGTGCCAAAGGCCACGTGTCCGTCATCACCAAAGTTGCCTCGGCTCGGGAACTTGGGTACGATTGGGGAAGGTCACCGTGAGCATTCTCGCCGGTCAAAGACCGCCTCTACTAACCATGATATCTGCTTTTGAAAACATTGTGAGTTCTTATTCCGTTATTAGCCTAGGTTACTATGTGATGCGACAAAGATACAAGTATAGACTGAATCGCCTGAATTGGAACAAAACATTTCATGTTTGTTTGTTTGAAAATGGTTTGATGGTGCTACCCGCAGGTAGGCTAAGACGCGGATTTGCCACCCTCGGGTGGGCTTAGAAAACATGATTTTGCCACTATATGGTGGGCTTAAAACAAACATTTGATGAATTGTCCAATCTAAGTAACTCAACCTCCACCCACAGGCATTCAAGGCAGTTATATCACGTAAGCACATAGCCTCATGGTAAGCATGCTTTTCATGGCAGTCACTCACACGCATGCAAGGATGCTAAAGCATAAAACTCACCGAGTACTCCAAGCCAAAACAAAAGCTCATTAGAAATCGTGTATGATCCTAAATATACAGAAATGCCTAATGCAACACATGTAAAAATGCAAACTATAGCAGGCTCGGCTATTCTAAACATGGCATATGAAATGCTACAGCTATCAAGTATTCAATTTGGAATTGAAATACAAATGCAATTTGTATGATGCGCCGAGCCCGGTGCGTGCAAAACAGATGAATGATGCAAACATGCTGTCATACTGTATGCTAATTTAAATATGCCCTATATCTAACCATCATAAACGGGTAAATAAAAGGGAGAAAGAAGTGGGGGTTGGAAGACATACATAACACTCACCCACACTTATTACAATTATGCCCTCGCACAGAGGGTCCGAATAAATATACAGTCCAAAATAAAAGAGTAATACAGTCCGAAATAATACAGTCCGAATAATATACAAATTCCTAATTAATTTACAAATTAACTAAGAAAGCTGTAAAATTGGCATGCAAGCCAGGGGGTGCCTTGACTCCGCTCCGGATAATGAAATGATGCATGTTGAGTTGCTTTGCGCGGAAATCCACTGGGATGCCCCAATTAGCCTCTGTTTGCAATGTTTCTCGAAATGCGTGCCAAATCCCGGAAAGTTGCTGATTCTTCATTTTGCAGCAACAGAGAGCAGGAAAGGGGCATAGCAATGTATTTCACAAATATATACATGCCTCGATCCTCGTGCCACCAATCACGCATCTCGATGCATGATGGCAGAGGAGTCGGATTGCACAACTCAATATAGGATGAATGCATATGAATGCTACAACAAAACCTAACCCCATCATGGGCAATCCGGAGTGTCGGTGACTTGGGAAGTGAGACCCGTTCCGTCACTCGAAGTACGAAACGTGCCTCGTTTCCCGTGCCCGGGCTAACTCGTATCCCGAACACGATGCAATATGCACGATATGCATGAAATGCGACTAATATGCAATCCTAGCATGCACAATGCTATGAAAATGAGATGTCTCGAAATGCGTGCACGCGGGCACGCAAACCGAGGCGATGACCCTAAGGCATAAAATGGCATACGCAATGCAATTGGACTTACACTAACATGAGTGGACCCCAGCCACACTCACACAGGAGGCCATCGGATAAAAGTGAAGTGCCTCGAAATACGTGCACACGGGCACGCAAACCGAGACAATGACATATAGGCATGAAATGACATGAAATATGATATACAATGAGACTAAAATGAGATGTCTCGAAATGCGTGTCCACGGGCATGCAAACCGAGAAAATGGCATACGAAATGCGACAGAACTAAAATGAGATATGCGATGCAATATGGGCTTACACCAACATGAGTGAGCCTCAGCCACACTCACATAGGAGGCCAATGGATAAAAAGGAGTGTCTCGAAATACGTGCACACGGGCACGCAAACCAAGGCAAAGGCATACACAATGCAAATGACATGAAAAATGCAAATTGGGCTTACACTAACATGAGAGGACCTCATCCGCACTCACATAAGAGGCCGTCGGATAAAAGTGAAGTGCCTCGAAATACGTGCACACGGGCACGCAAACCGAGGCAATGGCCCTAAGGCATGAAATGGTATGCAAAATGAGACGTGGCATATGGCATATGGAAAATGCAATTTCAGCAGTCAAAATGATGCAAAAACAGCCCCCGAACTATAGCAAAATTACACCCGATGCCCGAAATGCTATGTTATGCACCCGAAATGGCCTACAGCTATGCCAATCATGCACAATATGGACATGACATGTAAAGACAGATGCTAGGCAGCCCCTAAAATAGAATTTTTCCAGTACAAATAATGTCCAAACAACAATCACAAGTATGGCAAAAACAGCATGCAAAAATGGGGGAAAATAGGGGAACAATGAAACAGGTGATATGTACAATGCTCAAACTGAAAAATACAGTTCTAAAACATTAAAGAGGGACCAAAAATATGCACATTTACAGTAGATGATATCCTCCAATTCAGTATGTAGATATGCTTAACATAGCATGCAAAATATGGGCCAAAAGAGAGCTATAACATGAGGTATCAAAAGGATGGACCAAACAGCCTTGAACCCTTAACAAAACATGACAAGAAGGCCAAAATAAGACTCTTTCCTAGCCTGATGAAGGCTCAAAACAGAAGCTAAACAAACCCAACAGAGCATGCAATTTTACGGTAAATTGAAGGAATTGTGAAACAAGTGTAAGATAGAGTTACCAAACATGGTTGAGCCCTTCTTCAATGTTGAAGAGGGGCTCAAAATAGGCCCATTCTCAGTTTATATCAGGCTCAAAATCAGATCATTCATAGGCTAAAGAATTCATGCAGAATATTGGCATAAAGAGTGATATTGAATGAGGTGCATGATAGAGATGCCAAACAAGGTTGAGCCCTTCTACAATGTTGTAGAGGGGCTCAAAATAAGCCTAAAATAAGTAGGGGTCGGAGCCCAAAACAGTGAGAAAATAGGGTAGAAAATCGAAGCAAAAATAAGCTAGAAAAAGGGAATTTGAGACTTACCCTTGAAGATCAAGCTTTTGTTGCTTCTTGGCTTCAATTTCCTGGTTCTTAGCCTTTGAAAAAGCTTCCCTTGCTGCTGGAATGGAGGTGGTGATGGTGAGGCTTGGTGTTGATGAACAAATGAGCTAGAGACTTGAAGGTTTTTCAAGGTTTTGGAGATGAAAATGGAGGCAAAGGGAGATAGGCTCTTGAGGGAAAATTTTGTAACCCTAACAAAGAAGAGGGTCAGCCACTTAAATGGGCAAGAAAGGGGTGTAAAAGGGGAGGGAAATGCACCCAAGCTTTCCCTCCCAAAATATCCCCCGGTGGGCAAAGATATTTGGAGAAAAAGGCACACAAACAGAAGTGCTCAAAGGAGAAAGCAGTCGGCCACTACTTTTTCTTGAAGATGGCCGGCCACCCCACTGGTCGGCCAGCCACTCCCCATGGCCGGCCGGCCAGGGCTCAAAGATGAAAACAACAATTAATGGCCGGCCACCAATTCTTGGTGTCCTCCCAGGGGTGTAGAACAAGACCCCCAGGTTGGAATTTGGCAACTCTGAAACAGGAGACACAACATTCAACTTGAAAGAGAGGCTCAAAAATGAAAATTAGAATTACTGGCCGACCACCCTTTTTTAGGGTCCTCCCATGTGCCCTCATCACAAATATGTAGTTTTGGTTGGAAGAAAATGGCCCTAGGGTGTTCAACATTAGCCCGGAAGTGAGAAAAACGGGCGCCGGAGGAGCATAACTGGTTATTTGAGATAATTGCTGGCCTCCCACCCTCCAGTGATCTTCCTGGTGCTAAAACAGAGGTACCTGCCAAAATTGAACAAAAACCGATGCAAAATGAATGCTCGGGGCCCAAATCACGCAGCCGGTCCCAAAAATAGTCAGAGGCACCGAAAATGGTGTTCGGCCACGAAGTGGGTATCTGAGACCCCAGTGTTCCTCGAAAGGGAGTAAATGAGATGCATGCCAAAAACCGAAGAAATCGGAGATGGCTGGGCGGTCCCGAACCGAGGCACACGGCCTGACGGCACCGAAAACCGGGAACTGGGCTCCGAAATGGGCAAAATGGCCTACGGGCACGAAATGTAGCCTACGGCCATTGAGAGATAGTCTACGGGACCACTCCCTCCCCTTAGAAAAGAAAATGGAGAAAACCGAGTTTGGTTCGCAAACCGAGACAAGGCACAGAAGAAGGTTCGGAAGTCCGGAGGCAGGGCGCACGGCCGCGACTCTAAGACTTCTGAACGAGCACAATATGCAACATCACCGAGCGCTCAATCGGTGACGTCTGAGTCTTAAGGTCGGTCAAAAATGGGGTGTCTACAGTTGCCCTCTTGACGTAACTCTAAGTCAAGAAGTGACGGGAGTGAATATCAAAGCCCAGAGATGACCCATTTTTGACAAGGCCGAAGACTTAGACAATCATACAAGATGAACAGGTATATGTGTGCTCGCAGGCATGCCCGCAGGCAGGGGGCAAAATGCAAAGTGATAGGCACGGAGCCAGATGATCATGCAAGTGCAAAGAAGTCAGAATGAAGCAAGTATTGACAAATAGATGCAACAGCTTTTAAGCGAGAATGCAAAGCAACAACTACATTTCATGCGCTTAGGAATGCGAAGAATCATTCAATTCTCGCCGCCTCACACGGAGAAGATACGATACTAGGCGATTCGTCTGGGTCGCACCAAATTTCAAATGAACCGTACATACAATATTGTGCCTGCAAAAATAGAGAAATTCAACAAGAACAATATGCTAACAACATATATTCAATGTGATTCCTGTAATTCCAAAAGTCTGACACACGCAGTGTCGGCGGGTGAACACATCGCAATGCGAGAAAGGGACGCGCGTGACAACGCACACTCAAGTATAGAGGTATGGTACACCAAGAAATGATGCATGCCAATGCAAAATGTTCATGAAAATGCAAGTTACATGCAAAACAATGCAAAACGAGCATAAATCAGGGCGCCCGTTTGTTGCGAAACAACAAGCTGGAAAACGCGCATTTCGGTGAAGGCAACTTGATCGCGGCCTCTGATTCACCTCCCGGAGAGGTTACAACATGTTCAAAAAGGATACACCTTGATTTTGACGAGTGATGATGAGACACGTGGCAGAAATTGTAGCTGAAGTTCCGGCGGAGCAATTCGGCACCAGAAAGTGCACTTTTCTTGATCTTTTTCGGGTCCCGGGAACTCCGATCTTCCTCAAAATTTGCAGAGAGGTAGGGGAAGGGGTGGGGAACATGGCCGGCCAACTCATTTCCCTAGGAGAGGTCCCCGGCTAGGGAAGAAAAAGTAAAAGGTGGCTGGCCACACCCCGCCCAAAAAGCAGGGCATTTTGGTCTTTTTGGTTATTTCTATATATACACACCTCCACTCAATCCGAAATCACACCCAAGGCTGCAAAACTTCCTCCTTGCTCCCTAAGCCATTTTCTTCTTCAGATTCAAGATTTTATACGCCTTTGGCCTTCCACGCAAGTTGTTTTCGCAAATCATTCTGGCCAAGTACTTTGAACCGATTAAATTTTGATTTCGGGGCTTCTCTTCTCATTTTCACCACTTGAGGTAAGTTTGTCTCAATATTTGGAAGATTTCCCCGGGAGTTGACTTTTGTTGACTTTTTCATTTCCCGAGAGTTGACTTTTGTTGACTTTTTCCAATTTTGGCTCATTTTCGCTCATTTTTGCTCATTTTGCAGATTCCTCAAAATGGCGGGTCATTTTCCTTACGGTGGAGGTCTTCCGGGTGCCGGAGATGATTTTGACATTATGGCATTGCCCCCGAGGGTCCGCCCTTTTGTTCCCAATCGATACGCTCCGCCGGCACATAGGCTTCCGCGGGCAGTTTTCCGTCATTTCATCGAGTTCAACGATCGGGTACCCGGGGATCTTCTTTTGCGAGAGCCGGAGCAGCACCTCTCTCACGAGGCACGAGAGGTATTTTACTTCATTTGCTGTATTATATTTTTTTTTACATTTTGTAGCTTTGCCATGCTTGAACATGCGGTTTAGCTTATGACATAGTATTTTACTTGCATCTTGAACATGTGACTTAGACACATGAATTTCTTGAACACACAGCTCACTGACTGATTGTGAACGCACGGTACACATTAGTTAGAAATTGAACACACGGCTCAAATACTGATTTGCCGAACACACAGCCCAAAGTTGAAAATGAGTACACAGCACACACATGACTAAGAGTAGAACACACAGCCCTAACCCCAGTTTTCTGGACACACAGTCCAAGTTGATAGTGAGCGCACAGCCCACACTGATTAAGAGTAGAACACATGTTCTAAACTCGACTTTCAACACACTACCAGACAGATAGTGAACACACAAATTTCATTAATCGATTGAGAATAGAACACACATTCTAACTCAGATGCATCAACACATTTCAGATTTGAAGTGAACACGCCCCACTCGATTGAGAATAGAACACACACTCTAACTCAGATGCATCAACACACGGCCAGATAGAAAGTGAACACACACCATTAATCGATTGAGAATAGAACACACATTTAACTCGATGCATCAACACACAAATCAGATTTGAAGTGAACACGCATTTAATCGATTAGGAATTGAACACGCACCCAAATACCAAATTTATCGAACACGCAATTCAGATTTGAGGTGAACGACATCCCACTAATTTTTCTCAAATTTGAACACGCGTTTCAAATACCAAATTTATCGAACACGCATTCAGATTTGAGGTGAACGACCCACTAATTAGGAATTGAACACGCAGCCCAAAACACGGATTTATCGAACACGCAATTTCAGATTTGAAGTGAACACACTTAATCGATTAGGAATTGAACACGCACCCAAAACAAACACGCATCAGATTTGAAGTGAACACATTAATCGATTAGGAATTGAACACGCTTTCAAAACACGGATTTATCGAACACGCAATCAGATTTGAAGTGAACACACAGCCAATTGATTAGTAATTGAACACGCAGCCCAAAACACGGATTTATCAACACGCAGCCTGATTTGAAGTGAACACACATCCCAATCGATTAGGAATTGAACACGCAATTTCAAAACACGGATTTATCAACACGCAATTTCAGATTTGAAGTGAACACACGTTCTAATCGATTTGTACATAGCTCATTCATTTCATTTGCACACAACTTTTGTTCATTTCAATTTGCACACAAATTTTGTTCATTTTCTTATGCATCAACACATGTATTCATTCTCGAACGCAGTTGGCTCTCGTGACTGCACGAGGATACGGCTCTCTTGTCATGAGCGAGTGGTATGCCGAGCTTCCTGAGGTCGTCCGGATCCGGTCGACTAGCGGGTTTCGAGCATTCTCAGAGGGGGTTATCACAGCCATATCGCCAGGACCTTGTTGGCCGCTTTAGAGAGAGATGGTGGGACACCACCAATTCTTTCCATTTTTCTCGCCACCGGGATATGACCATGACCCCACTAGACTTTTGTCAGACTCACCGCCTAGACGAGGGTGGACCCATTCCCACGACGAGGATATGGGTGAGTGGGAGGTCGCTTGATTCATCTATTGGGGCTCGCCTCACCAGGATGAGCTTCCGGAGAGTCCCAGATACTTGGTTCTCTTCCCGCTCGGAGGCCGAGATGGAGCCCGAGTCTCCCGAGGAGATTGAGCAAGACACCCATGTTTCTCATGTTCCTCTTCAAGACTACTTTGTTTTAATGATAGGGGAACACTGTGGGGTCAGATTCTTGAGTGCTCTAGTGGACCTATCACAGTCGGCCAAGATGATTGGGCTACGCTGCTACCCTTTTTATTGTTATATGAGTGCACTGTGGGCGGGGATTTACTCTGCTATCGGAGAGCCCGAGGTACATTCTGTCCTCTTGATTTACATTTTGCTCCTCGTTACTTGTTCATTGCACACACGGCGCACTTTGCATTCTATATTCGGCCTTTAGCACTTTGTATTCACATTCCGATCGCTTTCAGCTATGGGTGTACGTATACTCCCCCACATTAGCCCGGGAGATGGAGGTGGCAGGGATCCTCATAACTCCGTACTCATTAGTATTCGAGGGCGAGCACCTATCGAGACCTCGAGAGACTCTCTTCTACCTGCGACAATATTTTGATACTGTGAGGACGACAGAGGTATTTTAACTCTCGCCTTTTCACTTTCATCTTTGATATGCTTTGTACATTCCTGATTTCTGATTGATTTATGCACTGGCTATCCGCAGACATTTGGCGCCTTTCGGCGATGATCTCCAAAATCAGTACCCCGGAGGATCGAGTGGTTCCAAGTATAGGTTCCTGCTCGAGAGACCAGTTGGTAGGGCGTGGTTCCTGGGGGAACGCTTGCCGATATGGGGTATGATTCTCAGACCTCCCCATTGCACCTCCAAATACTATGCGATCGCCGATAGACTCTCTCCCCAGGAGGTCATCAGTGCTACGCAGGGCACCGACGCTTTGTTATATCTCATAGAGGGGGACTACACCACCTATCGCCGTATATATCTGATGCCCCCCTTGACGGGAGCGCGGGCTCCGCCACTGAGGCCCACTGGCGCACCATCTTCGAGTCGCGCCCGTGCTGCAGACATCCCCTCTTCTAGCAGGGCTGGTGCATCTAGGGGTAGAGGTAGTTCGATTTCCCCGATCCCTCCGTCCCCTTATCATCTTAGGTGGCAAGTCATGCCGACCGAGTTGACGAGTTGGCGATTCGAGACGCTTTACCAGGTTCCGCTAGAGCCTCCTCTGCCTGACCACAGATATGTCAGAGACCCTGATTCACCCCCGGTATGTTTTTCAGCTTTCATTTATCAGTCAGATATTTGAACATTCATTCCTTTACTGATAGTTTTGCATTTGCATTTGCAGCCTCCAGTTGAGTATACGGACGAGCTGCTCGGGATGCTGGCCACATTCGAGGGTATGATCCTACGAAGGGAGGCACAGATGGGCATCATGGGTGTGCAGGTACTGTTCATTTTTCCTGTATTTAACATATTTCTAATAGCACCCTGGCTTTAAACATTTTGCTGCATTGATAGATCAGATAGAGCACGACACACACCCTATTCAACATCAGATTTGCACTCGCTTCATATTTGAACTGATGTATTGCACTTTTTCCTTTTCAGATGCCTCCCGTATATGCTCCGCCACGGGGCGGGCCACCCGGGCCTTCTCAGAGAGGTCGAGGTGCTGGATCTGTCCGAGGTACTGGGCCATTTGGGCCTTCTCGAGGAGCTGGGCCATCCAGGCCTTACCGAAGAGCTCGAGGAACGGGGCCATCTCGCAGACGCAGGGCACCTATTATCGAGGATGAGGAGGAGGAGGTCGCAGATCGTGTGTCAGAGACATCTGCTGAGGAGGAAGGCTCCGGTCTTGGTTCCGGGAGCGAAGGCGAGCCTGAGGGGGATCCGGAGGATGACAGCTCTGATTCGGATGGTGATGATGGTGCAGAGGTTGTCCCACAGAAGAGGATGAGAGGGCCTCCCCATTCCCGTTCCCGAGGATACTGATGTTATTTCCTGCTTTATATCTTTTTTTTAGCTAGTAGTTTGTAGCACTTTGCACATTGTTAGGCAGTTTTATTTTCTGTAAAACTTGTACCTTTATTTCGTTGTAAAACATGATGGAATGAAACAACTTTTGAAATGATGTTTATATTTGAAATTTTTAGCATCGCATCGCATCATTTTGCACAAAAAAAGAATTGAATGAAAATGTGCTTTGTGTATTCACCGGGTCAGGTAATGAACCGACGCAACAAATCAAACAATTTGGCTCACTAAGAAATAACAGAATCTTAGCAAGTTTACAACTCGATAAGTAAAGTACAACAATGTTAACGACTCGATAAACAAGACTCAACAAAATTGTGTAAACAAAAGGTAACAACTCAAAACACGAAAATGCGACAGCCCGACAAAACTTACAACTCGATAAACAGAACAACACTCGATAAGCAAAATACAACAACACGCACTTCGGATGGACAATCTGGATGATGGAACGTATCCGAAACTGATAGAAATGGAGGCCTTCGACATTCCCGATGCCTAGAAATGCTTCAAACTTCCTTCCGGAGGGCAAAACAGGACCAATGCATGGCCGAAAGCATTTTGTAGCTAGAGATCAGAGGGTGGCCGGCCTACTAGGATAGATGGCCGGCCGGCCACCTCCCCCGCAGCCTCCAGAATTTTGACAAGTGTCCCTTGAATAGTGTTTTAGCCCCCTATAAAAGCCCCAGCCTTGGAACTTATTCATTTCATCCCCGTTTCTCACAAAAATGGAGGCGTTTCTCACAGAAAATCTCACATCTTGGATTTCTTCTTTGGATGGCTCGGAAAAGTTGAATTTCTGGGGTTTCGATTTGAATGCACTATTCACGCTGGGCCGGACTCCACTGCATCTTCCTTTCCTCTGTGCTGCGGCAAAGTTTTGGAACCCGGTGACGCACGTCTTTAGCTTTGGCGGGCAAGAGGTATGTCCAACTTTTAAAGATTTTCAAGCCTTGATGGAATCCGAGCGAGGTGAGGAAATCTTGCCCCAGCTCAATTTTGGCTATGCCCAGACCTTAGGACGAATGTGCGGACTCAACGCGCATGATGCTCGGTCCCTGATCTGCGACGGAATGCTGGACATTCCGAGCCTGATTTACCGATTCTCTGATGCTGGTGACCGCAGCGATCATCATTGGCAAGGCTTCCCAAGAAGACGCCTCCGCTTGTGCCTACTATCTCACTTTTCGCTTGTCTCTGCCCGGAGGATCCAGTCCGCTTGATTGAAGTCGCCAAGGTTTGAAAGAGGGAAAGAGTTGCATTGCCATGACTCGCCGAGACATTGATGGGTCCGATGCCTTCTACTACCGGAGACAACCAGACGGTAGGAGTCCACTATCGCCATGTAATGTTTCCCACCTGTTATCATATGTATTTGCTCACATCACTGCCCCGGGCTCGATTTTGCTCACAAAACCCTCATCTTACTTTTCTCTCATCGCACGCCTCTATTCTTTTTTCTCTCATTTTTCATCCCTCCCCAGATATGGTTGATGGATAAATTGCAAGTTGTAGACTCTGTTCGCTTACTCACCAAGGGTTACTTTTTTCGCAACGCCTAGTCAATGCCCCGATGAGAGCCGGTGGTTTGAATGGATGTGCAATTTGTTACCGAACGCATTGCTTGGCGCTGCCTTGGCTCAATCTCCCCGATGAGCTATAGCATGTCCCGCAGTCGGGATTCGATCGACGGGCTTGACTCACTGTGGTATTCTATTTCCCATTCCGATTCTCGCGCCCGCCATGATCGACTTGCCCACCGAGGGATAGAGTATCCGCCACATTTCCGAGGATAAACACTTGCTTTCAAGCCGTGGCGTGGAGAGTTAGAGAGCTCGCCCCGCCTTACTTTCTGCACTCGTCCGATTTAATGCCGGGATTGGCTCAACGAAGAAGCATGTGTTGGGCCTAGGTCGGCATCGAGGCTTCAACTAGCTCGAAGGGGCGCAGGACACCGACTTAACTATGCCCCAATTTATTGCTTTATTAGTACTTTCAAGTTTTTATGAATGTAACAAAAAGCAACTTCAATTATATGTAAGAGCAAAAGAACTCGCTTTTGAAATCAATGAAATTGAAGGTTGTGGTAATCAAAAATTCTCCGCTTTGGTCCAAAAATGGTCTTAATTGTGAAAAGATTAATTTGAACAAAGTCAACTTTTATTAAAACTTTTCAAAACTATTTTCGATATGGATCGAATCGACACACCCGAGATCTCCATCGAAATGTACAACGCCAATCCTAGCAACCGAAAGTTGCCCCTAGTTTGAAAAGTGCCTCGGCAATTCATAGCAACGGAAAGTTGCCCCTAGTCCGATGGTGCCAAGAACACTTCATGGCAACGGAAAGTTGCCCCTAGTCCGAATAGCACTGCATCAAGATCTCGATAAATGCCGATGAATAGAGATGGCCGAGATGATCAAAATGGACAAAGTTGATCGGGAAAAGATTAGGTGAACTTCAAGATGAAGTCGCCACGATCCCAAAGATGGGAATCAAGCCCACGTAGTTCAAGCTCGGGTTCGCCGGTATTTTTACTCTCCTTTTGCGCTAACTTTTGCCAAGGCCGCCTTTATGCGGGTTTTCAACCTTATGAGCTCCGCTTTTATAATTTCAAATTTTCTATGCTCAATCTTGCCTAGGTCGCCTTTTCGGTTTTCGCCTAGCGAGCCTCTCAGGGTAGTATTTCTTCAACTTGTCCATGTTAATCGGTTGAGAAAACTCTAAGCCATCTAGGTCCATCAAAACCACACCCAATTCCACCGACTGATTGACTTGATAATATAGGACCAAATTCAATTAGGTCTAAACTTGCCCTTGGGTCGTGGATGGCGGCTCGGTTGTCTTTGAGTACCAAATCTCCTTCTTTCAAATTCCTAGACTTAACCTTTTGTTAAAAGCCCAGCGATTCTCGTTGATAGCCTTGGATATGGTGCATGCTTTTCAAATTTCTTTCATCGAAAAGCATGAGTTCCTCAACTGCTTTTGTTGCCAACTGCTTGATTATCCGCACTCGGCCAATACTGTAATGACGGACCTCAATCTCAATAGGCGTAATCTCTATCCCATAGACCAATGAGTACGAGTCGCCCAGAGAAGTTCTCGATCAAGTCCCAGAGTCTCACAGAGCAAATGGCGTTTTGTCCGCCAATCCCGATAGGTTTCCACCATCTTCGCAAGATGCGCTTGATGTTCTTGTTGGCGGCCTCAATCGCCTCCGCTGGTTTGCGGCCAGTAAGTAGACGACTTATGAAAAGCCACATTGTATTTCTCCAACAAATCAATCACCTCTTTCTTGAAGTGGGAACCATTGTCTGAAACGATTTCATTCGGGACTCCGTAGCGACAGATGATGTTGTTTCTGATAAATTTCATGACATGAAGCCTTCAACACCGCAGATGATTGGGCTCGACCCACTTCGTGAAATAATCTATCGCTACCAAGATGAACTCATGCCCATTTGACCCCTTCGTGTAATGCCGATTACACGTCAATTCCCTGCATGTAAAACGGCCATGGCGGAGTCATGTTGTATAGCTTTGACGGCAGGATGTTCATGCGATTTGCATGAATTTGACACTTGTGACATCGTCGGTCGAAGCCAAAACAATCCTCCTCCAAGGTGGACCAGGAATAACCTTGTCTAAGGAACTTCTGTGCCAACATTACCCCATTCATGTGTGCACCACATTCACCCCGTGGATGGCTTCCATCGACGTCTTGACTCTTCAAAGATCAACGCACGCTTTATGCATTCCCGTGATGACCCCGCTTATACAGCTTTACCTCCGCAGATGATGAACTGGATCGCCATTCTTCGACGCCTCTTGTCTTTGGCATTTACCGGCGGGTATGTTTCGTTCCAAGAAGTTCCAGACGTCGAATACCAAGGGTGTTCGCCCCGAACTTCATCTATGGTCGCAATCGACTCATAGGCAGTGCAAATTTCAGTCGATAATGATCGACGATTCGACTCCACACGAGATGTCTATCATAGATGATAGAGTTGCTAAAGCGCCCGCAAAACCTCGTTGTTCTCTTAGTAGATGAGTAAAACTTAACTTTTCAAACCGAGGAATTAGCAAATCCAAGGTCCGTGATATATCATCATGTTTTCCTTTTACTTTCCATCTCCTTTAGCTTGAGATACAACAAGGTTTGAATCCCCAATGACATCCAATCGCCTTTGCCCCTAGTTCCGTGGTCGCTTCTAAACCAAAGAATGCACGCCAGATTCTCGCTTCATTGTTCGAGACTTTGAACCGAGTTTGAAGGCTAGAGGATACGGAATCATCGGGTGCTATCAAGAACACTCCTATCCTATACCCATGTTGATTTGATGTCTCGCCAAAGTACATCGCCCGTGCTTCTTCGCCGATATGCATAATCGATTCATCCGGAATAGGTACTCAATCGCTTCATCCTCAACCGGTGGTCGGCAAGGAACTCGCCATCGCTTCTTCTTTTCACCGACTTATGCGTGACGTATGTGAGATCAAATTCGAGAGCAACAAAGAACTAACGGGCTAGCCTACTCGTAAGTGCCGGTTTCAAGAGATATTTGATGGGATCAAGTCGTGAAACCAACATTACAGAGTGAGCTAACAGGTAGTGCCGCAGCTTCCTGGTAGCCCATACTAGAGCTAAGCAAGCCTTTTCCAGCGGTGTATATCGGGTCTCATACTCCAGCATCTTCTTGCTCAAATAACAGATGGCTTTTTCCACCTTATCTTTTGATTCTTGTGCAAGCATGCAGCCCATTGTAGTTTCAGTTACTGACAGATACAAAATCAACGGTTTTCCCGGTTCTGGTGGCGATAAAACGGGTGGGTTCTCAGAGATATTCTTGATCTGCTCAAATGCAATTTTGGCATCGGCCGTCCCATTGAACTTCTTTCCTTTCTTCAGAGGCCAAAAGTGGTTCACAAGTCAAGGTTAGTTTTGAAATAAACCGCCTTATGAATTGCACTTACCCGTAAAGCCTCGCACCTCCTTTTTCATCCTTGGTGGTGGCATTTCTAGGATGGCCTTGATCTTGGAAGGGTCGACCTCGATGCCCTTTTGTGTAATCGAAACCCCAAAGATTTTTCCCACAGTAACACCAAACGCACATTTTGAGGGTTTAGCCGAACCTAATTCCTCGATCCTTTGAAAAACTTGTGCAAGGCGGTGTAGTGGCCCTCTCTTTCTTGGACTTGACAATCATGTCGCCCACGCATACACCTCAACCTCTTTGTGGATCATATCATGTAGTATTGTGGTCGCGTCTGCTGATAAGTAGCTCCAGTTTCTTCAACCCAAACGGCATTACCCTAGCAAGATGTTCCCCACGGGTGGTGAATGCGGTCTTTTCCCTCACCTCTGGCGCCATCACTATCCGGGTTGTATCCCGAGAAGCCATCCATGAATGAGAGCAAGCAGCATGCCCCGGCCAGGAAGTCTACCAACTCATCGATGTGCGGCAGGGAAAGTCGCCCTTCGGACTAGCTCTATTCAAATCCTCAAGTCTACACACACCGGATCCCGCCATCTTTCTTCTAAGACTGAACGATGTTGGCCAACCAAGTCGGATATTCAGATACCAAAGAGAAGCTCGGCCAATTTGCTTGGTGACCTCTTCCTTAATCTTGAGAGCCCAGTCCGGGGATCCTTCGAGCTTCGCTGATGTGTCGCCTCGGGTCAAGGGGGATCCGACATCGCATAATCTCAGATCGATTCTAGGCATGTCTTCGTGAGGACCACGCGAAAACATCTTTGAAATCTTTTAATAAAGCGACTAAGCGCCGTTCCTCCGAAGACAACGTGGACCCGATCCGACCACCTGGTCCTCCTCAAGACTAATATTCACGGAAATGATTTCATCCATTAATGGCTTAACAAATCTCTTGCTCTTGCTCAATTAAACGCTTGTAAACCGGAGGAACTTCGTCCTCGCTGCTTTTGATCAAAATTTTGAAAGTCCAATTAATGCAATAAATTTGGGGCACGTAAAAGTACTGAAACCACAGATAGTTCATTCTCATTAGGCACATCCAAATCGCCCAATTCATCTACATAACAGACTCAAATGAAAAGGAAAAAGACGACCTGGACAAGACTGTGGCATCCGGGTTAACATCCCCAGGAGTACCAGACTCAGACTTAGTCGAGCTGGAATTTGATTCCGACTCACAGGACTCAGTGGAATCAGATTCCGGCTCACTACCCAATCTTAACCGCTGACAAAAATCCTCCTCAGATCGCCAAGTGAGAGAGGGTGCGATTGATGCATCCAAGATAGCTGTTGGTCGGCTCGCAGCCGTTTCATCCCCAATCATGGACACCACGGTTATCCCCAAGCACTCTTGGTCGATCGGAGGATCGAGAGGAGAAATGCCATACCCCCATTCAAGTTCTCAGGCCCTCGTAATCCACCGCCTTTATTCTCGCTCAACCTCGCTTGTTGGGTCTGCTCGCCTGCGGGCAACATCATCCCCAGAGATAGTTGCAGTCAAGAAGATTTCAAACCTGCACGCTTCTCCGTGTTTAACCACGGCTCGGGAAGCCGCAAATGGAAAGTCCTCCTCCGGGACGAAGCGTCTGCTCAGGTACCCAGATGGGCCTATGCATTAAGTCAAAGGCTTCCCACTGCTTCGCCTGCTCTACCGCCATTTCCTTTCCTTCCTCACCCGCCTTGCAGGGCGATAACCCACCCAAAGGTATGCGGTTATGTGGCACTTCGCCAATGCCGCGACTTCTTTCCCCGCCGCTTCTTCCTAATCCCATTCCGGGATATGTTGTAGCTTGTTCATGAGGTAGACGGATTGAGCAATCGACGCATACACCTTCATTCACGTACCATAATATTTTGCACTACCCGGGCCTCTGCCAAAGTGAACCCCGACAAGAACACATCCTCCGTGCCATGCTCGATCTCCAAAACTGGCGTAGACACTTCTGGCGGCGGATGGATGGATGAATTTCTGAACACAATAGCTACCCCCTTCCCGTGAGGGTATTTCAGCATCTGGTGTAGAGTGGAAGAGACTGCCTTCACTTGGTGCAGCCACGGCCGCCCCAAGAGCAAGTTGAAGGTTGCGGGAACGTCCAAGACATGAAATTCAATGTTGTGTTGTCCTGGACCAACCTGAGTCAGAATTTTGACGGTCCCCATCACTTCGACCGGTATTATCGTATGCTTTGATCACCGAGTGGTTGGTACAAAGTCCGCGAAGTTTCAACCCGACAGCATATGCCGCTCGACCGGGCAGACATTAATAGCAGATCGTATCAACAAGTACCACCGCAGATTCCACTTGTCTCTACACTCAACAGAGATGTAGAGAGGTTTGTTATGATTCACGCCTCAGCGGCAATTCCTTATCCGAGAAGGTTAATGCCGGGAACCCTCCGGAAAGACCAGCCGATCACCGCTTCCGTGTAGTATCGTTGGAAAGTTTGGCTTTGTGCATAGCAGATAGGACACCGCTCAGGTACCCTTGAAGCCATAAGCAGTCTCCAGATGGAGATGTCTGCTTGTATTTTCTTTAACTGTCTCAGTACAGCCTCTTCTTCAACTTGCTTCTCTCTCTGTTTCTCCGCCTCTTTATCTTTTCCAGATGTTTCGGGTTGGTCTAGGTGTGGGGGTTTGAAATACCGCCCTGGTCATGTGGTCCACCTCATCGAGGTACCAAGTATCATCTGGTTGAGCGCCTGCCCAATCTTCATCTGTGTGGGCAAGACATAGGTCATCGTCTTCCCACCACATCCCATTAGCGTCCAATAGGCACCTATCTGGTTCCGGCAAATTTGTACTCTTGGTACTTTCATCCCATATGCTCACAGCATGTCCTGCTCTTGTGCTCACAGCACTTTCAACCTCTTCATGGTTCTTGGCTTTCCGGATTCTCTCAGAATCCCACCTCTTCTCTTGCTCCTCCAGTGTTAGTACGGTTTGTTGTTCGGTTTTCACAATATCTTGATCTCGAGCGAAATTCTTTGTACCGGCGCTCTCCGACAATGCATTCTGACTCTCGACCCTTCCGGCCATCATTGATACCCCTGCCCTTGCCGGGCCTTGATCTGGCTGAATTTCCACAATATCTGGCTGATCATCTAGCCATCCAAAGAACCTCGCCGACTCCATATTCAAACCAATTGATTGTTGCATCCTCGCTTCGGTCGTTGAAGAACCGGAGGTTGGCAAGTCCTCTTCTATTGTAGTCGATCATCCGCCTTTGTTCAGTTCTGTTCCTGATCATGCAGTTCAATCTTCTCTGGCAACCCCACACTCGGCTTTGGATCGCCTTCATCGATAAGATATATTCACTGGATCATAAGCTCTTCCATTTAGATCCCCAGATCGCTCCATCCTGCACTCAGCTTTTGCTCTCCTCGAAGTTCCGCCTGCTCCATTTTCGGTGGTCACCACCTTTGGCTCAGATTGGGTTGTGAAGGTGTCCAACATGCACAAGTCAGTGCAGTCAGGAAGGATCACCTCCGGCTTAGGTAGGTGAGAGGGAGTAATATAGATACTAGGATCGTAGGAAACGACCCCAGTTTGGATGAGGTTGACTCTTTTGGGTGGTGGATCTTGGTTATGTGCGGGGAGTGGGTTAGTTGTGACGTTGGGCCTTTCGGGAGGTACGATGATGTTCTTGTCAACGAGGTCTTGGATCTCATGACGCAGCCGGAAACATTGATCTGTGTCATGGCCATGTCTTGGTGGTACGACCATTTGGGTTGTGGGAAGGGAGTGGATTCGGTAGTGGCCTCTTGCCTGTGGGTGTCGATGCTTCCTGATTAACACCCCCAGAGCCTTGGACAGGGGCATATATAGTGGAATGAAGGTTCTTTGGCCTCTGGATTGATATCTCGGGGCTTGGCTACTACTCCCGGAGGCACTGGAAAAGGGTGTGGCCGCTGCGGGCCTTGGTTGAAAAGGAGGAGTGGTGGTGACCATACCGACCTCTGGTTCTTGTGTTGGCGCCACTCGGCCTCGCTTGTTATTATGCGGTTGAATGTCCTTCGGCTATTCTCGGTCCCGATCGATTAAACCTTGCTTCATCGCATTCGATCTGCACTTCATCTCGTAAATCGAGAAGGTGGGGAAAGGAGTATGATCATTTTCAGATTAACTTGGGTTGGAGGTTGCGCATAATCATCCGAATTTGGTCCTTATCTGTTGGCCTTAAGGTTATCATTGATGCCTTTGCTCTCCACCGAGTTACAAAATCAGAGAAAGTCTCTTTTTGTTCCTGCCTCATTGTCTCGAGATCACGTGTTGTAATCTCGATCTGCGTGTTATACGAATACTGTGCAACGAAGGCCTCAGCCAACTCATCCCAATTTCTCTTCACATCGTCTTCTAATTTTGCGTACCAGATGGCCGCCACCCCCGACAAAGTTCTGCCAAATAAAGAAAGCTTCTGTGGTCGGGTTAGGCCCATTGGCCTCAAGACGTCTGAAAATAGTCGGAGATGGACCATAGGATCTCCAGACCCGTCAAAACGGTCAATCTGCGGCATCTTAAATCTGTCCGGCAGTGTCACAGCTACGTCAGTGTAGCTGTCTTCAATACTGCATGAGCACACATCCTAAACCCTGTCGTGAAGCATCACTATAAATCACAAAACCACCCCCATCTGTAGGTAAGGCAAGGATTGGAGCTGATGTCAACCTTTGTTTAAACTCTTGGAAGCTACGCTCATAATCATCATTCCACTCAAATTTTACCCTTTTCCTGATGAGATTGGTAAGTGGCAAAGCAATACGGGAGAATCCTTCCAAAAACCGTCTGTAATAACCAGCAAGCCCTAGAAAGCTGCGTACCTCTGTCACAGAAGTAGGACGTGGCCAATCAACAATTGTTGCCACCTTCGTGCTATCCACAGATACCGTATCTTTATTCACCACATGACCCAAAAAGGATACACTGCTCAACCAGAATTCACACTTCTTAAATTTTGCATACAATCTTTTGTAGACGTCCCCGAACGCATCCCGGGGGAAGGGAGTGCGAGTCCCCCCCCGTTCTGGTTCGATACTGGGTCACTACAGTTCGAAGGACTCAAATGTCACGGTTCTTAATCTTGAACCGAAGAGTCTAGATCCGGCAAATCGTTTTGAAAACAGATTTTTTGAAAGAAGTGCCAAACATGGACTGCTTCGCCAGATACAGAGTCGCCACCTAAATATTTTATTTTTGGGAAATTTAGGAAACCCTGACTCAGTGCCAAAGGCCACGTGTCCGTCATCACCAAAGTTGCCTCGGCTCGGGAACTTGGGTATGATTGGGGAAGGTCACTTCGTGAGCACCCCACTCGCCCGGTCAAAGACCGGCCTCTACTAACCATGATATCTGTTTTTGAAAACATTGTGAGTTCTTATTCCGGTTATTAGCCTAGGTTACTATGTGATGCGCACAGCATACAAGTATAGATTGAATCGCCTGAATTGGAACAAAACATTTCATGTTTGTTTGTTTGAAAATGGTTTGATGGTGCTACCCGCAGGTAGGCTAAGACGCGGATTTGCCACCCTCGAGTGGGCTTAGAAAACATGATTTTGCCACTATCTGGTGGGCTTAAAACAAACATTTGATGAATTGTCCAATCTAAGTAACTCAACCTCCACCCACAGGCATTCAAGGCAGTTATATCACGTAAGCACATAGCCTCATGGTAAGCATGCTTTTCATGGCAGTCACTCACACGCATGCAAGGATGCTAAAGCATAAAACTCACCGAGTACTCCAAGCCAAAACAAAAGCTCATTAGAAATCATGTATGATCCTAAATATACAGAAATGCCTAATGCAACACATGCAAAAATGCAAACTATAGCAGGCTCGGCTATTCTAAACATGGCATATGAAATGCTACAGCTATCAAGTATTCAATTTGGAATTGAAATACAAATGCAGTTTGTATAATGCGCCGAGCCCGGTGCGTGCAAAACAGATGAATGATGCAAACATGCTGTCATACTGTATGCTAATTTAAATATGCCCTATATCTAACCATCATAAGCGGGTAAATAAAAGGGAGAAAGAAGTGGGGGTTGGAAGACATACATAACACTCACCTACACTTATTACAATTATGCCCTCGCACAGAGGGTCCGAATAAATATACAGTCCGAAATAAAAGAATAATACAGTCCGAAATAATACAGTCTGAATAATATACAAATTCCTAATTAATTTACAAATTAACTAAGAAAGCTGTAAAATTGGCATGCAAGCCAGGGGGTGCCTTGACTTCGCTCCGGATAATGAAATGATGCATGTTGAGTTGCTTTGCGCGGAAATCCACTGGGATGCCCCAATTAGCCTCTGTTTGCAATGTTTCTCGAAATGCGTGCCAAATCCCGGAAAGTTGCTGATTCTTCATTTTGCTGCAACAGAGAGCAGGAAAGGGGCATAACAATGTATTTCACAAATATATGCATGCCTCGATCCTCTTGCCACCAATCACGCATCTCGATGCATGATGGCTGAGGAGTTGGATTGCACAACTCAATATAGGATGAATGGATATGAATGCTACAACAAAACCTAACCCCATCATAGGCAATCCGGAGTGTCGGTGACTTGGGAAGTGAGACCCGTTCCGTCACTCGGAGTACGAAACGTGCCTCGTTTTCCGTGCCCGGGCTAACTCGTATCCCGAACACGATGCAATATGCACGATATGCATGAAATGCGACTAATATGCGATCCTAGCATGCACAATGCTATGAAAATGATATGCCTCGAAATGCGTGCACGCGGGCACGCAAACCGAGGCGATGACCCTAAGGCATAAAATGGCATACGCAATGCAATTGGACTTACACTAACATGAGTGGACCCCAGCCACACTCACACAGGAGGCCATCGAATAAAAGTGAAGTGCCTCGAAATGCGTGCACACGGGCACGCAAACCGAGACAATGACATATAGGCATGAAATGACATGAAATATGATATACAATGAGACTAAAATGAGATGTCTCGAAATGCGTGTCCACGGGCATGCAAACCGAGAAAATGGCATACGGAATGCGACGGAACTAAAATGAGATATGCGATGCAATATGGGCTTACACCAACATGAGTGAGCCTCAGCCACACTCACACAGGAGGCCAATGGATAAAAAAGAGTGCCTCGAAAAACGTGCACACGGGCACGCAAACCGAGGCAAAGGCATACACAATGCAAATGACATGGAAAATGCAAATTGGGCTTACACTAACATGAGAGGACCTCAGCCGCACTCATATAAGAGGCCGTCGGAAAAAAGTGAAGTGCCTCGAAATACGTGCACACGGGCACGCAAACCGAGGCAATGGCCCTAAGGCATGAATGGTATGCAAAATGAGACGTGGCATATGGCATATGGAAAATGCAATTTCAGCAGTCAAAATGATGCAAAAACAGCCCCCGAACTATAGCAAAATTACACCCGATGCCCGAAATGCTATGTTATGCACCCGAAATGGCCTACAGCTATGCCAATCATGCACAATATGAACATGACATGTAAAGAAAGATGCTAGACAGCCCCTAAAATAGCATTTTTCCAGTACAAAGAACGTCCAAACAACAATCACAAGTATGGCAAAAACAGCATGCAAAAATGGGGGAAAATAGGGGAACAATGAAACAAGTGATATGTACAATGCTCAAACTGAAAAATACAGTTCTACAAAATTAAAGAGGGACCAAAAATATGCACATTTACAGTAGATGACATCCTCCAATTCAGTATGTAGATATGCTTAACATAGCATGCAAAATATGGGCCAAAAGAGAGCTATAACATGAGGTATCAAAAGGATGGACCAAACAGCCTTGAACCCTTAACAAAAAATGACAAGAAGGCCAAAATAAGACTCTTTCCTAGCCTGATGAAGGCTCAAAACAGAAGCTAAAGAAACCCAACAAAGCATGCAATTTTACGGTAAATTGAAGGAATTGTGAAACAAGTGTAAGATAGAGTTACCAAACATGGTTGAGCCCTTCTTCAATGTTGAAGAGGGGCTCAAAATAGACCCATTCTCAGTTTATATCAGGCTCAAAATCAGATCATTCATAGGCTAAAGAATTCATGCAGAATATTGGCATAAAGAGTGATATTGAAAGAGGTGCATGATAGAGATGCCAAACAAGGTTGAGCCCTTCTACAATGTTGTAGAGGGGCTCAAAATAAGCCTAAAATAATTAGGGATCGGAGCCCAAAACAGTGAGAAAATAGGGTAGAAAATTGAAGAAAAAATAAGCTAGAGAAAGGGAATTTGAGACTTACCCTTGAAGATCAAGCTTTTGTTGATTCTTGGCTTCAATTTGCTGGTTCTTAGCCTTTGAAAAAGCTTCCCTTGCTGCTGGAATGGAGGTGGTGATGGTGAGGCTTGGTGTTGATGAACAAATGAGCTAGAGACTTGAAGGTTTTTCAAGGTTTTGGGGATGAAAATGGAGGCAAATGGAGATAGGCTCTTGAGGAAAAATTTTGTAACCCTAACAAAGAAGAGGGTCAGCCACTTAAATGGGCAAGAAAGGGGTGTAAAAGGGGAGGGAAATGCACCCAAGCTTTCCCTCCCAAAATATCCCCCGGAGGGCAAAGATATTTGGAGAAAAAGGCACACAAAGAAGTGCTCAAAGGAGAAAGCAGCCACGGCTACTTTTTCTTGAAGATGGCCGGCCACCCCACTGGTCGGCCAGCCACTCCCCATGGCCGGCCGGCCAGGGCTCAAAGATGAAAACAACAATTAATGGCCGGCCACCAATTCTTGGTGTCCTCCCAGGGGTGTAGAACAAGACCCCCAGGTTGGAATTTGGCAACTCTGAAACATGAGACACAACATTCAACTTGAAAGAGAGGCTCAAAAATGAAAATCAGAATTACTGGCCGACCACCCTTTTTTAGGGTCCTCCCATGTGCCCTCATCACAAATATGTAGTTTTGGTTAGAAGAA
The DNA here is from genome assembly GCA_025200525.1 of Camellia lanceoleosa. NCBI lineage: Eukaryota > Viridiplantae > Streptophyta > Magnoliopsida > Ericales > Theaceae > Camellia > Camellia lanceoleosa. The sequence continues at coordinate 119,882,107 of CM045762.1, read as the reverse complement.
AATGGCCCTAGGGTGTTCAACATTAGCCCGGAAGTAAGAAAAACGGGCGCCGGAGGAGCATAACTGGTTATTTGAGATAATTGCTGGCCTCCCACCCTCCAGTGATCTTCCTGGTGCTAAAACAGAGGTACCTGCCAAAATTGAACAAAAACCGATGCAAAATGAATGCTCGGGGCCCAAATCACGCGGTTCGGGGTCCCGAAAATAGGCTGTAGGCACCGAAAATGGTGTTCGGCCACGAAGTGGGTATCTGAGACCCCAGTGTTCCTCGAAAGGGAGTAAATGAGATGTATGCCAAAAATCGGAGAAATCGGAGATGGTCAAGCGTCCCGAATCGAGGCACACGGCTCGACGGCCAAAACCGGGAACCGGGCTCCGAAATGGGCAAAATGGCCTACGGGCACGAAATGTAGCCTACGGCCATTGAGAGATAGTCTACGGGACCATTCCCTCCCCTTAGAAAAGAAAACGGAGAAAATCGAGTCTAGTTCGCAAACCGAGACAAGGCACAGAAGAGGGTTCGGAAGTCCGGAGGCAGGGCGCACGGCCGCGACTCTAAGACTTTTGAACGAGCACAATATGCAACATCACCGAGCGCTCAATCGGTGACGTCTGAGTCTTAAGGTCGGTCAAAAATGGGGTGTCTACATCTTTTCTCCCTAAGGGTCTACAGTACTACCCTCAAATGTTGCTTATGCTCCTCCTTACTCCTCAAATAAATTAGGATATCATCAATAAACACAACCACAAATTTATCCAACTGGGGTTTAAATACTTTGTTCATCAAATCCATGAATGCGGCTAGTGCATTTGTGAGACCAAAAGGCATCACTAAGAACTCGTAATGCCCATAATGGATTCTAAAAGCGGTCTTGGGAACATCTTCTTCGCTTACCTTCAACTGGTGCTAGCCTAACCTCAAGTCAATCTTAGAGAATACTTAAGCTCCCTGCAACTGGTCAAATAGGTCATCAATGCATGGCAAAGGATACCTATTCTTCACTGTGACTTTGTTTAGTTCCCTATAATCAATACACTATCTCATAGACCCATCATTCTTCTTTACAAACAACATAGGTGCTCCCCAATGTGAGACGCTAAGCCTAATAAAACCTTTGTCTAGCAACTCCTATAACTGAGTTTGTAACTCCCTTAACTCCAACAGTTCCATTCTATGGGGCGCTTTAGAGATAGGTGTCGTATTAGAGACCAAGTCAATGGAAAATTCTATCTCATGATCTGGAGGAAGTCTAGGTAGATCCTCTGGAAAAACATCAACAAATTCCCTCACTACAGGAAACTCTTCTAACTTCTGTTCTGGCTATTCGGTAGTCACCACACAAGCTAAATAACCACGACACCCTTTCCTTAACATTCGGTTAGCTTGAAGAGAAGAAATAAAACAGATAGAAGACCCTTTTCCTATCTCGTTGAAAGAAAAACTCACATTGTCTTGGCATAGTGTAGACACCCCATTTTTTATCGACCTTAAGACTCAGACGTCGCCGATTGAGCGCTCGGTGATAGTGCATATTGTGCTCGTTTTGAGGTTTTAGAGTCTCGGCTGCGAGCCTTGCCTCCGGACTTCGGGGCTCTTTTGTGCTTTGCCTCGGTTTGCGAACCAGGTCCTGTTTTCTCTGTTTTGTCTTCCTGAAGGGAGGGGGAGGTCTCATAGACCATCTCTTAGTGGCCGTAGGCTACGTTTCGTGGTCGTAGACCACTTTTTCCATTTGTAGACCAGTTTTCTGTTTTTCGGAGCCGTCGGCAGTGTGCCTCGATTCAGGATCGCTTAACTACCTCCGTTTGCTCCGATTTTTGGCACACACCTTGTTTCCTCTCCTTAGAGGGATACTGTGGCCCGGGAGACCACCTTCGTGGTCGTACGCCACCTCCGGTGCCTAACAGCCTATTTTTGAGGCCCCGGGTCGCGCATTTTGGCCTCCGAACCCTCGTTTTGCATCGGTTAGGGTTCATTTTTGGTATGGACCCTATTTTCATTGCTAGGAAGGTGGTAGGATGGTGGGAGACCAGCAATTCTTTCAAAAACCATTTTCTCTCTCCTCCAGCCGGTTTTTCTGACAGAAAGCTGATTTTTCTCACTTTTGAGCCACAATTTCTAGTTTTTCATACCACCATTGTGTTGTACTCATCTGGGAGGCCACCAATATGGGTAGGCTGACCAATATTTCTTCTTGACCCTTTTGAACCTTGCTAAAAAGCTGGTTTTTCTCTCTACTGGGTCACATTTTCTGGTTTTTCATACCACTATTGTGTTGTACTCATCTGGGAGGCCACCAATATGGGTAGGCCGACCAGTATTTCTCACTGACCCTTTTGACCCTTGGTCAGCCGACCAAGTAAGTTGGTAGGCCGACCACAGAACCGTCGGCCACCTTCGCTTTTTGTCTCACTGAAGTTGAAGGCCACCGTGCATTTGGAAGCCTCAGAAGTGATCCTCCATACACGTGTATGGAGGATCTTTGAGCTTGGTTTTAAGCTTCCAAGAGAAGCTTTAGCCCCTCTCCTCTATAAAGGGAGGCCTCCTCTTCCAAAGGGGTTGAAGCTTTTGGTTAGAGCATACATACATTTCCCTCCGTATCTCTCTCTTCCAAGCTCCAAAACCCTAATATCCTTGGCCATTTGCACACCAACCCTTAGCACAACACCTCCACCATCCATCCAAGCATCTTGGAGATGATTTGCAGAGGTTGAGAGCTCACTTCCTTGGTCCAAAAGCTGCTGGAGTCATTGTCTACAAGGGTAAGTCCTCATTTCCCCCATTTTTGCATTATTTTGCTTCATAACTTAGCACCATTTGAAAGCATTTCTGGATTTTTTCATAAACTGAAAAGTTTCTTATTTTCAGCTCCTCTTGAAGTTTGATTAAGGATACTTTTCTGTTTGAGGTCTTCTACCTCCTTTGTATGCTCTATCCCTCTTTGTAGGCTTATTTTGCTTCATATCTTAGCCCTACTTGTGAGCATTTTTGAGATTTTTCATAAACTGAAAAGAGTCTTATTTTGAGCCCCTCTTGATGTTTGATTAAGGGAATTTTTCTGTTTGAGGTTATTTACTTCCTTGAATGCTTGTTTGCCTCTTGTTTTGAGCCTTGCATCTAGGCCTTTGTTGTATGCTTTGTTTGGCCTTCTAGCCACTGAAATCCAATGGATTTTTAGTGGCTAGCACACTATTTTGAGAGCCAAAATCAGAGGGGGGTGACCCCCTCTCTCCTTGTCTTGTTTGTTGGCCCTTTTGGCCTTCCAAAGGGGCTCCATCTTGCATGCTTTGAAGTCTCATTTCAGGCCCTATTATGTGAGTTTTGAGGTCTACCTTAACTCTTTCTAGAGCCCCTTTGGCCATATTTTATGTCCCTCATGCATGTGTAGAGCAATCCTCCTCAAGGCCTTTCAAAGGGACCTTCCATTACATGCTTCCTAGACTGATTTTAGGGTCTTTTTGGTGGGTTTTAGGGCTGTCATAAGTCATTTCCAGAGCTAGTTTTTCCATGTTAATTGTCCTTGTTGCATGTGTAGAGTAACCTCTCTTGTAGCTTATCAAAGGAGCCCATTATTTTCGCATGCATTGGATACATTTTAGTGGTTATTTGGGCATATTTTAGCATACCATGTTCCTATTTGTGGCTGGTTTGGTGACCTCTCTTGTGTTTCATATACATGCCATGTAAACCATGTTTACTAGCCTATGTCGCATGTTGTTTTAGCCCTTCATGTTAGCACTTTTTGGCCATGCTTGAAACTGATATTGTGCTTATTATGGACTGCCCTAGCTTTGTTTTTGGGTCTCATGGTTGAATGATGTTGGTTTTGCATGCTTGTAGTTCAATACCCATGCTTAACTTTGAGTTTTGAGGTTCATTCCATGCATATACTGAGGTGTTTCCATGATTTGGGACCATTGAGCATCTTATTTTAGAGCTGTATCATGTCCCATTCTATGCCATGTTTCATCCCTTGTCATGTTTAGGTAGAGTGGCATTTGATGCCTTAGGATCGGTCCTTTGCATCTGTGCATGTTTGCTTGTATTTCGGTTGTCTCATCTTCATGTATGGCCACTGATGTGAGTGTGGCTGAGGTCCACTCATGTTGGTGTAAGTCCATCGTGCACTGTGTATGCCATTTCAGTCCATAGCATTGCGTATGCTAGGTTGCATGTTAGAGCATTGTATATGCCATGTTACATCACGTGCATTGTGTATGCCATTTTAGTCCATAGCATTGCGTATGCTAGGTTGCATGTTAGTCGCATTATGTATGCCATGCATATTGCATTGTGTTTGGGATAGGACTTAGCCCAAGCACGGAAAACGAGGGACATTTCATACTCCAAGTAACGGAACATGTCTCAATTCCCGGTCGCCGACACTTCGGATTACCCATGATGGAGTTCAGGTCTTGTTGTGTTTTCATGTGCATTCATTTCACATCGAGTCGTGCAATTCGACTCCTCGGCCATCATGCATCGAGATGCGTGATTGGTGGCACGAGGATCAAGGTGTGCATACATACGTGAAAATACTTTGTCATGCCCCTTTCTTGCTCTCTGTTGCAGCAAATCAGAAATCATCAACTTTCTAAAGCCTTGCACAGCATTCCGGGATTAATTGCAAACAGAGGCGAATCGGGGCATCATAATGGATTTTTGCACAAGGCAACTCGAGCATGCATCTTTTCATTATTCGGAACAGAGCTGAGGCAGTTCATGAATTTGCATACTAGTTTATTTGCTTTCCTAGTTAATTTGTTAATTAATTAGGGTTTTGTAATATTTAATTATTCATTCAGACTGTAATTATTTATTCGGACTGTATTATTTATTCGGACCGTCCGAGTGAGGGCACAATTGTAATAAGTGTGCGTGTGTGTGATGCATGTCTTCCAACCCCACGTCTTTCTCCCTTTTATTTACCAGCTTATGATGGTTAATTTAGGGCATGTTTCAATTAGCATACTTATGCTCGCATGTTTGCATCCATTCATTTATCTTACATGCACCGGGCTCGACACATCATACTAACTGCATTGTATTTCAATTCCGAGTTGAATACGTATATCAGTTGTTGCATTTCATATGTCATTTTAGAATAGCCGAGCCTATCTTAGTTGCATACTTGTATGTGTTACATTAGGCATTTCTGTATAGTTAGGATCATGCATTGATTTCTAACATAGCTTCTGTTTTGGCTTGGGGTACTCGGTAAGTGCTTATGCTTTAACATCCTTGCATGTGTGTGAGTGACTGCCATGATAGCATGCTTACCATGAGGCTATGTGTTTATATGATATAACTGCCTGAATGCCTGTGGGTGACGGTTGAGTTTTAAGCCCACTTGAGAGTGGCAAAATCATGTTTTCTAAGCCCACCCGAGAGTGGCAAATCCACGTCTTAGCCTACTTGCGAGTAACACCATCAAACCATTTTCAAATAAACAAGCATGAAATGTTTTGTTCCAATTCAGGCGATCCAGTCTATACTTGTATGCTGTGCGCATCACGTAGTAAATCTAGGCTAATAACCGAAATAAGAACGCATAATGTTTTCAAAACTCGATATCATGGTTAGTAGAGGCCGATCTTTGATCGGGCGAGCGGGGGTGCTCACGAAGTGACCTTCCCCAATCATACCCAAGTTCCCGAGCCAAGGCAACTTTGGTGATGACAGACACGTGGCCTTAGGCAACGAGTCAGGGTTTCCTAAATTTCCCAAAATAAAATATTTAGGTGGCGACTCTGTATCTGGCAAAGCAGTCCATGTTTGGCACTTCTTTCAAAAAATCTGCTTTCAAAAATGATTTCCCAGATTTGGACTCTTTGATGATTCATCGGTCTTGCATTGCACTCTACGAGATTAGATACAGGACCGTGACATTGAGTCTTGAACTGTAGTAAGCCCAAATGAACAAAACATGATTCCCTCCCGAGACGTTCGGGGATGTCTACACATAGAAAAAACAACAATTTTCCTAAAACAATCAATAAAGGCGTGATGTTTCATCAGCAAATCCATTCCCAAAATCACGTCAAAATCTTTCATCTCTAAGGAAATCAAATCCACTAGAAAAATCCTACTATCCAAGTTTACCTCACAAGATCTACAAACTTCTCCCAATACTATTCTTTCTGCTAATAGAGTAGACACGGTAATACAAACATCCAAAGGCTTACAAGGAATAGACAATCTGTGTAGATATCTAGGTGCCAACTCTTAACCTTCAAAATGAAATCAAGAAAGATTCAACACAAGTTTAAACAAACTAACTCAACCGCACACTACTACGGACTATAGGGACTCGAACCTCGTCTAAATGATAAAATACAAGATATGTAACTCGATAAACTACAGCTCTGATACCACAATTGTCGGACCCCAAATCTAGGCATGACCGGCCATGGCCCACAGGGACTTAGCCCAAGGCACATATAAGCCTAAACATGAACCCAAAATCATAAAGAATAAATGTGACGATAGCCCAGAAATAAATAAATCAAAACCCAATCTAGTGACAAGTCACAAGTATAAATGGTAAAACCAGCCATAACCAAGTCTTCCAAAAATATATACTAAATGGAACACAAACCACCCACAAAATAAAATAATTCTAAATAAATCCGAACCACAATGTATGCACAAAACTCGACATAACAAGCTAAAACAAAATATTGAATGTCCTAGAGGTCCATACAATTGAGTCTTTGCCACGCCATGAGTCCACTCTAAGTCCTTCTAATGCCTGAAAATGATAAACAACTATGCCAGCTGAAAGCACAGTGAGTAGCAACATGGATAGTAAATACAGCTTTGAAAACAGGGTTCAATTCCAAAACAAGATATATATATATATCACAAAAAACTAGATTGGCATACAGTTTTGATAAAGACAATCTGTTTGAAAAAGAAGGTTCCACAGTTCAATAGTTAAAATACTCACATCTCTCAAGAACATAATAAATGACATTCTCCACTTAAAACAGATTACAACATGATCACCAATAATTTTTTGAGTACCAAGAATAACAAGTAATATGCCGCAAAGTTCTCAAGGCAATAAGCCCGTTGGATCTAATATCGACCCAAGAGTCATCCTCGGGGTGGCAACCCGAGCCTTTTCTCTAAGACGATCCGATTGAAGGTTACCTAGCCTAGCCTAGGTCTTTTCCTTACAATCGTTGAGCACTAAAGTCATCACGACCTAACCCAAATCTCTTCCCTAGTGGCCAGAGTCACCACACATAGTGGAATAACTTCCCTGGACTAAATATACCAATGGCCCCGATAATCAATACAATTTAGTTTCGCAAAACATGGTAGTTCACCATTATAAACATGAGACCATAACAAATAGTTTACAGTATGCCAAGTTTACACATGTTTCAAAAATAATTTAATTCCATTGATATTATATTAATTTATCAAAACAGTTTAGTCCTGAAACAACAATTTAATTTTCCAATAGTTCAAGGCAAGGGAACATTTATAAAAATATGTAGCATGAAACTACTCACCTCAAAAAGAGATAATATAATCCTCGAATAGAGTATGAAATTCCAACTAGTGTCCTGAACCAAGTATGAAAACTACACGTCACTACTAATTTAAAAATACTAAAAAGAATAACAAACTAAGTACCCCACACTAAAGTGCACTAACACGGCTCAACCCCACTCACCGTTACTCTTAAATAATACCTAAGTTCATGTTCTTCAAGGTTTCAAATTACTCAAGACATAGGTTCAGATCGAAACTTAATTAAAAGTAACTTTAAGATAAAACAGAATTTTAAACAAGTTTTCTCAATCTATTTGCTAACTTTGAAAATTAAAAACCCACTCCACGCTGTTCGAAAAATTTCAAAACCCTGTAGATATCAACCAATATATCCTAAGTTTCAAACCCAACTAGTTTTACTTGATTTGCTTATCAAAATAATTATTTACAATTAATTATATCCAAACATGTTGTTTTCTGCAGCACTCTAAAGAAATTAATGGTTCTCTTAGTATACATGAGCAATCAAGGCAAGGCTAAATATGTAATAAACTAGACTCATAACCGGTTTTAATGATGCTAATTTGATAATTTTCGGATTTATACCCAAAGAGAACGACACTTCCGAAGTTACTGTTTTACACCAATTTTCTGAACAGATTTGAATGCACCAGTTAATATAGAGTTTGACTCCCAAAAATTATGAGAAAATTCTAATATGGGTTTTAATATGTAATTAATCTACTATAAAAATTTCAATTCAAAATTCATCCATTTGATATGATTCCTCAATTTTTAAAGTTTGGGGTTCTGTACATAATTTTTCTGAACTAAAAATTACACCCATTATTTCTTATCACCAACCACTGACTTGGCACCCAAACAACACACCCGTTTCTCTTATTCCTTCCCAACAACAAGAAAATTACACACATGAACCATCACAATATATAGATATAATAAAATAGGACAATACCTTAGAGTTGTTGATCACCAATGTTGCTGAAAGTTTGTCTCAAATCTCTCTCTCTCTCTCTCTCTCTCTCTCTCTCTCTCATGGCTGCTGCTAACTTGTGATGAACAAATAAGAGGGTAGAGTTTGTGTTTATTTTATTTTACACTAGTGGTGGGCACACCCAAAGCATGTGTAAGTCAAATAAATAGGTAAATATACAAAAAATATATATATAAGTTATATGCAACTCAAATGGTAAGAGCCTTATCTATCAAATTTGTGGTCTAAATTTCAAGTCACACCCTTTTCTCTATTTTATTTTTTCAAATAATAAATCTTGCCTCTTAATTAAAGACTTTCACCATAAATTTATTTTAGGTTTAAAATTAATTAAAATATCGTTTAGTAATATTTAATTTGCACCTTAAGATTCAGAAGTAAAATATTTAAGCTTTGTAAAATAATTATTGCTTAATTATTTATTTTATTTATATATTTGGGTTCTCACACCGCCCCCTGTTCCAACACTTTCCAAGCATCCATAATTAAAATCCTCACAGAAAGGTATGATGCACATGATGCATTAATTTCCAAATCCCAATTTCTTATAGTTTGATCAATTTACAACAATACATTATATAAACAACAATATTCTTCTATTTCACAATATTACATTTATCAATTTACATACACCTATGACCAAGGTAGTTCCAAAAGCTCATATCCAACATCATTGTTAAGACTATTCATCCAATTTCATGTTTCTAGAATCAATTGGATCAAACCCATTATTAAATTAAAGTTACAAATTAGGGCTTTAGGAAAATTTTGGGCTTTCCCCTCCTTTGCATATAAAGAGTCAATAATCTCCATTTCTAACAATAAACTTCAAGGATATGCATAAACTTTTCCACAATATAGAGCCTAACCCTCTTTTTATGATCAAACCCACTTTATATCATAAACATATCTCATACATCTTCTATACTTAGAAAATACCACATTAGTATCCCAAATCAAAGACATATCAAGTTAATAAGTACCCCTACCTCAAGAGTGAAGGTAAAAGATGAAAACCTGATTCCAAAACCAAGAAAATGGGGAAAAAAAATTGGTAGAACCTTCGAACCAAGCTTGCTCTTCAATCTCCTCAGAAGATCTAGGGTAGATTTTGGGTAAAATCAAGAGAAATCAAGTGTTTTAGGGCTACAGAAAGTGAGAGGAGAATGGGTTTCGATTGACTTTTAAATCTGCTATCCCGGACAGACCGCTCGAGCGAACATTTCGTCGCTTGAGCGATGAACACAATTTCGAGCAGTAAATATAAGATCTCAGAAGGTTTGTAGGTCTACAGTGAAAATATTGAGAGCCTCGCATCTCCACTCAAGCAACCACTTGACCGCTCGAGCAGTCTCCCAGAACAGAATGTTAGAAATTGGATTGAGTCGTGTTAGTGCGCTTTAGCTCGAGGTTAGTTTATTATTACTTTTAGTATTTTGGGAGTTAGTAGTGACACATAGTTTTCATATTTTGTTCAGGGCACTAGTTGGACTTTTGTACTCTATTGAAGGATTATATTGTTTCGTTTTTAGGTGAGTAGTTACATGCTACATAATTTTATAAATGTTCCCTTACCCTGAACTATTGGGAAATTAAATTATTGTTTCGAGACTAAACTGTTTTGAGAAAATTATTACATTATCAATGAAATTAAATTATTTTCGAAGCATTGGTAAACTTGGCATACAGTAAACTGTTTGAAATGATCTCATGTTTGTAATCGTGAACTACCATGTTTAGCGAAACTGAATTGTATTGATTATTGCGCCCATATTTATATAAAAGTCCAGGGAATTTATTCCACTGTGTGTGGTGACTCTGGCCACTAGAGAACAGATCTAGGTTAGGCTGCGATGACTCTAGTGCTCAATGATTGTATGGAACAGACTTGGGCTAGGCTAGGTGACCTTTAATCAGATCATCTTAGAAAAAAGGTCCGGATTGCCATCCTAAGGATGACGCTTGGTTCGATATTAGATCTAACAAGCTTATTGCCTCGAGAACTTTGCGGCATGTTACTTGTTAATCATGGTACCCAACTATAGTATTGATCATGTTGTTATCTATTTTAAGTGGAGAATCTCATTTGTTGTGTTATTGAGGGACATTGATATTTTTATCTAAATTGTGGAACATTGTTTTTTTATCAGATTGTCTTTATCAAAACTGTATGCTAATCTAGTTTATTTTGTTTACATCTTATTTTGGAATGGAACCCTATTTTCATAACTGTATTTACTATCCACATTTTTACTCATTGACCTATCAATTGTCTTAGTTGTTTAACATTTTCAAGTGATAGAATGACTTAGAATAGACTCATGGCTTAGCAGGGACTCAATTTTATGGACCTCTAGGACAATCATTTTTTTTTATTGTTTTTTTTTTAGATTGTTATGTTAATTTTGTGCATACTTTTTGGTTGAAATTCATTTAGGATTATTTTGTTATGTGGGTTGTTTGTGTCCCATTTGTTTGGATGGTATTGATTAGGGTTGGTTTTGCCCGCTTATACTTATGACTTGTGACTAGATCCTGTTTTGATTTATTTATGTCAAGGAACTACTATTACTTTTATTCTATATGGTCATATGGTTTTTGTTTAGGTTTATGTGTGCCTTGAGCTAAAGCCCTATGGGCCATGGCCGGTCATACCCAGATTTAGGATGTGACAAATGGTCCCATATATATATATATATATATATTCATTTCACAAAGTCTCATTATTATATGTTGAAATAATATTTCAAAATATGTACTTTTAAAACAATGATGAAACATGTCTCATGAGATTTTTTAAAAGAACAAATATATGGAGACCCTAATTTTTGTGATTATCTTTGAAACCTTAATCTTCATGAAAAATCTAGAAACCCTAGATGTTGATTTGTGATTATGTACCAATTTTAAGCAAAATATAACAATCCCAATCAAACAATCAAGAGAAAGAGACACAAAGATTTTACGTGGAAAAACCACAATTGGACACCTTCCAATTGTGATCAAAAAACCACGGGCAACAGCCACAAGAACAATCCACTAAGAAGATTTAAAGGAATTACACAGGTATACTATCAATTATCTAGTGAATTCACAATGCCTAATTGAACCAACCTCTATGTGCCTCTTCCAACCCTATCTTCAGCACGGAATTGTCTTTCTGATGAGCCACTCCGGATTCCACCAAAGCTTCAGGCTCAAATTCTTCAGAATTCACAACTTAAGAACAACTCTCTCTCTTTTGTGTATAACAAACAAACCTTTGATGTAATCTCTTTAAACCATGAGTTGAATACTCAATAAAACATCAAAGAAAAATAACAAAATATCCCCAGATATAAACCTTTAAGAACCAAAAAGAAGATCTGGAGGACTTCAATAAAATCACTTAGTTTTGGGAGAAAACCAAGTATTTATAGAGAACCAAAAGTAATCCTAGATTGGGAACAAAACAAACTCCTTAAGAAATCCGGATTCTGAGGCTCGCTCGAGCGAAGCTTTCCTGGCTCGAGCGAGGAGAGTAATTTTCATGATTTCTACTAGTGCCTTGGCTCGAGCGACGGATCCTTGGCTCGAGCGAGGAATACACTCTTTTAGGTTTTTGTATGGACGCAATCCTTGGCTCGAGCGAGCATTCCTTGGATCGAGCGAGCAAACCTTCGCTCGAGCCAGCTCTTCTTGGCTCGAGCGACCAATGGCAGACATGCAATTTTGAATGCAATTTTGAAAGCATTAACATCACAAACTTCTCTGCATGGCTTGATTCGGGTTTGGATTCACATCTAATAAACTCATAGCCTCACTGAAATAAAAGTGTGAATAAAATTACAACTCAAAGGAGTTTTGTCAAACGGGATTGCCAAGAATAAAAACCTAACACTTCAATTTATTTTAATTTAAACCTTGAATTATCGCTTTATCGCAAATTAAACCCTAGGAACGAAATGCTTCGTGGGTGAATCCGATCAAACCCTAATCAATCCCGGCAACTAGATAGTCACTTTTAAAACCTAATTATGAATATCAAAACCTTAGAAAATAGTTTAATTCCATAAAAATCCTAACTCCTAGGTGACGCCCATTTCATCTAAATTTTCTAATCTCTTTGTAATTTGTTCCAACAGGACCTGAATTAATTATTTTAACTACTTTATTATAATTATATATTAATAAATGATAATTTTTAAAATTTTCATATTTCATCCTTGTAATTTTTATTTTATTACACTTTGGCCCTTTCTTGAATTTATTAATGTATTTTGTACTATCTATACTTTATACTATATTATAGAGAAAGTTTCATTTTATCCCCCGCCTCGATGATCAATTTAACTCATGTATTTCTTATAGTTTCAATTTTATACCTAAAATATTTGATTTTGGATGCTGTTAGTTGCCGTTTATAATCAAACGGAAGTTGCTGACGTGGCACTAAAATTTTGTTTGAAATTTTATTTTACCCCCCAAACTATCTCAAAAATATCAATTAGATCCCAAAACTTCATATTATTTAAGGGTCTAATTGATATTTTTGGGATAATTTGGAGGATAAAATGAAATCTCAAATGAAGACAGCAACAAATGCCATCTAATTATAGACAATAGCTGACAACATGGGTGAAATTGATCCAAAATTGAATAAAATAGGTGTAAAATTGAAAGCATAAGATGTACATGGGTTAAATTGATCATTGAGTTATAGATTTGGGGGCAAAATGAAATTTCCTCATTATTACATACACATAATATCTTATATATATATATTATATTCAATTTGTACCTAACAAATGAGAGGTGGTCAGCTGCTGAGGGAAAAGAATGGGGCTTGACCAATTTCACCTAAAAAAATAAAAAATAAAAAATGTATACCTGCCATATTTTTTCCCAAAATAATGGGACTTGTCTTCAAACCCTAACTAGGCCTCCAACCAAGCTTGATTACACTTTAATTAAGGAAACTTAAATCCTTAATTGATCCTTCATTCCATTTCATTCCAATCAAATTGTCAAAAATCCAATTCCAACTGAACCAAGGGCACTTTGGACCTTTCAACTCCCATCCCAAATTATTTTTCCACATAATATACGGGTAATTCTATTTCCACACACCAAAATATCTCACTCCACATCCTCTCTCAATACACACACCAACTAATTTTGAATTTATAATTTTACTCAATGCACAATCTTTTTGCCAAAAATATCCCTCTCTTTAATATTGAAATCCTAAACCAACACTCATTCTCTAGTTAGTGAAGAGCAGTTCTTCAAGCATTCCAGCAATGGCCCAGTGAAATTGTTGCCATTCACTATCAATTCCTCGAGAGCAAGACCATTGCACAATCTCGGTGGTAGTTCTTCGGAGAAGCCGTTGTCAGAAAAGCTAACATTCGATAATAAGAGACTGTTCTTCCCAAAGTCTGCAGGGATGCTGCCGAAGAAATTATTGGTGCAGAGAGAGAGTGTGTTTGTAGATTAATAAGGCTAGATAGTGTATTAGGAAAATCCCCACTCAATTGGTTAGTGTTGAGATCAAGAGATAGCAATGAACTCAGATTTCCAGAAGTGTAATAACGGCGGCAATAGCGGTGGGTGGTAGCTAGGGTTAGGGTTTTGGTGGAGAAGATAAGGACACTTTAGTAATTTTATTTTAGGACAAAATTGTAATAAAAAATAAATCATTAAGTGTGCACACAGAGGTAAGTAGATGTGTAGAAATAGAATTTTCCATAATATACATCTATATCTCTCATTCATTCATATTGTGGTTGAAAAAAAAATTTAAAAAAAAAATAAAAGAGAGAGAGAGAGAGAGAGAGAGAGAGAGAGAGAGAGAAGAAAGGAAAGCAAAAGAAAACAAATGAGAAAGCTTGAATCTATTGATATGTGTTACATATCATATATGTATAGTTTTGGGAGGTCATACACTTCTATGATCTTGAATCTTTCAAATAGAGTGTGTTTCTCCTTCTTCTTTCCATTTCCACTAAGCTGTTTTTTACCTTCCTTGATTTTATTTTCATATAAAAAATTCATAAACTTAAGATCCATTTCTAAGGGGTGTTATTTGATATGTGTAGAGTGTGTGTGGATTTTGGTAGAGCTTGAATGAGTTTTTTTATATCCCAAATAATTTTTCTAAGTTTGTGACACAAAGAACCAAAAAAACAAGCTCTCCTTCTACAATTTTAGAAAAATTTCCTTCAGTTCATTTTTATGTCAAAAGTTTCATTTAGATGGTAACTTTCACTGAATTTTATTTTGAGTTCAAATGAGTAAGTATTTTGTGAGACATGCCATTTTTCCTAACAACTGACGAATCTGGACATAGTCTAGTATTTTTGAAATATCTTAAAATCTAAAAGGCCTATTCTGTTTTAGTAAATTAGAAATGAAACTAGACACTTTTCTCTAAAAACCCTCCCGAGATTACGTCCATAGGGCCACAAAAAGTATTTTTTCCATATTTATTTCTAAACCGGTTTGAATTTGAAAATCTGATTTTTTTTTTTGGGGGTGAATAAGTCATAAAATAAAAGACGAAAGAATACACATAGACAAGGGGCATACCCAGGCCCTAAGAATAAACAACAAAGACACCCAGCTAAAACAACAAAAAAAACTGATAAAACAAACCTATCAACACAACGACCAATCTAGACCAAGAAGAACAACCACAAAATCTGTTTAATCACTACATACTAGAATATAGAGGGAAAGAACAACAAAAACCAAGCTATAACCTTCACTCAATCACAAAGCCAGAACAACAAGCAAAAAGAAAACCGCACGCCAAAAAGCCATGTACAGCCCACATGTGAGCGTAATACCCAAACTGGAAACAACAAAGGCTAACCAACATCAATGTACCACATCAAGAAGATGAATAGCCACATAGCATGTGACTGCCAAAGAAAACACAACCCACAAAGAAGACACTCTGTAACAACAGCTCCTTGAAGTCGCCACAAGAGCTCATCGCAACAACACAAAGAAGAATAAAGATACTGGCAAGACAAAGAAAGGCCACACTGCAGCTCACCGCAACAAAACAAGAGTAACAAAGATATCGGCAAGATAGCAGCAGAAGTCACAAGAAGCCAAAGATCAGAGCACCAATACAAAGAACACCAAAGAATAAGAGACACCACAAGAAGAATAAAGATATCGGCAAAGACCAAAGACCACCAAGAGCCACAGAGGGGAGCTCTAGAGATATAATAGAAACAAAACACCAAGCTACAGCAGCTATGTGAACTCCACAGCAGTGGATAACTTGCCAACTACCTCCATTAAGAGTCCTGCAAGGCCAAGGAATCAGCACCACAGTGGACAATTCAACAATCACTCAATGCATGATATTCTCCTCATATATATAAGCTCAGTCACTCAACCCACAACACTCTTCTCACTACCACGCAATAGATATTAGACGAAAACCAAAATAAACAACACAATTTAGAACTCCCTTCACTCAACCCTCAACCCTCAACAACAACATCCCTAATCAAGGCCAGCTGAGTACCTACAAACAAATATAAATATATATAAAAGCTCACACCACTGAACCCTCAACATAAACTGATCACACCAGCTCACCTAAATTTTGGCTCACTTACATTCAACACACATTCCCTAACAAAGGACCAGCTGGGAATCTGTGAAGACAACAGTTAGAAAGAAACTTTGAGGGCTCACACACTCAACCCTCAAAACTCTCTATGTCACTCACAGACCTATTTTAGGACTCACATCCCTCAACCCTCTTCCCTACAATGTACCAGCCAAACCTGCCACAGCTAGATAACAAATACAGAGAAAATACAGAGAAGCCAACAGCACACCCCAAATCCAGCAAATCTGCCAACCGCTAGCAAGCTAATCAGTATCTAAACCAGATCAGAAATCACTCTGGCTAATGAGACCCCTGCCAGCTTCAGTGTACGTGTAAACAAAAACATTAGCCATTTGATTGTATAATAGAAGGAGGAAGTGACCACTCCTTTATATGCCAATCATTTGCCTGTTCAGCTTTAAACTTACTAACAGATAACAACCTGTGTCTGATCAGATTTTTAATCCTACACAACACAGAAATCTCATTTGACTTTTTTGATAGGAAAATTCTACAATTTCTTTCATGCCAAATACAATAGATGGAACAAGTTAGCACAAGTTTGTAAATAGTAGTGAACAAAGACTTACCATGTGTATGACTAGAAAACCACGCAGAGCCTCTAATACCAAACATAACCATCCTATCCAAGGTGCTGAGCCTAATTTGGAAGGCAAGCCAACCCACAGTGCTAACTCTAGGAATATGACACTTAAACCAAAGCAAAGTAGACCAATGAACCTTGGGACCCTAAGGCCTCCATTCATTCCAAGCTGACGTAATAGAGAATTCACCATCAACAGAGGGTTGCCAAACAATCCTGTCCTCACTCAAACTAGATCTCAAACTCTCAGGTATACTACTCTTAATCTCATCTAACTCCCAAGTCTGACAACTAGGCCACCTCCACATAAGGCCATTGAAAATAGACCTTAGCTTGAGCTTGTATACCTGAATCATAAATAACCCTATCACCAAACTTCCTATGAAGAGGCCCCAAAGGATGCCAGTGGTCAACTTTGCTTCTAATGTGGTGAATCAACTAACCCCTAAGCTCCAGCATTTTCCTCCAAACCCAAGAAAAGTCACCAGGGACCTTCACATTCCAGAAGCACCTATCTTTCAAAAGATATGATTTAACCCATTGACACCACATAGATTGCTCACCACCAGCTAACAAAACCCAAACATGCTTAGACACAGCAGCCTTATTCCAAATGCCAACAGCCTTAAACCCAAGCCCACCTTCATTTCTAGGGAGACAGAGATGACTCCAAGCCACTTTAGCACCAGACTTCCTTAAATAAGCGCCAGACCAAAAGAAAGCTCTAAGCAGAGCTTCAATCTCCTTTATGACCTTTTTTGGTAGGATAAACAGAGACGACCAATACACTTGCATAGAAAACATTATAGACTTAATGAGTTGGGCCCTCCCAGCAAACGATAAAGCCTTATTAGTCTATAACTGAATTCTCTTAACAATTCTAGAAGTCAGTTGAGAGCAATCTCTATGACTAAGCTTGGTAGAAATAAGAGGCACACCAAGATACCTCGTAGGTAAAGACCCCTCCTGGAACTCTATAATAGCAAGTAGATCATTCCTCAAATGACAATCCATTCCTACAAAAAGCATACGACTCTTGGAAGGACTAGGAGTAAGCCCAGAGAGGTCCTCAAACTCAATGAGAGCTTCCTTGATAAGGGAAATAGAATGACTATCAAGCCTACAAAAAATCATAAGATCATCTGCAAAACACAGAAAAATCTAAAATTTAGTGTTAATGTGCTCTCATTTGTGGTTTAACACTTCTATGCTATATCTCATAAATGTTTTAGCTTTGTGATATTATATATGCTTATTTTGTGAACTTATTTTATCATGTCTTAGTTGTCTCACATTTAGCTTCGGTTAGCTCTGTTGTGACTATCCGTTGTTCTAACCGAAAACATAATGAATTTAAGAAGGACAAACTTAGTTGGGTGATAATGGGTTTTGTTACCTTGTGATGATCTAAAAAGATAATTGAAATGGTTGGTTTGATAATGAAATGATGGTGGGACGTGTTCCCATTGAGTTAAGTCTTCGCAAAGTGGTTGTAGCGTTAACCCTAAGATGGAACAGACATATTCAAACTCTATGCAGTGGTTTGATTTGGTGAGATATGATTGGGTCCAGATAGGACATTCTGGAAGACAAAACCTTTTTGATTTGGAGGGATAAGGATGGGTTTAGGGTGATAAAAAAAATTTCTTTTGGCCGTCCTTTTTGAGGTCCATCAATTGTGCTGCACAATATATAAGTGTTGCAGACATCTGTGTTAAGGTCTGCAAAGCAACAAAAAGAGGAGTTCCAAATAGTCCAGTATTCAATCCTAGCGGTTGGGAGGACAGGTCTCTTTGAGGGACTCTAGTGGCCTTTAGTTTCATTTTTTAGCTAACTATTAACTTATATTGTTACTACCTAACTGTCACCCCTACTTGATGAAATGTTACTTATGTCTGTTATTGTATAGTTGTTGTTCATAACTGTTATTTTATTTCCTACGGTTTCTATACTTGTTCGTATTTTTCGAGGGGTGTAGAAAGTAGGTGTTTGGGTGTTCTTACTAGGTTTCGCAGTTCACCTTGTTTTTAAATTGCCCTAGCATCCAATGCCATGTTCTGAAGAATTCACCGGCAAAGAAGACTTTGCAAAAGAGCTCGGGAGCTATAATGGGCATGAACTAATATCGGATTTTCAATCTCATTATTGTAATTTTATTTTACATTTAATTTGTAAAATTAGGGCTACGTTATCTGTAAATATATTAAACTCTTATGTATTATTATTTATTTTTGGATGTGTAACCTTAGTAGAATCATGTATTTCTTTGTTATTATATCCCCTGATATTTTCAATTTTTTGGGTGTCACAAAATACCCATGTTCTTAAAAATAAATGATTGAGCGATAATCATTTTGAAAAAGCAGTTCTAAATTTCTCATAAAAATGCTTTTAAGTAATAAATGATCACATGTACTAAATAAAATATTTTATAGAACAATTTAATGGGTAAGGGAGAATTTTATCAAAAGTACATAACACGCAAAACCACTCACCTGCCGCCAAGAAAGAACAACTGTAAACGCAACACACACAAAAAAAAAAAAAAAAAAAAAAAAATCTCTATTATCCTGAATTAAAGTACAAGTAAGGACTATTTAGTACAAGTCTATTTTAATATCAAACTTAGACTAAAATAACCTCAAAAACAATAATGCTAGGGGTTAGGAAGAATTTGTCAGGAAAGGCTTCATGAATGAGTTGGCAGTAACCAACTCATTTTTGTGGACCCCCCAATACATTATTAAAAAATAAGAAAAAGAAGAAAAAGGAAAGAATATATTTTACCTAGAGAGAGACAGTTCTATGTTTCTATATTTCTACAACAACACACAGTCACATTAGCAGCAACGACAATCTCTAAAAATTTAAAAAAAAAAAAAAAAAAAAACTTCTCTTTGTCTCACATTTTCGGCAATTGACGATTTTTACGTTGCCACTTTCATAATCTGAGTTTTTTTTATCACAATTTTTGCTGTGAGTTCTTGCAAGAACCCTATCTTCGATCACAAAGGTATGAAAATATAGCTACTCTATTATGGCAGTATGAAGATTTAGTAGCAGTTGCACTTTTTTTCACTAATGGTTGTTGTTGTGTTGTGGTTTTGTAGTTGAGTTGTTGGTGTTGGATTAATTTTTAGTGGTGTTTTGCTTTTATCATGGTGGTTTGGTTGGTGCCTTACCAACCTTGGTTTTGTGCTAGCAAAAGATTAGGTGCATATGGGAGTGCCAACCTAGTTCGGATTGTTATTGTGTGTTGTGACTGTCACAACCAAAACTCGCCGCCATGGGTTTAGACCGTAACTAGCCAGTAATCCCAAATTACCCGGCCTCAAAAACAGAATTAACAGAATTTATAATACAATATATGAGGCCATAAGTGGAAGCAGAATATAAAAACTTGTCCATTGAGCTATGCATACAAGAAAATGACAAAATAGACATGTTATATCTCACACCCAACAGAACATAAAAGATTTTGCATGTCCAAGACCATTCAGAAACTGGCAAACCAAAAACCAAGGTTTATATATAGATCTGGTCTTTCATGACCATCAAAAGTAAACAAAAGAAAATCAAAATAAAAGCCTCGTGCGTGAGGCAACCTTGGCTGACTCCAAAATCTCGATAACCTTTTCTAATCTCACTAAGGCTAGGACTGGACATCCCACTACTCACCTACAGGCATACATATAAATGGAGTGAGCTGGAAACCCAATGAATAATCTCTAAGTAAAGGGGTTTAATGAATGAGTTCCATAACTTATCAGAGTAATTCAAAAGGTTCTTGTCATAACTGAAACTTGTTTAAAAAACATGTAATAGAAAATACAGTTACCAAACCTTTCAATATTTGTCACATTGCGAAGTACCCGAAGGCCTTATTTTACTTATCAAAATGCCATACAAACCATTCATATTGCATGACTTTGTTTGGAACACACGTCTTGGTGATTCGTACAGAACATCGCATTGGTGGCTTAGCAGAACATCATTCAGATGACTAATATAGAATGCGGAACATCTCATTGATGGCTTAGACAGGATGCAAAACATCACATTGATGCCATATACAGAATGAGCTCATACAAAACGTCTTATACGTGTAGATTCCATACAGAACGATTGACATTGAAGTCATACAGAACAATCATTAAGATCGACATCATACAGAATGTTTACAATGGTTCATTGACTTTTGTCGAACGTCACTTGCGAATTATAGACAACTGTAGACAGGCCCGAGGGGGGGACCTCGCTACAGTTTGGACTCGAATTTTGTGTCACGGTTCTTAATCTTGAACCAAAGAGTTCAAATCCGGCAAATCGTTTTGAGAAAACAGATTTTTTTTGTTGAAAGAAGTGCCAAACATGGACTGCTTTGCCAGATACAGAGTCGCTACCTAAATATTTTATTTTTGGAAAATTTAGGAAACCCTGACTCGTTTGCCTAAGGCCACGTGTCCGTCATCACCAAAGTTGCCTCGGCTCGGGAACTTGGGTACGATTGGGGAAGGTCACTTCGTGAGCACCCCCGCTCGCCCGGTCAAAGACTAGCCTCTACTAACCATGATATCTTATTTTGAAAACATTGTATGTTCTTATTCCGGTTATTAGCCTAGATTTACTTATGTGATGCGCACAGCATACAAGTATAGATTGAGTCATCTGAATTGGAACAAAATACTTCATGTTTGTTTGTTTGAAAATGGTTTGATGATACTACCCGCAGGTAGGCTAAGACGTGGATTTGCCACCCTCGGGTGGGCTTTTAGGAAAACATGATTTTGCCACTATCTAGTGGGCTTAAAACAAACATTTGATGAATTGTTCCAATCCAAATAACACAACCTCCACCCACAGGCATTCAAGGCAGTTATATCACATAAGCAGTTAGCCTCATGGTAAGCATGCTATTCATGGCAGTCACTCACACGCATGCAAGGATACTAAAGTATAAAACTCACCGAGTACTCCAAGCCAAAACAGAAACTACATTAGAAATCACGCATGATCCTAAGTATACAGAAATGCCTAATGCAACACATGCAAAGATGCAAACTATAGCAGGCTCAGCTATTCTAAACATGACATATGGAATGTTACAGCTAACATGTATTCAACTTAGAATTGAAATACAAATGTAGTTAATATGATGCGCCGAGCCCTGTGCATGGAAAACAGATGAATGAATGCAACATGCTATCATACTGTATGCTAATTGAAACATGCCCTAATCTAACCATCATAAGCAGGTAAATAAAAGGGAAGAAATACGTGGGGTTGGAAGACATACATCACACTCACGCACACTTATTACAATTATGCCCTCACGCAGAGGGTCCGAATAAATATACAGTCCCGAATAAAAGATTATTACAGTCCAAATAATACATTCCAAAATGTGTACAAATTCCTAATTAATTTACAAATTAACTAAGAAAATAATAAACTGGCATGCAAGCCAGGGACTGCCTTGATTCTGATGAATGATGTGTGTTTAGGCTGCCTTGCGCGGAAATCCACTGGGATGCCCCAATTAGCCTCTGTTTTGCAATTGTTTTTGGAAAGCGCGCCAAGCCTCGAAAGACTGCTGATTCTTGATTTTGCTGCAATAGAGAGCAGGAAAGGGGCATAGCAATGTATTTTCACAAATGTATGCATGTCTCGATCCTCGTGCCACCAATCACGCATCTCGATGCATGATGGCCGAGGAGTTGAATTGCACAATTCAATATGGAATGAATGCACATGAAAACACAACAAAACCTAACTCCATCATGGATGATCCGGAGTGTCAGTGACTAGGGAATTGAGACACGTTCCGTCACTCGGAGTACGGAACGTACCTCGTTTCCCGTGCTCGGGCTAACTCCTATCTCGAACACAATGCAATATGCATGACATGCATAAATGCAACTAAGATACAACCTAACATGCACAATGTTATGAAATGGCATACACGGTGCACGATGCAACATGGCATACACAATGCTCTAATATACAACCTAGCATACACAATGCTATGGAATGAAATGGCACACGCAATGCATAATGGGCTTACACTAACATGAGTGGACCTCAGCCACACTCACACAAGAGGCCATTAGATGAAAATGAGACAACTCGAGATGCGTGCACACGTGCACGCAAATCGAGGACTGAACTTACGGCACGGAATGCCACTCTAACAAGACATAGTAAAACATGGAATATGGCATACTATCATGAAAATTTCAGAGGCAAAATGAGATGTAAAACAGCCCCGAAACATGGTAAAATGGTACCCGATGCATGGAACGAGTCCCGAAACATGAATTTTGGCGCATGAAATGGCCTATAGCTATGCAATGCATGCAATATTTGAACATGAAGTGTAAATACAGAAGCAAGGAAGCCCCAAAACAAGCATTTTTACAGTTTAAAGAAAGGCCTAACAGTGGGCAAAAATGGGGCTAAATTAGCATGCAAAAATGGCCATAAAAGTGAGATAATAAAGCAACTAACAGATGCTGGCCCCAAACGGAGAAGGGATCTTCTAAAATGTGGAAGAGGGGCCCAAAATATGATGTTTTAAAGTTTACTATCAGACCCAAAACAATATACAAGTATGCTCAAAATGCTATGCAAAATAAGGCCTAAAAAGAGGTTACAACACAAAGTATACAAAATATGCTTCAAACAGTAATATACCCTTAATAAAACATGAAGAGGGGGTCAAAATAAGACCCTTTTCAGTTTGGACCAAAGTCCAAAAACAGAAGCACAATAGGCTAATAAATCATGCAAAAATGGGACCAAAAGATGGATATCAAAGCAAGTGACACATGGAGGATTCAAACAGTGATGAGCCCTTCTAAAATGTTGAAGAAGGGCTCAAAATAAGCCTATTTATAGTTTACATCATGCTTCAAAACAGATTATACACAGGCCTAAAATAACATGCAAGAAAATGGCATACAAGAGGGATAATGAAGTAAGTGCAAAATGGGGGCCTCAAACAGTAAGAGGCCCTTAATGAAAGATGAAATAGAGCTCAAAAAAATGCTACTTTAAGTTATGGCCGGAGCTCAAAGATAGAAGCAAGAAGGGCTAAGAAAGCATGCCAAAAATGAGCTAAAAAGAGGAAAATGGTAACTCACCCTTGTAGACCAATCTTTAGCAACTTCTTGGACCAAGTTTGGGTGCTCCTCAGCTATGGAAGACAGCTTCAAGTGGCTGGAATGGAGGTGGTGGTGTGGTGCTAGGTGGTGGTGTAGAAATGGGGTGTAGGACTTGGATGTTTTGGAGGATTGAAGTGAGGGAGAAGGAGCTTCAATACAAGAGCTCAAGGTAATTTTTCTAACCCTTCAAACATAGCTGGGAGGCTGCTTATATAGGCCAAAGAGAGGGAGAAAAAGGGGGGGGAAAACAATTCAAGTTTCTCCCCAAAAGTGCCAAACCCTCGGACATGGGTGAAGTGCAAAACAAAATACATGGCTAGAACACACTTGGGAGGGGGATAATGGTCGGCTACTTTTTCTGGGTTTTCTGGCCGGCCAGCTACTTTTTCTAGCTTTTCTGGCCGGCCAGCTACATTCAAGACAAAAAAAGTGGGCTTCCAGAAAGAAAAGTGGCCGGTGGGTGATTGGGAAGTCCAAATGTGGCCTTTCAAGTGTCCAAATTGAAGCCCCGGAATTTAGCTTTCCAATGACTCAAACCTTGCATCAAAATTCCTCTTGTGAAAAAAGTTATGCCCGTTTCCGTGAAGCCGCGCAGATTCGGTCCCAACCGGAGTGATGCCCTACTTCAATCAACCATATCTCCCCTATCCGGAATTGGATTTAGGAGATTCTTGAGTGCAAAATGAGGCCCCGGAAGTCTTATTTCCAATGGTGCTGGCCTCATAGCTTGATTCCAAGTATGCGAATGAATAGGCCCGATTCGGCGAGGGTTGTCCGATTCTCTCTTAACGATTCATGCCCATTTTCTCCCCCAACTGGATTTCTTCCTTCTTCTCCTCTTTTCTTCAAATTCAAGCCCCTAAGTAAGGTGTTTTGAAAGATTTTTCAAAGATTTCATCTCTCTTTCATTCATTCCCACTTTGTCCTTGCTCGGTTTACCGAAAAGCGCAACATTTGACAAAATACGAGCCTCGAAACATCATAAAAACTTTATTTTCAAAATGTTTTGGAAGAGAGGGTTTTAAGATCTAAAATCTTTTGATCAAGATTGTTTTGGTCCAAAAGGGGTATGAAGTTGAGGTTTGACTCTCTTTTTGCCAAAGAAATTGAACCTTTGCCCTGCACATCTTTCATCACCGAGCAAACCATCAGTCGCGTCCAAGTCATATGGACGGTCAAAAATGGGGTGTCTACAACAACATAGTGGTTACCAAATGGTCAATGCACATTTTCATGTCATCGTTCATAAGGGAACTCATTCATTCTTAGCAAATCACATTTTTGGAATGCTTATCTCATTTTACACAATTCGGAGTTTTAGAGCATAGCTTAGTGCCTCAAAGTACTTGTTCAAAACTCTTGGACCATATCTCATTACTTATACAAAGTGTAGGTTTCATAGTTCATTACATAGCAAAACTACTTTCAAAGTAAATCATACTAAAATACCGTTACAAAGACATTACTCAACTCGAGTAGGTTGATGTTCTTCCACAATTTCAAACCTACACAATTCACATATACACATATTGGAACACATTGTTCGAATCATATAATTCATCTTCTCTTTCTTTTTCAATCATTCATGTGGGTTTCTCACTTATTAGTTCCTTATTGAGTCACAATCCATGCTTAGAAATGCTCCAGAGAAGATGAAAACCAAGATATGAACACATAAAAACTTGTCAAAATATGCTGAAACATGGGTCTTCACTCGACCGCAACTTTGGTCGCTCGATCGGTCTACAAAACTCTGCAAAAGTACTGGTTGCTCAATTTTTATGCTCGAGCCAACTTTCTGTCGCTCGAGCCATGAGTGGTGCAAAACAGGGCTCGCTTTAACGCAAGTTTTGCCGCTCGAGCCACCGTGCAATTGTTTGCAAAAATACTGAGAGCTTGTCAAGTTTGCTCAAGCGCACACTTGGTCGCTCAAGCGGTCTGCAGATTTTCTGGGTTTTCCAGATTGCTCTTTGAAGTTCAAAAATGCATCTCTCATGCCCAAAGCTTGCATGGCTTACAAGAAACATGTAGAAACTCATTATAATGCATAAATTCCTAGAAATTAAGAAACCACATACTCAAATCCCTTTCAATTTTCCAAAATAAGATTCAAAACTCCATATTCTTAACTCGCATGTAATGAATTGACTTTCTTTCTTTTCAAAACTTATGAACTTGACAAATTTGAGCCCAAAGGCTCATGCATGTACAAAACTCCTTTCCAAAACATGAATTTAAAGGTTAACACATGATGGATGAAACATGCACGTACAAATTAACCCACAATTCAAGCTCAACGTGGTAAAACTTAACAATTTAGCTCATGCATGTAAAGCTTCTTCACATTCTTGACTTCTCATATCAAACTACATGCAAATGGTCAAATATAAACCATGAACTCAACTCTAAATCACAATAACTTCATGTATTGAGGGTTGAATTCTTACCTAGCGGCTTCAAACACAACAATTCTTGCACTAACTTGATCAAATCAAGCCAATCCTTCAATCTCTACACTTCCTCTCTCTAGAATATGAGCTCTCTCTCTCTCTCTATCTAGAGTTCTCCCTCAGATTTCTTGAACTCAAATGAAGAAGTACAATGAGCTCAAATGAGCTTATGACACAAATATATAGTTGGAGTGGCTTAATACAACAATTAGCACATTAGACCAATTAAACACAACTTAATTAATTAATTTGAATCAATTTTTGATCAAACTTTCCATAAGGTTCTAAAAATTCCAATTAGTCTAATCATGTACTCAATTTTGGTTTCTAGTGCTATTAAGGCCTTCAATTTCAGATTAAGAGCCGAAATCACAACAGATTTTCCTGCGATCAACAAATAGTTTTCAATTTGAACAGATATACTCAAATTAATCACATGGCACATATCTCAATTAATAAATAACACATAATTAAATAATTATAATCATGATATTCGTGTTGGGGTCGTTACAGTCTTCCCCCTTTAAGAAGTTTGGTCTTTCAAACTTACACTACCTTATATAAAAAATGACTCGAAATACCTTGCATTAAAAACAGATCAAATACTTTGGTCAAATAACATTCTCCAATTTTAGCAGGCGGATCCTTTCTCATCACTCCTACCACGGAAATTTAACACATTCACCTTTATCACAGAAGTTCGATTCGTTTCCTAGTTATTCAACAGTTTACAGTTCAACTGAATCATTCAGTTCAATGATCCATCATAGTCATTCAAGTCTTTCAGGTTTATGAACCATAGTAGCAAAGGTAATATCAAATCACAAAGCATACTGAATTCACACACTTTCAGATAGTCGAGGTTTTCTAATCCCAAATAGTGTACATACTCAAAAGAGTCCACTATTAACGAGTCTCATAGCATCGAATTACGAAATCTGATAACACCCAAGCAATTGATCTCCAATACTATATATATTCCCAGTCAACCAAAGGTAAACGTTCAAATATTGTTCACAAGGAAATCAATCTGTTATTGACAGTCCACATAAAGTTTTGAAGATTCAAAGCAGACTCAAGTTCTTGGTCTTTCAATCCCATTAGCAAACATAACCCGGTCAACTATTCGTAAGCAATTCATAATCCCGCATAAATGTAATCAAATCAGATAATGGTTCTTAAATCAAGTAAGGTCTTGTCAAATTAAATCAAACAAGGGTCCCATCAAATTATATTAGATGAAGGTTATCAGGTCAACCAAACAAAGGTTCTATCAGATCAAATCAAATAAAAGTTCTATCAATCATTCTCAATAGGGTACATTTGGTTCTGTATGTCACATTCCATTTGTTTAGGTACATAGTCAATAATTTCACAATTGTTCTAAGTTCATCAATTCTCAAAATCATATCAGAGTCACACACCACAATGGTCCATATTAAAGTGTTTCAGGTCATGTACAATATGGCATTCTCCAAATGAGTCTTACAAGTAAGTATATGGTACGTGGTACACAGTAATGCATCATACAAAGTTCCTCGGTTACACATAGTATAGGTTTCATTATGTAGAAGTTCCAAATCAGTTGTTAACAATCAAAGTACACGGTCTCACAGATTAAAGAGTTCGTTATTTGGGGTGCCCAACTTAGTCACACAATCACAGAGTCATAGTCTCAGTGGTTCAGTCAAGAAAGACAGTGATATAATAAAACATCATGAGCATAGGTTTAGATATATATATGTACAGAGTCGATCAATATCCCCAATGCAAATTTCACAGATTCCCCAAATGGAGCAGATACATACAATAAATGAGGTATTGATGTCGTGGGTCTAACCAATCTAAATGCACATGCAGCATATATAAAAGAATAGGTCGAACCGAATCAAATAATATCCTAAGCAAAGTTATATACATGTACAAGTCCATAATCAATCAACACATGGGCATTCGTTTATAAACAGTAAAAGGTACATGGGATAGCAGTTCTAAGGGTTCTGAGTATTTTCTGGGCAAGTGAAAATACTCTCCCTTGATTAGCATTCTCTCTTATCACAAGAGGCCTCATCGTTGGTATTGATCCGACCGAGCTAGCGCTGGGCCTATTCACATTCTGTCCTATATGAGGACAATTTATTACTGTATGTCCCATCCTACCACACCTATAACGGGCTCCAGAAATTCACTAACAAATTCCTCGGTGCTTTTTCTAACATTCTGGACAAGTCAGTGCGGAGCCGTTTCTTTGAGCGAATTCATCTTGGTTAGATGTCTCTTATTTCGATTTCTTATTTCTCGAAGATTCTTTATTCACATCAGAGTCATGCCTTTTTCCCTTCCATTCAGAATTTCGGTTCATGTTAGCTTCAGACATCAATGCTCAGTCTAACACATCTACATATTTTGTTAGTTTCAATACATTAACTTCTCTTGAATCTAGTTCTGGAGTCCTTCTTCGAATTTCCTCGCTTTCTTATAATCGGTATCAACCATGTGAGGCAGAAATCTTGCCAATTCAGTAAACTGAGATTGATATTCAGCCACTGTTCGGTTGCCTTGTTTTAGCCCTTCAAATTCAGAAACTTTTTTATCCCGAACACATTGCGGAAAGTATTTTTCACAGAAGATTTCCAGAAATTTATCCCATTCGATGTTTTTGTTTTCATCTCGGATCAACATCCACCATCGTCTAGCATCATCTTCCAAAGTAAATGTGGCTAGCAAAACTTTTTGTGCTTCAGTGCATGGAAAGACTTCAAATAAATTTTCAATACCGAGAGCCCATGCCTTGGCCTTCAAAGGGTCCACTCCTCTGTAGAATAATGGTGGTTTCATTTTCTTAAACTCTTTTGTCAAAGCTATTGTTCGATCATCCACTTGATGTTCTTGCATAGGTGGTGGCGGAGGTTCTTGTTGTACCGGCTACTGTTGTTGTTGTCTTAAGGCTTCAACCATTTCTTGCACCATTCTTTCTAGTCTGTCAAGTCAAGCTGTGGAAGATTCTTCTAGCTCATCCGCCCTTGTTCTCACCATGTTCTATAAAAGCCCAGTTTTTGACAAATACAAAAATATAAATTGATACACATAGACATACATTTTCTCATATTCACATTTCATATATCTTGGGTGCACAATTAGTCATATACGTAACAGATGATTACATATATAACACTTATCAAATAAATGCACATTTAGCAAATGAATGTAACCCTTAATTCCATTCTACAAACTCTTATTGCTCAAATGGACACATGTGTGACATATAACTGGTGCTTTGATACCACTCTGTCACGACCCAAACCCGCTCCTATGGGTTTAGACTGTAACCAGCCAGTAATCCCAGATTACCCGGTCTCAAAAACAGAATTAACATAATTTATAATACAATATACGAGGCCATAAGTGGAAGTAGAATATAAAAACTTGTCCATTGAGCTGTGCATACAAGAAAATGACAAAATAGACATGTTATATCTCACACCCAACAGAACATAAAATATTATGCATGTCCAGGACCATTCAGAAACTGGCAAACCAAAAACCAAGGTTTATATATAAACCTGGTCTTCCATGATCATCAAAAGTAAACAAAAGAAAATCAAAATAAAAGCCTCGTGCGTGAGGAAATCTTGGCTGACTCCAAAATCTCGATAACCTTTTCTAATCTCATTAAGGCCGGGGCTGGACATCCCACTGCTTACCTACAGACATACATATAAACGAAGTGAGCTGGAAACCCAATGAATAATCTCTAAGTAAAGGGGTTTAATGAATGAGTTCCATAACTTATCAGAGTATTTCAAAAGGTTCTTGTCATAACTGAAACTTGTTTAAAAAACATGTAATAGAAAATACAGTTACCAAACCTTTCATTATTTGTCACATTACGAAGTACCGAAGACCTTATTTTACTTATTGAAATGCCATACAGACCATCCATATTGAATGACTTTGTTTGGAACACACGTCTTGGTGACTCATACAGAACATCACATTGATGGCTTAGCAAAACATCATTCAGATGATTGATACAAAATGCGGAACATCACATTGATGGCTTAGACAAGATGCAGAACATCACATTTATGCCATATATAGAATGAGCTCATACAGAATGCCTTATACGTGTAGATTCCATACAGAAAGATTGACATCGAAGTCATACAGAACAATCATTAAGATTGACATCATACAGAACGTTTACAACGGTTCATTGACTTTTGTCAAACGTCACTTTCGGATTATAGACAACATAGTGGTTACCGAATGGTCAAAGCACATTTTCATGTCATTGTTCATAAGGGAACTCATTCATACTTAGTAAATCACATTTTTGGAATGCTTATCTCATTTTACACAATTCGAAGTTTTAGAACATAGCTTAGTGCCTCAAAGTACTTGTTCAAAAATCTTGGACCCTATCTCATTACTTATACAAAGTGTAGGTTTCATAGTTCATTACTTAGCAAAACTACTCTCAAAGTAAATCATACTAAAATACTATTACAAAGACATTACTCACCTCGAGTAGGTTGATTTTCTTCCACAATGTTCAAACCTACACAATTCACATATACACATATTGGAACACATTGTTTGAATCATATAATTCATCTTCTCTTTTCTAATATAATTATTCATGTGGGTTTCTCACTTATTAGTTCCTTATTGAGTCACAATTCATCCTTAGAAATGCTCCAGAGAAGATGAAAACCAAGATATAAACACATAAAAACTTGTCAAAATATGCTGAAACAAGGGTCTTCGCTTGAGCGCAACTTTGGTTGCTCGAGCGGTCTGCAAAACTCTGCAAAAGTATTGGTTGCTCAAATTTTATGCTTGAGCCAACTTTCTGTCGCTCGAGCCATGATTGGTGCAAAACAGGGTTCGCTCAAGTTTTGCCGCTTGAGCCACCGTGCAATTGTTTGCAAAAATACTGAGAGCTTGTCAAGTTCACTCGAGCGCACACTTGGTTGCTTGGGCAGTTTTCAGATTTTCTGGGTTTTCTAGATTGCTCTTTGAAGTTCAAAAATGCATCTCTCATGCCCAAAGCTTTCTTGGCTTACTAGAAGCATGTAGAAACTCAACAATTTAGCTCATGCATGTAAAGCTTCTTCACATTCTTGACTTCTCATATCAAACTACATGCAAATGGTCAAATATAAACCATGAACTCAACTCTAAATCACAATATCTTCATATATTGAGGGTTGAATTCTTACCTAAAGGCTTCAAACACAACAATTCTTGCACTAACTTGATCAAATCAAGCTAATCCTTCAATCTCTACACTTTCTCTCTCTAGAATATGAGCTCTCTCTCTCTCTCTCTCTCTCTCTCTCTCTCTCCATATCTAGAGTTCTCCCTCAGATTTCTTGAACTCAAATAAAGAAGTAAAATGAGCTCAAATGAGCTTATGACACAAATATATAGTTGGAGTGGCTTAATACAACAATTAGCACATTAGACCAATTAAACACAACTTAATTAATTAATCTTAATCAATTTTTTATCAAACTTTCGATAAGGCTCTAAAAATTCCAATTAGTCTAATCATGTACTCAATTTTGGTTTATGGTGCCATTAAGGCCATCAATTTCATATTAAGAGCGGAAATCACAACAGATTTTCCTGTGATCAACAGATAGTTTTCAAATTGAACAGATATACTCAAATTAATCACATGGCACATATCTCAATTAATAAATAACACATAATTAAATAATTAAAATCATTATATGCGTGTTGGGGTCGTTACAGTGACACTTGAGCACTTGCTTTTTTCTTGATGTATCACTTTGTAATTCATTTGTGTTCATTAATAAAATTTGTTTTGCTGATTAAAAAATAATTATGAAAATATGAGTCTTGTTTGTTTCATATACTTTATTTTTAATTTCTTTGTGCAGATTTGGAATGTCTTTTTATCAAATCTAGAATTTTTAAAATTTGGGTGCTTTTGTTAATTTGGAGCTTTTGTGATGAATTAATCATGAATTATTAACTGTAGATGTAGTTCTCTTTCAATCGTATTTTTGGATGTTTGTTTGAAGGCTAGATTAATGAAAATAAATTTTGTTTAATTTTTGGGGTGTTTGTTTGAAGGCAAAAAATTAGTTTGTTGATTTTTTGAGCGTTTGCTTGAAGGCTAAATTAATGAAAAAATTAGTATTTATTTAGAGTCTAGATATAGTTCACAATTTCAATCAATTTGATTCACATGCATTATTAAAGAAAGGCCAAACTAAAGGAGAAAAAAATTGATTTATAATCAGTTACAGCCGATGTTTGTTTGAATTTGTAAAATATATGAATGTATGAATTTATATATGTTGAGAAATACTAAAGATTGATTCTCATAAATTTATAAAAGTTGAAAAATACTAGACAATTGATTCTCATGGAGCATGACCTCATAATGTTCATAATTGTTATGAGATAACAATGGTTTAATTTGATTCTGAATTTTTTGCTTAATTTCTTTTTCTAGATGTTCACGTCAGCATCTACTGGTACTGGTGGAGATAGGGTTGAGACCATTGAGATGAGATTTAAAAGCAAAAAATGTAATTGCAGTGTCATTGTAGTAATTTGGATGACAGAGTCTGAGACGCCAAACAAAGGAAGACTTTATTAGGCATGGTGTAATCCTATAACAGTCAAACATATTAAACATGAAACTTAAAGAAGAGCAAGACAGACAGAGGTTTATAGCTACCAACACTCATGAAGTAGGGAACAATCCATTGAGTTTGAATATTGAAGGAATTGAATGTAATATTAATATCCTAAAAATGTTGATTCAGCACACTCTTGTATTTTGTGTTGCAATGGCAATAAAATGAGTATTGGAGTATATGACTAATGTCATTTCATATTTGTGTTTGTATTGTAATGGAATGTCTTGTATTTTGAATTGTAATGATCATTGAAGAATGTGAAATTCCTTATTTTTGTCATGCTCTTATTGATATTGTTACTAGCAACTCCTCATTGACTTTTTATTTATCTTTAATGACAAACATAACCTGTTAATGGGCTTGGTTGAGATCACAAATTAAAGAACAAATGAAATTTATTCATAACAAATAAAAAACATTCTTAATGGTAATTTACTCATAACGTGAAAAAAAAAAATAATTCACATTTCATAATGAAAAAAAACTTCAACGTTCCATAATAAACTCTAATAATTGATAATGCTTCAATGTAATAGTTCAGCTATATAAGCCAACACCAAAATCATAGTACTTTAACAAACAAGTCTCTCAAAATGTAATATAAACATTCTCAATGAACTTTAAAAAAAACAAAAAGAAAAGAAAAGAAAAAAGTCAACAAATGTCCAAGCAACCCTGTCATGTAGACATTTTCAACTTCTACCATCTGTGTCCTCTTCTAGATTGTTAGCTTGTGATTATGCTATGTCATTCAACATTTTTGTGAAACTTGAATGTTCGAATATCGAAGATCGAGATGGATGATGCTGCTCCTATGAAAAAAATAAAATCTATTAAATTTTCATAAAACCATGTAAATAAATACACAGTAGAATATTACGTACTTGGTATGACAAGTTTTCTTGAAGTACATTTTGTTGCTCCAAACTTGGACCCAATATTTCAGATTCCTGCAATATAAGAAGCAATTAGACAATCCAACTATAAATAAATCATATAACTATAAAGTTGATGAATAAAATAAACTTCTTACATTCAGTTGAATACTCTCTTGTGTACCAAGATCAATAAATCCTATATTTGAAGGTGCACCAAACTCAGATTGCCGCAGAATATAAAATTTGAAAGTTAACAAAATAATAGCTTTTTTTTTAATAGTAAATTAACTTATTCAAATAATTTTCAAACCTCTATACTTCCTTGGATGTTGATGGTCTTTGTCTTGGTCTTTGCTCCTTTCTTCTTCTAACAACTTTACCATAGACTGTTTCCTTTTACATCATGGCCTCCCCTTTTGATGTAAAACGACTGGATCAAGTATGGTTATACTCTCCTTTGACTTCAAAACACCATCTCCATAAGTGGTTGAATTATGATGATTACTCACAAAACTAGACTTATTATTTCCACAATCAATTTCAACTTTTTCTTTGAATTTTGCTTTTAGTTCAAGTAACTGTTCAACCACCATATCACACATACTGACTAGTTTCAAGCGACATTGAAGAGTTGTTATAATTGATAATCACTTTACTATGGCACCTCTTCACATTTTTGTTCCGTCTTCTTAAAATGTACTTGTCTGATGTCTCATGAATCCTTTC
This sequence comes from Camellia lanceoleosa, assembly GCA_025200525.1. NCBI lineage: Eukaryota > Viridiplantae > Streptophyta > Magnoliopsida > Ericales > Theaceae > Camellia > Camellia lanceoleosa. The sequence continues at coordinate 119,847,469 of CM045762.1, read as the reverse complement.
TTTCATTAACACCACAATTTGATGCCTACACACTATTCCCCTAAACTCGAACAACCGACAACTACAATTTGTGTCAAAGAAGAAAAGCATGAAGAACTTCAAGAATTTCAACCTAAATCACCACTTTTGATCATCCTAAATCTTGTAGCTAACATATCAATCACCTAAGATTAAGAAGAAATTAGAGTTAATTAGGTCAGTATTGAAGAAATGAAGAGAAAAGACAAGGAAGACTTAGGGTAATTGAAGAACAAGTAGAACGTCTCAAATTCTTGCTAGTTTGATCTTCTTTTTAATGTTCTTACCTGATAGGAAGTTCTATTCTCATGATTTTTCATAGCTTTTAATGATTTTGCATATTTAAATTCATGTTTTGAAGGAGGGAGAGGAAAAGGATTACAAAAGAATTGAAATGAAGCTAGGAAGTTAAAAATCTTGAAGCATTGATATAGTTTTGATGATCTTATTCTTAAAAGAAGTTTATTTTTATATTTCCTCATGTTTTTCAAGAGTATTGGAAGCTCAAAATCATGTCTTCAAACCCTAGAAAAAAATGGGAGAATATGGGAAAATGAATGCATTTTCAGACTCAAACTAAGTATTTTGAAGCAGCCAATCCACTCTAGTGAATTTGAATTCCGCTCGAGCATTTTGAACCCCAAAACTCGATTTTTGCTCCTGCTTAAACATGCCCATGCAACCCCAAAAATCCGCCCGAGCGGATTTCCCCTGTTTCAACCAACTTCAAATAGGCATATCTCTCTTATCCGGACTCGATTTTAAGTGATTCTTGAGTCTAAATTCAAGTATTGGAAGTCTAGTTTCCAATGGTAGTGGTCTCACATCCAAATTCTAAGTACACAAAGAGATATGCTCAAATTAGTGAAGGTTGCTCATTTTCTCTCTAACCATTTCAAGTTAATTCCTCTCCTAACTTAGTTTCCTTTCATTTCTTGCTATTTTCTTAAACCTTAAATATGTAAACATGATGTTTTCAATACAAAACATATGAAATTGCTGTAGGATACCTAAGGCTCTTTAATATGCATATTTGGTACATGTTTAATACTTGAAATTAAGATTAGAAGAATTAGGAAACATTAATTTAAGTCATGAACATTTAGGGCCATTCAAAGTACGTCTTTGGCACATGCTTTGTACTTGATTCACATCTAGAAGATACTTGAATTAAGCCTTGATTAGCATTAAACACTTGAGAGAAGTTTAAAGAAACATCTAACCAAGTTTAGGCACTCAGTTTGTCATGTTTGCACAAATAAGCTAGGTACTTCAATGCAACAACAAACACTTGAATTTAAGGGATTAAACAATGTGAATAAGAACTAAGAAGGCATTAAGTCACTTAGAAAGCTCTCACTAATCTAGAGGCAGACAAGTTAAGTTATAGCTGTCATGATCCAAATCTGCCCCTATAGGTTTAGCATCGCAACCGGCCAGTAATCAAAAGATTACCGAAGGCCTCTGAACAAATTAACAAATTAAGGGGCTAGTTGAAGCAAATATCAAAATATAATTGTCCATAGAGCTGTGCAGGCTAATATAGGACATAAAATTTAAACTTATATTTAAATATAATATGACGTCAGCCTTACATACAGAAGTAACATAAACTTGTCCAAACAAAAGAAAATAAAATAAAACTTAAAACTTGTTCATTAACTTGGTCACAGCATTGTCCACAAAAACTTGACCATAAAAAGACTTCCAGAACCTCCTCAGGAGGCACACTAGTTGGCTGACAAACGGATCCAGACTGGAAGTCTCAAGCCTAGCCACGTGCCTGATCACCTACATACATAATATAAATAATGAGCTAAAGCCCAGTGAATAACAACAGAGTAAAGGTTTTATAAATGATGTCCATAACAGATTTAGAAATCAGATTTCAGATCAGAAATGAATTCATATACATATTTAGACTTGTAAGCAGTCATACGTGGTACATCCATTAGCGCTAACAGATCGGATTGGCCATAAAGACCCATATACAGAGCATATGGTCATTAAGACCTATATTCACATGAGATGGTCATAAAGACCTACTTGTAGATCATATAGTTGATTATGCATATTCAGTTCCATGAATGGAACCCACTTGAAACTCTGGTATCATGTAACATATAACATATCACATGATGCTAAGGATGCCACGATTACATTTCAGAAAGTTCGACAATCATTCATGGTTTACAAAATAGCATTTTAGAAAACAGATCGTATGATATAATTCAGAAAATACTTATAGTCAACATATCTTTACAAAATTGTTACTCATAGATAGCTCCAGAAGCAGAATAGACAACTTAGACAGATTAAATAGACAGTTACACGTGACCTACATAGACACATAATAGATACACATTGAAACACACGCTCTGTAAACACTTGTCTTGTTTTATTTCTTTCTAGGTGTGGTTCTAACCCTAATCCTCATTATTATAACTTAAACCATGGCTTAAGAATATCTAAGATGGAATGAGAATGTAAAAATGCACTTTAAAATACTTTGCAAAATGTTAGAAAATAAGGCAGTTCGCTCAAGCGAAGCTTTGGTTGCTCAAGCGGTCTGCAAAAGTATTGGGACCTCTTATTTTATGCTCGAGCCAACTTCTTGGTCATTCGAGCTAAGACTGAAAATAAAGGGTGGTCGGTCTAGCCAACCATCAAACTTTGCAAAACTTCTAAGAGCTCGAATTTATGCTCGAGCGACGGGTTGGTCGCTCGAGCGATGCGACCAAATTTTGGAATTTCCATATTGTTTTATAACGTTCAAAACTCAATTCCAAAGCTTTAATCTTGTTCATTTGGGCCAAAAACTTTAGAAACTACTTGGAAACTTGTAGTAAAACATGAAATGAAGATCAATTCACAAAATCAAGGCCCAAAAGCTTGACAATTCTTCAAAACCATGTTAAAACTATATATATAATCATATGCATGTAATGATATGAATTCAAAGCTTCCAACGCATGGATTCATGAAGTGAAAAGTGTGAAAACATGTTGACTTCTCAAACTTGAGCATAAAGAATACCATGCATATAAGTATTTGGTGAAATTCAAACTCAAAACTTGGTGAATTATGCATACATGCGTGAAGTGTTCTTCTTTCTTCTTCCTTAGCTCAATTCTCTTGTTTAATCACTTAAACTCCTTGAATTTACATTATTAATGGCTGAAACATAAAGGTAGGAGTTGATTACTCAACTAAAGTCATGAATTAGCAAGAGTCCTAAGTTGTTCTTCCCAATTCCAAGTCTCTAGCTAAGATTCAAGCCAAATCCTCAATCTTTCTCTTAGATCTTTCCTTGCTCTCTCTCTCTCTCTCTCTCTCTCTATGTTTTTGCTCTCAAGAATGAGTAGAACCTTCATTTGCTAAGTTTATATCATGTATTTATAAGTTGGATTAACTTAAACTAATTAAATGTTATTAGAGTTAATTTAATCTAACTTCATAATTAATTTATTCTAATTATTAGATTCTGAATTGAATTCTAATTAAACTTACCATAAAGTTCCAAAAATTCTAAGTAACACATTGACCTAGTCAATTTCGTGTTTAGATGCCGATAAAGCCTTCAATTAACAAAACAAAATAGAATTCTGAACAAATATTCCTACGGCTAACAGATAGGAATGCAAAACACATACGAAATATGCAATTAACATATAATCTCATTCTTAAAACTTAATTAGCGTTCTTAATTACAAATTAACGGCTAATTATAGATAGGGGTTGTTACAATAACCAAGCCTTGAACAATTTAGAAAAGAAGTTAGGAAACATTAAACAAGATTAGAACACTTGAATTAAGATTAAGACTTGCAAGTTGAATTGAATTTTAATGCTTGTTCTTGTTTTGTGTAGGTTAAGCTTCGAAGAAGTTACGCCCTCATTCCCGAAGCCATTTGTGAGTAGTAATTCAGTAACACTATGTTGTCAAATTATGTTTACAAGCTTTGGTATGTTTTGTTATGAATGAACATTCTATACTCTTTTATCATGTGCCTAGATGGCATTCTTGGATCATGTCTCACAATTAGGGGAATATCCAATCATGTATTATGGCTGAGTTCATCTTGTTACGTTTAGCCAGTACCCGAGCTAGTTAAGCACCTTGTAATTCATGAAATGCTCTTTATTATATAATGTTTGCAAGTCAAGTATGTTTTGCCTTGTTCAAGTTATAGATATGAACAAGTTATGTTAAATGTTACATTTTTAAAAGCTCATGGATATTCATTCATTTGCCGCCTTACTTTATTACTATTCACTGGGCAATAGCTCACTCCTCTCCCTTATATATATACATATATATATATATATATATATGTTGGTAATGAAGAGTTCAAGTCCAAGGAGAAGTTAATTAGAAGTTGGCCTTTTGTGGTTGTTATGATTTGCAGAATTAAGACATATGTATTGTAATATGTTTGCTATTTATGTCTTGTAATAATGTAATGTAATGGTTCCAAAAAGAATGTAAGCTCTCATTTCATATAGTTATGCACTGCTCTGAATGGATGTTATAAATGGACTCAATATAACAGATAATGGATTTTGCACAGTAGAAAATGAATTTTGCCCCAATTATATTAAGAGTTCGTCTTGCTTTTGTTTTGTTAGGCCTTTGGTAGTGAAAGAAGGATCAAGCGGTACAGCGGTAATCAAGATCCAAGGGTTGTGTTTCCAACATGGCAGAGCCCACGATCGGCCAGCCTTTTGGCAAGCTTTTTAGCCAAGCCTCTGACAAGCCATCCAAGAATAGCAAATGGAAGACACAATGACTTAGAGTAACAATGCAGATGCAATGCAAAGAACATATATTTGTAAATAAACTATCACATCATGAAGTTCAAGTCAAGTTGTCTAATTTCCCTAGCGGAGTCGCCAAAAACTGTAGCTTGCTTTTCATGCTACTCTCGGATACGATTAGCCCTACAGTTCGAACTCCCCGTGGTTCTAAATCTGATTTCACAAAGTGAAATAGATAAACACAAATGAGTCCAAATCCGACAAATCTTTTGAAAAATCGATTTTGAATAAAAAAAATGTCAAAAATGGACTGCATTGCCAGATTTAAGAGTCGCCACCTAAATATTTTTGGGAAATTTAAGAAACCCGTCACTCCTGCCAAAAGGCTACTTATCCGTCATCACCAATGTGTCTTGGCTTGGAAACTTAGGTATGAGAGGAGAAGGTCATGAATTGAGTACCCCACTCACTCGATACTCACCCGATCAAAGATTGGCCTCTATTAAACATGATGTGGTTTTTATTTACATTATGTGCTCTCCTTCTAGTTATTATGCTATTTTTTGTTATGTGATGCACACAAGTATAGGCCAATTCATAAAAGTTGGAGCGCATTGATTTTATGTTTGTTTTGAAAAAGTGTTTTGAATACATGTCACTTGAAAAAGTGAACTCGTATTTACATTAATCAAATTATTCCAACTTAAGTGAAAAGGCCTTCATCCACCGGCATTCGAACATGTATATCACTTAAGCACTTAGCCTCATGGAAAACATGCTTGACATGGCAACAATCGCACACATGCAATATGCTAAACCAATAAATGCTCACCCAGTACTCAATCGAGGCAAGCCAAAAGAAGTAAAATAGTTAGAAAAATGCATGCTCTAATATGCAAATGGCTAATGCAACACATACAAAATGTAAACTAATAGGCTTGATTTTATTAAATGACAAAATGTCAGGTGAATCAATTTGATAGTATGCGGTGACACATGTATTCAAGGAAGTAATAAATGACAATGTTGTTAAAATGATGAACAGAACCTTATACATGCAAAAATGGATATTTAAACATGGCAATGATATGAAATCAAAATATGACATACAACCATCATAAGCAAGTAAATAAAAAGGAGAAAGAATGGAGGTTGGAAGACATACACAATATTACAATTTTGCCCTTGCGCGGGAGGGTCCGAATGTCCAAGTGCCCGAATTAACTAATTATTACAACATCAAATTACTTAACTAAACTAACCAGCTATTACAAATTGAATGAACAATAAATGAATAACTATCTAATTTATTACAACAATGATACCACAACAATAATATGAATAGCAATATTACAACAATAATATGAACAACAATATTAATGCAGAAGGATTGTATGCACGTCGATGAAGATGATTTTCAAAAACTGCTATGTCTGCCCTCTGGAAAACTGCTCTGTTTCACCCTCAGCCACTGCCATCTGTTTTAACCAAAAGTGTTCTGTTTACCAAACGTTGGAGCTCAACCGACCCCCAATGAGGCCCGGCCAGGTCCAAAAAAATCTGGCCGTGCCCTGTTTTGTTACAGAAAAATGTTTTTGTGCTCTGAGGTGAAAACAGTGTAGACATAGCCTTTCTGAGCCATGTTTGTCCCTTCTGCTCTTTTCTATTATGGAGAAACTCAAGAGAAGAGCGGGTTTGGTTATGAAACTATCAATGGTCGCAAGTTGATTGCATGATAATTTCGGACACGATAGGAAAAAATATTAATGAATGCAATGAAAGATACATCACCTCTCCCTTATATCATGAAGTTAGTTCAAGAAGGGAGGTAGACACGCTTCAAGAATCATCTAACATCACGGGTTAGTATGTGATGACTTTAGAAGCGATGGATTCGGTATAACGTCCGACCGAATCCAACCAATTTTATTAATTTTCTTTATGTCGGTTGATCCAATTTTAAGTCGATTTTGTTAGCCCTTTTTTAACTTACCTTTCCATTTCTTTATCTTTTATTCCATTTTATCCAAAAGTGATCTTTAAGTCCATTGAGCCCAAAAGAAATGTAAATGAGCAAGTATCGACTTAACCTAAGAAATGAGCTTTTCAAACCCTTTTCTTCGGGGGAAATTACAAAAGAGGAGTCAAACTCATTTATGAGCGATAACGGATTCGAAGTCAAACCTAAAGTGAGTGATAAGGACTAGTCAAACACAAAAGAGAGATAATGACATAGCCAAACCCATGATGAGCGATAAGGACTCTAAACCCAAACTCGATAACAAGCTATAATGAAGCCTTCTTTTGTGATTTCCAAGGGCCTAACTAGAAAGTTAGTCCCTTAGAGATAAAAAGGAGTGACAAACAAAAGGTTGTGTTTAGCATAAGAGAGATGTAATACCTTGGTAATCAACCTTTGAAGAGATTAAACCATTAAGTATGGAAGGGCTCTTTCTTGTGTTTGAACAACACCCTTTTATTAAACACAACTCTTTAATAAAAAAAATAAAGAATGGAGAGAGGTTGCAGAGATGATTATGCAAGATTGATTATTACAAAAGTGGGACTCTTTACAAGAAAACAAGATAAAGAAAGCTATCAACTGTAGACACCCCATTTTTGACCGTCCTCAAGACTTGGACGTCACCGCTTGAACACTCGGTGATTACCCATGTTCGTGTTCGTCTTGAGTTTCCGGAGGTCTCGGCTATGAGCCTTGCCTCAGAATCTCTCGACTCGATTGTTTTGTGTTTGGTTTTGCACCAAACACTTGTGCTTTGCCTTGGAGGGGCAGGGAATGACTTGTGGGCCATCCCCACACTCCACCGGCCACCGGTTGTGTTTTGTTGCCACCGGTTGTGTTTTGTTGCCACCGGCCAAATGTTTGGCCGGTCGGCACTCTAGATGGCTGGCCGGCTATATTTCTTTGGTCAATTGCATTTTTGGCCGGCCGACTACTGTGCATCTGCTTTTGCAGATATTTTTGGGTAGCTGGCATACACTGTCACCCCCTCCATACACGTGTATGGAGGGATTGCCCTCTTGTTAGCTTCCTTTGGAAGCTTTACAAGAGACAATTGTCTATAAAAGAGAGGGTCTTCTCTCTTGTTGAGGGTTAGACATTTTTTAGACAGCGTTTCCAGAGCTTTGAGTTCTAGGGTTAGGGTTTGCATATATCCTATCTCTATATATCTCTCTTTGTGTATTTTGTGTGTGTTTTGCCTTGGTTTTGCACACAAACACCCACCATCACACCTTTTCTTGGAGCTGAGGCCCTTGAGGGTTATTTTTGGAGTTTTGGAGCTGGTTTGAGCTTGAGGAACCAGCTGGTCCACCATTGGTGAAGAGGGTCTTCAAGGGTAAGAAGCTTGTCCCTTTATTCCTCATTTTTGCATTGTATTTTTTCCTACCTTACAACTATTTTTGAGCTTTATGTATAACATATAAAAGTTTTGTTTTTTAGTGCTCTAAATAGTTTGTTAAGGTTGCTTTAAGCTTTGGGGTTGTTTGACCCCTCTTAAGCCTTGTAAGGCTCCATTTTGTGCCATTTTGAGTGAGCTCCGGGACCATTGAGTTTGGGCCTCCTCACCACTGAAATCTTGAGGGATTTCAGAGGTGAGGATGGTGCCTTGAGGTCCTAGGAAGGAGAGGGCCACCCCATCTCCTTGTTGTCCTTGAAAAGGACCATTTTTGCCTCTTAAGAGAGCACCATGTTTAAGAGTATGTTGACCATGTCTTAGCTATTTTTCATGCTTATTATGTCATAATATAGCATTGTATTGAGTTGGTTTTGGTACACCATGGTTCCTTAGCATACATGCCTTGTAATGCCTTGTCTTAGCCTTAACATGTCTCATGCTTTGAGTCCTTATCCAAGCATGTTTAGGCCTAGCTTTGTGAAGCCTTTATGTTTATTTTTCCATGTTTAAGGTCTGTCCTTGGTTGTTTTGGCCGATCAAGACATGTATCGCATAGCTCCTTTGCATTTTGGCTTCTTAGCCTTAAGTGTGTAAGTGTGTAGCATGCATTGCTTGCATCATTTCAGTAGTTTGGAACCATTTAACATGCCATTTCAGTCCATTTAACATGCTTGTATGCTTGCCTTTAATGCCTCTTTGATGCTTTGGAAGCTTATGTTGTATGCTCCATGTTTTGGGCAATTATGCATGCTTTTAGATTTGAGTCATTTAGATGCCATCTAGGTGTTCCTTTGGTATTGTCTAGGTCTGCCTTGAACCTATTTTAAGTCCTCTTAGCCTTGTGAGGCTTGGTTGACTTAGTCATGGTTTAAGTCTTCTTGGCTTGCCTCAAGTATTTGGACCTTAATTACATGCCACGCTTGTCTTGTTCATTTGGTTTGGCACCATTTTAGCATGATTTCAGAGCTTTCCATTGCATGCTAATTGTCTGTGTTTGCATCTTCTTAAGTGTGCTTAGAAGTTGCTCTTTATGCTTGAATGTTGGTCCATGTTTTCATGCATGTTTGTGTGTTGGACCTCACTTGTATAGCATCTTGGCCACTGTTTTAGACTTGTTTGAAAGTTGCCTAAATTAGTTTAAGTCCATCCCTTTGTTTGTTGCATGCACTCCTTGTATATTGTAGCATATCGGCGAGTTGTTGCATGGCTGAATTTGCATGATTGAATGAAGTCACATGTTGGCTTGCATGCTTGAACACCTACATTGTATCTTGTCTACTTGCAGGTTGCATTGCTTCATGCCTTTCATGCTTCTTTACTTAGGTTGTGTGCCTAACACGCTTTGCTTGCTTGCATTGTCCATGTTGCATACTAGTTCGCATGCCTAGATTGCATTGCATTTTGCATGCATTACCTTGCCTCTTGAATTGAGTATGATAGAGGTTAGGTTTCTTTGGGTTTGTTTGCATTGCATCTCATTTGAAATTAAAATGCACCCTTGATTTCTTGGGCCATCATGCATGGAAATGCATGATTGGTGGTCCGAGAATCGAGGCCCATGTCCCTTTGAGTCATAAACATGAAAATGGATGTGATTGGTGCATACATTGCTTGAAATGCATTGCCATGCCAAGTCTTGCCCTCTCTTCTTGTCAAACCACAGATCTGCAGAAGATTTGGCGGCGGCTATCTTGATGCCGAAGCCATCATTGTTGGCCGATGGATCAAATTTGTGGCCGGTGACCATTCTATATGGCCGGTGGTGTTCTCCTTCAGCCGGTGGCGTTCCTTAACATCCAGAGAGCAAACCCTGAGACCTTGGCAGTCATTAGAGAAGCAGAACAGGGAAAACAGAGGCATCTTGAGCATGCCAGTGGATTCCCGGGCGGAACCGAGCGCGCATGCATTGAGCCCTCTCCCTGAGGCTGCTGTTTACTGCTTTCTTAGATTAATTAATTCACTTAATTAATTTAATGGTCTGTAATATCTAATTAGCTTGTCAGGTAGCTAAATTGTATTATTCTTTTGGTCCCTCCGAGCGGGGGCAAATTTGTAATAAGTGTGGGTGCATGTGTGCATGTCTTCCAACCCCCACTTCTTTCTCCCCTTTTACTTACCTGCTTTGATGGTTAGTATTAAGGCATATTTACTTAGCATACCTTATGCTACGCATGCGTGCATCATTCATCAATATTGCATGCACCGGGCTCGGCGCATCATGCTAACTGCATAAGTATTTCGAATCTAACTTGAATACATGCTATCTGTGCATTTTCACATGTCATTCTTAGATTAGCCAAGCCTATTCTAGCGACATTCTGTATGCGTTGCATTAGCCATTTTAACATGAACTAGGGTCAAGCATGTTTGCTAACTAGTTTACTGTTTTGGCACGGAGTACACTGTAAGTATTTTATGCTTTAGCATCTCGCATGAGTGTGAATGTTAACATGACAGCATGCTTACCTTGTGGCTAGATGCTTAGACGATATAAAACTACTTGAATGCCTGTGGGTGAAGGCTGGATTGTTTGAGTTGGAACAACTCATTGAAATCCGTGTTTTAGCCTACTTACGAGTAGCAAATTCCAAAGCGTTTTCCAAACAAACGGATATGCAATGTTTCATTCCAAGTTAGGCAATCTAGTCTATACTTGTTTGCTGTGCGCATAACATAGTAATTCTAGGCTAATAACCGGAATAAGAACACATAATGTTTTCAAAATAGGATATCACGGTTAGTAGAGGCCGATCTTCGGATCGGGCGAGAGGGGGTGCTCATAGCTGACCTTCCCCAATCGTACCCAAGTTCCCGAGCCGAAGCAACTTTGGTGATGACGGACACGTGGCCTTTGGCACCGAGTCAGGGTTTCCTAAGTTCCCCATTAAAAAAATATTTAGGTGGCAACTCTGTATCTGGCAAAGCAGTCCATGTTTGGCACTTCTTTCAAAAATCTGTTTTCTCAGAACGATTTGCCGGATTTAGACTCTTTGGTTCAAGATTAAGAACCGTGACACAAATTGAGTCTGAACTGTAACCCGTGAGTTCCCTTGCGGACCTGTTACATCAACTTGAATGACACGATGTCTAAGGCCTAAACAACCGAAGCCATAAGGACTAACAACACAACAAGCCATGTATTCAAAGCATAATCTATTTAAATGAATTAAACAACCCCTAAAATGTAAAGAATAGTAGCTAAAATCATGTTTGAAAGAGCACACAAGATAGCCAAAAACAAGGAGATACAAAGTTAGTAAGCAAGACTAAGAAGAGATGGCTAACCCCTCCACTTTTGGGACTTCTAAACCATATTTTCCAGCCCTTTTAAACTTTGAAAATCAATATGTAAACCAAAGAAAAGAGTTGGAAAACAAAGGGTATGAGTTATGAGATAAAGTGCAAGAAAAGGTGATAAGTCCCTCCACCTTCGGTAACTCTTTAACCCCAAGTTTCAACACTTGGAATGGATTCAAAATAGTATGAAAACACAAGAAAAAGATAGAAAAATATTGAAATAAAAGCAAGAAAGAAGGTGGTAAGCTTATACCTCTTGAGGAGAGAAAGTTTTGGTTGTAAACCAAACTTGATCCTGGAGCACTCTCAAGGTTGAATTATGGTTCTCAAGTCTCAACCAAGGCTCCAAGTCCAAGCTCTAATGGTGTATATGATGTATATATATAGTTCAAGGATGGTAGGCTAGCTCAAAGATAACTTGCAAAGGAAGAAGGAGCTCTCAGAGGTCTTTTAAGTTCTTTGAAATTTTTTTAACCCTCAAAACAGAGATATGAGCCCATATTTATAGAATTTGAGACAAATAGATCACAAATATCTTCAAAAATAGACAGTTGGCGGATTCCCGCCCAGAACAATGTTTATCGCCCAAAAGACACGGCCGGGCTCTAATGGCCATGGCTGGCCTCAAATACAAATGCAAATGGTTGAACTCGAGGGTTGCCTATGTATCCTTTTGCAAGGAATCAAACCAACGTAGTTGGAGCAGAAAGAATGCCTTTGAAAGTTGGACTTACACACCACGCGAAGTTGGTTACTTTTGAAAACTCATGAGCATGTAAAACAATGCGATAAGCAATAGTAATGTAACAACACAAATGAAAAGTTCCAAAACAAACCTAACCATGCCCCGCACGGACAGTAGTAAGCAATTAACAAGACAGTGTAACCGATAGACGTGTCAATCTGTATTGCACACGGAGAGAAAGAGAAAATTTTAACCCATATAAAGCAACAACCTAACTCGTCTCACGCGAGAAGAGAAAAGATGGTGTGAACAAATAAGCGCACTTGATGTTTTTAATTGAGTAAATCAACAGCCTAACTTGTTGCACGCGAAAGGAGGAAAGATGGTGTGAACACCAGGCGCACCTGATGTTTTTAACCGAAGGAAGCAACTGCTTAGTGTGTCTCATGCGAAATGAGCAAAGATGGTGTGAACACCAGGCGCACCTAATGTTTTTAACCGAGTAAATCAACTACCCAGAACGTCTCACGTAAAAGTAGGAAAGATGATGTGAACACTAGGCGCACCTGATGTTTTTAACTGAGTAAATCACCTGCTTAGCGCGTCTCACATGAAAGGAGGAAAGATAGTGTGAACACCAAGTGCCCCTGATGTTTTTAGCCAAGTAAATCACCTACCTAGCGCGTCTCATGAGAAATGAGGAAAGATGGTGTGAACACTAGGTGCACCAGATGTTTTTAACTGAAGGAAGCAACTGCCTAGCACGTCTCACGTGAAAAGAGGAAAGATGGTGTGAACCACAGGCACACCAAATGTTTTTATCTGAGTAAATCAACTGCCTAGCGCATCTAATGCAAAAAGAGGAAAGATGGTGTGAACACTAGGCGTACCTGATGTTTTTAACCGAAGGAAGCACAACCTGACACGTCTCACGCTAGAGGAGGAAAAATGGTGTGAAGAATAGGCACACCTGATGTTTTTAACCGAGGAAAATCACAACCTAACGTGTCTTACGCAAAAAGAGAAAAGATGATGTGAACACCAGGCAGACTTGATGTTTTTAATCGAGAAAAATCGCAACCTAGCGCTTCTCATGTGAAAGGAGGCAAGATGGTTCGAGGTTCAAAGCCCCTCAAATCAGCGAAAGGGCAAACAAGTTTTTGGAACTTGATGCAACAAGGTTATCCTATCCTGGGAAGGCCTCGGAGAATGAAGCCCACGGAGATAACCCAAATCAAGGCACAAAGTTTAAACATGAGTTAAACAACTCAAAATGATGCACAAATCAAAGCGATGTTCGAATATGGAATCAAATTCATCGATATTCTTTTGAAAATGGGCCTATTTTCGAAGTAACATAACTTAGATAAAAGATATAAAGAATTGAATGCAATTTTGGTACAAATTATGAAATAAACAACAAAACAAAGCAATAAAAGAACAAATCTCCTTCTTTCTTTTCTTATATTCTCCTCTTCTATTCTCTTTTATTTTTCTTTTCTATTTTGTTTTTCCTCTCTGTTGTTTTTGTTTTCTATTTTTTTTTCTCTTTCTTCTTCTTCGTTTCTCTATTCTTCTCTTCTATTCTTTTTTATTTTTCTTTTTCCCTCTCTTTTTTTCCTTTTGCTGTCCTTTTCTTTTAATCTGTTTTTTTTTTTTTTTTTCACTTGTATTATTTTGAACTGTGGCTCACCTGGATGTAAAACAAGACTACCCATTCAATGAAATAAAAACAAAGAAACTGTGGTGCATTTAGAGCCGGCCAGGCCTCAATGAAGCACGGCCGGGCTCCAGCAGCCTCGATCAGGTCACAACAGCGACAGGGGGTACTTCGATAAAAACAGAACCCATGAGTGCTTAAAACACTCTTGGACCCTCATTTCGCACACACTCATGCCCCGAAAACCCTCTTCATCTTTCTCTAGATTTTCCCTCTCTTCGCAATATCCATCGACCCTTGCAAATTTTTCCTTGAAAACATTTCCACCCCTCTACATTTTGAACCAATTAAAATTGGTTTTGGTTGAGTTTTAGGATTTCTCTTGGTTTTTCTTGGATTCTCACGTGTTTGCCTAAACTTTTCCTTTCCCCTCCTTGAGTTTTTGCTCTTTCTTTATTTTCTCTCTTCTAGGGTTTGGGTTTTTGGGATTTTTTGCTCAATCTCACTTGCTCACTCACTTTTCTTCATTTTTTCTCAATTTCCCTCTATGGCTAGTGATGAGATCCCCATTCCAGACCCTACCGTGGATATCGAAGCCGTCTTTGGTGAGGACATGGAGGCCGAGGACATTCTCCCTCCTGTACCTGAGCCTGAGTTTCTCCCTCTTGCCAATAAGCCCTTTGTTTTGAACACATGTTGTCCTTTAATGCAAATATTGACAACATTCCCACGCCACAGGTGATAGCTACGTGCATAGGCAACTACGATACTGTTTCCAGCCCCCAGTATTAGTACGAGAGGCTCCCTCCAAAGGTCTGCACACTAGTTGACGCCACCGACTTCGGGCCTTTCTGCTCAGGACTCAAACAAATGAAGGCCGAGCCCCTGCTATACGGGGCCCTAGTGGAAAGATGGCGGGACACCGGTGACTTTATCCACTTCTCATTGATCAGAGAGCTGACTCTGACCCCGTATGACTTTTCGATGCTCATAGGCTTGCGGATAAGGGTTGGTGACCCGATCTCATTCGATCCTGATATGACACAGTGGAGAGCTGCACAGTTTCATCTTTTAGAGGCGATCCTAGATACTGGCAGCCATGGGATGGTACGATACAGTTAGTTCTTAGACCACTTCTCCGGCCTTCAGCCAGCTACTCCATAGGAGATTGCTCAATATACCCGCAGATTCCTTATGTATCTCATCGGTACTACCCTGTTTGCGAATAGGGAAAATGGTGCATCTACCACGAGTGGTAGAGTATAACTCGGGCAGCGCCAGCCTGGCCACCCTATACTGCTACCTGAGTTCCCTATCCTACCAAAAGGCAAATTCACTTGGCGGTTACTAGAGAGTTTAGGAGGTACACCTCACACTTCCTTTTCTGTTTTGCTTTGCATTTCCCGCTTATATCTACTTCATTTGTTCATTTGGTTCCTCAACTTGTTTTCCTTTTGTAGCTGTGGGTTTGCACATACTTCACTTCCCTTGCCCCCATCCCAGTGCGGCCGATCAAGTTGTCTGTGTCCTACTCCCGGTTTAAGCAGCGCCGACGCGTAGATCATGGCTTTTCTTACTTTCACCGCTTCTTTGACATCGTTATCGCGGAGAGGGTAACAAAACTTGATATTAGTCTTTATCTTTTACTACTTTTACTATTTCTATACTGTTGTTTCCACCGAACGAGGGGATCAAGCAGATTCCTCTTAAGCATATCAAGGAGAGGGATCGCAGGTTGGTGGTTGCTCTCGGCATCGAGCTGGTATATATTTCCTCTATATTTTTGTCCATTGTGCTTTACTACTTTGTTACAGTATGCTTTATCACTTTGTTCTATATTCTCAAATCCTTTCTTTTTTGCAGGTATCTATGGGGTATGTTGATGACCTCCTCCGGACGATTGACCGATTACTTCTCATGGTGCGGAGGAGACAGACTGCTCTGGTCACTCACGGGATCAAGGTACACTTTGTCCATAGTCTACTATTGTTGTAATTTTGCCCACAATTCTATTGAGTCTATTTTGATATCTGTACTCTTTTCAGCTTCAGCCGGCACCAGCTATACCTGTAGGACCTCCTCCAACTAGGAGAAGAAGATAAAGACGGGGCCTAGTGAGAGGTAAAGGATGGGCTGATCAGGGGAGGGACAGAGTGAGATAGTACTAGCCTTTTTCTGAGGCCACTTTTGATGAGTACACGACCCCCGAGGATGAGGGGGATGAGGTTGACATCCAGTCCAGTAGCCCTAGTGATGATAGTGACGCGTCTCCTCCGCAGCTGAGGAAGAAGATGGCCAGGATGGGTTAATTCTTTTACTTCGTAGTTAGGAACTGTGTAGCTTCAAATAGACCTTTCATTTTGTTTTTGAAGACTTTTCTTTTGTTTTTGCTTTTGTAAAACAATGATCGGGATTGGACCCACCAGTTTATAAAAAGAAGAATTTGTGGATGATTTCTATTGCATAACAAATGTATAATGAGTGGTGAAACCATTGTATAACACTTCACAAGACTTTATAACTATAAACACTTGCTCTTGAATTCATTCTTGAATCGAATAACAAGCCTACAACCGGACAAAACACAAAATACAACTCGATAACATGAAAATGAAATGAAAACAACCTAAAAATGCTAAAACACACTTGATGCAAATAAAGCAAGACTCAAAACACAACCATAATGAACCAATGCAATAGTTAGCCTTCTTGTACAATTGCTTTGGTTTGGGCAGTTATTTAGACCCAATCGGGTCCAAATAGACAAGGCCGGATCGCAACGAGGCATAGCTGGGTCCAAAAAGGCGGTCGGTTAGTATGATCCAGCTGTCATGCACTGCTCTTTCTCAAACTCTATAAAAGGTGCTCCCAAGCTGTTTTTCTGCCAGAATAGCAAATCTTTGATATTTTGCTCTCAAGATGGAGATTTTACTCAACAATAGGCTCCGATACTGGATAGCCACTTTGGACGGCTCGAAAAAGGTGAATTTTCTTGATTTTGGCGTAAACAATCTTTTTCCTTTGAGCCGTACTTCGCTTTGTTTTCCATTCCTCCATGCTGCTATTCGATGTTGGAATCCAGTTACACGTATGTTTTGCTTTGGATCAAAAGAAATGTGTCCAACGCTTGAAGAATTTCAAGCTTTAATAGAATCCCAGCGCGACAAAGAAATCATGCCGCAACCGCTTTTTGGCCATGCCCGGGCACTTGGACAAATGTGTGGGCTTAATTTACATGAGGCTCGGTCCCTGGTTCATGATGGGGAGTTGGACATCCCAGGTTTGATTTATCGATTTTCCACCATCGGAGACAAAGGTAAGCTTCTCCGGCGAGGTTACCGCTAACACACCCTTTCTTTATGTTTACTCGCACACTTCCTACTTGCCCCTAATTACGGCAAAGCCAACATCAAATTAATTGAAGTGGTCCAATGTTTGAAAGAGGGTAAGAGTTGCATAAGTTTGGCACTGGCTGAGACTTTGATGGATTTAGATGATTTTCATCGATGAGAGACTACTCGATTTGCAGGGAGTCCACTACCTCTCCAGGTATTGTTTCCCACCCTTTCTTATTTATACTCACATCATTCAACACTCATTCTCTATTTTTTCAATGCCCTTTCCTTACTTTTCCCTCATTGTACATCTCTCTATTTTTTAATCTCTCTTATTTTCATCCCTTCCCAGGTGTGGTTAATGGATAAGCTAAAAGTAGTGGATCGTTGCCCAGAGTTTTCAGCCAGAGCTTACTTCTTTCGCCAATGGCTAGTGGACTTCCTTTCAGAGGGATGGTGGTGTGACTGAATGTGCAGCAGATCTACAGCTAACATAGCTTGCGTTGCCCCTGGCTCAATCTGACTGAGATGAGTTACAGCATATCCCGACAGCCGGGTATACAGTTGATTAGCCTCACGCATAGCATGTTCTATTTCCCTTTCCGGTTCAGACGCCAGGTTGGACACAACTAGACCTGTCCGGATGAGGGGGTAGAATACCCGACTTCATTTCCAGTTCATGCCTCACACTTGCCCTGGTATCTCGTTGCTTGGAGGACAAGGGAGCTTATCTGTTGGCTTTAGTTGCACCTTTTTTGGTGAGTGTTTTGCTTGGCTCGAGGAGGAGACATAGGTTGAGCCATCTTTGGCTACAGAGTCTTCCACGAGTGCGAGTAGAGGACATAAAACCACCTGACTTATCTGTGCCCCTAGTTTTATTGCTCTGTTCTTTTTTTTTTTTTTTTTATAAGTTTTTGTGATGTAAAAGCAACTTTGATTTAATCAAAGAGTTAGAGAATGTACTCGTGTTGAAATCAATGAAATTAAAGTTATGGACACTGAAACTTTCCCTTTTGGTCTCAAAATGGTCCATGTTGTAAAAGGTAAAATTTTGAGAAAAATCAATTCATTAAAACTTTTCAAAACAACTTTCGGAAACAATCATTACCTGACACACATGGAATCAGTCCTTAAGATGTACAACCCCAAATCAGAAGATCATAATTGCCCACAATTGCATTCATCATCACTATTTTATCTTTGCAATTGTCCTTTCTACCAAATGGAGGTAACACAACCCAGAGAACAAATGATGAAAAAAGATGGCCTGATCAAACAAATGAACAGGACAGTTGAGTTGGAGATGGTTATGGCCGAACTTCAGGATGAAGTTGCCTACATATCCCAAAGATGGGAATTAGGCCTTATGTAGTTTGGTTCGGGTTCACTCGAGTATTAACTCTCTCATTTTGCGTTCTTACTTTTGCCAAAGTCACCCTTTAGGGTTTTCAACTTTGTGAGCTCAGTTTTTTTTTATTGCTATTTTTCCATGCTCACACTTTTGCCTAGGTTGCCCTTTCGGGTTTTCAGCCTAGCGAGCCTCTCAAGGATAATATTTCTTCAACTTGTCCATGTTGATCGGTTGTGAAAACTTCAGGCCATCTAAATCCATAAGAATAATCTCTCCTCCCGACTAGATTGACTTAATGATATAAGGGCCTGTCTAATTGGGTCTGAACTTGACCTAGGGTCATAGATGGGAGCTCGGTTGTCCTTGAGCACTATATCTCCTTCCTTGAGATTTCTGGACTTAATCTTCTTGTTAAAGGCTCTAGCAATTCTACTCTGGTAACCCTGGATGTGATACAATGCCTTCAACATCCTCTCATCAAATAACATCAATTCTTCAAACCTACTATGTTACCAATCCGCCTCCGTTATCTGACACTCAGCCATAACTCACAACTGTGGTACTTTAATTTCAATCAGCAGAACAGCTTCCATCCCATATACTAGAGAATAGGGAGTAGCCCCCGTAGATGTCCGAATTGACATTCTGTAACCCCAAAGTGCAAACAGTAGTTTATCCAGCCAGTATTTGTAAGTCTTAACCATCTTCTGCAGGATGTTCTTAACATTCTTGTTAGCGGCCTCAACAGCTCCGTTGGCCTGTGGTCTATATGTTGATGACTTATGAAAAGCCACGTTGTATTTTTCAAGCAAATCCACCACCTCTTTCTTGAAGTGCGAGCCATTGTCGAAGATGATCTCGTTTGGCACCCTATACCTGTAGATAATATTGTTTTTGATGAACTTAGCCACATGTGACGCCTTCAATACAGAGTAAGATTGAGCTTTCACCCACTTAGTGAAGTAGTCGATCGCCACCAGAATGAACTCATGTCTATTTGAGCCCTTTGGCAAGACCGCCCCAATAACATCGATTCCCCATATTGAAAAAGCCCACGGCGAAGTCTTGTTGTACAGCTTTGATGGCAGAATATTCATGCGATTAGCATGGACTTGACATTTGTGGCATCGTCGAACAAAACTAATATAATCCTCCTCCATAGTTGAACAATAATAGCCTTGTTGAGGATTTTCCGAGCCAGCATCACACCGTTCATGTGTGCTCTATACTCTCCTCCATGGATGGCCTCTATGAGGCGCTTCGACTCCTCTTCTTCAACACAAAATTTGTGCACTCCCAAATAACCTCTCTTGTACAGCTTACCCCCGCAAATGATGAACTGAATGGCCAGACACCGTATTCCTCGTGTATCTATGGCATTTGCCCTTGGTGGATACGTCTACTTTTCCAGAAAATTTCAAATGTCATAATACCAGGGGTTCTTGTCTTGAACCTCATCTATCGCGGCAATGGTCTAATAAGCAGGCGTATATTTCTATTCAATAATGATTAGACACATCTTCACTCCTAGCGAGATGTCTACCATGGAAGATAGAGTTGCTAATACATCAGCGAACCGGTTGTTCTCTCTCAGCAGATGTGTGAACGTCAATTTTTCAAACCTTAGAATTAGGATATCTAGGGCCTGATGATACATCTTCATGTTCCCTTCCTTGACCTACCAATCCCCATTGGCTTGAGAAACAACTAGGTTCGAGTCTCTGACGGCATCCAACCTTATTGCCCCTAGTTTTAGGGCAGCTTCCACCAACAATACACGCCTTATATTCTGCTTTGTTATTAGATACTTTGAACCGGAGTTTAAAAGCTAAGGGTATGTGGGAATCATCAGGTGCTATGAGCAACACACCTATCCCCTGACGATATTGATTAGATGCTCCGTCAAAGTACATTGTCCATGTTTCCTTTTCTATCTGTAGAATGTCTTCATCTAGGAATAGGTACTCTACCACCTCATCCCCTTTTACTGGGTGGTCTATCAGGAATTCCGCTACCACTCTCCCTTTAACTAATTTGCATGTGACATACTTGAGATCAAATTCATAGAGAATAAGCAACCAACGAGCTAACCTACCCGCAAGTGCTGGTTTCTCAAAGAGATATTTGATGGGATCCAATCTCAAAACCAGAATTATAGAGTGAGCTAACAAGTAGTGCCTTAACTTCCTAGTAGCCTATACCAAGGCTAAGCAAGCTTTCTTTAGGGAAGTGTAGCGGGTCTCATAGTCTAGCATCTTCTTGCTCGGATAGTAGATTGCCTTGTCTACCTTAGCTTCTGATTCTTGAGCTAGCATGCACCCCATGGTCAAATTTATCATTGATAGGTACAAGATCAGTGGCTTCTCCTGTTCTGGTGGTGACAATACATGTGGATTCTGCAAGTACTGCTTGACTTGCTCAAAGGCAAACTGACATCGATCATCCCATTGGAACTTCTTCCCTTTCTTCAAGAGACCAAACAGTGGTTCACAAGTCAAGGTTAGTTTTGAGATAAATCGTCTTATGAATTGCACTTTGCCCAGAAAGCCGCGCACCTCCTTTTCAGTCCTCAGTGGTGGCATTTCTAAGATGGCCTTGATTTTGGAAGGATCTACTTCAATTCCCCTCCTTGTGATCTGAAATCCCAGCATTTTTCCTGCAGCCACCCAAAGGTGCATTTCTGTGGGTTCAACCTCAGTCTGTACTCCTTGATCGATTCAAAGAATTTTTCTAGTGCGGTGTAGTGGCCTTCTCATTCCTTGGACTTGACAATTATGTTGTCCACGTACACCTCAACTTTTTTATGGATCATGTCGTGCAAGATTGTGGTTGTAGCCCTCTGATAGGTAGCCCCAGCATTTTTCAACCCAAAAGGTATGACTCGGTAGTAGTAAGTACCCCACAACGTAGTGAAAACAGTCTTTTCTCTGTCCTCTGGTGCCATCAAAATTTGATTATACCCGGAAAACCCATCCATGAATGAAAGCAAGGCATGGCCAGCAGTGAAATCTACCAACTTGTCGATGTGCAACAGTGGAAAGTCTTCTTTTAGACTAGTTCTATTCAGATCCCGGAAGTCAATACAGACTCTAATTCTGCCATCTTTCTTTAGAACCAGAATGATATTAGCCAACCAAGTCGGCTACTCAGACACCATCAAGAAACCCGTGTCAATCTATTTGGTGACCTCCTCCTTAATCTTCAATGCCTAATCGGGGCGAACTCTGCTCAGTTTCTATTTGACTGGTCAGGCCTCAAGGTCAAGAGGGATCCGGTACTGTTCAATCTCAGGATCAATTCCAGACATGTCTTCGTAGGACCACGTGAAAACATCTTTGAAATCTTTTAATAAAGCGATTAAACACTTGCTTTCCTCTAAAGACAACATGGACCCAATCTGGACCAAACGGGGATCCTCCTTAGTACCCACATTAATTGCAACGATTTTATCTGTGCAAGGCTTAACACGCCTCTCCTCGTCATGATCAACCAAGTTTTTCAAAGCCTGAGGAATTTCTTCCTCTACAGAATTCCCATTCAAAAAGTTAGGATCCTCGATTACAGTTGACTCAAAAGAGAAACTGAAAAATGACCTAGACAAAACCTTGGTATCTAGGTTACCACCCCCGGAAATACCAGACTTAGAAGAACTCAAATATGATCTCGGCTCCACACACTCGGGGGAATTAGATTTGAACTCATTATCCGATTTGGAACTGCTAATGGTGCTCTTATCAAATTGCCATACCAGGCATGGAGCCTTAGCTGTGTCCACGATAAGACTGGAGAAATCTACTGCTAGTTTATCCTCGATCATAGAGATAGTAACACTATTCCTCAGGTTGATGTGCTCAAATTTCAAAGATTAGAATCCATTAGTAGGTCAGCCAGTGCCTTCCCTAACAGCTCTTCTTTGTCGATGTCCAAGCTTGCAATCCTGCCTTGTTTTATAGTGCTACTCAGGTCTGTCTGCTCATCCTTCTTTTCTAGTAACTGGTGTCCGAAGAAGATCTCGAACCTCGGGTACCTTGTCTTTATTTCTCGATCAAACCAAGGCTCTGGAAATCCACAAAATGGAAAATCTTCCCCTTGGCGGACAAAGCGCCTGTTCAGGGTTCCTTGAATTGACTTGTAGACTAATTCATACTGCCTCCCAGTCCTCTTTGCTTTAAGTCTCCCTCTCAACTCATCCCCTTTCTTTTTCCAGTCTTCTTTCATAGACTTGTACCCTAGCCCAAAAGCATAGGGGTTGTGACTCATCTCTTTGGCAATAGTACCTCCTTGCATGTCACTCATGCCCAGTCCTGATCCAGGAATATGCCCTTGTTTGTTCATCATGTAGATGGATTGGACACTCACGTAGTTTCTGTAGTCTTTCGCCATGATAGTTTGGACCAACTGGGTCTCCGCCAAGGAGAAGCTAGAGAGAAACACGTCTTCTTCCCCATATATGATTTCCAAAAAGGGCATGGTAGTTCCCTGGGAAGAATGGATTGCAGAATGGTCATACACAATAACAATCCCACCTTTAAATGGGGTATTTCTCTAGCTGGTGGACCGTTGATGACATTACCCTCATCTGATGTAGCCAAGGCCTTTCCAGACGTAGGTTGAAAGTCCCCAGTACGTCCATAACATGGAATTTCACCTCATGCTCAGATGGGCTAATTAGTATCTAGCTCTTGAAAGTCCTTATGACGTCTCAGCTGGTGTTGTCATAGGCTCAAACAGCTTGAGTTGTGGGCATGAAATCAACTGGTTTCAAAACCTATGGCATAGGCAGTCCTTGCCAGACATACATTAAGCACTGAGTCGGTATCCACTAGTACCACCAGAATCTATTTCTTCCGACTCTCCAAAGTTGCGTATAGCGGTCTATTGTGGTTTGCACCCTCAGGTGGCAACTCTTTATCCATAAAGTATATCACTGGCATCACGTCCCCAGATGTAACCAATGACACCAGTTGGTCAATGATGGTGTCGATGGGCAGTTTTGTTCTGTTCATGGCCTCTAGTAACGCCTTCCTATGTTCCCAGGAAGCCATCAGCAGCCCCTAGATTGATACGCCTACCTGAATCTTTTTAAGTTATTTCAAGACCAATTCTTCTTCAACGTCTTTCTCCTTTGATTTCTCAGCCTCTCTTCTAGAGGATTCTGGCTGATCTAATGCCGAGGGTTTAAAATACCAACCACTTTGGGTCATGTGGTTGATCTCGTCTATATACCATGTGTCGTCAGGGGTATCAGTATTCCACCCTTCATCAGTATATGCATGGCTCAGATCACTATATTCCTGCCACTCCCCTGCAATCATGGCTGGGCTATTATTAGGTTCCACCCAGAGCATGTTTATATCACGTCCCACGTCAGCACACCACTCCTCTTCCACAACAGTTTCGGTCTCTGCATCTCGGTACTACTTGAGCTTCCCTGGTATTCTTTTCCTATCACTGGGTTTCCACTAGGGCTTTCTCATGATTTGGATATCGACGGCCACTAACTTGACCTCTGCTTTTCTCTTTCCCTTTTCTTGCTCCAGGGCTATCTTCCTCTGGATTTCTTCTATTCTCTCCCGTTGAAACTGCTCCAACGCTTGTTCTTCCTCAGTCAAAAGTAGGGCCTCAGCCTTGCTATTGTGACCCACTTCTTTTCTTTCATGATCTCCTTTGCTTACTCCTCCATATCTGACTCCTCTTCACTCAACCGCCCATTGCTTGTTTCTGGTTGGCTTGGATCCCACCACCTAATATGTACGCTGCCCACATCCTCTTCTTCAAAGAAGTAAAGGTTCTCCAGATCCTCCTCTAGTTCTACCAGGTCTTCTTCTAATTCTGCCAAGTCATTTAGGCCTTGCTTAGGCCAATCATTCAAATTTTTCCCTAGCTCATCTTTTCCAATGGTGTTAATGCTGAGGAAGTCCGGAAGTATGACTACAGACTTTGGCTGATTAACGGCCACAATGTACTGGCTGGGGTCGTACTGTTCAACGAGTGAGGCCCCCTTCTCTATAACTTGGGTGTCAAATAACCACGTCTCGAGTGCATTCTTCTTCTCCTCCACCTCTGCCACCACAGACCCTAGTTGGGTTTTGGGTGTTATGTCCATCATACACATGTCCGTGCTTTCTGAAATAACCACCTCTGGCTTAGGTAGATGGAATGGTGTAATATATGCGCTGGGGTTCAAGGTGGATGCTAGTGTATAGAGTGGGTTAATGTTTCTGGGCGGAGGGACTTGGTTATGAGAAGGGAGTGGCTTTATAGTCACGTTTGGTTTAGAGGGTGGGGCGATGATTTTATTGTCAATGAGGTCCTGGATCTCATGACATAAGCGGTAGCAACGGTCTGTGGGGGTGCCCATGCTATTAGTGAAAAACACAGCACTAGGTAGGGTCATGTCTAGGTGGTAGTGCGTTAGAGAGAGGTCGAGGATCGAGGGGCTTGAGATGCCCCTTTTCCATTAACAGTTTGAGGGCACAAGATAAGCTCATATGGAGAGAGGTAAAGGTTCTTTGGTTTCGATTTGGTCCGGTGGGTTGTGAGGGTTGTGAGGTTGTTGTGGCAAAGGGATCGGCCATTTTAGCCGTTGTGATGACAATACTAACATCTACAGGCCGTGGAATAGTGCTACTGCTAGCATTGGTATTCCTGGTGAATGGCCTTCTTGTTGGTTCACTGGTTCTATGGATGATGCCTTTCTTGAATGCACTTTTAATTTGGACCCTCAACTCGTATAGAGATGCAAATATGGAAAGTGGTACCACTATCATTCTTTGTAACATATCCGACTTAAGATTATGGACCACCAGCTGGACTTGCTCCCTTTTAGAGGGTCTATTGGTCATCCTGGTTGCTTTTGCTCTCCATCTAGCGACAAAGTCGATAAAAGTGTAACAACCCTCACTATTGTCTTAGTCATGCTTACATGCATTTACATGATTTTGTCTTGTCAAGCTTGCATTTGTAGACCTTGATTTGTTTTGTCTAATTGTCGTTTGTATGCTTTGTTCCTTGCTTGGTGTGTATAGCCGAGGTCACACCCTTGAACCTCTTATACCTAGGACCATCTTAGAACCACCTTGGTTGACATCCCCCGTCACCTACGCATATTGGCCAAGAAGTGTATCATCTAGGCCGAGATGTTATCATCTAGGCATCCTAGATCTTAGATCCTTGCACCTAGTGATCTTGTTCCTGGACTGGTATGGCCTAGACTGAGGTGTGGCACAGCTAGGCCAAGTGTTGTCCTTCCTAGCTAAGATCATTGAAACTTTCTTGCCGAAGCCTATGTCTTGATCCGAGATCCTCACCTTGTCAGAGTACCCTTGTCACCTTACTTGTTGTATACACTTTGGCATGCTCTTGTCTTATCATTCTGTCACCTTTTTTAGGAGATCCAACCAGTCGTTGCCACGTGTCCCAGCAGAGGGTTAAGTCAGCCGGCAGAGAGAGCAAACATATCATTTGTCATATCCTTGCCTTTGAAGAGAGAGAAGCTCTAGGAAGAGGAAGAGAAGTTCTTAGAGTGAGAGAGCTAGATTCCAAGCTTGATCCTTAGAGTTTGAACCATTAGATTCGTATTTTGAGGTTAGAATCTTGATCTGCTCTTGTTGTTCTTCATGTTCATCTAACCACATTACATGATCTATCAAAGGAGTTATGATTTTAGCATTTATGTTCTCCATGTTCTTATTCTTCATGTTCTTCAAAAGGAAACCCAAATTTTCTAGACTTCATTTCCTTGGATGTGGTCATCGGGGCCACATCTCGGCCAAGAGGTGTGGGACCTCAGCCAAGACCTGGTTGGTACTCAGCATGTTTTCCCGAGATGAAAAATAGTGTTTTAACCCCCAGCACACGTTTTGCTTTGTCTTGACCTAGTTTTAAAAGAAATGCCGAGATCATTTACGCTCACGTAAAGCTTGTTTTGAAAAGTGCATTTCGTAACCATCTTTGACCATTTCTTCTTGTCTCCTTGAAGTGCATTCAATAGACATTGCCATGTATTTGTAGGTCTTGGATTCTTGCCTAAATCCATGCACTCGAAGAGCTATGTGAGTGGTATTTTTAATAAAGCTATGTTATAATGTTTTGATAAAAGCTTTGCTTTGTTTTGGAAAAGTATTTGTTTAAGTATGAATGATCATCCATAGTTTTGTATAAAGTATTATCTTGTTTTGATGACATTCTTGGAAAGTCCTTAGTGCTAGGGGACTATAATGCAACTAGTACCCTTGTTCGAGATATCCCCCTTGCCACCGACGGCCTTGTGCGGGTGGGTTTGTCTAATCGATTCCGGGCCGATTATTCCCTTGTTTTGTCAGGAATGTCACCTCCTGTATTATATTGATGCTAGTAAGCATCCCTTGAAGCTTTGAAAGACTTGATAGATGAACTTGGTTCATCCCTTGATTTTGTACAAGATATGATATGTATTGTTTTGATAAATATCTCGGATATCATTCATTTAAACCTTTATTACTAATATCATTCACTGAGTATCCAAGCTCACCCTCTCCTTATATATATGTAGGTGACGAGCAAGAAGGCGGTGACGTGTAGATGTGTTTCTGCAAGTTGTGTTCGGATTCATATTTTGCTAGCATCTTGAAGATTATGCTTCTTAGCTTGTACTTCATGTCTTTTGTATATGTCGGCTTGAGAAGCCTTTTGATCAAGATGTAATATTTAAGTTTGATTCATTTGTATCCAAGATGTAAAACCACGTTATGTATGACATTTCATTTGATCTATGCACAGCTCTTATGGACTACTTAGATTTAAATTTATTGCTTCCGCACATGTAGGCCCCATACGTATACTCTGATTGTGTGTGAATTTTTGTAAGTTGGCCTTTGGTAATCTCGGATTACTGGCCATCACGGCACCATTCTACTAGGAGCGGAATAGGGTCGTGACAGAAAGGTTCTTTAGGGTTTTAGGTAGTCGCTTCTAGCTTAGTGGTAGTTACCTCTATCTGAGTGTTATATGAATATTGGTCAACAAACCCCTCAGACAGCTCCTCTCAATTTCTCTTAGTAGAATCCTTCAGTTTAGCATACCAGATGGCCACCACGTCGGATAGAGTTCTTTCGAACAACGACAATTTTTAAGCCCGAGACAGGCCCATCAGCCTGAGTACATCCAAAAACAAGCGAACATGCACAATCCGATCGCCACTTCCATCAAATCTGTCGATGTGAGGCATCTTAAAATTCTCTAGTAATCTGACCGAGGCTTCGGTATAACTGTCTTTAATATCCGGAATGGAATTGAAGCCCTGGGATATTTTAAGCGCTTTCTCTAGTTTGGAAATCTTGATCATGGCCGGATCAATATCGTTGATATCAAAGGGAATGAGTCCCCCATGAGGTTGTGCCCGAGGCCGGTAAGCTGGAGTTATTGCAAACATCTATTAAGGATCTGGGACTTGCAGATTTTCAATTGGTAGAGGTTAATCAGGATTCGGCTGGGTAGCCGGGATGGGATACATAATAAATGTTGATGTCCTACATGGGCGTCGCAGATCAGCAATAATTTCATCCTGTGCGGCCATCCTTTGATTCAGGGTATCCATGGTTCTCTGGAATGTTGTTATCATGGCAACAACTTCTTCTACGTTCTGTGCCATTGCTGGTCTAGGTGAATTAGGTACTGGTGAATTGAATGGTTGGGAACAAATAGGTGTTTGTTGAGTGCTCTGTGTTGGTACTGATAACTGTCTGCCCCTTCTTCGTCGAGTAACCGGTGGGTCTTGAGTTTTGCAAAGTTTGCTAGAGTGAGTCCACACAACTTGGGAGATATGAGGTCTGTCTGAAGCTATGATTGTAAACTACCTAGCAAAAGAAAGAAAAAGAGAAGCAATCAAAATTGGATAGCACTTCAGCCCAAGTCGCTACAAATATAATCACACAGCTGAAGAACTGTAGTTCCCATGGAACTTTGTTCCCAAACTGATACCAAGTTATACCACTGATATGAACATTCCTGTACAGGTTCACTGTAAAAACACATACCAAGTAAAAAGAACCAAACCAACCCTATAAGGGAGTAGGGTTACCATGTCCTAGATTTTTGACATGATCTAGGCTCCACTACTTCAAGCAAGTAGTTTCATAACATTCTATATATGGGCGAGCATCCTATTCTAATTTGGAATAGTCACTATGGCTTTACTATATACAGCTAGGCCAAATGGTCAAAAAGGAATACCTCGGCAAGATTACCTAATATACCTCTCACACTTAACACCGAGAAGTAAAAGAAGGATCAAGCGGTACAGCAGTAATCCAGATCCAAAGGTAGTGTTTCCAACATGGCAGAGCCCACGACCGACTAGCCTTTTGGCAAGCTTTTTAAGTAAGCCTCTGGCAAGCCGTCCAGGAATAGCAGATGAAAAACATAGTGACTTAGAGTAACAAAGCAGATGCAATGCAAAGAACATATATCTATAAATAAACTATCACATCATGAAGTTCAAGTCAAGTTCTCTAATTTCCCTAGTGGAGTCACCAAAAACTGTAGCTTACTTTTTGTGTTCCTCTCGGATACGATTAGCCCTACAATTTAGACTCCCGTGGTTCTGAATCTGATTTCACAAATGCAATGTGAAATAGATAAACACAAATGAGTCCAAATTCGGTAAATCTTTTGGAAAATCGATTTTGAATAAAAAAAAAATAGCAAAAATGGACTATATTGCCAGATTTTAGAGTCGCCACCAAAATATTTTTGGAAAATTTAGGAAACTCGTGACTCGTGCCAAAGGCCACTTATCCGTCATCACCAAAGTGTCTTGGCTTGGGAAATTAGGTATGAGAAGGGAAGGTCATGAATTGAACACCCCACTCACCTGATCAAAGATTGGCCTCTACTAATCATGATGTGATTTTTATTTACATTATATGCTCTTGTTCTAGTTATTATGCAGTTTTTGCTATGTGATGCACACATAAGTATAGACCAATTCATTAAAGTTGGAATGAATTGATGTTATGCTTGTTTTGAAAAAGTGTTATGAATACGTGTCACTTGAAAAAGCGAACTCGTATTTACATTAATCAAATTATTCAAACTTAAGTGAAAAGGCCTTCATCCACCGACATTTGAACAGGTATATCACTTAAACACTTAGCCT
The DNA here is from genome assembly GCA_025200525.1 of Camellia lanceoleosa. Lineage (NCBI taxonomy): Eukaryota > Viridiplantae > Streptophyta > Magnoliopsida > Ericales > Theaceae > Camellia > Camellia lanceoleosa. The sequence goes on along the minus strand of CM045762.1, from coordinate 119,817,809 downwards.
TATGGAAAACATGCTTGACATGGCAACAATTGCACGCATGCAATATGCTAAAACAATAAATGCTCACCTAGTACTCAACTGAGGCAAGCCAAAAGAAGTAAAATAGTTAGAAAAATGCATGCTGTAATATACAAATGGCTAATGCAACACATACAAAATGTAAACTAATATGCTCGATTTTATTAACATGTCACGTGAATCAATTTGATAGTATGCAGTAACGCACCTATTCAAGGAAGTAATAAATGACAACGTTGTTAGAATGATGAACCGAACCTTATGCATGCAAAAATGGATATTTACACATGGCAATGATATAAAAACAAAATATGGCATGCAACCATCATAAACAAGTAAATAAAAGGAGAAAGAATGGAGGTTGGAAGACATACACAATATTACAATTTTGCTCTCGCACGAGAGGGTCCGAATGTCCAAGTGCCCAAATTAACTAATTATTACAACATCAAATTACTTAACTAAACTAACTAGCTATTACAAATCAAATGAACAATAAATGAATAACTGTCTAATTTTTTACAACAATGATATCGCAACAATAATACGAATAGTAATATTACAACAATAATATGAATAGCAATATTACAACAATGTTAATGCACAAGGATCGTATACACGTCAATGAAGACGGTTTTCAGAAACTGCCCTATCTACCCTCTGGGAAACTGTTCTGTTTCACCCTTAGCCACTACCCTTTGTTTCAACCAAAAGTGTTCTGTCTACCAAACATTGGAGCTCGACCAGCCCCCAATGAGGCCCGTCTAGGTCCAAAAAAATCCAATCGTGCCCTATTTTGTTGTAGAAAAATGTTTTTGTGCTCTGAGGTGAAAACAATGCAGACAAAGCCTTTCTGAGCCATATTTGTCCCTTCTGCTCTTCTTTATCATGGAGAAACTCAAGAGAAGAGCGGATTCGGTTCCGAAACCATCAATGGTCGCAAGTTGATTGCGTGATAATTTCAGACACGATAGGAAAAAAAAAATTAATGAATGTAATGAAAGACACACCACCTCTCCCTTCTATTATGAAGTTAGTTCAAGAAGGGAGGTAGACACACTTCAAGAATCATCAAACATCATGGGTTAGTATGTGATGACACTAGAAGCGATGGATTCGGTATAACGTCTGACTGAATCTAACCAATTTTATTAATCTTCTTTATGTCGGTTGATCCAATTTTAAGCCGATTTTATTAGCCTTTTTTTAAACGTACCTTTCCATTTCTTTGTCTTTTATTCCATTTTGTCCAAAAGTGATCTTTAAGTCCACTAAGTCCAAAAGCAATGTAAATGAGCAAGTATCGACTTAACCCGAGAAATGAGCCTTTCAAACCCTTTTCTTCGGCGAAAATTACAAAAGAAGTGTCAAACTCGTTTACAAGCGATAAAGGATTTGGAGTCAAACCCAAAATGAGCAATAACGACTAGTCAAACTCAAAAGAGCGATAATGACATAGCCAAACCCATGATGAGCGATAAGGTCTCTAAACCCAAACTCGATAACAAGCTATAATGAAACCTTCTTTTGTGATTTTCAAGGGCCTGACTAGAAAGTTAGTCCCTTACAAGTAGATATATTGGTGATAAAGAGGAGTGACAAACAAAAGGTTGTGTTTAGCATAAGAGAGATATAATGCCTTGGTAATGAACCTCCAAAGAGATTAAACCATTAAGCATGGAAGGGCTCTTTCTTATGCTTGAACAATACCCTTTTATTAAACACAACTCTTTAATCAAAAAAACAAAGAATGGAGGGAGATTGCAGAGATGATTATGCAAGATTGATTATTACAAAAGTGGGACTCTTTACATGAAAACTAGATAAAGAAAGCTATCAACTCAAATGACTCGATGTCTAAGGCCTAAACAACTGAAGCCAAGAGGATTAACAACACAACAAGCCAAGTATTCAAAGTATAAACTATTTAAATGAATTAAATAGCCCCTAAACAGCCCCTTAAATGTGAAAAACAGTAGCTAAAATCATGTTTAAAAGAGCACAAAAGATAGCCAAAAACAAGGAGATACAAAGCTAATAAGCAAGACTAAGGAGGGGTAGCTAACCCCTCCACTTTTGGGACTTCGAAACCATATTTTTCAGCACTTTTAAACTTTGAAAATCAGTATATAAACAAAAGAAAATAGTGGGAAAACAAAGGGTATGAGTTATGAGTTAAGGTGCAAGAAAGGGTGATAAGCTCCTCTACCTTTGGTAACTCTTTAACCCCAAGTTTTAGCACTTGGAATGGATCCAAAACAGTATGAAAACACAAGAAACATATAGACAAATATTGAAATAAAAGCAAGGAAGAAGGTGGTAAGCTTATACCTCTTGAACAGAGAAAGCTTTGATTGTAAACCAAACTTGATCCTAGAGCACTCTCAAGGTTGAATTATGGTTCTCAATTCTCAACCAAGGACCCAAGTCCAAGCTCTAATGGTGTATATGATGTATGTATATAGTTCAAGGATGGTAAGCTAGCTCAAAGATAACTTGCAAACGAAGAAGGGGCTCTCAAAGGTCTTTTAAGCTCTTTGAAATTTTTCTAACCCTCAAAACAGAGATATGAGCTCGTATTTATAGAATTTGAGACAAATAGGTCACAAATATCTTCAAAAATAGACAGCTGACAGATTCCCACACAGAACAGTGTTTACCGCTCAAAAGGCACGGCCAGGCTCTAATTGCCACGGCCGGCCCCAAATGAGGCACAACTGGGCCCTAATGTGGCTCCCTTGTTTCTCTGTAGGTTCTATGCAAGTTGGCACAGTGCTAAAAACGGATTTCTAAGGTAAAAAAAGCTTGGATATGGAAGGTTGGGATTGTTTAGAGCTCAAATTCGGACTTCTTCGTTGAGAATTCAAGCCATTTGCACAATGTAACTTTCATCATCGAGTGCTCAGAATAAAGCGCTCAAGTTTTGCGGCAGTAAAAAATGAGGTGTCTACAACTTGTCAAGTAAAATTCCATTGAGCACGCAACTCCAAAGCTTCAGTGCTTCTAGCTTTCTCGACAACAAGCTTTGTGGACTTCCACTTACAAAGAATTGTAGTGTTGATGGTGTTGGAAAATTTTAGAAGTGAATGAAAATTGACGCCATTTGTATGAAAGTGTGCAACCTTTCATGGTGACTCTTCATATGAAAGAGTATGACCTAATGGTGTGTTTTCATATGAAAGGGTATGACCCAAAAGTCATGACTCTTCTGAATGGCCACGAATACTTCTATAAATAGCCTTCACCATTTCCTTAATCTTCATTCATTCGATCTCAGATTTCTTTCATACTCATTTCTTCCTTTCGTGTTCTTCGTCCTCCTTCGTTTTTGCAAATAGTTTTAGGAAGAGTCTGTGAGAAAAAGAGAGTTACAACATTGTTTTGGTTCGCCAGGCATGGATTTGTAATGCTATAAATTCAAGATATAGTCGTTGCATCCTGGAAAGTAGATGCCAGTAAAACTCGAAGCACCGGAGCGAGTGCAAACTCTACTTTAAGGAAATTATGTCCAACACAAGCCTTGACTTAAAGTTTTGCAATCTTAAAGCGTTGTATGCATTAAATTCAGAATTTAATTTTCATAATTATTTTCTGAATTATTTACTTCTTGATTAATTTGTTTATACATTTAAAATACACACATATTACACATAGGATTGCTGGGTTCTAACATATGGCAAAACACGTAATGTGGGAAATGAAGGAGATAATGAAAGTGCTAGATTTGAGGTGGATTAGTTTTATTTTATTTGTCTATGACTTTTGGATTTGTTGTAGGTTTTTGGGGTGTCTCTATTCTTATATTGTTCATTAAGTCATGGAGATATGCCTATTTTCAATTTCTGAATAATGTCTTGACAAGACTCTCTGTTTATATACAAATAAATGTGATAACAATTTAAAAGTAATGTGGAAGTCTCCTACTTGTGTCTCCTTAATACTATAAATAAATGTATCTTTTGTGGAATAAATTCTATTTCATTTAAATTTCTCATGCTAATATAATATAAGCTTGCCTATCGTGCCAAAAGTTATTGTCAATATGTTTCAATAATGTTCTCTATTTTGCCCATCTTCTTTTAAACTATTAACAAATAGGTCAAATTTCCCTTGGTAAGTAAATTACAACCTTAGTGCTTCATAATCTGGCAACTTGGCAAGTGCCGCATGTCAAATATGTATACACGTACATATGCATATAGATATAGGAAGAAAGATATTAGAATGCATAGGATTCATAAACTTGATTTCTAGTACTAAAAGAAAGGGTAAAATTGATTTGAGAATCAAATTAATAACTTGTGTTAGGGGTAGAAGTTTCTTTTTGGGAAAATTACCCATAGGTCTTGTTTGAAAAATGTGTACACTATTTAATCCAACAACTTTTTAAGTAGACCCAAAAGTCCTACTTTTCCTCTCTCTCTCTGCTTTTTGCCTCATTCTTTATGTTTTCCTCTCTCACTTTTTTTTTTTTTGCGTTTTCCTCTACTTTTTTTTTGTCATGGACGACAACCGGTGATCACACCTTTCTTATTCTCTTTCTCTTTCTAATATATAGTCACTGGTGACCGACAACCGCCAATGATTGGGGTTTACCGGCAACCACCAACCATCGACATTAACTCGTGACTTCATCCTCACCGACGGCGAAGGAGATGAGTAGATCTACTCAAATCTGATGAGTAGATCTACATGAGATCCAACTAGATCTAAACCAAAAATAGTTGCCGGAGTACAATATTCTTTCTATATCTATTCTTTGCTTCAATTTCTCAATTTTTCTACCTTTTCTCTGTTACACAAGTCTATTTTTCTGTTTTAATGGAGAAAATTTTCAAATTCTGAATAAGTTGTTTTCGAGTAATAGTTACAAGTGATGAAAACTGTAAAATTTTGCAGTTTCATTTTTTTTTTTTTTTTTGTGCTAGAATGAATCATGGTTTAAAATTGAAATTTTTTACAATTTCATAACATTTTTTAGAACTGTAACATTTTGCAGTTTCATAACATGTTTTTCAGTTTGATTAATACGAATAAATACTTAACAGATTTTTGCTCTGAAACTGTAACATTTTACAGTTTCAAAACTTGTTTTTTAATTTGATCAATATTGGAGATTATTTGCTTAAACCCAACAAAAATTGAAAAATAACATATGCTTTTCCCATTGTTACTGTTTTTTGTCATTACATTTTTTTTCTTCTTTTAGTTTATCAATATTAAGCACATTTTTCTATGTTTTTTCGCTGTAATTTCTCCATTTATTCTTTTTTTTTTTGGGCAATATTGTGGACATTCCGGTGAGTCTCCAATGGTGTTCTTAACGTCCAGCGAACATTCTAGACATTCTGATGACTTCCATTAGCGTTCATAACAGTTCGGCAAACTTCCGACGACTTCCCGGTGATACTCTAGCGACTCGCCGGTGATGTTGAACATTCCGGCGAGTCTCCGGTGACTGTCTAACAGAAGTCCGACAGTAGTGGGATGTAATAGCATTTGTAAATTTAGAAAATATATATATAGGATTTTTTGGTAACAATTAAAAATATATAAGACTAATTGGTACAAGTATTTTGTTGTGGGATTAGATGAGTTTTGAACTTTGTATATAGGACTTATTGGTAAGTTCCCCTTTCTTTTTTGATACTTTCTTAATAGGATAAATTACAAATATATCTTTTCAAATTTGTTTAAAATACTAATTATAATTACAAATACTAATTAAAATATATCTTTTCTTTATAGTAATTACTTCTGTAGTTCTAGAGTTGAAAATTACATATATATCTTTCTTTATAAGATAAACTATAAGATAAACTACAGATCTAAAAATTATATCTCTTCCCTTTAAGTTTCTAATCATATAACAAATAATCTTTTCATTAATTAACCACTAACTCAATTAACAGATTTTAATAATATCAAAAATATATTTCAATTAATAATTCTAATAATTTTATTATTGTATAAAAAGGTAGTTAGAAATTTTATTTTTTCTATTAACACTGTTCAGTGACAAATTATAATTTCAAATCTCAATTATATTTGTAATTTATCCAAATTTTTATATAAAAAGTTGGTTCTTTACTATTAAACTTGGGTTGCATTTTCACCCCCTCAATAATGCAAATTGGATTGGAGGTCCCCAATCTGCCAAGTGGTTCAGTTTTGTGACAATATTTACTTCAATTTGATATTAAACTTTTGGCTATATAGGCAAGTGCTATCTGACATTTTACAAGTTTGATTTCCTAAAATTAGCTTCTCTATAAAATTTAAAAACACGAAGGGAATAAAGTTTTCTATCTCTCACATAGCATTTGCAACCCAACACTTTTAATTAGACGGTGAAAAAAAATATTTTTTATTTAAAAAGTGATTTTAAAATATCTTACTATTCATCTAAACCCCAACAACAAATTATCATTTTCTTTCTTAAAGATTTTCCTTCAAAATATTTCTTCAAAAAGTGAATAATTTTTATTCATTAATAAATATTTAGTTTTCAAATTTTTGTTAAATATATTTAATATTAAATGCATTTTGGAGGTATGATTTCACTCTTTTTAATGATACCAATATCATAAAAATTAAATTTGCATATTAAAAGTTATTTGTAATATAATCAAAAATATAAATAGTGTTTTAGAGATACTCCTGTATTTTTCATTCTCCCTCCAAATATGGAGGATCAACCCATCCTTCTTTCATATGGAGATTGATTTAGAGATTAGGTTGGATTGGAGGTGAACATCCTTCAAAAATAAAAATATGGAAGATGGATTGGAGATGCTGTAAGTAGTTCGTTAAGCAAATCCACTTTTATTCAATGCAAAATTTTATCATAATTAAACCCGAATAATTGAAGGAATTGAGGTTACTATTGTTGCTAAATCACAGTAGTAACTGTTGTCGAATAATTCGACAGATGAGCGTTACTGTTGTGGCTAAATTATAGTAGTAACTATTATGAATATCGGTGAGATATTATTTTTGTTAAGCATACTACTCCTACAGTTGCAAATACATCTCCAATTAGTTCCAGTTAGTTAGCTACAGTTACATAGTTAGTTAGTTTGTTAGCTTAGTTAATTTGTTATATCAGTTGTAACTCTTGGTGTATAAATATCTGTAATAGTTGATTGAATGAAATAAGAAAGATGAGTTTATATTCTTGTTATGGTATCAGAGCCATTTAAGCTCTCACGAGCAAACACAAGAAAACAGTGGTAGATTTATCTTCATCACTGTCTTTACCACCAAGTCTTACTCTCTTAATCTCAAACTTTAGTTCATTGGTTACAGTGAAGCTTGATTCTACAGACTTTCTCATCTGGAAAAACCAGATGCAAAATGTTCTTCGAGCAACTAATTTTCTTAGTTTTGTGAATGGATCTATTCCAGGTCCATCTCCAGATGTTCTTGATTCATCTGGTAAAACCATTCCAAATCCTGAATTTGAGAAATGGCAGATCATCGATGCTCATCTCCTCAGTTGCATTACTGCAACACTTTCTGCTTCTGTATTCTCTTTTGTTCTTCACCTTCACCATTGTTCTGAAGTTTGGACTGCAATTAAGAAGAGATTCACTTCTCTTTCTTGATCACACATTCATCAACTCAAACACAAACTTCAGAGCCTTACAAAGAAAGGATTTGCAATGGAAGAGTATCTTCAACATATCAGAGAACTCTCAGATCAATTAAGTCTTGCATCTTTAATTGTTGATGAAGATTTGGTTCTTCTTACTTTGAATGGTCTACCTGAGGAATATGATGCATTTGAAACTACCATTTGTGCTAGAGCTGAAGCGATTACAATGGCATATTTGTCTACTCTGTTGTGCTTCGAAGCTTTACATATTGAAAACAAGGTCAAAAAAGCTCTTGGAACTGATACAACTGCTGCCTATACTGCAACCAAGACATCTGAGTCTGGTCCTTCCACTTCACATTTTTCTCAACATAGAGGTCACTCTGTATCCAATCGAGGTCGACATCAGTTTCATGGTTCTCGAGGTGTTAGATATCGTGGTGGTAGTCGATCATATCGTAATGACAAAGGCAGAGGCAGAGGTAGATCTGGAAATTTCTCTTCTACTGGTTCAAGTTGTCAGATCTGTGGTGTTCTTGGTCATAGTGCCCTTCACTGTTGGTACAGAATGGATCCAAGTTATCAATCTTACCACAACACAACCTCTTCTCCTAATTCTGCTCCATCTGTTCGAGCATATGTTGCATTGACACCTCCTGGTTCTTCTTCCATTCTTACCACTACTCATTGGTATGTTGATTTGGCTGCTACAAATCATATCACCAATGACTTAAGCAACCTTCAGGTCTACCAGCCTTATCAAACACAGATCAGGTTACAGTAGGTAATGGTCAGACCTTACCTATTCAGACCTTACGATGGTTCAGGGGCTATTTTGAATTTTCGCCCTCGAAACGCCATTTTTGGAGTAAGTTTAAGGCATATTCGGCTCTAACTCCCACCCTACGGGTCCTAATTACATTCTGTCAGTTGTCACAGGTCGTAATTGTCATAGGGAAGTAGTCTGTGAGAGCCACACAATGGTTTGGGGGCTGTTTTGAATTTTCACCCCCGAAACTCCCTTTTTTGAGTAAGTTTAAGGCGTATTCGGCTCTAACTCACAAGTCCTATTTGTCATGGAAAAATTGTCCGTGTAAGCCATACAGTGGTTCGGGGGCTGTTTTGAATTTTTGCCCCTGAAACGCCCTTTTCTGACTAAGTTTAGGGCGTATTCAGCTCTAACTCCCTGCCTACAAGTCCGGATTACATTCCATTAGTTGTCACAAGTCCTATTTGTCATAGGGAAGCTATCCGTGAGAATCACACGGTGGTTCGGGGGCTGTTTTGAGTTTTTGCCCCAGAAAGGCCCTTTTTTGAGTAAATTTAAGGTGTATTCGGCTCTAACTCCCAACCTACGAGTCCAGATTACATTCTGTTAGTTGTCACAAGTCCTATTTGTCATGGGAAAACTGTCTGTGAGAGCCATACGGTGGTTCGGGGGGTGTTATGGATTTTCGCACCCGGAATGCCCTTTTTCGAGTAAGTTTAGGGCGTATTCAGCTCTAACTCCCAACCTACGGGTCTGAATTACATTTCGTTAGTTGTCACAAGTCCTATTTGCCATGAGGAAGCTGCTTGTGAGATCCACTAGGTGGTTCGGAGGCTGTTTTGAATTTTCATACCCGAAAAACCTTTTTTCGAATAAGTTTAGGGTGTATGCGGCTCTAACTCCCAACCTACCGGACCAAATTACATTCCATCAGTTGTCACAAGGAAGCTGCCCATGAGAGCCACATGGTGGTTTGGAGACTGTTTTGAATTTTAGACCCCCAAACACCCTATTCGACTAATTTTAAGGCGTATTCGGTTCTAACTCCCAACCTACGGGACCGGATTACATTCTGTCAATTGTCACAAGTCCTACTTTTCATGGGGAAACTGTCTATGTGAGCCACACAGTGGTTCGGGAGCTATTTTGAATTTTTGTCTCCAAAACGCCCTTTTTCGACTAAGTTAAGGGCGTATTCGGCTCTAACTCCCTACCTACGGGTCCGAATTACATTCCGTCAGTTGTCACAAGTCCTATTTGTCATGGGGAAACTATCCGTGAGAGCCACACAGTGGTTCGGGGGCTGTTATGAATTTTTTCCCCTGGAAAGCTCTTTTTCGAGTAAGTTTAAGGCGTATTCGGCTCTAACTGTCTACCTATGGGTCTGAATTACATTTCGTCAATTGTCACAAGGCCTATTTGTCATGGAGAAGCTGTCCGTGAGAGTCACGTGGTGATTAGGGGGCTGGTTTGAATTTTCACCCTCGAAGCGCCTTTTTTCGAGTAAGTTTGTGGCATATTTGGCTCTAACTCCCAACCTACGGGTCCGGATTACATTCTGTCAGTTGTCACAAGTCCTATTTTTCATGGGGAAACTATCCGTGAGAGGCACACGATGGTTTGGGGGATATTATGAATTTTTGCCCCTGGAACGTCAATTGTCACAAGTCCTATTTGTCAAAGGGAAACTGTCTGAGAGAGCCACACGGTGGTTCAGGGGTTGTTATGGATTTCGCCCCCGGAAAGCCCTTTTTCGAGTAAGTTTAGGGTGTATTCGGCTCTAACTCCCAACCTACGGATCTGAATTACATTCCGTCAGTTGTCACAAGTCTTATTTGTCATGGAAAAGCTGTCTGTGAGAGCCACACGGTGGTTTGAAGGCTGTTTTGAATTTTTCCTTTTTAGAGTAAGTTTAGGGCGTGTTCGGCTCTAACTCCCAACCTACAGGACCGAATTATATTCCGTCAGTTGTCACAAGTCCTATTTGTCATGGGGAAGCTGGTCATGAGAGCCATACAGTGGTTCGGGGGCTGTTTTGAATTTTCAACCTCGAAACGCCCTTTTCGACTAAGTTTTAGGCGTAGTCGGCTCTAACTCCCAACCTACGTATGGATTACATTCCGTCAGTTGTCACAAGTCCTATTTGTCATGGGGAAACTGTCCAGGTGAGCCACAAGGTGGTTCAGGGTTTGTTTTGAACTTTTATCCCTGAAACGCCCCTTTTCAACTAAGTTTAGGACGCATTCGGCTTTAACTCCCTACCTACGGGTCTTAATTATATTCTTTCAGTTATCACAAGTCCTATTTGTCATGGAAAAACTGTCTGTGAGAGGCACATGGTGGTTCAGGGGCTATTATGAATTTTCGCCCCCGGAAAGCTCTTTTTCGAGTAAGTTTAAGGCATATTCGGCTCTAACTCTTTACCTATGGGTCTGAATTATATTCCGTCAGTTGTCACAAGTCCTATTTGTCATGGGAAAGCTGTCCGTGAGAGTCACACAGTTGTTCGGGGGCTGGTTTGAATTTTTGCCCCCAAAACACCCTTTTTCGAGTAAGTTTATGGCATATTCAACTCTAACTCCCAACCTACGGGTTTAGATTACATTACGTCCATTGTCACAAGTCCTATTTGTCATGGAAAAACTGTCCGTGAGAGGCACACGCTGGTTCGGGGACTGTTATTAATTTTCACCTCTCAAAAGCTATTTTTCAACTAAGTTTAGGGCGTATTCGGCTCTAACTCCCAACCTACGTGACCAAATTACATTTCGTCAGTTGTCACAGGTCCTATTTGTCATGTGGAAGTTGTCCGTGAGGGCCACATGGTGGTTTGGGGGTTGTTTTGAATTTTTGACCCCCAAATGTCCTTTTCGACTAAATGTAAGGCGTATTCAGCTCTAACTCCTAACCTACGGGTCCGAATTACATTCCGTCAGTTGTCACAAGTCCTATTTGTCATGGGGAAACTGTCTGTGTGAGCCACGCGGTGGTTCAGGAGCTGTTTTGAATTTTCATCCTCGAAACGCCCTTTTTTGAGTAAGTTTATGGCGTATTCGGCTCTAACTCCCTACCTACGAGTCCGGATTACATTATGTTAGTTGTTAAAAGTCCTATTTGTCATGGAGAGATTGTCTATGAGAGCCACATGGTGGTTCGGAGGCTGTTTTGAATTTTTGTCCCCGAAACGCCCTTTTTCGAGTAAGTTTATGGCGTATTCGGCTCTAACGCCCAATCTATAGGTCCGGATTACATTCCGTCAGTTGTCACAAGTCCTATTTTTCATGAGAAAATTGTCTGTGAGAGCCACACGGTGGTTCGGGGGCTATTATGGATTTTCGCCCCTGGAAAGCCTTTTTTCGAGTAAGTTTAGGGTCTTTTTGGCTCTAACTCCCAACTTACGAGTCCGAATTACATTCCGTCAATTGTCAAAAGTCTTATTTGTCATGGGAAACTATCCGTGAGAGGCACACGGTGGTTCGGGGGCTGTTATGAATTTTTGCCCTCGGAAAGCTCTTTTTCGACTAAGTTAAGGGCGTATTCGGCTCTAACTCTCTACCTACAAGTCCGAATTACATTCCATCAGTTGTCACAAGTCCTATTTGTCATGGAGAAGCTATCTGTGAGAGTCACACGGTGATTCGGGGGCTGTTTTGAATTTTCGCCCCCAAAACGCCCTTTTTCGACTAAGTTTAAGGTGTATTTGGCTCTAACTCCCAACCTACGGGTCCAGATTACATTCCGTCAATTGTCATGAGTCCTATTTGTCATGGGGAAACTATCCATCTGAGCCACACGGTGATTTAGGGGCTGTTTTAAATTTTCAACCCCGAAACGCCCTTTTTCGAGTAAGTTTAGGGCATATTCGGCTCTAACTCCCAACCTACGGGTCCGAATTATATTACGCCTGTTATCACAGGTCCTAATTATCATGGGGAAGCTGTCCATGATAGCCACATGGTGGTTCAGGGGCTGTTTTAAATTTTTGCCCCTGGAACGCCCTTTTTTAACTAAGTTTAAAGCGTATTCGGTTCTAACTCCCAATGTAGCAGTCCGACTTACTAGCATAACTTGTACAACAACTTGTGAAGATTTATGTTAAACCATATATAGTTGAGTTTTGAAAAAGATTAAAAAGGAATCCAATGACACAAAAATGAACATAAACTTCGAATAAAAAACGTGAACCACCACCTAGAGTAACAAATGAACAGCAAGATGAGCAAAAGAATGCTTATTAATTGAGTTCTAAAAAATTGGAAAGAAGATGCTTAAATAGTTACTACAAATGAAAAAAGCTAAGCAGCACAAATGCAATGGTTTAGGAATTTAGGATTGATTTTTCTATAAAAACCAAGTACTCCAATGGTTTAACATAAGGGAGCTTGTTGATTATTAAAATTTAGAATTATTTTAAACTATATTTTTTTTTTTTTTTTGGGTGAGTAAGTCATAAATTAAAGACAATGAAATTTACAAGTTTACAAGAGGTATACCCCAGGCACGCCCAACAACAAGTAAATAAACGATTACAAAACCAACATAAAACTACAACTACATCCCCCAAAGAGGGGGAGAAAAGTAACCCAATCCCGCAGAAGCGGAGAACAAAAAAAAAAAACAAAACAAAACAAAAAACAAAAAAACCTAAATTTGCCCATATATCCTTTTTGTCCCCAAGTAACCCCTACCATCAGAAATAATAGATGGAAACTTGGGGTGGATATATGGGCAAAGATACAAACAGACACCACAAAGCTTATAAACACAACAAACATACTCACAAAGCAACAACCCACAAGCCCAATAAAAAGATAACCTCTCCCACATGCCCCCAGTCTCTACCATAGATAAAACACAAGGAATCAAATAAGCATCCCACTCCTCACTACCGTGACATCCTAGCCACTAACCAAAGCCGTGATGGAGGAAAAAAAATCTATTCCACGAGAGATCAGGACAGAGTCACATGAAGCAAGCAAGATTGGTCACCATAATCAACGGTCTTGGAAGTAGTATCGTAAAACGATAGCCCCCACAGCAACAAACCAATACATAGCCAAAATAGCATGAGAGTAATCATCACATCCCCTAGTCCCTTCCTTGGTAGATCACAAGCCTCAATCCCCACGGTAGTGTACCCTTCACTCCATGGCAGGCGTAGCAAACGATCAATTAGGGTGGGTCACATGAAGACAAGAAACCACCAAAAAATCAGTAGCTGACCTCCCGCTCATCTCCCAGTCTCTAACTCAGCTAGTCATCGAACCACTATTTCCCATAGCAGTGACTCCCCAATCACTCTTGGCGGAGATGGCTCAACACCAACCTCATATCGAGTCACATGAGGATCACACAATCAATCAACATGAGAAAATCAACTAAAAATGATTGCTGCATTGTGGCTAAACAAAAATATATGGGCCCAGCAATCAAAAATATCAATGAACCCAAATAATCCAAAATGAGCCCAGCAGCTAGCCAACTTAACCAACCCAAACTCACAGCCCAAAAAAAATTAAACTCCAGCAAAAGTAAATGGGCTCCACAAAAACAACCCACTATTTTAAAGAGAAATAATCCCAAAACATTGTGGCCCAGTAAAATCGTGGCCCAACACCAATGTAGACACATAGCCACAATGCTAGAAATACCCGAAATGATACAACAAATATCCACATTTTAAATTCCCTCCAAAACACTCCAACGTGCTTGACACGTGAACCACTTCCCATCTTTTTTTTTTTTTTTGTTACAGGAAAATCCTCCCACTTTCCCGGCAGCGCCCCATGAGGAGATCACTAGGGTGTCCTGTTGTCCGTTCTGAGTAAGAGACTATAACCTGGAAGGTTATCCTGACCTCCCAAAGCAAACTCCGCTTAAGTCAGGACTCGCACAGCGGGGAGAGAATTAAACCCACACCAAATAGCTAATAAGGCATCCTTGAGGTCAACCTCCTAACCAACTGTACTACGCCCAAGAAATTGACCCAGAAGGGAGTTGAACCCAGGACCTAGGGGCTTAAACCCTAGGCCCTTACCAGGTTGCCACTCACCCCTGGGTTACCACTTCCCATCTTATGACAGCTAGCTTTAGTTTGGACATACACCAAAACAGCAGATAAGATACTTACCAAGCACTACAATCACGTGCTACTAGCATAGACAGAGATAGAGAAACATCATCACGCATAGCAACAGTAGTCGTCAGAAGCTTTTGGCACGCAACAACATCCAATACACTCGCCAAGTTGAACGCGTGACATGCACACTATCATCCACGATCCGTCTCGCAATCCATTAGCTCATGACCTCTATGGAAACCGGTCATCAACCCCGGCAAGCAGCCCACAACAGAGGAGGACCAACTCAGCAATCCTTACTGGAGCAAAAATGACGGACTCACCGGAGAAGGAATAGTACCGAAAACTCCTACCAAAACACATCACCGGTGCTGTACAAAAATACGACGCTGGTAGAAACCCAGCAAGGCACCCAAAAAAAATGCACATTGGAGACGAATGATGTATACCGAGATCAAACCCAGAACATCACAAGTTGACTGGTAACGGCAAAATCGACCACCCATTTGGCAAACGAGACCATCCATACTGATCACGGCGAGCCACTGCAACAGAAACCACAAAGGTGATACCGGAAACAGTCCTAGAATAGGAACATAACTCCTGCGCAGCACCCGATCAACCGTCATCACATAGACCAGACCCCTAGAACAGCACCAGAAATAGAGCACACCATGAAGTGCTCACACAAGACCAAACCGAAATAGAGCAAACTAGCAAACATGCCGGAAATGTGTTTGCACCAGAAATCTCCGGCGACCCAACCACCGCATCGGCACCTGAAAACCAGCCCAGTTCCTAAAAGGAGCTGGACCACCTTTATCAATTTCCCAAGATCGAGGACTGTAACTCGCAATGGACTCCAAGTAAACAGAACAACGATGAACACCTTGAACACCTATAAGCCCATCTCACGCCGAGACCAAAACAACGGCCGGCGAGAACAATCATTTTCAACAGAACCTGGAATCCATGCTCACTAACACTCAGATTATAGAGTATAGGAGCTAAAACAACTGGCTAGAAATCACCAGAACAGAACCACCACTGGGGGGAGCTGGCTCTACTTTCTTCCCCATTTGAATTATTTTAAACTTTCTCCAACTCTTCAAGTATTATTATGTGTAAATCAACTATATATGGTAACTTTAATCATGCTATTTGTATTGAATCAATAGTTTCAAGAGCAACTATATGTGGAAATTGCATATATAAATCTAGAAATTCTGCTATGAAATTTTCCAACACTTGCTATGAAATATGAAAATGCTCTCCACAAGGAAGAAATTTTGCACCTTCGTGATAAAGTGCGCAAAGAGCTGGTGAGACAGAAACAAATATATCCACTGTCCATGTCAAACTAATTTTATTATTCATGAGGCACTGAGGAACACTTTAATCATGACATAATAATTAAGCACTCAAGTAATCTTCTCCAAGTAGTTGGGATTTCTGCTTGTGTCTATTTATGAGAATAAAAATGAATTTTAATAAACAAAATTAGACCAATGTTATTGCACATCAAAATTAGAAGCAGAGTACACTCATTAGAAGCATACCTCATATCCTATCCAAGCAACTGAAGCAATCACTATTCCTGCTAATGCATTTGAGAACTTTCTATAAATATCCAACTTAACACAACTCCTCTTTGCCTGGATAGAGAGAAAAACATCATTATATAAACTCTATGAGAATGAAAATAGTAAAGTTGCTCTAATGGAAAAATAATTTAATGTTGCAACTAATCACTTTCCCAAATTCTACCCATCCCCATGAAAATGGTACTAAAGAAGCCCTCTTGATGATGTTAACAAAGCTTTATTTTGTCTCGTGATTCCTTTTGCAAATATAGTGTGATGGTTAACATCTATATTTAGAAGGCCACTGTTTTAATTAGAAAAGTTTAAAATTTTACACTTAATAATGGGGAACTTGAAGGCATTGGATGAAGACATATTTGTAAGATCCTGAAAACGAACAAGGGAAAGTACCAAAGCAGCGCATGTAAATGCTAGTCATATCCATTAATCAATGGGAGCCAAATCAAATGATAGAGAAAATATATAGATGTCAATACAACTTTTTAAAGAAAAAAAGTAGTCTCAAAACTTGATATAGTGTTTTTATATGTTATAGTTGAGTCAAATAAAAGAACAATAAAAAACAATAGAAAGTATAATGGTGAGATCAAAAAAAAAAAAAAAAACAACAACAACAACAACAATAACAAAACTCTAGTTCCTTACTTAAGGATGATTGAGTCCTTGACACCCAAACCCAATAAGGTTCCCACTCACTGGAATTTTTACATCTCACTTCCCTACACCCTCCTAGAAGCTCTCTCCACTCCTTAAGGAAACACACCTCTCCTAAATATATTTTTTCTACACCCATAGTTGTTGCTGCCTTAGCTTCCCATTTCACGGAGCTGTTTGTCACTCATTAAATGCACGTAATGCTCACTTTTTCAACTTGTTCAAGTGCTGCTACCTAGAAAAGACAAGAGCAAGACCTTTAAGAACAAGTGAGACAAACTCCCAAAACTAGATTGGCTCCATATTAGTTACAAAATATGCTTACAAAACCAATATGATATTGTAAATTTGTCAATTAAAGCCCTTCAAATTCAAAAAATGTCATTGCCCAACTTATGGGCAAATTACATAACAAAGCTTGACTATGCTATGTTCTTTTTTATTATTAATAAATTACTCTACTTAACTATTATCTACCTGTCACTAATTTATGAGTTTCTTGGGTTCTTAATCCATAATTTCAGCATTAAGTGACATAGATCCCTTTAGGTATCAATTCCAATAATAAGACACATTGCCTCTACACCATTTCAGCACTTAAAAAAACAATAACAAGTCATATGATGGTTCCAGCAACTAAGTTTTCCAAAACAATACTATGTTTTCCAAAAGCTATCAAACATCACGCATTTATAACAAGCGCAATATCAAGTTCTCACTTTTGTTTCACATTACCATAATAATCCATATTCCAAGTACCATTATGCCAAAAAGAGGAAGAAAATTTACCTTAGGTCCCTTCACAATTAGGTAATCACCTTCACGCATCTCTCGAAAATGGTAGGACATCCTTCCTTGTGGATACATCTAATTAATATCAAGATTCAAAGACACAAAAGCAATCTAAAAGGAATGAGAACTAGATAAAACTAAATCAGAAGTAGTAAATAAACTAGTTGAACATTTTAGAGCTCGTATACCTTTATGACAAGTTCAAAGTAACCAACAAGTTCACCTTGACTATCCTTTCCTCTGTTTGAGAAAACAATGAAGTTAAGAATAATAAACTCATATATTTGGGCAAAAGTGTTTATATATATATATATAATTCAACATTAAATCCGTTTATTTGAAATCCTTCAATCTAAAGAGAACCTGAATTTATTTGGACAAGAGTGTTTTTTATTATTATTATTATTTTTTTTATGCATATGCACCAAGCATTCCACAATGCTTACCAATTCAATAGCAGAGATGAACTGACTCAGTTTGACTCAAATCACCACTTTATTGAGTTTTGAACATTTGATAAAACTAAAAGGCATGAGATTTTACATGAACATTTGACAAACAGGAAAAACAAAACAATTTTTAAAGTGGGATGCAGAATCACATATAACATGTTTCTTACAAAAACCTCTGAGATAATGGGAAGATTTATAATGTCGTTGAAGCTTGAACATCTTTACTACAGATGGAAATGACACGATGGTTATTATAGACCGCCCGAACTTCGCTCCGCGCGCGAGGGCACGAATTGGGTTCTAGCTACTACAGTTCGGACTGTTGTCATGGTTCTAAATCTAATCTCACAAAGTGCAATGTAAGACTGATAAATCACCAAAGAGTCCAAATCTGGCAAATCATTTTGAAAATCGATTTTAATCAAAAAATGCCAAACATGGACTGCTTTGCCAGATTTCAGAGTCGCCACCTAAATATTTTGTGTTGGGAAATTTAGGAAACCCTGACTCGTGCCAAAGGCCATGTGTCCGTTATCACCAAAGTTGCATCGGCTCGGGAACTTGGGTACGAGGGGGGAAGGTCATGAAATGAGCACCCCCCGCTCGCCCGATCAAAGGATCGGCCTCTGCTAACATGATATGTTGTTTTTGAAAACACATGTGTTCTTATTCCGATTATTAATCTAACTTACTATGTAATGCGCACAACATACAAGTATAGACTAAATCACTCAATTTGGAACAAAACATCTCGATGTTTGTTTTTGAAAATGGTTTGAAGTGCTACTCGCAAGTAGGCTAAAGCGCAAATTTGCCACCCTCAAGTGGCCTTAAAACATACATTTGATGAATTGTTCCAATTCAGGCAATCAAGCCTCCACCCACAGGCATTCAAGCAGTTAATCATTTAAGTAAATAGCCTCATGACAAGTATGCTAACATGGCAACACTCATACTCATGCGAGAATGCTAAAGCGTAAATACTTACAATGTACTCCGAGCCAAAACAGGAAACTAGTTAGAAAACATGCATGATCCTAGCTATGTTATCAATGCCTAATGCAACACATGCAAAGATGCAACTAAATAGGCTCGGCTATTCTAAGATGGCATATGAGTGCAACACTAGATAACATGCTTTGAAACACGTATTCATGAAAATGTTTTGAAATACAATGTAGTTTGAATGATGCGTGAGCCCGGTGCATGCAAGACGAATTAATGATGCACACATGCAAGCATAAGGTATGCTAATTGAAATATGCTCTAATCTAAACACTGAAAGCGGGTAAATGAAAGGAAGAAAGACGTGGGGTTGGAAGACATTTACACATGCACGCACACTTATTACAACATTTGCCCTCTAGATGGAGGGTCCGAATGAAATGAAAGCTAACTAGCTACACTAATTAAGCTAACTATTACAAATCACAACTAATTAACTAACTAGTTAACTAATTACAAACACAAATGAATAGCTAAGCGCATTAACTATCTAAGTATAGAATCGACGAGTTAACCATCTAAGCAAAGCAGTTAAAAGGAGCCTCGGAGCGAGGAATGCATGCATGCTCGGTTGCTTCTTCCCGAAATCCCGCCACCTTGCCACCGGTTGCCTCCGTTTGCATTCGCTTCGATTCTAAACACCAAACCAATTCCCAGACTACTTCTGCTCCAGAACCATAATCACTTTGAACCATCTTCAAGTTGGTGGGCTGTTGGCCACCAGAGGAGGCTGTACGCCACTTGTCGGCCACTTAAAGAGGTTGTAGGCCACTTAAAGTGGCTTGTCAGCCACTTCCTCTGGCCGGTCGGCCAGTTGCTTCTGCACACTTCCATTTTGCTGCAAACAGAGTTCAACAAGGGCAAAACAAGGCATTTGTAGGGTATGTGTGTACAACCACCCTCCTTATCATTTCTCAAGCTCAAAGGAGTGCGGTACTCGACTCTCGGGCCACCAACCGAGCATCACAATGCAAACTGGCTGAGAAGTCGAGTTTGTACAAGTTAATGAATACACAAGTAACACACAAGACTCAAGAGGCCTCCACCCTATCATGTATAATCAAGGGGGACGATGACCAAGAAATGAGGCACGTTTCATCACTTCAAGTATGAAACGTCCCTCGTTTCTCGTGTTTGGATTAACGTCCGATCCAAACACATGCAATGCATCACACATGCAAACAACATGCTTATCTATCAATGCTAGAGTGGCATGCACGAGGCTCTATCATGTAAGCAATGCGTGTAAAACATGTTAAGAGACTAAGAGCTCTAAATCAAGTGAAGAACATTACACATGAGGCATGCACTATCAATCCCACATAGTCAAACCACATATGGGCAGACCTATATCATGCCAAAACAGTGGCAAAGTTATGCTGGAAATGAAGCACCAAAAGCTATAACAACATACTCATGCATTGGCTCGCAAGCTAGGTATTAAACACAACTCTCAAACACAATGAAAGGGTGATGAATAAGAAAGTATGGCAAGGCTATATGCTCTAAAATAACATGTTAAGTGATGCCATATCACATGAACATCGCAAATAAGGCATGCTAGAAGGCCTAAAGCATAAGGCTAGTAAAGAGCACTACTCGAGAGGCATGCAATATATAGCACAAATGTCCAAACCAAACCTGGACAGAGCTCAGTTAGGCCAAAACAAAGACCCAAAATGTGTTGAAATGATAGCCTAAAAGCTTAGACAAACATGCATGCAAGTTGGCTTACAAGTGAAGCATAAGGCTCAACCCTCAAACACAATGAAAAGGCGATGAATGCAAGAATATGGCCGAGGCATATGGTCTGAAATAACTAGCCAAATGATGCCATGCCATGCAAAAGGCTCAAATATGACATGCTAGAGGTCTCAAAGTGCAAGGCTAGCAAAGCCAATTGCATTATAACTATGCGAAGCCAAGAATGCATGACCAAAAACACTCAAATTAGACCTAAAGCATGCTAAAACATAGCCAAAAATGTGCTGGAGTAGAGCATACACATGCTAGATCAATAGGCTAAAACACCAAATACACTAGGCTAGTGAATAGAATTGCACTACAACTGCAAGAAGCATGCAAAAGGCAACCAAACCAATCAAAAATAAAGCTATGGCATGGAAAATCAATGGCAAAAACATGTTAAGATAGAGCTAAAACAAGCTAGAATTAGAGGCACAAAGCATGATGCACGTAAAGGCTATAAGGAGGATTGCACTACAAGTGTGTGAAACATGCAAGAGGCAATCAAACCAACCCAAAACAGAGTTATATCATGTTAAAATAAGGCCTAAAACACGCTAAGATAGAGCCTCAAGAAGGTAGAAAAACATGCCAAAGTGTTAAGCCAACAACACATGCAAACAAAGCATCAAAGAGGGGAACCACCCCCATCCATTTTGGGTCTCAAAATACACTTTCCACCATTGAAATTCCTCTGGAATTCAGTGGTGGAAAGGCCAAATAAAGATGATCTCAAATGCCTTAAAGGATAGCTCAAAACAAAACAAAATAAGGCACAAAAGGGGGTAGACAACCCCTAACTCAAACAAGGCCTCAAACAAACATCTTAAACACTTAGAAACAAGAGTTTTTGCAGTTAAGAGTAAGGCCTAAAAGAGCATGCAAGGATGGCCAAATACTTAAGCAAAACAAAGCTTAAAGAGAGTAACTACTCACCCTTGAAGAACCATTGCAAAATAGCAAACTTTAAGGCAAAAACTAGCTTAAAACCACTCAAATAAAGCTTCCAAGTACCTCAGCAACAAGAGGAAGGCGTTTGAGTAGGTGTTTGTGTGCAAAAGTATGAAGAAACAACACCTTAAGGCACAAATATATAGGGAGAGAGAGAGAGAGAGATAGAGAGAGAGAGTAAAATTTTTGCTCTTCAAAATTTTCTGAACCCCGGAAAGGAAGAGAGAGCTTCCCTCTTATAGAATTCCAAGCTTCAAGCTTCTTGGACAAGCTAGAAGCTTGGTGCAATCCCTCCATACACGTGTATGGAGGATGCCTTCTGTGTCCAACAGCTGGTACAGCTGGCAATAAAAATATCTACAAAAGCATAAAAATGGCCGTAGGCCACTTCAAGTAGCCTATCGGCCACTTAAAGTGGCCTACAGGAGGAAAAAGTGGCCTACAACCACCAAAAGTGGCCGACAGGCCCTCCCCTCCCTCTAGGCAAGGGATAACAAGGTATGGTCCAAAAACAAACCAAAAGGAAGGGAGCTAAGAGACCACAAGACAAGGCACTCAGCCGGAAGCCCCGAAAACTAGCCTACGGTCCACTACAAGTGGCCTACAAGAGGAAAAAGTAGCTTATAGCTACAAAAAGTGGCCTATAGGCCTCTCCCTCCCTCCAGGCAAAGGTACCAAGGCATGGCCCCAAAAACAAACCAAGAAGAAGAGAGTTAAGAGGCCCCAAGACAAGGCGCTCAGCCGAAACCCCGGAAACCCAAAACGAGCACAAACATGCGCAATCACCGAGTGCACAGACGATAACGTCTGAGTCTTAAGGTTGGTCAAAAGTGGGGTGTCTACAGCTATTCTTCACATTCATCTCACTTGCCACCATTTTCATCTGAGACTCCAGTTACAGCTTGTTGCAATTTTTAGACAACATGAATGCCAATGCCAGTTTTAAGGAGTAACATGAACCCTCCATTTGTTTTAACAACATTAGTGGTGGTGGTGGTGGAGTGTTGGAGGTAGTGGTGGTGGGGTGTTGGAGGTAGCGGTGATGGTGATGGTGATGGTGATGGTGGTGGTGAGACATAGTCCAGAAAGGTTTTCCACTTTTCAAAAGTGAAAATGTTTTCCCACTCAAATAAACTTGTTTTCCTCTAATCATGAAATTGTTTTCTGTTGACTTTTGTTTTTCATCATACTAAATTCTAGAAAATGCAAAAAATATTTTTCAGAAAATATTTTCTGCCAAAACAAGCTAAGCATAAGATGAAAACCAGCTTGATAATTCATTACTTGAATGCATGACAAGGTGTATTGCACATCACTTTTTGAAATTTGGTAGTGAAGGACAAGTCTAATTCTGCAACCATATAATACTTGCATTAAAGAAAAATTTGTCAAAAAAAAAAATATAAATAAATAAATAAATACTAACACCAACTTTTTGTATTTATACAATGTTCATGTAAATTTAGGGGGGGGAGGGAATCCAAAAAACTACTATCTAGTATCCCATGTTTTTTTTAAGAAAAAAGAATAAGAAGCTAATGGATTTTAAACAATGTTTTTGGCATAAAACACACCTGGATAAGCTCTCTAGTATCACATGTATGCCACGTTCTTCCAAATTCTTGCAGAGTTTTAGGGCAGTAGTATTTGCACCCTTTAAAATATCAAAACATAACTGGTCATAAGAAAAGGAAAGTGAATTTAGAATTTGTTTATATTCTAAGAACGGAGAGTTAAGATTCACACTTGAATAGGAAAAGAACAAACAACTAAGTATATATAGTAAACAGACTACGTGAGAATACAAATTCAATTGAAATGATCCAAAGTCAATCATTCAACTAGCTAAGAAACAAAACTAACACATGCCATTGGAGATTTTTATTATTCTCTTATTGTTTGAGGGAATTTGGATTCTCATCCATTTGCTAATAATTGAGCCAACCATGTTGCAACAACCTATAACCCAGAAGCTGAATGGAATTGGGAAGGTCTCAAATAGGATTTGATCCCTAAAACTCAAGCATTTTGTGCAGCTCAAGTATGAAAATTTCTACTGCCACACTGTTGGTCTTTATAACTTAGATTAAACTAGAAAATATGAATTGAATTCTAATCTTGGTCCCAGAGAGATTAAATAGAGGGGGAAAACATATATTAACCAAACGAACAACCACTACAAGAATTTACACTTTTGTCACTAATTAAATGCACGAAAAGCTCACTTTTTCAACTTGTTCAAGTGCTGCTAACACAAGCCATCTAATGTTACATTTAATAATTGTTAAATGATTCATCAAATTGCCCAAAATTGCTAATCAATTTTCCTCAATCGTCAAACTACCCAAAAACACCCAATTATGAATGCAAAGCCACAGAAACCATATAATACTTACAGACGTCTTAGGTGACAAAGCTTCTAAAGGTCTGGGGCAAGTTCTCCTGCCTAGGAAAGTCCATTGAGATCCCTACACATAAAATTAAATAGCAATATGTCATAAGATATAGTGATTCAAATTGCACAATTCTAGACCCTCGTCATAAGAATTAATTTATGTATACAAATTTACTAACACACACTAATACATAGAAGATAAAATTCAGTGGCCTCTCGAAACGAATGACCAATTAGGGTCCCTCATTTTCTTGGGGTTTTTTGTTTTTTTTTTAAATATTTAAATTGTAGGGTACAACAACTTTGTTTTCCCCAACAATCGCATAACCGAGATCAAGAAATTATCTCTGAGGCTCAACCCAAGCTGAAATTCAACAAAAGAAATGATTAACAATCTAAAAGGGGTTCCAAAAAAAGAGTATTTCACAAGTAAAAATACAAAAGAATCAAACAAAAAAGTGAATCAAACAATACACTCATGAGCAAGCAATCTATGAAATAAATTGTTTGTGAAAACATTGTTTGTGATGCAGCTGCACTGTTGTATAATGACTACCATGCTCTATTTTGTATATCAATCAGCACAAGTATTGCTAACAGTGTAGTCATCCAGGAAACGAGTATTTCTGCAATTTTTTTTTCTTCTTTCAACATGCAAGCTTATGAGGAATCCATAAAATGTGCAACCAATTAACTGCCAAAGTTAGACATTTGCCTAAGACGTTGAGAGTAAAACCCTAAATCAACATATCTGGGTTTCAGAAAAGGGGGAAACAAAGGAATAGTCTAAATCAACATGAAATTAAACCCTAAATCAACAATCAGAAAAGGGGGAAACAGAGGATGAGAGAGAGAGAGAGAGAGAGATAGACAGAGAGAGACTATGAGCGAGAGAGCTCGAGTGAGAGAGAGAGAGAGACACACACACACACAGATAGAGAGCGAGCTGAAGAGAGTGAGAGAGAGCACCTGCGATCTACATCTGTGGCGGTGGTGATTTTTAGTGGTGGCAGTGGTCGTGCCGACGTCCTCCGTACGATGGGCTACGGTGAAGTGATTTCATATGAGGTTTTGAGGTGAGACAGTCTGGGTGTCACTTGAGATCTTGATAACATTCTGTTTTGCTGCTACAAGTTCTCCTTTTATCTTGACATTCTCACTTTCACATGCTTTGAGCTTGTGAGAGAGTTTGTCCTTGATTTTGGACAAATTCAGAGATTTCTCGTAAAGCTTTTCGTAAGCTTGTTGTAGTTCATCACCATTAATCTCATCATTGTCTTCAGATGTTTCATCATCCTCTTTTTGCTCTTCATTCTCCTTAACCTCATCCAATCTTGCAATTAAGGCAGGAAAGTTGCTGGATGGTGGTGAAGGTGAATCTCCTCTTTCATGGAATCGGCTTAGAATTTCCCATGCATCTTTAGTCTTTGTGCAGTGAGCAACCCGTTGCTGTTCTTCATCAGAAATTGCTCCACGAATAGTAATCAGGGCTCTCTGATTGCTCGAATTGTTAGCACTTTTTGTATCTTCTTCAATGGCTTGCCAACCTTCTGGGTTAAAAGCTCTCAGAAATGCCCTCATTCTGATCTTCCAATACAGGTAGTTACTCCCATCAAAGGTGGGAGCATGATGCAGGTTCTGACCACGAGCTAATTCCGCTGGCTTTGGAAGAAGTTGAGTGAAAGTGGACCAAAATGCCATGAAAGCACTGTCCCCGTCTTCACCGGATTCAGGTTCTTCGTGTTCTTGCTCCGACCCGCTTTCATCATCCCAAGTCACAGTGTAGACTTTCTTTCGATTCTTTTTCGAAGGGCATTCAAGGGCAATATGACCAAACCCTTGACATTCATAGCACTTCACCCCTCGTCCCTTTACAATCTTCTTTTCAGTTTTTGGAGCAAGTTTTGGTGGAAAAGTTTTGGATTTTTCATTACTCTTGTCTTTTGAAGTAGGGTCTCTGAAATTAAGCTTCTTTTTCTTCAAATTTTTTTTAAACTGTTTAGTAAATATAGCCGTCATCGCAGACTCTAAATCAAATTCAGTCTCTGGAGTTTTTGCAGTCTCATGAGCACTAGTGAAAGCTACACTATCTTTTTGTTTTTTCTTTGAAATCTGGTGGGCTTCATAAGTCTGCAAGTTTCCAACCAACTGATCAAGCTTGAGGGTGCCAACATTCTGAGCCTCCTCAATGGCTGTCACTTTTGATTGGAACCTCTTGGGTCAAGACCTCAAAATTTTTCCAACAACTTTAGCTTCAGGGATTTTTTCACCGAGTGTGAAACAGGAATTCACAATATCACTAAGTTTTGCATAGAAATCATCAAACGTCTTATCATCGCACATAAAAAGGGTTTCAAAGGCGGAGGTGAGACGTTGAAGTTTTGACCTTTTGATAGAAGTAGTACCTTTGTGAATCATTTCAAGAATGTCCCAAGCGTCTTTTGCTACCTCACACGTGCAGATACGACGAAACTCTTCAGGTGTGACAGAGCAAAACAGGGAATTGAGAACCTTACTGTTCCAACTCGAGTTTTGGTAATCAATTATGTCCCATTTATCAAAGGGTTTAGGAATATCAACACCATCAATGGTGACAATAGGTTCACTCCACTCATAGATAACGCAGTGCCAAACTTTCTCATCGATGGATTTTAAAAACGCTCTCATACAAGCTTTCCAATAAGAATAGTTTGTACCATCGAGTAAAGGAGGTCTATGAGTCGAGTTACTTTCACGAATAGAATCCATATCACTAGTCACACAAAATAACACTTCTATAGTTTTGATAAAAACAAAGAGTAACCCACTTTGATACCAAATGAAAATCCTAAGTGATTCGTGACTAGATCAAGATTAAAATATTCCAATTCCCAATTATTCAAAACACACAATCTAAATCATCAAGCACTTACGAAAGTGATTTAGATTGTTGTTTTCGAAATAAATAATAAATCGACACAAACGATTTTTACGTGGAAAAACCACAATTGAAGAACCTTCAATTGTAATCAAAAACCACTGGCGAAACGCCACTAATCAATCCACCGCTGAAGAAAGAAAGATTACAAAGATAACACACAAATTACCCAACTCAGTCAATTTGTCTTCAAACCTTCTGTAACTCTTTCACCAAGCCTTCATCTCGGAACTGATTAATCTGAAGTTGAATCCACAACTTCGTTTGTCGAATAAACGATTACGTACAGACACTACAAGAATTTACACAATTGCCGACCACTTTTGCTGACCAAAAAAATTTTGGTCGCCAAAAAATGACATTTGGCGACCAAATATTAATTAGTCGCGAATGATCATTATTTTTAGCGACCAAATATTATTGGTCGCAGAAGGTTATATTTTGGCGACCAAAAATGAGTTGGTTGCAGAAAGTGGTATACTTTTGCTGACCAACTACAAATTTGGTCGCGGAAGGTCACATATTTTTTGGCAACCAAAAATTTGGTTGCCAAAAACTTATTTTCAGCAACCAAAAAAAATTAGTCGCCAAATTTGTATTTTTAGCGACAAATATTTTAGTCGCCGTTGATTGAGATTTGGCGACTAAAAAAATTTGTCGACGAAGGTACTTTTTCTGTGACTAATTTGGTCTTTTGGCCGCCAAAAGTTTGTGGAGGGAAATTTGAAACATAGAGGGGGGAAATAAATTTTTTTGGCGACAAAAAAAATTTGGTCGCCAATCATAAAACGACGTCATTTTGTACCTGGGAAACAAAAAAAAAATTAAAAAAATTTAGAACCAGTGAGTAGCCTTTGTGTATGTGAGGCCGATTTGAACCCTTCTTCCTGTGACGACCCAGAAATTTTTCCCTCCGCTCGAGCGGAGGAGTGGCCGCTCGAGCGGACTTGTGAGGCTCCCAGTATTTTTGCAGGCTGCCGAGATTCTGAGGGTTGTAGATTCCCGCTCGAGCGTAGAAGTGGCCGCTCGAGCGGACGTCTTTGTTTGTCTGAGCGCTCGAGCACAAGGTGGGGCGCTCGAGCGGGTCGCCTAGTTGAGCTTCAATTTTTGAGGCACGTAGGTTCATCTGAGGCATTTTTATTAATGTATTTGGAACTTCCTTATTTTATTTTGGGGTATTGATTGTAGTGGTATATGAGGGTAGAGTGAGATTTGATCACAAACTTTAATTTGGGTAAGTTGTCTACAATCAGCCGTCACCCTTTTGCCCCTTTCTTTGTCTACACTTTGAATTTGGATGTGAGGTTAGAACCATTGGAAAGATTATTTCCGGGGCTTCAATTTGGACACAAGAACGACCTAAAACGGAGTCCGGATGGGAGAGTTACACATGTTCAAAGTTTCGGAATCTGTGCTGGGAACAGGTCCGCTCGAGCGGGAATAGGGACGCTCGAGCGGAAATAGCGGGTTCAGCAGCTTAAAAACGGCATTCTGAGATCATTTCTTATGTTTTCCTTTCCTCTCTTGATCCCTCTTGCCCTAAGTCCGAAAACCCTAGGGTTTTGATCCCCAAATACTTCCATTTCCCTTAGGTTTGAGCAAGACCTTCCACCAAGAAGTGAAGAAGACAAGAAGATGAACAACTTCAACCGATTGGAATTTCGGGATTTGGAGGATTCTTCTCAAAGCTTTGCTCCTTGCTTGATTCTTGAGGTAGGGGTCCTTGTTCTCTTACAATACTTGAATTCATGGATGGATTGTGGTATTTTGAGTATATAAATACAAAATCTATGGTTTTGAGCATTTTGTGTCAAACTTGAGATTTGGGGTTTTATGGTTTGTGATGTTGGGAGTTATATTGATGAGTTTAAATGATGGATTGTGAATCCTAGGTGTAGAATCATTGGGAAAATTGGAATTAAAAGTGATGATTTAAGAAGTTTGAATTTTTGCTAAAAACCCTCATTATTCTTAAAACCCTAGATTAATTGGTGATGATAAATAATGAGTTTGCCCAAATTAAAAATAGAATCATGGAATTGGTGGGTTAAATTATACATGTACAAGATTAATTGGATTTATGAGATGTTTCGAAAAAATGTTAAAAATTCGCGAATGGACCTTGTTATGAGTATTGTGAATTATGGGAAAATGAGAAAGGAAATTAAAGGAAATGATTTAGAGAATTAATATGTGATTTCATATGTGTGTAGGACACGCTTCAGGAGGGATAAATGCTCCACCAACACACGGTGAGTAGTAGTACTGTGGTCATACATTTAATCATTGTTATCGATCTTCATTGTTAATATTTCGTTTCTTACAAGTGATTCTACTAATGTTATGTTGGTTGGAAGAGTTCGTGTATGTTAGTATTCTATATTCCGGTTACAAGTAAGGGTTATCATTAATGTACTAGAATCTGTAAATTATCTCATGGTACTATTAAAGTCGAGTCCATTAGGTAAAAAGCAACCCATGTTATGGAAAAGAAGCTGTGTGTGTTAAGGGAATAATTTTACTGTACGTCCGTAATTGGGAGTTAATACTATAGAATTGGTTAACAAGGAAGAATGGTAAATGTGAACCTCCCTTTTGTGGGAACAAGATGGTTTGGACATTTTATAATGAACCATAAAAATTGGATGTTCAAATAGGACTGTGGATAGCCCTAAACTGGTACGTTTCGTTTACCGTTAATAGGTGTTACTAACGTCTTGTTATTTGGAAGTTCACTTTATTGATTCATGATAAACAAATGGAATAATGTTGCATGTGTTTTCTATCAACAAGTATTACTACTATTCCAATATACGTAAGACGATTATTTTAGCTTGGAATAACCTATGAAGAGATTTGTATACACTATTGGGAGATAGTATTTTTACGAACCTGGGGTTATCCTGTCCTATTTATTCGTTCTGCTTATGATATGATATATAATGATATGATTTCTGGTATGGAACAAAGTGCTACACTTTGGTGGGAGCCACCTCTTGAGTCCATACATATGTGAATTGGGCTTAAAGCCTATGTGAACTTATGGGGCCGAGAGCCACTTTATGAATTTGTGAATTTGTGAACTTATGGGGCCGAGAGCCACTTTATGAATTTGTGAATTTGTGAACTTATGAGGCTGAGAGCCACTTTATGAATTTATGAAATTACGAGGCCGAGGGCCAATTTGTGAAGTATGAAATTGCAACTTGTGAAATATGAAATTACGAGGCCGAGGGCCAACTTGTGAAGTATGAAACTGCAACTTGTGAAACTATGAATCTTAGAGGCCGAGGGCCAACTTGTGAAGTGGTGCATCTAAGTTAAGCCAAAGGCTAATTCGTGTATGTGTGAACCCATCAGGCCAAAGGCCAATCTGTGAAGTTATGAACGGACAAGGTCAGATCAAAAATGTGCATGTAATCGGACTAACCACAGTAATTTTGTATTTACTTTTGTAATTAGATGAATATGTACATTGTAAGTAAGTTAAGTTAATCTTTAAATTGTTTATGTACTACTGTTCACTGAGCTTGACTCACTTGTGTTATGTCTGTTTCTGTAGGCACTCCACCTGGAGGTCAGCTTTAACCCATAGCATCCGTGCCTCTTTTGTCAACCTCAGAGTGTCCAAGCACATTTTGCTAAGCTTTTGATTTTGCACCCTGATTGTCTACTTAAGGTTGATGTATATAATTCCTTTGCCTATCCATGTTGTTTCACGCCCAATTCTAAGGGCTAGGTCTGTATATATATATATATGTACATAGCTAATTCTTTGATGCACGTCAATGTATGATTATTTGCCTTATGCTTTGTCTGTGATCCTGGCATGATAGTGGTCGCTCAATGGATGCGGTTCTTTTTTTTTTGTGGTAATTTATATTGATAAATGCTTCCGTTCAAGCCCCATATATTTTATGTATCAGGTTAACTGTCCGGTTCTGAATAGGTCATGCCCAAACTTTTAGGGATCCGTTTCGGCGAGTTACTCAGTCAAAGCCCTTTAAGGAGTTAAGAGAGGAGCTTAATCGTATGAAGGCTTCCATGTCTGGTGTGGATTGGGAGGATCTGATCCCGTGTGATCTTATCCAAGAGGAAACTTCAACCCTAACAGCTTCTGCCCTAAATCTTCTCCAATCTCGGTGGTCAGACATCGTAGAAATGGAGGGGAGTGAGGAAGCTGTTGTAGATCGCGAATAAGTATATCCCAGACAGCCTCTTTCTTGCTAGGGCGAGAAATCTGGTATCAAAGCTTGATGCCCTTCCAATGGCTAGGAGTGTCCATTCTCATGGAGTTGGTGGTGGTATGGCTGATTCAAAGGTTTACACACCTATTGGAGTTCGATCTGGGTCACGTGGTCGTGGAGGAAAGGGAGGCAGAGCCCAAAATCTTGTGGCCCTGAATCCTAAGTTGAATATGGTTTCAATTTGAGACAATGCACTCGATAAGTCATGGGCTTTATCGATCTCTCTCGCTCTTTTTCTCGGTATGTGTGTTTCGGTATGTGTGTGCGTCTCTCTCTCTCTCTCCATCTATTTCTGATCTCTCTCGCTCTGTCTTTATGTCAATTTTTTTTTGTTCTTTTAGGGCTTAATTGATTGATGTTAATTTTTTTTAATGAGAATTTGATATGCTAAATAAAAGATTTTCATTGATGGGTGGTTCAGGGAAATAGGTTATGTTGAAATTGGGTTATATAGTATATTCACCAAGTGTTTGATAAAATGTCAAAGTGAAAAACCTTCAATTGATTAGTATTACAGTTCATGTGCATGAAGTTGTTGCTAGGGCTCTAAATTTTGTCAAATTTTTAATTGCAAATTAAGTATACTATTTGTTCGGATTGGTTGTTCTACTTTTGGCTCTCCTGGTAATCCTAACTGCCTTTTAACCTTGAATTGATTTAAAAGTTTTAATTTTGTATTATAAATCTAAGAGGACACTGCATTTCCCCAAACTGTTTAGCTGATGATCTCAAGTTTAACTTGTAAATGCTGCTGATTAGAAGTTCAAAATTAAACATTCAATTTTGAACGTCTAAAATACGAAGTTAGAGGTTAGAAGATGCATAAGAAATGGGAGGGGTTTTCAACATAAGGCACAATATGCTGCTGAAGTGACAAGCGATTTCGTTTAGATTTGAGAAGCAATTGTGTTGTATATTGGCTGTATAAGTGTTGCTTCGATAGAATCTTTAAAAAAAAAAAAAAAAAAATTCTAAAAACCAATGTTAGTATTTGAGATTTTTAAGTTGAAAAAGAAAATAAAATGAAAACTTGAAAAGTTTCTACCTTTTGAAGTACAACTACTTAGCATGTGAATTCAAATTTTAATCTAAATAAGGTGCAATTAAGTGGAAACAAATTGGACCTATGTAGTTAAACCCATCTCATGCTATAAAACATGCTTCTTGCTGTTGTTGTGAGGAAAAGGAATAGTGCTAATTATTGGAATTTGGACTAATTTGTTAATGTAACAAAAAAGTAATAATACATGTTTCTTGTGTTGGCCACTTTTATTTTTTGAAAATTGGAAGTTTGTTTAACAATCATATAGGGATGCAGATAATAGTAAATATTTCTATGCCATTTATCACTTGCTTGATATCAGTAATGTTTACTTTCCAATTTCTACACTCTGTAGTTTAGGCCACATTAATATTTTTGTTCCGGCATAAATTGCCATAACAAACTAGAATCTCTGAAATTTTCTCATTGTCCAGTAGAAGTCTATAATGACCAGGCAGGACTGGAGAAGCGATTAGAAGGATTGGTGGATGTGATGGTTGTGAATCCACCTTATGTGCCAACACCTGAAGATGTAGTGGGTCGTGAAGGGATTGCCTCGGCTTGGGCTGGAGGAGAGAATGGTCGGAGTGTTATTAATAAAATATTGCCCATTGCTGACAAACTTTTGTCTGACAGGGGCTGGTTGTATATGGTTACCCTTACAAAGAAACAATCCTCGTAAATATGCCTTCAAATGAGAGAGAAGGGTTATGCATCCAGAATTGTTGTGCAGAGATTAACTGAAGAGGAGAGTCTTCATGTTATTAAGTTTTGGCGAGATTTTGATAGTCAACCAATGGGAAATGAAATGGGGACAGTGAACAAAATAGTTCCTGCAGGGGTCATTGAATCTCTGCTTTCACAAGTTCCTGGATTATCATTCTGGAGATATGGCAACAGTAATAATCGCTGATATACCAAAAGGTAAAGAGGGATTTTGTTCATTCCGGAAATATATCTATGTGCTACCTTTTCAATCTCCATTTCATTTTTCTCCTTTAGGATATGAATTTTAATGAAATGTGATAAATACATACAATTCATATAATGTGTTCTCCTGAGACTCCATGGATGTGCACCTTTTTTCTATGCCTTTTTTAAGCTTTGAGGGATTTAAATTCTGCTTTGTCTCGATGATGCAAGGCAAGACTAGAATAAGCTTTTATAACCTATGTGTCACCACTATATATAGCTTGAACCTTCAAAATGAAAAAATTCTTGAAGTTTTGAGTAAACATGAGAAACTATAATAGTACTAAAGATGTGGGAAAGAAGTTAAAGAAGGTATAATGTAAGAGTTAAGGACTTTACTGTATTTGCAATTCATGTAGGATTCAATATGCTAGGAGTGTATGAAGGGAATGTTTCAGTTTGCTTTATATGTTTTAGTGTCAGTCAGTTTGAGTTTGAGTGGGCTACGGATCGTAATGATGTTCATTTCAATGGTAAAAGGCAGGATCCTATGCAGATAGTTCTGCAGATAAAACTACTATGGGATGGAAGAGACCATTGCTTTTGAATTAGGATACTACTATAGTGGTTTGAATTGTGTTCCCTTTTTCTCCTTTGTTTTATTCCCTTCTTCTTCAGGTTATTTTATGCCACATAGACTATAGTTGCTTTGTATGCTACATGGACTCTTCTAAATTTGTAAAGTACATCTAGCGATACTTAGAAGGCCTTTTTTTTTTTTCCTGCTGCGTTTCTTATATGCTGTAACTGACCTCCCCTGATGCTGTATTCATTCGTCCTTTTTTTTTTGGGTTAAATCTTGAAAATCAGGTTAATCTGTGTGAGCGTGATACTGAAATGCCAAGAAAGCTGATGAACATTGAGAAAACTATTTCAATTGAGGAGGATGGTAAAGTTGACGAACATTGTCAACAAAGCTGATGAACATTGTCAACACCATTGAGAAAACTATTTCACTTGAGGAGGATGGTAAAGTTGTTCTAACTCCTCATAATGGTCAAGAAGCCTCTCCTGAAGTGTTACCTATCAACTTTTCTGGACTGGCAAAGGTATCAACATTTGCCTCTCCCTGTCATTAATGCTAATAAATTTTCTTGCCTAGATTTGGAAGGGTAATAGATTGATGAAATTACATGAATAAATCAAAAAATGCATGTTGTTGGGTTGTCAAAATGTTTGAAAAAGGTTTATTTTGACTTTTTTTTTTTTTTTGGTTTCAACTTCTGGTAGTTATTTTCCACTCAATTATGTCTTACAAAAAAACCCACTAAGAATTAGTATTTCTTGGCTGTTTAACAAATAGTTTCATCTTGTGCATATGCATGTATGTGTTTGAAGTTTGGAATGCATTAGGATGCTTCTTGAAACTTTCTCATTCAAATATAAATATTCTATTGTTGCCTCATATCTGTTGAGATTCTTACACGTGCATTTTGTTGAAGTTTGGGAGTGCAATTTGGGTTTATAATCAATAGCTATTTTTTTTTTAATACTAACATTAATTTTTTTGTCTAGTTATAAAAAAATATGACTTGTAATTAATACTTTCTGTTGAATGGTAGTTACTTCGATTTCAAAAATTGCAAGTATGGCAGTGAACTTTTATTCTTTTCAGAATATTTGATACCATGCATTTAGGTCTCTTTTTAATATTATGTCAACTTCGTTGGAAGCATTCTTGATTACAAGATAATAATGTAGTACATTCTTGTAGAATTCTTATGATCGTCTCAGTTCAATCTCCATGCTAAAATGTTCTGATATGGTGCTAATATAGAAATCTTCTATCTATCTTTCAACAGATTCAGTGGACCAATTCCATCTTCAATGGGTAATCTCTTTAATCTTTATTGGTTTGGATCTGACTGGCAATAACCTTTCTAGAACCATCCCTGTCTCTAATGGGAGCACACCTTAAATTTTAGTTCTTACATTTGATTTTCTATAAGAGACTAGCCTTACTTTCTGTTATAAAATTTTGGCTTGCCGTAGCATGTTTATAAATGGTTTGACTAACCAAACACTAAATCAGATTTGTAATTACCAGATGTGTCATTCCTGTCACATGGTTAGAGCTTTTATGTTCCTTCCAACATTTCTTGCTTCTGTTAAAAGTTACAAAAAATAGAGTATTTCTTTTCTTTTTGGCATGTATTCTACATTGATTTTTGGTTTATGGAAATAGGAGGCCAGGTGAAGTTTACACCAACAATTATCTAATTTTTTTTTTTATTTAACTGCTGCAACACTTCACAATAAATACATTTACCCTGATATTTCATGTCTGCCCTATTTCTATTTGAAATATGTGTTTTTTTCTTCTTCTTCTTTCCCTTTTGTTTTTGTTTTATTTTCTTGGACAGAGAACTCTGTCCTCTTTGAAGTTGCCTAGGGCTGTTGTTGCTAATGGGCTATCCTCATCAGTCTCAGTTGATGAGTGCCCCTCAATTGATAATTCAGAGAGGACTGATGGAGGTGCCTTTGATGGAAGTGCCAGTCATATACAAAACAATGGGAGGCGGAGGCAAAAGGTTCAGGATCCTGCTCGAGATCTTTCAATTCAAGTATTGGAGAAATTCTCTCGTGTGACTAGATTTTTCGGGAAAGTCATAGTGATAGTTTTGGCACTAATGAGAGGAGGACCCATAACCTGACTCCTCACGATCACCCTAGCAACGTGGCATCCAATGATGTAGAAAAGGTTACTGAACAAATTCCTGTAACCAAAGATCCTTTGGAGGTAACCTTTTATTCTCTTGGTTCAATACTCAAATTACATTATTTCAGTTTAAAAAATCTAAATTTCTATTCTAGTATTGTCTGATGCAGACATCTATCCTTGTTAAACAGAAAACACTGTATTGGAAAAAAAATGATGAAGCAGAAGCTGCCACCAATGTGGGAACTTTTGAGCTAATCAATTTTAAGGAGGTACCAAAAGGAGCCTTTAGGTTTTGTTTATCTTTCTGGGCTTGTTCCCATTCAAATTTTTTTACCTTCTTCGAGTATGAGCATAAGGTAACAGTGTCTAGTTAGTTTCCTGCCATTGCTTTTCATAATCCTTCAACAAATATGCACCACCGAATTCGGCCTTTGTTATTTATGCAGGCAAATGATGGCAGTAATTCATTCTTTTCTCTGCTTAGAAGTGATGTGTTACACATGAGAATGTGTCCTATTATCATTCTGATTTCTTCATATATATCAAGTTTGATGAGCAACAAAAGGATTTGGAAAGAGTAGGGATGTCTGTCTGGTTATGAAATGTTTTTGATATACCAGAAAATGCTAATACGTTAGTGATTTATGTTTTGATACACATGAGCTGCCTATACGAAATGGACTCAAGATTATAAAGAATTTCTTGAATCAATTATGACAGGAAATGATAAAATCAAGGACCCATTTATCAAGGTATAACTAAGTTGGATGATACCTCTCTGACAAAAGTTTGCCAGGTCAAGTTGAAAGGCTCTTCTCTACTGACACTTGGTAATTCAGGTAATTCCATTTTGTTTTGTTTTTTGTTTTTTTGCTTTTTCTTAATATATAATTAACAATAAATAAATAGCAATGAGTATGGAATACTATTTTATGGCTTCTTTTATTTAGGCTTACAGAAAGAATTATTTGAAGAATAAATTTTTGTCTGATCTTTGACATTTTCTTATATGTATATGTAATTGGTGTTTTATAAATGATATATTAGCATACTAACAACAAAAAACTGACAAAGCTCAAACTAGTGCCATTGGCTTATCAAAGCCAATCAACATGCTTACACTTCTTGTTATTGTCGGGTACTTGTGTAGGTCAATGCAAGGTATTTTCAACCCTGAAGCTATGGGAAAAATCATCGATGTTGCAACTCTTCTGGGTAGATCTACAGGTTTGTGCACATTTGAGCTGTAATGTTGGTTCTCTTGTTGTGCGTTTGAACATTACCAAACTTTTAGAGATGGTGTTGCATAAGGTGGTGACATAGCAGTTTATCTTCCCAGCATGTGTTCTGTTTACTATCCCATGTGAACTTAAAAAAGAAGTGCCAGCATTCAACTTTGTCTCCATATATCTTGAGCTAGAGTTTGTACATCATAATTTCAGCCTCAGATCAGTCTGGAATGATTGCAAGAAATAATTGTTGCAACAGGTTTGGCATTCATTGATTGCTCTGCCAGTTCTGAGCCTATTGGAGTGCTAAACCGAGTGGTAGATTTGGGTTGTTGTGTTGTGATGGCCAATAAGAAGCCTCGGTTATGTAATGAGCGAGGTAGAAGATGGAAAGCCATTTAGTGCTGATTGAATGTTTGCTCAAGCTGCTCATCTACAACCCAAAGTTTAATCTAAAGCTAAGAACATCAGAATCATTCATGTTTTAATTAATCTGTGGTATTATTCGTTAAAATAAACTTTACCAACTTTATTAAAAAATCATATATAAAAGTGAACTGAATCAATAGAGCTTTGATAGTTAACTATGCCTGTATTTGTTATGGCTGTGAGCTTATTAATCATCGTGTACTGAAATTTGCGTACAAAGCAGTCTGATTTTATTATGCCAGCTAGTTGTCTCAATACGATGTACATGTTTATAGGATTTAATTGATTTTTGCAAAGATACGGGTTTGCAATCTAGTGTTGCTGCCACTATCATGCTTCTCTGATAAATTTTCCAATTCTGTTTCTTTATTAGGTGCCTTACATCACTATTACTTTGATGGATGTGAAGCTTGGCACGGAAGGGCGCAAGGATCTTTTTGATTGGCTATCAAGGCAACTTAGTGGATTAAGCAATTTTCCTGATGCTGTAAATCTGAATTATGTATTGTTTCAATTTGTTATGCTAGATGGGTGTGACTTGTGAATGAAAACTTAGAATAGTTGTATTGTGTCGAATGTTAATGATTCAGTTAATTTGAATGATGCTTTAAAATTATAGGTTTATTATGGATTGAATGAATTATTAGGAATTACAGGTGTATTGTTTTCCTACTTTGGCAACCAATTTATTAGTTGCGACAAATAAATTATTTTTTTTTGCAAAAAATGACAATTGCTGACCAAGAGTTTTGGTCGCAAAAAATACATCTATTGCCGACCAAAACAGCTCTTGGTCGTGGAAACTAACTTTTGCCGACCAAAAGTTTTGGTCGCGAAAAGTAACAAATGGCGACCAAAACCTTTTTTGGTCGTGGAATGTCACAATTGACGACCAAACTTTTTGGTCACGGAATGTCACGATTGGCAACCAAAATTTTTGGTCGCGGAATGTCACAATTAGCGACCAAACTTTTTGGTCGTTGAATGTGATAAATGGCGACCAAACTTTTTGGTCGTGAAAATATCACTTTTCGTGACCAAAGTGTTTTGGTGACAAAATAAATTAGTCGCGGTAATTAAATATTTAGCGACCAAAAATTTAGTCGCAAAATCCAACTTTTGCCGACCAACCGAATTTTTGGTCGCGAATTACTTTTGCCAACCCTCAATTGGCGACCAAAGTAGCGACCAAAAAAATTGGTCGCGAATAACTTTTGCCGACCAAAAATTGACTTTTAGAGACCAATTTTTTTGTTGCCAAAAGTGTTAATTCTTGTAGTGAGAATCAAACTCCTTTGAAACTCCATGTTTGAGTCTTCGGAATCCACCGAAGAAAACTCTTTTGGATATAAAGCAACAAACTCCTTGATGTATGCATCTTAGATCATAAGTTTAGAACTCTCTCAAAACATCAAGGAAAACTCACCAAAAAACTCCAGAAGAAAACCACAAACAAAACCCTAAGATCCTTAAACAAGATCTAGGAGAAATAACCCTAGAATTGAACCAACACGCGAATATATAGTATCTGAGATCGCGTGGTCCGCTCGAGCGTGGGAATGTCCGTTCGAGCGGAGACTTCATATTCCGTGATTCATATAGGGTTCACGCTCGAGTTGAAGTTTCCACGCTCGAGCGTAGAATCTCAACATCCAGTATATGTGCAGGCGTAGCAGAGATGCTGTGAGAGTGCAAACCCCGCTCGAGCGTCACTTTCCCTGCTCGAGCGGGAAGACCAAAACTGAAAAAACTGGAAAATTATAAATTGTTACAACCTTGGTTTTGTTCCAAGGAATTTGACAACAAAGGGTCCTAACATGTGAAAGTGAGAATGTCAAGCTAAAAGGAGAACTTATAGCAGCAAAACAGAATGTCATCAAGATCTCAAGTGACAGGCAAGACTTATGTGGAAAACTTTTATCCTATGAAACTGAAAGGAATGAACTTCTAAAAGTGTATTCCACATATGAAGAGAAGCTTGAAAGCCTTGAGATGTCACAAGCTACATTGGAAGAGATAGTCTGTCAGAAAGATGAAGAACTCCGTATTAATAGAGCCACACTTGCCATGTGGAACAAAGGTTCCAAATCTCTAGAAGACATCATCGGGTCTCAACAAATGGGTTGTGACAAAAGTGGGCTAGGCTATGGTGCGACAGCTCACAAGGGACAAGCCTCTACTTCACATGACCTGAAGACTCAAGCAAAGGGAAAGTTGAAGGTAGACCAGGGTGATCCCTCTCTTCATCTACCTAAAGTTGGTAAGATCAACAAAAGGGAGGTAAAACCTATTTTTATTTGTCATCACTGTGGTAGATATGGCCACATTCATCCTTATTACTTTGAATTGTTTGGTAAGGTGTCTCAAAAGGGTAGAACTTCGAATACTTTTTGGGTTAGGAGACAACCTTACATGTCTAGGCGGAATACCAAGATTCATGAGGGTGTTCACAACGCCAAGACATTTACCGAGACCACTAGACCTGATTTTGTTAAGACCAAAAAGATTTGGGTGAGAAAAGATTATTTGACTTGTTTAGTTGTTCACACTGCTCTCAAAGCACGTGACTCACACATGTGGTATCTTGATAGTGGGTGCTCTCATCACATGTCTGGTAACAAATCCTACTTCACCTCCCTTGAAAAATATGAAGGAGGAATTGTTACCTTTGGAGATAGCGGCACTTCTAGAGTCATTTGTAAGGGCTCTATAAGTGTTGCTGGTCTTCCCAAGCTTGAAAATGCCTTACTTGTTGATGGTCTTAAAGAAAATCTTTTGAACATTAGTCAAATGTGTGATTCCCATCATGAAGTATTGTTTTCAAAAAATAAATGTGAAATTTTGGATAAAAAGGGAAATACTGTCTTGCATGGAGTTCGCACATCTGATAACTGTTATGGGATTGTTACTACCAATGATCTCACTTGTCACTTAGCGATCATAAGTAACATTGATTTGTGGCATCAAGGATTAGGTCACATGAATTTCAAAGACCTAACTAAGATAGCCAACAAAGAACTTGTGAGAGGAGTACCTAAATTGGGTAAGAATCTGAATCATGTGTGTGGACCATGTCAACTTGGGAAACAAACCCGTGCCCCTCATAAAAAAAGTGAACAGTTTTACAACCAAACGTCCTCTTGAATTGGTTCACATGGATTTAATGGGTTCTACACGCACTGAAAGCATTGGAGGTAAAAGATATATTTTTTTAACTATTGATGATTTTACTCGATTTTTGTGGGTAAATTTTTTAAGGGAAAAATCTAATACGTTTAATGCTTTCCAGGCCTTAGTCCTTAAAATCCAAAATGAACAAGGTGTTTCCATTGGGCGTATCATAAGAATCCGAACTGATCATGGTCGTGAATTTGAAAACAGTTCGTTTTTGGATTTTTGTGATATGCATGGAATCAAGCATGAATTTTCTGCACCTATTACACCACAACAAAATGGAGTGGTTGAGAGAAAGAACAGAGTTGTTCAAGAAATGGCTAGGGTCATGCTCCTTAGTAAGAAACTTCCTCCAAAGTTTTGGGCTGAAGCCCTAAATACTGCTGTTTATGTCATAAATCGCGTGTATTTAAGGCCCGGCACTTTACAAACTCCATATGAATTGTGGAAGGGTTTAAAACCTAATGTAAAATACTTCAAAACTTTGGGGAGTAAGTGTTACATCTTTAAAGATAGAGAGCCTTTGGGCAAATTTGACTCCCAAAGTGATGAAGGTATTTTTCTAGGGTATTCAACCACCAGTAGGGCTTTTCGAGTCTATAACCTACGAACCTCTTCTTTAATGGAATCTATCAATGTGGTTATAGACGACACAGGTTCACCTACTCCAGCAACAAATGAGGATGACAATGGTGAGTCTCCAATCCTGGATACTGAACCACATAGTCAAAGAGAACCTGAGGTCCAAGCACAAGAAGTTATGACAGCACCACCCTCATAAGTAAGTTCAAGTCCAAACAGTGCACAAAGAAACATCACTCCTGATGCTTATGTCACCACAAGTCCTGAGTTCAAACCATCAGCAAGGGTGAAACTGAATCATCCAGCTCAACTAGTGATTGGAAGTGTATTGGATCGAATGAAAACCTGAAGACAGATTCGGGATGAGATATCACATATGTGTTATGTTTCATTAATTGAACCTAAGAATTTTAAAGAGGCCTTGCTACATGATAGTTGGATCAATGCTATGCATGAAGAATTAGGTCAATTTGAACGTAATAATGTTTGGACTCTAGTTCCCAGACCTAGAGACATGAATGTGATAGGTACCAAGTGGATCTTTAAAAATAAATCTGATGAGAATGGTACTGTGGTTAAAAATAAAGCCAGGTTGGTGGCTCAAGGCTACACACAAGTAGAGGGAGTTGACTATGATGAGACGTTTGCCCCAGTTGCACGTCTTGAATCTATTCGTATCTTACTTAGTGTTACATGTTTTCTTGGTTTCAAATTGTTTCAAATGGATGTGAAAAGTGCCTTTCTGAATGGGTACTTGAAAGAAAAGGCATATGTTGAGCAACCAAAAGGGTTTGAGGACCCTAAATGTCCAAATCATGTCTACAAGTTAGACAAGGCTTTGTATGGGTTGAAACAAGCTCCTCGGGCTTGGTATGATAGACTTACTACCTTTCTTCTTGATAATGATTTTCAAAGGGGTAGTGTAGATAAGACCTTATTTGTGAAACATACTAAGTCTCATATTCTTGTTGCTCAGATTTATGTTGATGATATTGTGTTTGGATTCACTGCTGAACATCTTGTGAAATATTTTTTGGATTGCATGACACATGAGTTTGAGATGAGCATGATTGGAGAGTTGTCTTATTTTTTGGGTCTTCAAATTAAACAGTCTCCTTCAGGTATGTTTGTCTCTCAGTCTAAATATGCCAAAAGTCTTGTGTCAAAGTTTGGTCTTGAGTCTGCCAAACATGCACGTACTCCCATGAGCACCAGTCATCACCTTTCCAAAGATTCTTCTGGTATTGATGTTAATCCTACCCTTTATAGGAGTATGATAGGGAGTCTTCTTTACCTCACAGCCAGTCATCTTGATATTGCATTCAGTGTAGGTGTCTGTGCCCGTTACCAAGCCAGTCCTAAAGAGTCTCATCTTCTTGCGGTCAAACGCATCATCAAATATGTTAATGGGACATTGGGGAATGGGGTTTGGTTTTCTACTGATACTACAGCTGAAATTACTGGTTTTTCTGATGCCGACTGGGCAGGGTGTGCTGATGATAGGAAAGGTACATCCGGGGGGTGTTTTTACCTTGGGAATAATTTGGTTTCCTGGCATAATAAAAAGCAAAATGCCATCTCCCTT
The DNA here is from genome assembly GCA_025200525.1 of Camellia lanceoleosa. Lineage (NCBI taxonomy): Eukaryota > Viridiplantae > Streptophyta > Magnoliopsida > Ericales > Theaceae > Camellia > Camellia lanceoleosa. Next base: position 119,774,908 of record CM045762.1, on the reverse strand, counting down.
TCAACTGCTGAGGCTGAGTACATTGCTGCAGGGAGTTATTGTGCACAAATGCTGTGGATAAAGCAAATGCTTCATGACTATGGAATAGAACAGAACACTCTCACTCTTTTCTGTGATAACACAAGTGCTATAAACATTTCAAAAAATCCTATCCAACACTCTCGCACCAAACACATTGACATCCGTCATCATTTTATTCGAGAGTTAGTGGAAGAAGGCCTTGTTGTTCTTGAACATGTACCCACTGAGCATCAAAAAGCTGATATTTTTACAAAATCCCTTGATCTTCTTCGATTTGAGTATCTTAGAAAGACCTTGGGTGTAGTGCTCAATAACTAGGCTGTTTCCTATTTTTTAAAGTGAGTGTGAGTGGTTGGCTTATTGTGCTTGGATGTGATAATCTCATTGTCATTGAGTCCTGATATCTTTGCATCAGAAATTTATATGAACACTGCTCATGTTGCTTACAAGATCTCATTCTTCTTTGTTCATAGCTCATTCTGAATGCCCATACTCATTTACTTCATGATCTCATTCTGTACACATCCTTGAGATAAACTATTGCAGGGGTTTCCGCATAAGTGATCAAAGTTCTCTATGGACCACTAACAGTGTTTCTTGTACTTTTTCAGAGGAATTGACCTATACTAGTATATCATGGGTGATGTTGAGTCTCTTAACCATCTACCATTTTTTTTCACTTCCATGGTTTCTCCCTCAGTTCATTGAATTCCGAGCATTAGGAAAAGGCTACCTCAGAGGCACCAACCAGGCCATCCTTTTTGATTTCATTCTTCTCTAGTTTGGTCTCTATACTCTTGAGCGTGCATGCCACCAGTGAGTGCCCACAAGAAAGTAAAGTTCAAAAACATAAAAAAGAGGTAATCATTGATTAAGAGGGAGCCTCCGCATTTACTCAACAAATACCCCCTGATTCCTAGTGGTTTGACTTTTCTCTGTGATGGTCCCTCACTCTTGTCAGAGGTCTAGCTATCCGATCACTACGAGGATTAACTCTAGCTTTGTGGCTCTCAAGGATTGCACACACACATTCTATTTGTGAGCTCTCATGTGTGTTTTTGAGTTATGCATTCTTATGTTGCTTATGGCTTTGATTAAATCCTATCTGTTTTGTTCATGACCTGGTGCTTCAAATTTTTTTTCTACAAGTTTTCAGGACTCATGATTGATGGACTCTTTTATCCTAGTGGTACAGTCGTTCACTTGGACTCCCCGCTGGTTACAGGACATCTTAGTTGTTTTTTGTTTAAAAAAAATAAAAAAATAATTTTGTTTTGTCCCCGCTCGAGTGGACAGTTCCAAGCTCGAGCGTGGTTTTGAGCCTTGCAGCATTTTGCACTTCACTTTACAGTTCTGCGAGGGGTGAATTGGTGCTCGATCGTCCGTTTTCGCGCTCGAGCGGGTCTCCACATGCTTTGGCTCACGCTCGAGCGTTAAAACCCACGCTCGAGTGGACTGGTTTTGTTTAAATCTCCCTCCTTCAACCCTTCAGTTCATTTTTTGCACATTGGTCTCTCTCTCCTAGGGCATCCTTTCGATTCCAGTCCATTGTTCTTCCTTGGTGACTTCTTGGTGCTCTCAGTGTGTGTGCCCACCTAAGGTATGTCTCTCATCTCTTTCTCCTCTACTTCTTTTGTCGTCCTTCTGTTATTTTGCTTTACTTGTCTTTGTTTTGCTTGAGTTTGTTTTATAGTATGTAGATGGGTCTATTTTGTTTTTGTTCATCATGTTTAGGGTTATTCAATGTTGATTTTGCTTGTTTCACAGTGGTTTAGTTTCTCTCTTATACTTGTTATTTGGTATAGTTGGACATATGTTTTTTTTATGAATGGATAGTGTATGTGGATAGAATTTTTATTTTTTATTTTTTATTTTTGGATGGATTTATGTTTTGTTATTTAATACAGTTTCACAAATTTTGGTTGGCTTGTGTGGTTGTTTTTTCTTTCAGGGTGATTGTTCAAAAGCATGGATTTCAGATTTTCATGGTTGTTAGTGTTGGCTCATAGTTGTTGGTGTTGTTAGTATTGTTTTTGTGATTTTGATAGGAAAATTGTTTTAGAATGGTTTTGTCCGGGATTTGACAAAGGGGGAGATTGTTAGGACCCTTTGTTGTCAAATTCCATGGAACAAAACCAAGGTTGTAACAATTTATAATTTTCTAGTTTTTCCAGTTTTGGTCTTCCCGCTCGAGTGGGGAAAGTGACGCTCGAGCGGGGTTTGCACTCTCACAGCATCTCTGCTACGCCTGCACATATACTGGATGTTGAGATTCTATGCTCGAGCGTGGAAACTTCCACTCGAGCGTGAACCCTATATGAATCACGGAATATGAAGTCTCTGCTCGAGCGGGCATTCCCACGCTCGAGCGGACCGCGCGATCTCAGATACTATATATTCGCGTGTTGGTTCAATTCGAGGGTCACTTATCCTAGATCTTGTTTAAGGATCTGAGGGTTTTGTTTGAGGCTTTCTTCTAGAGTTTTTTGGTGAGTTTTCCTTGATGTTTTGAGAGAGTTCTAAACTTATGATCTAAGATACATACATCAAGGAGTTTGTTGCTTCATATCCAAGAGAGTTTTCTTCGGTGGATTCCAAAGATTCAAACGTGGAGTTTCAAAGGAGTTTGATTCTGTACGTAGTCGTTTATTCGACTAACGAAGTTGTGGATTCAACTTCAGATTAATCAGTTCTGAGACGAAGGCTTGGTAAAGAGTTACAGAAGGTTTGAAGACAAATAGACTGAGTTAGGTAATTTGTGTGTCATCTTTGTAATCTTTCTTTCTTCAGTAGTGGATTGATTAGTGGCGTTTCACCCGTGGTTTTTTTATTACAATTGAAGGTTCTTCAATTGTAGTTTTTCCACGTAAAAATCGTTTGTGTCAATTTATTGTTTATTCCGAAAATAACAATCTAAATCACTTTCGTAAGTGCTTGATAATTTAGATTGTATTTTTTGAATAATTGGAAATTGGAATATTTTAATCTTGATCTAATCACGAATCACTTAGGATTTTCAGTTTTGTCTAACAGAGGAAGCGCGGGCAGCAGTAAATTGTTTCCTTCCCTAAACTTTTATCATTTTTAGCGACTAAATCAATGTTTTGTCGGCAAATGCAATATATATCCTGACTATTCTATTTTGTAGCCGAAGATAAATTAACGGCGACTAACTTTTTAGTCACCCAAAGTATTTTTGGCAACTGAATATAATTTTGGTCGGTAAAGTTAACAAATGGCGACTAATTTTTTTGGTCGCCAAAGAGTTACCATGAGAATATGCTTATTATTTGGCAACTAAAATTTATTTTGTCGGCAAAACATTATATATGATGACTAAAAAAAAATTAGTAGCCTAAAATATAGACTTGCGGCGACTAATACGATTTTTAGTCGCCAAAAGTGAACTTTTTGCCGACTAAAACTAATTTAGTCGCCAATAATTAATATTTGTCGACTAAAAAATTTTAGTAGCTAAATCCTAAACCAACGCCGACTAATAAATTTTTTTGTCGCCAAATGTGATACTTTTGGCAACTAAAATACTTTTACTCGCCAAATTTGGTCGCCAAAAATGTAAATTCTTGTAATGCCATCACTACCACCACTACTATCACCATCACAATATAAAAATTTAAATACACAATTTGAAAATAATAATTTTCAAATTTGATCTTATACATATCAAAAAAATTTATTTTTAGTTCAGCACTTAATTTTTTATCAAACAACTTTCAGCTTAAAAATTTTAACATTTGATTTTCAATACTTAATTTTCAATTTTTTAGTTTATCAAAAGCCACCCCCAAATAAGTCTCACTTTATGAAATAAATGGTAAATTAAAAATATATTTTTTTTAAATTTACTTAAAATACAAATTACACTTTGTGGTTTAAAAAATTATAAATATTTGGAATTTTTTTGTTTTATAGAATCAACTAAAAAAATAAAATTCCTAACTATGCTTCTATACAATAATGAAATGACTTCAATTATTAATTGAAATAAATCCGTAACATCATTAATACTATTAATTGACTTGATAATTTATTAATGAAATGAGTAATTTGTTATGAAATTAGAAATTTCAAGGGACGGGATGTAATTTCTAGAACTAGAAGAGGCAATTCGTATTTTAAACAAATATTTGAGAGTGTATTTATCATTTACCCTGGAATAAAAGTAAAGAGTTTAAGCAAATATTAGGGATTGTATTTATAATTTACCTTGGAATAAAAGTAAAGTGTATTTATAATTTATCCTTCTTTGTTTCTACAAATAGTTTTAGGAAGAGTCTGTGAGAAAGAGAGAGTTACGACATTGGTTTGGTTCGCTAGGCATGGATTTGTAGTGTTGTAAATTCAAGATATAGTCGTTGCATCTTGGAAAGTAGATACCAATAAAACTCGAAGCAACGGAGGGAGTGCAAACTCTACTTTAAGGAAATTGTGTCCAACACAAGTCTCGACTTAAAGTTCTACAATCTTAAAGCGCTGTAAAGCATTAAATTTTCTATTTAATTTTCATAATTATTTTCTAAATTATTTACTTCTTGTTTAATTTGTTTCTACATTTAAAATACACACATATTACACATAGGATCGTTGGGTTCTAACATATGGCAAAACACCTAATGTGGGAAATGAAGGAGATAATGAAAGTGCTAGATTTGAAGTGGATTAGTTTTATTTGTTTATGACTTTTGGATTTGCTGTAGGTTTTTGGGGCGTCTCTATTCTTATATTGTTCATTAAGTCAAGGAGATATGCCTATTTTCAATTTCTGAATAAGGTCTGGACAAGACTCTATGTCTATATACAAATAAATGTGATAAAAATTTAAAAGTAATGTGGAAGTCTCCTACTTGTGTCTCCTTAATACTATAAATAAATGTATCTTTTGTGGAATAAATTCTATTTCATTTAAATTTCTCATGCTTATATAATATAAGCTTGCCTATCGTGCCAAAATTTGTATAAAATACTAATTATAATTACAAATACTAATTAAAATATATCTTTTCTTTATAGTAATTACTTCTGTAGTTCTAGTGCTGAAAATTACATATATATGTTTCTTTATAAGATAAACTACATATCTAAAAATTATATCTCTTCCCTTTAAGTTTTTGATCATATAACAAATAATCTTTTCATTAATTAACCATTAAATCAATTAACAGATTTTAATAATATCAAAAATATATTTCAATTAATAATTCTAATAATTTTATTATTGTATAAAAAGGTAGTTAGAAATTTTATTTTTTCTATTAACACTGCTCAATGACAAATTATAATTCCAAATCTCAATTATATTTGTAATTTGTCTAAATTTTTATATAAAAAGTTGGTTCTTTACTCTTAAACTAGGGTTGCGTTGTCACCCCTCAATAATGCAAATTGGATTGGAGATCCCCAATCCACCAAGTGGTTCAGTTTTGTGACAATATTTACTTCAATTTGATATTCAAACTTTTGGCTATATAGGCAAGTGCTATTTGACATTTTACAGGTTTGATTTCCTAAAATTTGCTTCTCTATAAACTTAAAAACATGAAGGGGATAAAATTTTCTATCTCTCACGTAACATCTCCAGCTCAACACTTTTAATTAGACAATGAAAATAATTTTTTTTTAATTTAAAAAGTGATTTTAAAATAACTTACTATTCATCTAAACTCTAACAACAAATTATCATTTTCTTTCTAAAAGATTTTCCTTCAAAATATTTCTTCAAAAAATCAATAATTTTTATTCATTAATAAATATTTAATTTTCAAATTTTTGTTAAATATATTTAATATTAAACACATTTTAAAGGTATGATTTCACTCTTTTTAATGATACTAATATCATAAAAATTAAATTTGCATATTAAAAGTTATTTGTAATCAAACATATAAAATAAATAGTGTTTTAGAGATACTCTTGTATTTTTCATTTTCCCTCCAAATATGGAGGATCAACCCATCCTTCTCCCATATGGAGATTGATTTAGAGATTGGGTTGGATTGGAGGTGAACATCCCTCAAAAATAAAAAAAAATGGAAGATGGATTGGAGATGCTCTAAGTAATTCATTAAGCAGATCCACTTTTATTCAATTCAAAATTTTATCATAATTAAACCCATATAATTGAAGGAATTGAGGTTACTATTGTTGCTGAATTACAGCAGTAACTGTTGTCAAATAATTCGGGAGACGAGGGTTAATGTTGTGGCTAAATTATAATAGTAACTATTATGAATATCGGTGAGATATAATTTTTTAGCCTATTTTGATTATCTGTACTATTGATATTTTAAAATTTATCAAATATATCATCTATATGTAAAATCATACTATAATTGGGTTCTAATTATTTTCAAAAACATTATCGAAAGTAAATGTACTGCCTATTTGTTTACAAAAAAATAAAATAAAATAAAATATAATATGATCTTATTGTGAGATTATAAATATATAATTATAATTTATAATATTATAATATAAATGGTTGAAATTATTAAAATGGACTCAAACTGAATATTTCCTTCATCTTTTTTCTCCGCTCTGATCTCCACCAAATCCATGAAAGCGATTAGGAAAATGACCCCCAGATCCAGCAGATTGACAATACCAGCGCCGTATGCGGCAAGAATGAGGAATTGATTGATTACTTCATTTTACAAACACCAAAACGGATTCAAGGTAAACCACGTCTATGAATCATTCATTACCTTGTTAGCTCATCTATTTTTATGAGAATTGCACTTCCGTTTTCCTTCGAATGAAAACGACAGCATTTTGGGATCTAGATATCATTGTGTAGGTGTGGTGTGATCAAAACTAATCACTAAAAAATGTAAGTATTTCTTAAATTGTAAATTAAAATTGAAAAGAAAAGTTAAGTCATTTGAAATTTACTTACACTTCGTTTGGATCGTAAGGGGAGGTGAGAAAGGAAATGATTGTGATTTCTTACCTACGTGGAAAAAGAAAAGAAATTAATGATTATGATTTTACAGAAGAAAATGTAATTTTTCACCTATCTTGTTTGGATAGAGTAAGAGAAAGAAAAATAAAGTGTTTTATTTTGTTTTACCAAAATAGCATTTCATATTAATAAGCTATGTTTTTTATAAGGATAATTTTGATATTTTAAACAAGTTTCATTAAACCCAATCATTTTCTCATCAAATCTCACCACTTTTGATGAAAAAAAGCACACAAGTTTGGTGAGAGTCCATTTTTCATCATTTCTTATTATTTCTCACCTTACTTAATCATCCAATCAAGTGAAGGGTTTCCAATTCTCATTATTATTATTTTTTTTCTTTTCTCACCAAACACTTTCATCCAAATAGAGTGTTAATCTTAACTGAATTTATAAATACTAAATATAAGGATCAATATACACTATTATAAACTCACCACCACAACCACCACAACCACCAACATCATGCCACCGCCACCACTATTACCACCACTACGCCACTTGTGGTGTGCTGGCAATTGTTTGGGCTTTCCTTGCGGTGCCAACCTAGTTGGGATCGTGAGGCTTGCTTTTATGCCTTTTGCACTCCCTCTTTCCTTTAATTGATGTAATTTCATTTTGATAATTCTCATCAATAAAGGGTGTTCTTTTTTTGCTGTTCAAAAAAAAAATTACGCCACTGCCACCACTACTACCACTACCACCTTCATCAACATTGTCATTATTACCATGAGTATTACTTTCATTTTACTACCATTACCATCGTTACTGAGAGGGTAATTTATATGGATAAATTGAGCCGAGCTAGGCATTGGGCCGTAGTGGACCGCAACCTGAATGGGCCGAATGTAGTGGCCGTTTATGTTATTTCGGTCCCATGAACACCATGGAGTTAGTCCGGTTATAAGCCTGGCTGTTAGTCCGGTCTGAGAGTGAACGAAGGAGGAATAGCAGCCCTCATCCCTCTCGTTCGCAAAGCCCAGAAAGACAAAGGCGCAGAGTTGACCCTCAAATTCTGGAGGATCGCGTCAGAGAGCAAGACGAACTGATCCATAAGATGGCGGCGGACATGGAGTCTCTGAAGCGCCAGATAAAAGGAAAAGAAGTGGCGACTGGAGAAGGGCGCAACAAGAAGACGCCCCCTCGCCACTCAGAGGCTCGTAGTAGGAATTCTACACCCTCCCAACCAGCGGACAGAAGCCTCAGGACAGGCGACACGCGATCCGTAACTTCCAGGACTCGTCACTCCAGGTCCGAGAGGACGAGGCCTGAGAGGTCATACACTGAGGGGAGTACCTATTGGCCTTCACATACACACCATACGAGGTCCAGACAGACGGAATTACCTAGGTCGTCCGACCTAAGGTCCATGTTAGAAGAAAAGGCACGATGGAAGGAGGACGCCAGGGCGCGCGATCCCCACAGGGTTCCTGCCTTGCAGCGGTTGGCTTCTCGGACGCATGGAAGCGTCGAGGTTGGAATGCCAAGGCCGCACTTGGCATACGAACCAGCGGATAAGGCATTGGTGAGGCTGCAGACCTCACCATTTGTCCCAGAGATTGAGAACGCGCCCCTTCCGTCAGGCTTCCTACAACCCAAATTCACGACGTATGAAGGAAAGACAGACCCATACACACACTTGAGCCACTTTCGCCAGGTTATGGCTGTATACCGGCGGAATGAGGCGTTGATGTGTATCCTATTCCCTTCAAGCCTCGGCGACCTAGGCTTGACCTGGTTTGAGAAGCTTCCAGAGGGCAGCATAGCCTCCTGGGCGCAATTGGCAGAGGCGTTTGTAACCCGGTTCAGAACGAACACAAAGACCCCGGTGGAGATTGACCAGCTACTCTCCATCGACATGGGCGATAAGGAGACTCTGAGGTCATACAACAGTCGCTACTGGGAGACATTCAACCAGATTGGGGACTGCCCAACCAACCTCGCCATTGCGCAATACAAAAGAGGTCTTCCAGTCGGGAACAGACTGAGGGACTCTATTACCATGACGCCACCACTCACCATGGAGGCCCTGATGGAGAGAGTGCATCAGCACATCAGGGTGGAAGAGGATGGCGCTCGTGCCAAGGCAAAAACTGGCGCGACCGCAACACCAGAGAAGAAGACCTCAGCAAAGGTCAATACGGTAGGTCGCCGAAACCAAAACGGACGGGGCAGGCGAGACAATGATGAAGACCAGGACAAGAGGTGGTTGAGAGTCCGAACTGCCATAACTACGGTGTTCAAGAAACCGATCTACCGTATACTTAGTGAGATTCGAGACGAGCCTTTCGTCAAGTGGCCTGCCAAGTTAGGCGAGGCCCAGAAGGATTATGATGACAGATCCAGATGCACCTTCCACAAGGAAAAGGGGCACCGAACTGAGAACTGCAGACGCTGAGGCAAAGACTGAAGAGTTGGTGGCAGCGGGCCACCTGGATAAATACATAGAAGGAGGGGCGCAGCCAGCCCCCCAAGACCACAACCTCCCCAATGGAATGCCGATCGACGCCCCGCCACAAGGCACCATCAACATGATCCATGGAGTCTTTGAGCCAGAGCGAGTATGTGAGCTCAGAGGTTCAATCAAAAAGGCAGAGCACTTGAGAGAGGTGCTAAGTGCCCAACCAGTCGTCAAAAAGGGGAGGACAGAAGCCACAAACATCATGTCCTTTTCGGATAAAGACTTGGACAGAATATATTGCCCACACAACGATGCCTTGGTCGTCACTCTCCGAGTCAAGGATTTTGACGTCAAGCAGATTCTGATTGACCAAGGTAGCTCCTGCGAAATCATGTACTACGAAACTTTCAAGCAACTCAAGTTGCAAGACAAGGACTTAGCCCCTGCCGTATCCCCTTTGATTGGATTCAATTCTATGCCGGAGTGGCTACCGGCAAAATCATTCTTCCGTCAGTATGGAAGTGTGACGAAGCAAGTGGAGTTCGGGTCTTTGAAGGTCCCGTCCACCTACAACATCATCTTGGGCAGAACATGGCTGCACGCCATGCGCTCGGTGGCATCCTCCTACCACCAAGTGATGCGGTTTCCCAACGATACCGGAGTAATTGAAGAAGTATATGGGGACCAGATTATGTCCAAACAGTGCTTCGTCGCAACGAATGGTAGCCGCGCTGCCAAAGGATATGTTCATTCGGTTGAAGAACCGGAGAGTAATGAACTATTTGCGGATGTTGGCAAAGCGGCTGATCAGAAAGCAGTGGAGGACCTGGTAGAAGTCAGAATAGATGAGAAGAACCCGGAAAAGTTCTTCTTACTTGGATCGTCGTTGTCCAGCACTGAGAGATTGGAAGTCTTGGAATTTCTGACCTCCAACATCGAAGTGTTCGCCTGGACCCCATACGACATGCCAGGCATTGATCCCAACTTCATCTGCCATCAACTCAATGTCCACCCAACTGCTAGACCGGTCATTCAACGCACGCGCAGATCGGCACTCCACCACGCCGAGATAGTGGCAGAAGAGGTGGGGAACTTGTTAGAAGCAGGGGCAATCAGAGAGGTCCATTACCCAAGATGGATCTCCAACACCGTCGTAGTGCCAAAGAAGAATGGCAAGTGGCGCGTCTGCGTCGACTACAAGATGGTCAACAAAGCGTGCCCAAAGGACAGTTTCCCCCTACCAAGGATAGATTAATTGGTGGACCTAACAGCGGGACACAGCAGGCTTAGCTTCCTTGACGCATACAAAGGCTACCATCAGATAGCCATGCACGAACCAGATCAGGAAGTAACGTCCTTCACTACTCCAAGAGGACTATATTGTTACAAGGTCATGCCCTTTGGCCTGAAGAATGCAGGGGCGACGTTTCAGAGAATGGTCACCAAGATGTTTGAGCCATTGTTAGGCAGAACAATGGAGGCTTACATCGACGACATGGTGGTCAAAAGCAAGGATGCGGATGACCATCTAAGGGACCTAGATTTGATGTTCCAAATCCTGAAGCAACACAAGCTGTGCCTTAACGCTTCTAAGTGCGCATTTGGTGTAGGGTCTGGCAAGTTTCTGGGTTTCCTGGTGACCAATCGGGGTATCGAGGCAGATCCCTCCCAAATCAAAGCAATTCAAGAGTTAGAGAGGCCTAACTCAGTGAAAGAAGTGCAAAGACCTCACCGCATGGCAAAAGACTTAACCGATTCATCACCGTCTTCGACAGATTGGCCCATTCTTTCACCATTAAAAGCTAAGTTTGAGTGGGATGAAGAATGCGACCGAGCTCTGGAGAGTTTGAAGGAATACATGTCTTCTCCACCACTACTTGTCACCCCAGTACCTGGAGAAGAACTCTTTCTCTACTTAGCGCCTCTCAAAGACGCGGTAAGTGCAGTGTTGGTTTGAGCAGAAGGAATCCAACATCTACCTATCTTCTATGTCAGCAAGACATTGCTGGGAGCCGAAACAAGGTACTTGCCTCTAGAGAAGCTAGCACTGGCCTTAATGATGGCCTCCAGGAAATTGGCGCACTACTTTCACGCCCACACCATTGTCGTCCTCACAGCCTTTCCACTAAAAGCTTTGTTTGAGAGGGCAAACTTTTCTGGGCGGATTTTGAAGTGGGCAGTGGAGTTGGGACAATATGATGTGAAGTTCCAACCCAGAACCGCAGTAAAAGCCCAATCTTTGGCAGACTTCGTCGCAGAGTTCACTCCTAGAAGCCACCAAGTCTGCCCAATCGATCTGACTGACACAACCGAACTAGGGATGGAGATTGATGCCGGAGTAAGGCAACCCCTAGTCCAGGTTACTCAGCCGGAGCCCGAGGCAGACCATAGTAGAGAAGGCAAGGAGAAAGCAGACCTTGCTACACCAAGTCAGAACTCGCCTACAACCAATGACTTGGTCTCATCGAAAGACAAGGGGCAAACCGCAACCATGGATCATGAAGAAAGCCCCAACGACATTCTAGACCCCACAACATCATCTGATCCCTCCACATGCTGGAAGTTGTTTGTTGGGGAGATGTGGAAGCTCTTTGTGGATGGGGCGTCCAACCGACATGGAGCAGGACTTGGCATAGTCCTCATATCTCCAGACGGCCTAGTAGTGGAACAGGCGATCAACCTTGGCTTCCCAGCATCGAACAATGAAGCAGAGTACGAAGCGCTTCTTGCAGGACTCAAGTCAGCGGCCTACATGAAGGCCACCGAACTCATGGTCTACAGTGACTCACAGTTGGTGGTGAATCAAATTTCTGGCGACTATGAAGCAAAGGACGACAGAATGGCTAAGTACCAAGAGCTAGTCAGATCCGAGATCAAGAAGTTCGAAGTGGTGAGGATAGAACAGATTGGCAGGGAGGAGAATAGTAGAGCAGACGAACTAGCAGGCTTCGCTTCAATGGCAGATACCTCCATCCCACATCCTCTATTGATCGACTATCCGCCTGCATCGAGTATTGAAGACCCGTGGTCAAGAGGTATGTTGTGCGGAGTTAGGTCCTTCCTGGATGGATCCCATCATACTGTTCCTGAAAGACGGCACTCTACCAGAAGATAAGAAAGAAGCCAACAGAATAAGAGCCAAGTCACAACGATTTTGGCTCTCTCCATCCTTGGCATTATACAAGAAGTCGTTCTCAGGACCTTACTTAAAGTGTGTCCACCCCAGCAAGGTAGAAGCATTCTTGTTTGAAATACACGAAGGGGTTTGTGGCAGCCATCAAGGAGGAAGATCATTGGCATACCGAGCTATTTCACAAGGGTATTGGTGGCCATACATGCAAGCGGATTCAGAGAAGTATGTCAAAAAATGCGAAAAGTGTCAAAAGTTTGCACATCAAATACATCAACCTGCCAGAGAACTCCTACCTCTCACTAGTCCATGGCCTTTCGCAATGTGGGGCTTAGACATAGTGGGACCACTCCCAACAGCACCAGGCAACAGGAAGTTCTTTCTTGCGGCAACAGACTACTTCACAAAGTGGGTGGAAGCAGAAGCCTTGGCGTCAATCAAGGAAAAAGATGTGAAGAAGTTTGTCCGCGTAACATCATTACTGCTTTGGCATACCAAAAGCAATCGATTTGCATAACAACGACTCAGTTTGATGGCAGAATTTTCAGAGGCTTTTGCGAAGAATACAAGATAGAGTTCTACAATTCTACACCGGCGTATCCTCAAGCAAACAGTTAAGCCGAGGCGTCAAACAAAGTAGTTTTAGACGGATTGAAGAAAAGGTTGGAAAAAGCCAAAGGCAAGTGGGCAGAAGAGCTCCCTCATGTTTTATGGGCTTATCGCACCACACCACGGCGGTCAACAGGAGAAACTCCATTTTCCTTAGCCTATGGCATAGAAGCAGTCATTCCATTAGAAGTCGGACTCCCCACAATTAGGAGCGAAAATTTTGATCCAGACTTAAATGGCGAAGCTATAGCATTAGAACTTGATCTTGCGGAAGAAAGAAGAGACAGAGCATTGGTTCACATCGCCTCTTACCAACAAGAGCTATCTAGGAAGTATAACAAAACTGTGCATCCAAGGCAATTCAAGATCGGCGATTGGGTACTTCGCAAGGTTATGGGCAACACATTGGTCCCAGGGGATGGCAAGCTAGGTCCTAACTGGGAAGGTCCTTACAAAGTGGTCGGATTAGCAGGCAAAGAGGCATACCACTTGGAAGACGAGGGCGGCAAAGCAATTCCCAGGCCTTGGAACACGGCCAATCTTAAGTTATTTTATTTTTAGCTTTTTTCTTTAAAGAATGTGTAATTTTTTACTTTCAATAAAAACAAATCGATTCTTTTTCAGCATATTTGTTTCTAGTAGAAAGTAACTTTTTGTAAGCTAATAGCATTGTAACCATAGTCGGCCGGATCAAACCAACTATGACCTTTCCTAAGCACAGGATAAGGATCCAGGCTGCAGGACGTTTGGTCGGAATAACCAAACACTCAATTCTAGGTTGGCTGGAAAAACCAACCTAGAGGTTGGCTGGATTAAACCAACACTTTGTACTCTTCAGCCGAACTATGGGCATGGCTGAAGAGTGGTTGGCTGGATTAAACCAACACTTTGTACTCTTCGGCCGAAGTATGGGCATGGCTGAAGAGTGGTTGGCTGGATTAAACCAACTCTTTATACTCTTCAGCCGAAGTATGTTATATCGGCTGAAGAGTGGTTGGCTGGATTAAACCAACACTTTGTACTCTTCGGCCGAAGTATGTTATATCGGCTGAAGAGTGGTTGGCTGGATTAAACCAACTCTTTATACTCTTCAGCCGAAGTATGTTATATCGGCTGAAGAGTGGTTGGCTGGATTAAACCAACACTTTGTACTCTTCGGCCGAAGTATGTTATATCGGCTGAAGAGTGGTTGGCTGGATTAAACCAACACTTTGTACTCTTCGGCCGAAGTATGTTATATCGGCTGAAGAGTGGTTGGCTAGTAAGTGCCACAGTTAACCAAGATCACAGTTGGACAGATAAAGGTATGGAAAATTCATTACAAGCAGACATTCAAAAACCGAAACAAGAGTTGGGGATTTTTCATTCAAAACAAAGCAACCACAAGTGGAGCGGCCGTAGCCCGGTTACAACAGAGTTCAAAACAGAAGAAAGGAAAAAGTACAAGTTCAATCAAAAAGATCATCTATCTCGGCCTCCAGATTGCCCCCAAGGTCAGTTTGTGCTCCGGTATTTGCAGTCGGAAGAGTCTCGGTTTGAAGTTCGGGCGCCGCATTTTCAACCATTAGATCCAACCGAATTGATTGTTCGCCGGTTTGCTCTTGGAGGGCCGGAGTCTCAATTGCTTCTTCTTCATCATCATCTTCCTCATCAGATGAACCAAGAAATTGGTTCTGGATCTCGTCGGCATATTCCTTCCATGGAATAATAAAGTACTCGGGAGCATTGTAGACCTCGGTTTCGGGTCCACAACCGAGCTTCTCCACGGCACCTCGCCAGCCGCACTTGAAGAACAATTCTTTGGCAGCCTCGCACTGCAGAGAGTAGCCAGCTTCGGCTTCTTTAAATCCTTCCTTGGATGCACCCCCAACCTTCTTCTCCAACTCCGTTATTTCGGCGTTCTTCTTGGTTTCAAGAGCCGCCATCTCCCACAAATATTTATCTTTCGTTTCGGTCACGGCCCGCTGTTTGTCACTATCAGCCGAGGCAACCAGTCCGGTCAGACGCACTACCTCGGCCTCTAGCTCGGCCGACCTTCGCTTCGATAGGGCCAGCTCGGCCGTCCTGGCTTCGGCGTCCCTTATTGCGTGCCTGGTTGTCTTGCGGAGTTCCATTATTTGTTTATGGGCAATGGTGTTCTTTTGAATGGCCTGCAAGAGGAGAGTTCCTGGTCAGCCGAGCTAAGAGTTGGAAAAATTAGAAGGATCAAAGAAAAAGACAGTCTGGCTTACCAAAATCATGGACTTGGTGGATGACCGGATGGCCTTCAGCTCGGTGTTGAGCTGCTTACTGTGGTGCTCCATGTCTTTGGGAAGACAAACACCCCTGGCCAGGTTGAAGGCCAGTAGGTGATCCTTGTCAGCAACAACGGAGTCATCGTCGTCGATGTCTCGGTTGTTGAAGACGAAGGGTGGAGCCCATTTGTTGCTCGGTGCAGCTCGGTCAGATGATTCCGGTTGAGCGTTTAGTTCGGGGCTCGGTGGAAGGATGGGGTCAACCTCATCCACCAAACGCTGCTCGGTCTCAGTAGTCCGGGCGCGTTTAGCTCGGCGTGAGGAGGATGGCTGTTGTAAGGGAAGAGCTACCACGGCTTCTGTGGCTTGGCGAGCTGGTGGCACTTCGGCCCTTGTGGTGGCGGTGAGCATGGCTTTCATCCGATTCTTCTTTGCCATCTCTTGTTCGGCTGTTAGAGGAACAAGGACGATTTCTGGCAAGGTTGGGTCCGGTTCTGGTTGTTCTTCTAGGAGGAAGTCCGTCACCCTTGCTTTGCGGCGACCGGAGTAGCGATAGGTCGGTTTGAAGTCGAGGAGTTTAGCCCAACTTCTCTCTCGAACTCGCAGTGCGGCGCGGAGAACACCTAGGTTGGGGTGACCGTACTGGGAATAGAGGAAAGCTGAATCTGCAAAAAATAGAGCAAGTGTTAGTTCGGTTATAGGAAGGAAAACCGAGATAAACAAAATTAAGGAATGCAACCGAAGTATGGATACCGGGCTCTCCTTTCTTCCAGTTTATTCTTCGGCCAGGGATCTGGGCCTCAAAGTCTTCAAAGTTTCCAGAAACCCAAAGGAAGTCGTCGTCGTTTAAATCCTTATCCGGTGTATGTTTGATTATTTTTTCTCGGCTTCGGCGTATTCTAAGGTAGTAACACCAGCCATCATTTTTTGAACCTATTGAGTACTGGTGGAGTATTTCGGCTAAGCCTAGGTTCAGACCGGTTTGACGGTTTAGGGCGTCTACGCCCATTATTATTCGGTATGTATTAGTGGACAGTTGGGTGGGGCATAGTCTAGTTTGCCTTAAAAATTCACATATAAGGGGCTGGACTGGGAATCTGAGTCCGGTCTCTACTATGGATTGAATGGTAAAGGGGACAAAGCCTTCATTGTCCCACGGCTCTATGTCTGGTTCGGCTAGTATGAGATTTACATCGGCTGGGATTTGGTAGTCCTTCCTGAATTCGGCTAGGCCACCTGGGGTTTCTACTAGACACCTATACTTCCCCATTTTATTGTATAAGTTATAAATAAGTTACTTCGGTTGAAAAGAGTGTGCTCAGTAGCTCGGCTGAGCGCAGTGGCGTGCCTGGCAACCTAAGTCTGCAAAGTGAAAAGACAAGCTGTTAAGCACAGATCGAGGACCGTGCTACAGAATCAAAGCAAGAAAAAGCTAATCTTATTCCGGCTCTGCAGGGTGCTATGTTATCTACATCGGTCTATGAAAGGTGCTCGCTATCTCGGTTTCTGAATGTTTTTGTTATCTCGGTTGCATTTTTGGTTTTTCTTTACTTCGGTTAGGCCACAAGGGGCAGCTTTCTAAGTTCGGTTTTGGAACTCAGAGGGCTGGCTTGGCCCCCAAGGCTTAGCCCGGTCGGGAACTAAAGTACCTATTTCAAGTATGTTCTCATTTCGGCTAGGGTGAATCAGATACTTTCTTATTTGAAACTACTATGAAATGTACAAGTGCTGGTGGTTCGGTTCCAATTTGCTTATATAGCAAAAACAGTTCCTAGTTCGGTTAGGTGCATTTTTTGGATCAAATGAGTGTTCTATCAAGTATTTTTCTGGTATTCAAAGTGTTCTTGCGAAGTTCTTCCTAAGAAACACAGTTGAGTATAAAAGTGTTTTGCAACAACACATGAAGTTAAATACAGAAAACAGAGGAAACAAAGAAGGAATGCGCAGTACTTACTTGGTAAAGAGGAAGAAGAGTGAGAGGAAAGCGGTGGCAGCAAACAACACGAGCACAGGTGCAGGAACAAGAAGAACACAGAGAGAGTGAAAAGCACGGAAAGAGAAGATGAATAGTGTGAGAAAGTGATTCTGAAATGAAGGGTGGTTTTGTGTAAAGGCGTTTTTGGAGGGAACTATTCAAACATTACGAAACACGAGGACGGCGCTACAGCTGGTAGGAGCCAGTTGGAGGCTGCCACGTGTTAGGGAAGGACAATCGATTCAGTTGCTGTAAATTGAAGAGACGTTTTGACCGGACGTTCTTAGCTCGGCTTAAGTTTAGCTCGGCTGGATAGGCTAAACAGTTTTTAGCCCGGTTAGAAAGGCTTGAAAGCTGTTAGCTCGGCTGGAATGGTTAACTGGTTTGTTAGCTCGGCTGGAGAGGTTAAAAACGTTAGTTCGGTTGATAAACAGGTAATCTCTATCATGCTTTGCAGATGGAATTAAGGGGCAATTGAGAGGGTAATTTATATGGATAAATTGAGCCGAGCTAGGCATTGGGCCGTAGTGGACCGCAACCTAAATGGGCCGAATGTAGTGGCCGTTTATGTTATTTCGGTCCCATGAACACCATGGAGTTAGTCCGGTTATAAGCCTGGAAGTTAGTCCGGTCTGAGAGTGAACTAAAGTTAGGCTGGTCCAGGTACTTTGGGGCGTAGACTGGTTTTTAAGTTATATCGGCCTTGCATACAAGTCCGGTCTCAAGATGTTAGTTCGGTCGGAGCATGTGGGACCGAGGTATGCTAAGTCCTGGAGAGGACTTGTTCTGAAGATAGATCGGCGCGCTTCTCTTATAAATAAGCTCGGTTTTAGCATGGGAAAGCCGAGGTAAGAGAAGGAGGTGAGGGCCGAACTATGGGTTACTTCGGCAATAAAGGAGTTCGGCCGTAGTAAAGCCATCTCACTTGGCTTGTGCAGTGAGGAGGGTGTTAGAAGATAAGCATTATCTTCTCAGAGTTTGAATCCTAGGACGACTCTACGCTAGGAGGAGTAATCCTAGAAGGACTCTATGCATGGAGGAGTAAGAGTCCTACCAGGACTGTGCCATGCGAAACCTATATAAGCTCACCAATATCACCTTTGGAGAGGTAACACAATTTTGCTTCCTGAATACACAGAGCTTTTGCCTTCTTGTCTTGCTTACTGACTTAGGCATCGGAGAGGTTTCCGGCACACACCCGCCGGCTAGCTCACGTTTGTATTTTCAGGTGGTAGAACGACGTCGTACGGAGGAACGCAGACTTGATCAACAGGATTATACGAGAAGGTATATTTCTTTCCCGTACAGTTACCGTTGCCGCTATCACCACCACTACCACCAACGTTACCATGCCACCACCGGCACCACCACTATCAACGGTGCCGCTACTACCACCATCAATGCTACCATAACCATGTCACTGCCACCATTAACACTATCACCACCATCATACCATCATTACCACCACTACTATCACCATCACAACATAAAAATTTAAATATACAATTTTCAAATTTGATCTTATACATATCAAAAAAAATTATTTTAAGTTCAACACTTAAATTTTTATTAAACAACTTTTCAGTTTAAAAATTTTAACATTTGGTTTTCAATACTTAATTTTCAATTTTTTAAGTTTATCAAAAGCCACCTGCAAATAAGTCTCACTTTATGAAATAAATTGTAAATTAAAAATATATTTTTTTAAATTTACTTAAAATACAAATTACACTTTGTGGCTTAAAAAATTACAACTATTTGAAATTTTTTGTTTAACAGAATCAACTAAAAAAATAAAATTCCTAACTGTGCTTCTATACAATAATGAAATGACTCCAATTATTAATTGAAATAAATCCGTAACATCATTAATATTGTTAATTGATTTGATAATTTATTAATAAAATGAGTAATTTGTTCAAGGGACGGGATGTAATTTCTAGAATTAGAAGAGACAATTTGTATTTTAAGCAAATATCAGAGAGTGTATTTATAATTTACCCTGGAATAAAAGTAAAGAGTTTAACTTATCTCATGTTCAAATCTCAACTTTAGAAATTTGAGGAGACTGTGAGGCCTACAATCGTCCCATTTCGATAATCCGAACTGTCTATTTTATAAAACCCTTCGTATATCTCATCCATTGAAAAAATAGATCGATTTGATAATTATAACATTTTCATTTTATTACGTTTGTTTTTGAAAATATAAATGACAAATATATTTTTTTAAATAGGCCATTCATTTTTTTTTTTTTTGAGACAAATATAATAAAATAAAAAATGTACAATTATCGAATCAACTTCATTTTTTTCCATGGATGAGGAATGCATAAGATCCTACAAAATGAACAGTTCAAATCATCAAAATGGTAACCTGGTAGGCCTGACAGGCCTTCAAATTCTCTCAACTTGAGATTTGAACATAAAAAAGCCAAACACTAAAAGTAATGTTAGAAACTCCAAAAATATCACTCACAAATTTATCAATATTGAGATAATATGGATTGAATTTGAATTTATTGATTTTTAAATAAATTAACCACTGATATGTAATAATTTAAATTAGTAAACGTTAATCCAAAAGTGGTGTTTTAAGAGTATCATTTTATTTTTATTTTTATTTTTTTAATAAATAGAGGGTCTACTTAATATAATATCATGGGCTTACATAAAAGTATCCATTAAGAAATTCAATACCGCTATGAGTCATGAAATATATTTTGAATTTTATTCGAAAAAATGAGAATATTAGTTGAATTTCAAATTAATGAGATATGAGTCACATTTATCGTAAATATAATTTATTAATTTATTTTTTTGAATAATTTTCTAAATTTCTAATATTGTTTCAAAGAGTTGGAAACATTTCTCCAATCAAATTCAACCCAAGCCCTAGCCCATACGAAACAGCGAAGAAAACATAGTGTCAAAGTCAAACGAAGACTTGGAAAACTTGCATCTAAATCCAAATAAATAATGTCAATATATGAATAAGTGGTTGTGGTTGTGGTTGAACAAATCAACAAAATAAGGGTGGTGCCACAGTTGGATTGGAGTACTTCCAATACAAAACAAAAAGAGAATTTGAATATAACCTTGATACCACGGTATCACGCCTGTATGCTCTGATCGTCTATTCATCATGTATAGATCTTAATTTTAGGTGATAAACGAATTGAATAAGCCGAACAATACATTGTTCAAGCTTAATTTGATAATTTTAACGAGTTTTTAAAAAAAATTAAGCTTAGTTCATTAAACTTTTAAGCCAATCTCAAACGAACTTTTACGGAGCTAAGCTCGAGTAGTTTGATATTTTATATAATTTTAGACTTATTGAACTGAACCGAACAAGCAATTAGCTGTTCAAACTTGGTTTGAAAACCTTAACAAGTTCTAAAATGTGTTCAAATTTAATTTGTTTATTTAACAAACTAAGCTCGAATGAGCTTTTAACAAGCCAAACACAAATCGAACTCATCACAATGGATCTTAACTAAATATCACTTGAGGTATAATTAGAATGTCATAACCAAAATAATAACCACAAAGAGATCAATACTAAATTATACTCAATACCACAATCAGTCATACCCAATACTACAATATGTTTTAATCAAATATCACAAAAATCATAACTGAGACGTATAGTACACACTTTTCGTAAAATGTGTATAATAGAAATTTCCATAATGGGTAAAGCAACACTTCATGATTTACTATGAAATTATTCATGAGTATTGCTTATTTCGGACAACAATGTCTTGAATGTGGTTGCAATAAATGAAATTTGTGAAGTTCTCCTATGACAAACTATTGTTCTATTCTAATTACATATTGGAGCAATTTGTGCACTTGGTAAAATGTTAGTTTTTTTGTTTTTTACTAAGTTCTCTCAAAAAAGTTACAAAAAAGTCACCAAAAAAACCATCAAAAAAGCCAAAAAACCAGAAAGTCAGTTTTTCACTAACTTCCCAAAAAAGCCAATTATCATATAAATCACTATGTACATATGGTAATTACTAAATTATAAAGGTGGCAAACAGATGAGTTTACATTGTTCAAAATTAGTATGCACTTATAGCAATTTAATTTCAACCCACTCTTTTTTTGTTTTTTTTTTATCGGCAAAGCGAAAGACTTTATTGATGCGAAAACCATACAAAATGAAGGATACATCAATAAAGAGGTGCTTGGAACTAATCAAAGCTCCAACCTCCTAGTTGGTGAGAAACCAACAGAGAGAACAAAAGATTACAACAGAGCAAAACAAAGAACAGCTAGAACAGAACAACAAAATAAACCAGAACAACAACCCCAGTAGTGCAGCTACATAAGAGTAGCTCAAACACATTTGCAGCAAGAAGAGAAGCTCCAATAGAGCAGAGAGACTCCATACAAACCCCATCAGTATAGCAGCATTAGACTAAAACAAATAAACCAGATCAGCAACCCCAGCAAAGCAGCTAAATGACAGATAGACAAGCAGCTGCAGGTAGACGTGCTCCAACCTCCTAACTACTAAAAAAGCCCAGCCAGATGCAAATCAGCCACTAATGGCAATCCACGAGACAAACCAGATACAAATCCAGATTGAACCAGAACAAAACAGATGCAAATCTAGGACAAACCAGCAACAAAACCAGCAAGTACCCAGAGCAAGTGAACAAGCAAAAGCCTAGGGCAGACCAGAAGCAAAAACCATGCAAAAACCATAGCAAACAATAGCAACAATAACAGTTTAGAGAAAGAAATTGTGTAGCCTCAGCCTCTACTATTCCAACCCAGAATAGATTAACAGTCCAAATTGCAATTGAAAGATGATAAAGCTCTGGAGACAAAATGGCACACAACCAGCCCATCTAATGATTTGTAAACCCAGCTCTGATTTGTCTCCAATTGAAGGTTAAGTCATCAACTAAAAAGGGAAGGTCCTTAATGGTTGCTTTCAGCCATAGTGCTGCTCTAATTTTGATAGATTCACTCATATCTGAAAATTTTGGTTGAGCCACTTTGAAAATACATTTGTTCCTACATTTCCACAACGACCAAAGAACAATGAGCAGGATAGCTCTCCAAATTAATCTATCAAAGTGCTTGAAGTTTACACCCATCCACCATTAGAGAACGCCATCAACTGAATCTTGAATGCACCAAGAAAGCCCCTATTCGTGAATAATTGAAGACCAGATCAGCCAAGAAAAGGAGCAGTGAAGCAAGACATGGTGAAAAATCTAGAAATCCGCTAGATATTGATTTGTGATTATGTATCAATTTAAAGAAATAAAACAATCCCAATCAAACAATCAAGACAAATCGACACAACGATTTTAACGTGGAAAAACCACAATTGGAGCACCTCCAATTGTATTAAAAAAAAAAACCACGGCCAACAGCCACAAAACAATCCACTAAGAAGATTTAAAGGAATTACACAAGTATACTCTCAATTACCTAGCGAATCCACGCCCGAATTGAACCAACCCCTATGTGCCTCTTCCAGCCCCGTCTTTACCTTGGAATTGTCTTGACGATGAGCTACTCCAGAATCCACCAAAGCTTCAGGCTCGAATTCTTCAGGATCCACCGAAGAACTACTCTCTCTATTTTTAGAATAAACAAACAATCCTTTGATGTATACTTTTTAAACCATGAGTTGAACACTCAATTAAACATCAAAGAAAACCAGCAAAATATCTCCAGATATAAACCTTAATATTCAAAAAGAAGATCTGAAGAAGTAATCCTAATTTTAGACTAAAACAAATACTTATAGAAATCTAGGACTGCGAGGCTTGCTCGAGCAAAGACTCTCTCGCTCGAGCGAGGAACCAAAAACGCGTGTTTTCCATAAGTGGCTTCGCTCGAGCCACGCAACTTGTGCTCGAGCGTACAATCAACTCTTTCAGGTTTTGCCAGACGCAGCCTTCGCTCGGGCGAGAACTCCTTCGCTCAAGCGAGCAAGGGCGAACATGTAACTTCGAATGCAATTTTGCATTTTGCTTCGGGGGCGCTACCCTTCGACCCAGCATGGGCGCTGCTCCGGACCCGCCAAGGGGCGCTGCCCCCTGGACCCCCGCGAGCTGACCGTACAGCTCGATCCCCGTCATAATTAGCAAAGTGGCAATCTTGAAAGCATTAACATCACAAACTTCTCTGCAAGGCACAATTCGGGTTGGATTTGCATCTAAAAACTCATAGCCTCACTAAAATAAAAAGTGCGAAAATAAGTACAACTGAAAGGAGAACTCATAGCCTCACTGAAATAAAAAGTGCAAAAATAAGTACAACTAAAAGGAGTTTTGTCAAACGGGATTGCCAAGAATAAAAACCTAACAATCTCCCCCTTTCGCAATGCCGTGAACAAACACACCTAATAAATAAAATCCTAATCACCCCAACCCATTACAGTCAACAAACACAAACTTCTTTCTCAAGGTTAAGATCTACAAAACAACTATTAGTGCCACAATCTCCAAAACAACTATTAGTCCCACAAGAGTATATGAAAAAAACAATAAACATATGGCTAGATTATCTTGAAGCATTTGAAGCATGAGATGGAAAACATGAATAGATGCGACTTTGAGATTTTAAGAACATGTAGCATGAAAACCTGAAAACTAAGACACATGCATCCGACACATGGCATGAATACATGAAATCCTAAGACACATGCACCGAACAACATTACTCACCTTTTTTGTCACGAATTGACAAAGGAAGCTCAATCAACTATAGCAAGATCAGAAACCACACAAGCAATGATAAGATTATATAACTATCAGGAGCATGAAAGAAGGAAATAATAAAGAAGCAGTGCATAGCATCATGCAAACCAACTAAAGCCAATCTCCCTTTCACTCAAAACAATCACAAACACTGTACAGAAAACAATGAACAAGAAAAAACCGACCAAAATAATATGGTGGAGCAAGCAAAGAATTACAGATTTGTATCTTAAAACACATAAGATTATTCAAGAAGTACAATTACTTGAAAACACAATATACACGGTCTGTAGAAGATTCCTCATGAAAGAAAGTGATGCCACATGTGAAAAGCATAGATCCCATGATAAAATTGTGTGTGTAACTCTTGGAGTTCAACAAACACAAGATTTAAATCCTAGCAGTGATCTGAAAGCTGGACCTCCGACAAGAGAATCTAAGCACAACAAAGAAAATTCAAACCATTAGGAATCAAGGGGTATTTGGTGAGTAAAAGTGGAAGCTCCCCCTCAATCAATGAATCCTTTATTTTTTTCCTTGTTTTTTTCACATCTTTTTCTTTTCTTTCTTTTGCACATCTTTTTCTTGTTTCTTTCTTTTGCACACTCATTGGCGGCTGACACGCTCAAGAGTATGGAAACCGAACCAGAGAAGCATGGATATAATAAGGATGGCGTCGTTGGTGACTCTCAGGTAGCCTTTTCCTCATGCCTGGACTACAAAGAACAGAGGGGAAAAGCGTGGAGATGCAAAAAGATGGAAGGTGGTTTAAGAGATCCAACATCACCCATGATATGCTAGTATAGGTCAATTCCTCTAAAAAAGTAAAATATACAATGCTAGAAGTCCATAGAAAAAAAAATAATCACTACGGCGGAAGACTTCGATATTTGCTAATCTAAGAGTGTGTACAGAATGAAACATACTAATCAAAAAACACACACTCCAAAATGTGTAATGACTACAGAAAGCACACACATATTAACATATAATGGATATTCTTATCAATTCCAATATGTACTAAGGACCACTCAAAAATTTTAAGCTTGCAAAACCATACTAAGAAAATCTTTTTGTTTTTTTTTTATTATTATTATTTTTTCCTTTAATCAAGACAAAAAACGAACATGCACACATTAAGTGACTCAAAAAGAAAAAAAAAAAAAAAAACACACAGAAACCTAAAAACTAAAAAGAATATACAAATTAACACAAGTCAAGTTTTCACACCCAAACCGCTTTAATATGAAGAAAGTTGTGAGAATTGCGGTTCTTGGATGGTGTCTTGACGTTGTGGTTCCCTTTACTTTCAATGGGAACCTGTCTTGACTTGGTTTCCAACTTCCTATTTCTAGGTCTAGGCAAATACAAACTCGCTCCATGTTTGGTTTCAAGCTGATCAAAATAACGAGGTCTAATATGACCTTTAACCTCATTACTACCAATGAAGTGTCTCCTACCCCACGAGATGTTGGAATTTCTTCCATCTCTATGAGACACTCTCCCATGCAACTTACAACAATAAGGGCGAATATGACCATGCAAACCACAATGATGACAAATAGAAACATGGTGTACCTTCTTTTCTTTTACCTTACCAATTCTAGGAAGTTTGAGAAGTCCATCCTTATGTTGAATTTTTTGTTCTCTCTTTCCTTGAGTTCTTGTATCATAAGATGTAGATGCCCTCTGTTTTTGCTCTTTGTTATCACCAAAACTAATGCCACTCTTGTCACAACACATTTGTTGAGACCCAATGATATCCTCAAAAGTCTTTGATCCTTTGTTCCAATGACCAATGGTAGCCATAGCACTCTTGAGCTCTTCCTTTTTCATGATGATTAGCTCTTCTAAAGCAACTAGAGACATCTCGAGAGCTTCAATCTTTTCTTCATATGATGCATAGATTTGCTGTAGCTCATTCCTCTCTGTCTCACAAGTCAAGAGTTTTGCACAAAGAGCTTATCGATCATTAGCTATCTTGATGGCATCAATCGTAGCCTCAGAAATCTCCTCCTTTAGTTTGACATTCTTACTTTCACATACTTTGAGTTTCATAGTGAGTTTATCATTCAATTTAGATAAGTTAAGAGATTCCTTATACAACTTTTCATAAGCTTGCTCAAGCTCTTCATCATCACTTCCCGAGGATTCATTATCAGTGGCATTCTCAACCGGCCTCTTCGGATACTCTGTTTGTCCTTCAGTTTCGGAAGCCGCCATGAAAGCAAAGA
Organism: Camellia lanceoleosa; assembly: GCA_025200525.1. Classification (NCBI taxonomy): domain Eukaryota; kingdom Viridiplantae; phylum Streptophyta; class Magnoliopsida; order Ericales; family Theaceae; genus Camellia; species Camellia lanceoleosa. The sequence continues at coordinate 119,748,592 of CM045762.1, read as the reverse complement.
ATTGTTTATGTCCCTCTTCGCCTTGATCTTTATTGTCACTTACATCTTTATCAGATTCGGATTCATCATCCCAAGTGATAGCGAGAGCTTTCTTTTTCTTTAAACGAGTGGGGCATTCTTGAGCAAAGTGACCAAATCCTTGGCATTCATAGCATTGGACTCTTTCAGAGTTCCCTTGTATCTTTCATTTCTTCTTCTTGGCTATAGAATTAATTTTGAGTTTATCTTTGCCTTTGGATTTATGAGTATGAGTAGAGTCCAAAAGATTAGGATTCTTTTTCAAAAAAGATTTTTTAAATTGTTTTACAAAAGCATCCGTAATCTTAGAATCTATCTCACAATCTTCATTAGAATCCTCTCCAACTCTATGAGCACTACTAAAAGCAATAGCATCTTTTTGTTTCTTTTTGAAATTCCTATGTGCATCATAAGTTTGGAGATTTCCGACCAAATGATCTAGCTTAAGATTGTCAATATCTTGAGCCTCCTCAATAACCGTAACTTTTGGTTGGAACTGATCGAGCAAGGACCTCAAAATTTTTCCTACAATCTTGGATTCCGGTATTTTTTTCACCTAAATTGAAGCTAGAATTTACAATGTCACTCAACTTTGCATAAAATTCATCAAAGGTCTCACTATCTTTCATTGAAAAGTTTTCGAAACTAGATGTGAGCCTTTGAAGTTTTGAGCATTTAACAGAAGGAGTGCCCTCATGAATAGTTTGTAAGATATCCCAAGCTTCTTTTGCGACTTCACAATTGCAAATTCGGCTAAACTCTTCAGGTGTGACAACGCAAAAGAGAGAATTGATATGTAGCTTTACTATTCCAGCTACTATTTTGGTAATCAATTGTGTCCCACTTATCAATTGGTTGGGGAAAGTTACTCCATCAACGGTAATCGTTAGTTCAGTCCACCCATATATGATAGATTGCCAAACTTTTTCATCAATAGATTTCAAAAATCATCTCATCCGAGCTTTCCAAAAAGAATAATTGGATTCGTCAAATAGGGGTGGTCGAACCATAGAATTTCCCTCACGTATTGAATGCATTATCACAATTCAAACAAGATCTCGCTCTAAAGTTTTAAAAAATAAAAGAGCGACCCGCTCTGATACCAATTGAAAAATCTAGAAATCCGCTAGATATTGATTTGTGATTATGTATCAATTTAAAGCAATAAAACAATCCCAATCAAACAATCAAGACAAATTGACACAACGATTTTAACGTAGAAAAACCACAATTGGAGCACCTCCAATTGTGATAAAAAAAAATGACGGGCAATAGCTACAAAACAATCCACTAAGAAGATTTAAAGGAATTACACAAGTATACTCTCAATTACCTATCGAATCCACGCCCAAATTGAACTAACCCCTATGTGCCTCTTCCAGCCCTGTCTTCGCCTCGGAATTGTCTTAACGATGAGCCACTCCAGAATCCACCAAAGTTTCAGGCTCGAATTCTTCAGAATCCACCGAAGAACAACTCTCTCTCTTTTTAGAATAAACAAACAATCCTTTGAGGTATACTTTTTAAACCATGAGTTGAACACTCAATTAAACATCAAAGAAAACTAGCAAAATATCCCCAGATATAAATCTTAATATTCAAAAAGAAGATCTGAAGAAGTAATCCTAGTTTTGGACTAAAACAAATACTTATAGAAATCTGGGACTACGAAGCTCGCTCGAGCGAAGACTCTCTCGCTCGAGCGAGGAACCAAAAACGCGTGTTTTCCATAAATGGCTTCGCTCGAGCCACGCAACCTACGCTCGACCGTACAATCAACTCTTTCAGGTTTTTTGCCAGACGCAGCCTTTACTCGAGCGAGAACTCCTTCGTTCGAGCGAGCAAGGGCGGACATGCAACTTCGAATGCAATTTTGCATTTTGCTTCGGGGCGCTACCTCTCAACCCCGCCTGGGCGCTGCCCCGGACCCAACAAATTTTAATTCATGCGTTTTTATTTGTTATAAAGCATTGTGCTTTTCATTTTCATCTTGCAATATTTGTTGCCATTTGTCATGTAGTGCATAGACAAGCACACAGAGAGGAGGCTATTTTCAGAGCTAATAGATTGGGTTTTCTCTTTAGGTTTTTTAGCTATTCTCTGACTGTGGTTGTAGTGGTGGCGGCAGTGACAGTTGGGATGATGGTAGTAGTGGAGTGGAGATGGTGATGCTGGTGGTGTGGTGAGGGTGGTATTGGAAGAGATGATACTGTGTAAACAACTTTAAATGTGATTATTTATATCTAATTCATTTAAACCTAAATATAATCGGGTTAATAATGCAATTCAATTAAAAATTTAAAGAGATTTTAAATGAGTTTATTTGGGAGAATTTTTGATTTTTGGTTGAATTTGCTATCAATATTAAATTATTATGGAATAGGTGCTTACACATTAGGGAAATTTTATTTGCATCAGTTATGATATTTATTTAGTTATACACATTGTAATATTGGTTGTGATATTATTTTAGTGATGATCCACAAAAAAAAATTGGTTATATCATATGTGATGTTTAGTTATGACTCAAAATATATTTTTTTATTTATGACTGTAATGTAAAAGATTGAGTTATGACATTTGTGGCAATTAAACCCACAAATGGCATAGGGTACCCCTTATATCATAGCATTACACATTAAATATAAGTAAGGGTGGTTAACGAACCAAACAACTCTAGTTTTGACTCGTGTTCACCTCATTAAAAACTCATTCAAACTCAGCTCATTAAATAAACAAGTTAATATTGATTACATTTGAGAGCTTGTTAAAGTTTTAAAGCCAACTTTGAACTGCCAATTGTTCGGCTCTATTTAATAAGTCTAAAACTATATAAAAGGAGAATACTAAACTACTTGAACTCGGAATGAAAATTTAACAACTCAAATTTGAATAAATTTTAATACTCGTTTAAAATTTTAAATCAAATTTAAACAATTAATTGTTTGACTTGTCCGACTTATTTATCATTCCTAAATATAAGATTCATTATCTCCTTTGTGATTTTATTACCGACTCATGATATCATTCAATGATAATGTGATATTAACGTTAAAGAAGTTTGAATTGTTATTAACTAGTAGGACAAATTGATTGTTTAAGAACCATTCACCTTGTTTGGTTATCACTTTTTCTACAAATTGAGTATTTTTTTTTTTTTTTTTGTAGATACATTTAAAAAGTATTTGTGATTTTTTTTTTAAAAAAAATTCACTAAATACAAAAAAATATAAAAAGAAATATATGAAAATTCAATACATTTTTATATTTTGTTCTATTCAATGAATTTTAAATATATATATATATATATATTACGCATATCAAGTGGATCTAAAAGGTAAAAACAAAAATAAAAAAATTATTAAAAATATAAAAATATGAAATAAAAACTCAATAAACTATTTTTGAAAATTCCAAACCAAATAGAGTGATTCATTTTTCTTTTGTCAGATATGAAAAAGTATAAATTTAGTTATTGAAAAATATGATTATATAACAACACGGTTTTATGAGAAGATTAGATAATTTTTAGGATAAATTAGTCTTTGCTTACTTTATTTTGGTCACTTTCTCACTTTCGGTTTTAAAATTTATTTTTTTTCTACTTAGCCCTTCATGTTTCAAGTTTTTTTCAATTTATTCCTAAAACTAACTTTTGTTCAAAATTAGATAGAAAATATCACAATAACTATCACATAACATTAAAAAAAAATTAAGTTTATGTCAAATGTATGAATCATATATAATAAAATATTTTTATATCATGTGACTGTCAATGTGTCACTTTTTCTCTAATTTTTAACAAAAATTATATTTAGAAGTAAAGTGAAAAAAAAAAAAAAAAAAAAAAAAAAAAAAAAACCAAAACAAAAAAACTTAAAATATGAAAGGCCAAAGGAAATAGATAAACTTTAATGGTTAAAGTAAAAAATTGGCCAAACATAAAAGGGGTAAAGTGTAATTTACACAATATTAATTTGTCATTACATATGTAATCACATCTACTTCGAGTAATATTAAGAATCATGAAAAAAATATCATAAAATAGTTCATGAAGATTCACCATCTTTAGATTATATATATATAATAAAACACTACATATTAATTATTAAAAAAAATTCATAAAATATTTTATAATAGTTTTTTCATAATCATTAATATTACTCATCTTCTTTATCAAGCTTATAAACATATATACCAACAAGAAACGACAAAATCAAGATGGTAGACAAGTAAAATTTTGATTTGAAAAATTATATATATATATATATTATAATTGATTTTAAAAATTTTATTTACATTAAAATTACTTAAAATATTAATTGCAATGGGTCCCGGTGGAAGTATCCGGGATTCTCAAGTGACAAACAACCAAGAAAATTCCATAGAAAATATTGCAAAAGTGGAATGAAAATTAACACAATCAATTACCCGTGACTTTCGGGATTGGACTGATCTTCTTTGTATATATTGCCATATTTGCTATTTTCTTAAGCATACACTTCCCAACTGTTAAAAGTCTGCATGAACTTTATTCATTATGAATAGATCAATGCAAACAAGTGTTGGAATTCTTTCCCTAATTGGGTTTCTCACCATAGCAGCCATTGATTTTAGTGTCTGCAATGGAAACCATGATGTGGTGGTGATGTGCAGGGAGAGCGAGAAACAAACTCTTTTACAATTCAAGAAAGATCTAGAAGATCCTACAAACGGACTCTCTTCTTGGGAGGTCGAAGATGATTGTTGTAAATGGGAAGGAGTTGTTTGCGACAACTTCACTGGCCATGTCCTCGAACTCAACCTTCGAAATTCTTATACTGATGGTATCGTCGATGGTGTTTACCAACGGTATGACAAGCTCAGTTTGAATGGAAAAATAAATCCTTGTTTGCAAAAATTGAAGCACCTCAAGTACCTGGATCTGAGTGAAAATAATTTCACAAATATACCATTCCCACCAGTCATTGCTTCTATGACACAACTGCAATATATCAACTTGTCCAATGCAGGATTTGTGGGAACAATTCCCCATCAGCTTGGAAACTTGTCAAGTTTACGTTCTCTCGGCCTCAAAAGTAGTATGAACGTTGAGAACCTGCAGTGGCTTGCTGGTCTTTCCCGTTTGGAACACCTGGACCTAAGTGGTGTGAACCTTGTCAAGGTACCCAACTGGCTACAGGTAATTAACAACCTTCCTTTCCTGGTAGAGTTACAATTGTTTGGTTGTCAACTTGATCACTTTCCACCTTTTCTCAGTGCTATTAATTTTACATCTCTTGTGGTCCTAGATCTTTCCGGGAACCAATTTGGCTCTCTAATCCCTGGGTGGATCTTTAGCCTTGGTAGCCTCGTTTATCTTAATCTAAGCGATTGTAATTTGATATGTCCAATCCCTCAAGGTTCTTGGAACCTAACTTCTCTCGAGACGCTTGATGTTTCTTATAATCAGAATCTCAACTCTTCTTTACCAAATTCGTTGTTTAGTACCACAAATAGCCTCGTCTATCTTAGCCTTAGACACTGTAGATTTCAAGGTCCATTTCCTACAATTGTCCCCAACATGACCAATCTGTCTTATCTTGATCTATCTTACAATTCTCTCAATTCTACTATACCCAGTTGGTTGTATAGCTTTAGTCGTCTTGAGTTCCTCAACTTGGGCTCCAACATGTTAGAAGGAAGGCTACCGAATTCCATCGGAAACCTGGCTTCTCTATACAGCCTTGACCTATCATATAATGGACTTGAGGGAAGGCTACCGAATTCCATCCGAAACCTAGCTTCTCTGGAAATTCTCGAGCTATCATATAATGGACTTGAGGAAAGTCTACCAAGATCGTTAGGAAATCTTTGCAACTTGAGACATATTGGTTTGTCACATAACAAATTTAGCGGAGAATTATTCACTAGCTCGTCTAAATGCATTGCAATACATGCTTTGGAGGATATGTTCCTGGATGGGAACAAACTTTCCAGTCCCATTCCAGAAACTCTAGGAAGATTGACTTCCTTAAATACATTGTCATTGGAGGATAATCAATTAAATGGAACTCTTCCTCAAAGTCTTGGACACCTTTCAAAGCTATCAGAACTTGATGTGTCTAATAATTTGTTGGAAGGCACTGTATCAGAAGTTCACTTCACCAATCTTGCAAATCTGTGGAAATTTCATGCTTCCGGCAATCGGTTGACTTTAAAAGTGAGTCCTGACTGGATCCCTCCATTTCAACTTTTAGAAATAGAACTTCGATCATGGCATTTGGGTCCAGAGTTTCCCGCATGGCTCCAATCACAAAAACAACTTCACATCATTGACTTGTCATGCACTGGAATATCAGATAGGATTCCAACTTGGTTTTGGAACTTATCTTCCTCCCATCTAGATCTCTCCCACAACCAACTCCACGGTGAGATTTCATATATTCATAGTGGATCGGTTATCTTAAGCTCCAATAATTTGAATGGTACATTACCTCGTATTTCTTCAATTTTGAATGAGCTTGATCTTTCCAAAAATTTATTTTCTGGGGAGATCTCCCACTTGCTATGTGATGAGAATAAAGAAAAACTTCTAGAAGTTCTTGTTCTAAAAGAAAACTTTCTATCGGGAGAAATTCCTGATTGTTGGATGGCTTGGCAATCAATGAGAGTCATAGATTTGGGAAACAACAATCTGACAGGGAACATCCCAAGCTCCATGCGGTATTTAGGTCTTCTGAAATCGTTACACCTGCAAAACAACCATCTCTCTGGGGAAATTTCTTCCTCTCTTCAAAACTGCAACAATTTAGTAATGGTTGACCTTAGTGAGAATGAGTTTATTGGAAGCATACCGACATGGATGGGAGAAAGGCTTTTGCAGTTGACGGGTCTCATCCTCCGGTCAAATAAGTTAGATGGCATGATACCTCTAGAACTTTGTTGTATCTCCTCACTTAAAATCTTGGATCTTGCGAACAACAATTTGTCAGGTGCAATACCATGGTGCATCAACAATATCACTGCTATGGCAATGAAGCAAAACTCCAGTGGTGTTACCTATGGAGTTTTATGTCATATCTATGGTAATTATTGGTGCACTACTTACTTGGAGAATGCAAATTTGGTGACAAAAGGAAGTAACTATCAATATGACAAGATTCTTACTTTTCTGGTTAGCATAGACCTTTCAAACAACAATTTATCTGGCAACATCCCTGAGGAATTGACTGGTCTACTAGTACTGCTTTCATTGAATCTATCTGGAAATCATTTGATTGGTGTGATTCCAAAGAAGATGGGTGATATGGTGTCTTTGGAATCTCTTGATTTATCCAAAAACCAAATTCGTGGTGAAATTCCTCCAAGCATGTCAGGTTTAACTTTTTTGAGTTACTTGAATTTGTCTTATAATAACTTGTCAGGTAAAATTCCATTGAGCACCCAACTTCAAAGCTTCAATGCTTCTAGCTTTCTCGGCAACAAGCTTTGTGGACTTCCACTTACAAAGAATTGTAGTGTTGATGGTGAAAAACCTAATGTGGGAAATGCAGGAGATAGTGAAGGTGTTGGAGCTGAAGTGGATTGGTTTTATTTGTCTATGGCTTTTGGATTTGCGGTAGGTTTTTGGGGCGTCTCTATTCCTATACTGTTCATTAAGTCATGGAGATATGCCTATTTTTGATTTTTAGATAATGTCTGGACAAGACTCTATGTTTATATTCAGGTAAATATGGTAAGATTTTAAAAAGTCATGTGGAAGTCTACTACCTGTGTCCCCTTATATACTATAAATAATTGTGTCCTTTGCGTTGTTATGTTAAAGTTCTCATGATTATATAATATAAGCTTACTTACCGTGCCAAAAGTTCTTGTCAATATGCTTCAATATTGTCCTCTTTTTTAGCCAACCTCCTTTAAATTATTAACAAATAGTTCAGATTTCCCTTAGTAAGTAAATTACAGAATTAATGCTTCATAATATGGCAAGTATAGTATGTCAAATATGTATATATGCATAGGAAGAAATTTAATGAAATGCGTAGGATTCATAAACTTGATTTCTAGTACAGAAAGAGATGGTAAAATTCACCTGAGAATTAGATCCATAACTTGGGTTGGGGTTGAGTTTCAGTTAAGTTTCTTTTTTGATATTTTTTTTAGGGAAACTTACGTATAGGTTCTAATAGGTGGACTTATTATCTAATAGATCCAATGATAATTAATGACATTTTTCATCAAACACTATTAAAAAACATTACTAATTGTTAATTTTCAGCTATAGTTTGAAAATTTTGTATTATATTGTCGGTGCTTCTAATTTGAGCTAAATTTTAGTTTGATACTCATTGTTTCAATTTGAATAATTTGAATTCTATAATTTTAATTTTATTACAATGTGATTTTTTCGCCATTTGTCATTAGAATTTTTAACGAAAAAGTATCACGTACAGAACTAAAGAGATCAAAGTAAAATTTGAAAAAAAAAAAAAATCATAAAGACTACTTTTTTACATGTGATTTTTTTCGGTTCAAAATGTTAACGATGCATAATAAAAGGACAATATGGTAACAAAATTAAAAGTATAAAGTTCAATTTTTTTAAAATTAAAAGTAGTTCATTTAAACAATTATACAATTTGAATGCATGGACATCCCGAGGAGGTCGAGACACAGTCAATTCCCTAATCCGCCAGAGTCCTCTACTAATCTTCCAATTGCTCACCTGAAAGTTGTTAATAATTGGAATGAGTAAAAACCCATTGAATAATGAACGGATATTAAATACGGTTCTAAACCAAGGGTAAGTGTTACCATGAACGTAATTTGTGATATGATAATGTATTCAAATCAGTAGACAATTTGAAAATCAATTATTTAGGAATTTGATATTTCATTTCAAAACAAGAGCACACAAAAATCTCGTATCTCTAATTTCTTAAATAATCAGTACCAAACAGTAATATTAAATTAACCAACATGTAATATTTGGGAACCATGATCATAATCTCAATATTAATGCCGAATACATACTCAACGTAGTTTGGCTCGCTGGATCCAATATAGCACTAAAGGTCATTACGGGGGTGGCGCCGGCTCCTTTTTCCAAAACCGATCCGATTAACGTCACTCAAACGCACCGAGACTGTTCCTTAAACCATAGAACACTAGAGTCATCACTGCCTTTCCAAGATCTTTTCCCTAGTGGCTAGAGTTACTTCACACAAAAGTATATCTATTGGACTTGCACACACAGTAATTATCATAATAGATTAGGGTCACTTCACACAAAAGAATATTCCCTGAACCTTTTCGGTATGAGAAGACACCTGTTCGGATCTTGGATTTGAAAGAGAAAATATTGCATACAAAGATCATTAAATTGGTTAAGATACTATGGCTTAATCATTTAGTTGATGAAACTACTTAGGAACGCAAGGACGATATGTGTGATAAGTGTCCGCACCTATTCTCATAATTTACTCAAGTTAGTTTCAAGAATGAAACTTCGATTTTAGGAGGGGAGAATGTGAGCACCCGGTAAATAAATAAATAATAATAATTTTACAAATCTCAAATATTTTACTGGTGAATCTTAAAGTGAAAACTAAATATTATTGGAGGGTATTTTAATTAAGTTTAAACTTTAAATAATTATTTTATGTACCAGTATACTGTTAAAAGGTAAGATTTTAATAATAATAAATAAATAAAAGAAAAGAAAAGAAAAAAGGAAAAGAGAGTTAGATTATATAAAGTGTTTGGGTAACCCTAATCTCTCATAATATTGAACTAGTAGCCGTGAAATCTAGAGAGAAGAGGAGATAGGTGTAGCTTTTCGTGAAAATTGAAGAACTATAGTTTGGTGCTTGAGTAACTCCATGTCCACGATAGGAACCAATATTCTGTAAATGTAGTTATTTTGTATATATGTTTTTGTGAATTAATTGGAAGAAAAAGGAATGAAAGGTTAACTGATTAGATGGCTTGAATATCATCTATCAGGCTAGTAGTTGGTGTGGAATAGTGTAATGGTATGGTTGATTCTTAGAAAATAAGTATATGGCATGTGTTATATTCAATGAGTGTTTTTACCTGTAATGGTGGGCCTTGTGAGTGAAACGTGGGATAGGTAGGAGTACTTAGGCCACCACTATTTGTGAATATCATCTTCTTTTTTTTAATGTAGTTTAAGGAATTAAATGGGCACATAAAGTTGAAGGTATAATTTATAATTGTAAAATTTTGCACATAGCTATAAATTTTAAAAATCAAGAAAATATAGTAAACGAATGAATTTTAAGTTGGAATTTTTATAGTAGCGTAATTAAATGTTGAATTTCATACCAGATTTATTTCATAATTTTTTAGAGTAGAATCCATATAAATTGATGCATTTAAATATGTCTAGAAAACTAGTACAAAATAGTAATTTCGAAAGTGGCGTTCTCTTTGAGTATAAATCTAAAGTTACCAAATAAGCACCATTAGAACCATTTATGAGTTTAGTTTCTTACATTTTTGACCTTGTATTGATTGCTCATGTATATTAAGAGAACTGCCAATTTCTTTAAAGTGCTGCAGAAAAGTGACTTATTTAGACATGATTAATTGTAAATAATTATTTTGATAAGGAAATTGAGTAAAACCAATTGGGTTGAAACTTAGGATATAGTAGTTGATATTTGGAGCATTTTGGATTTTTTTGAATGGCGTAGAGTGGGTTTTCAATTTTTAAAGTTAGCGAATAGATTGGAAAAACTTATTTAAAATTATATTTTCTCTCAAAATCACATTTAATTTAGTTTCGATTTGAACCCATGTCTTGGATAATTTGAGACCTTGAAGAATATGAATTTAAGTATTATTTAAGAGTAATGGTGAGTTGTGTAACACCCCAAAAATATATTCTCAATTTCAAATATTATAATAATAATCAAATTTGACTTTAAATTAAGATAATTCATTAAATAGTACAACATGCTTCAAAAATAGCCTATTTCCTATTGAACTATTCAAGTGATTACATCAATGTTCAGTTACATTCATAAATGTCTTAATAGTTCAAGAAGTTAGAGATTTTAAAATAAAATGCCTTAATAGCGAACACCTTCACAAGGATTTCCCTTGGTTACACAAAAATTGGACTTTTGTCCCAAACACAAAAATAGCCTGGAGTTTCAACATAAAACATTCATAGAGCAAACAACAAGCAGATTACACACATAACAACACACCCGTTTCTCCAATTCTTTCCCAACAACAAGCAGATTACACACATGAACCATCACAATAAATAGATATAATAAAATAGGACAATACCTTAGAGTTGTTGACCACCAATGTTGCTGAAAGTTTGTCTCAAATCTCTCTTCTCACTCTCTCTCTCTCTCTCTCTCTCTCTCTCTCTCTTTTTCTCTCTCACGGCTGCTGCTAACTTGTGATGAACAAATAAGATGGTAGGATCTGTATTTATTTTATTTTATACTAGTGGTGGGCACACCCAAAGCATGTGTAGGTCAAATAAATAGATAAATATACAATATATATATATATATATAAGTTATATGCAATTCAAATGGTAAGAGCCTTATTTATCAAATTTGTGGTCTAGAGTTCATGTAATGACCCTCATTCTCGTCTTAGCCATGTTCATGTGCATCTGCATGATTTTGTCTTGTTAAGCTTGCATTTGCAGATTTTGACTTGTTTTGCCTAAAGCAAAGGTCCCTGTCATGTTTTGTGTTTATGTGATTTGCCTGAGTATTGCTTGTATGCTTTGTTCCTTGCTTGGTGTGTTAAGCCTAGGTCACACCCTTGAACCTCTTATACCTAGGACCATCTTGGAACTACTTTGGTTGACCTCCACCTTCACCCTGGCAAATTGGCCGAGATGTCATCATCTAGGCCGAGGTGTCCATCACCTAGGCCGAGATGTGTATCATCTAGGCCAAGATGTTATCATCAGGGCATCCAACATCCTTGATCCTTGCACCTAGTGATCTTGTTCTTGGACTGGTATGACCTAGACCGAGGTGTGGCACATCTAGGCCGAGGTGTGGCACAGCTAGGCTAAGTGTTATCCTTCCTAGCCGAGATCATTGAAACCCTCTCGCCGAAGCCTATGTCCAAATCCGAGATCCTTGCCTTGTCAGAGTACCCATGTCACCTTACTTGTTATACACACTTTGTCATACTCTTGTCTTGTCATTCTGGCACCTTTTTGAGGGGATCCAACCAGACGTTGCCACGTGTCCCAGCAGAGGGTTAAGTTAGTAAGCTATTGAGAAAACATATCATTTGCTATATCTTTGCCTTAGAAGGAGTTCTTGAGAGAGAGGTAGATTTCCAAGCTTGATCCTTAGAGTTTGAACCGTTGATCCGTGTTTTGAGGTTAGATTCTTGATCTACTCTTGTTGTTCTTTATGTTTATTTGATCACATTGAATGATCTAGCATGATTCATGAGCCATGCATTGATTTAAAGTTTGTTTTAGAAAGAGAAAGGGATGTTCATGTGTTCTTCAAGAAAAGCCTTGTTTTGATCCGAAAGTTTGTAACAAGTTCCATGTTTTGTGCTTGTTTTCAAGAGATCTTCAACTACGGGTACCCAGGTCCATGTTTTTTAACTCATGCCATGAAATCTCAGATTTTGTAATAACGAGTTATGATCTTAGCATTCATATTCTTCATGTTCATCAAAAGGAAATCCAGATTTTCCAGACTTCATCTCCCTAAGTGTGGTCACCAAGACCCACTTTTGCCTAGATCTCACACTTAGGCCAAGCATCGTATCTCACCTTGGCCTACCTTACCTGATCACTTGTACCTTAGTCTATCTTGCATGTGCACCTCAGCCAAGAGGTGTGAGAGCTCGGCCAAGACCTGCTTGGTACCGAGCATGTTTTCTCGAGATAAAAAACAGTATTTTAACTCCCTGCACATATTTTGCTTTGTCTTGACTTAGTTTTGAAAGAAATGCCAGGATCATTTACACTCATGTAAAGCTTGTTTTAGGGATGCATTGCATAGCCATCTTTTGAGCATTCCTTCTTGCCTTCTTGAAATACATTTAGTGGACCTTGCCATGTATTTGTAGGTCTTGGATCCTTGCCTTAATCCCTATACCCGAAGAGCTATGTGAGTGGTATTTAATAAAGCTATGCTATAATGTTTTCATAAAGCTTTGCTTTGCTTTGTTTTGGAAAAGTATTTGATCAATGATTATCCCTTAGTTTTTGTATCAAGATTATGTTTGTTTTGATAACATTCTTGGAAAGTCCTTAGTGCTACGGAACTATAATGCAACTAGTACCCTTGCTGAGATATCTCCCTTGCCACGGACGGTCTTGTACGGGTGAGTTTGTCTAATCGATTCCGAGTCGATTATTCCCTTGTTTTGTCAGGAATGTCATCCTTTGTATTATATTGATGCTAGTAAGCATCCCTTGAAGCTTTGAAAGGTTTGATAGATGGACTTGGTTCATCCCTTGATTTGAGCAAGCTATGATATGTATTGTTTTGATAGAGATCTCGAATATCATTCATTCAAACCTTTATTACTAATATCATTCACTGAGTATCCAAGCTCACCCTCTACTTTATACATATATAGTTCATGAGCAGGAAAGCGGTGACGTCTAGATGTTATTTGCAAATTGTTTTGGATTCACGTTTGTTATCATCTTGAAGATTATGCTTCTTAGTTGTAATTCATGTCTTTTGTATATTTCGGCTTGAGAAGCCTTTTGATCAAAATGTAATATGTACTTCATTTTATTTTGTATCCAAGATGTAAAACCATGTTAAGATGTATGTCATTTTATTTGATCTATGCATAGCTCTTATGGACTATTTAGATTTAAATTTATTGTTTCCGCACATGTGAGCCCCACATGTATACTCTGATTGTGTATGACTTTGTAAGTTGGCCTTTGGTAATCTCGGATTACTGGTTATCATGGCACCATTCTACTAGGGGCGGAATGGGATCGTGATAGTTCAAGTCATACCCTCTTCTCTATTTTTTTTTTAAAATAATAAATCTTGCCTCTAAATTAAAGACTTTCACCATAAATTAATTAAAAGATCGTTCAGTAATATTTAATTTGCACCTTAAGATTCAGAAGTAAAATATTTGAGCTTTGTAAAATAATTATTATTTAATTATTTATTTTACTTATATATTCGGGTTATCACATTCTCCCCTCCTAAAAGAAAAATTCCATCCTTGAAGCTAACCTGAGTAAATCATGAGAATAGATGTGGGTATTTTCGTGCATCTCGTCCTCGCGTTCCCAAGTCACCTCTTCAACTAAATGATTACGCCATAGTACCTTAACCAATTTAATGGCCTTTGTACGCAATATTTTCTCTTTTGAATCTAAGATTTGAACAGGCATCTTCTTATACGAAAAATCTTCTCTAATCTGAAGCGACTCATAATCTATCACATGTGATGGACTGTGCACATATTTCCTCAGTATAGACACGTGAAACACATTATACACTCCTGCCACCCTAGGGGTTAAAGCAACACGGTACGCAATCTCACCAACCTTCTTTAATACCTCAAATGGTCCAATGTATCTAGAACTCAACTTTCCTTTCTTTCCAAACTTTATGACTCCTTTCCATGGTGATACTTTCAAGAATACCATATCCCCCACATGAAATTCTAAATCTCTCCTACGATGATTAGCATAACCTTGTTGTCTATTTTGAGCAGTCAATAATCTCTCTCTGATGGTAATAATTTTCTGTGTAGCATCTACCAAATCAGGTCCCAACATTTGTCTCTTACCAACCTCATACCAACACAAAAAAGACCTACACTTCCTCCCATACAAAGCCTCATAAGGAGCTACTCCCAAACTAGAATGATAACTATTATTATACATAAACTCCATGAACGACAAATAATCATTCCAATTACCTCTCCACTCCAAAGCACAAGCCCTCAACATATCCTCAAGGGTTTGAATAGTCATCTCCGATTGCCCATCTATCTGAGGGTGATAAGCTAAACTAAAATTTAACCAAGTACCTATAGCTGACTGTAACGCACTCCAAATTTAGACACAAAACGAGGGTCCCGATCTGACACTATTGACACAAATGCACCATGCAATCTAACAATCTCCTTCACATACAGCTCTGCAAATCGAGCTAGAGAATAGTTCATTCGTACTGCAATAAAATGTACTGACTTGGTTAATCTATCAACAACTACCCAAACTGCATCATGATTACTACTAGTACGAGGTAATCCGCACACAAAGTCCACGGTAATATGATCCCACTTCCACTCTGGTATAGGTAATGGTTGTAGTTTCCCTGTAGATTTCTGATGTTCTACTTTAACCTGTTGACACACCAAACACTGAGCCACAAATTTTGCAATATCTCTCTTCATACCATTCCACCAAAAATGTTCATGAAGATCCCGATACATCTTAGTGCTTCTAGGCTGAATGCTGTAACTAGAACTATGTGCCTCCATCATAATCTGCTTCTTCAATCACCAATAGCAGGTACACAAACTTGACTACGGAATCTAAGAAACCCATCATCACTAACCAAAAAGTCTGCATGCTTACCCTCTGTCATCTCTCATTTAATACACTCACACTGGGAGTCAATCTCCTAAGCTAAACGAATTTGTTCTCTCAAGGTCGGCTGAACTATCAATTGACTACAATAAACCCTATCACTAGACGTAACTACCTTAAGCCTCAAACATCTCATGTCTTCCACCAAACAACGCTCAACAAACAAAGCCGCTACATCTCCAACTGTGACCTTCCTACTCAAGGCATCGGCCACCACATTTGCCTTTCTCGGATGATACAAAATATTCACATATAATCTTTTAGCAACTCAAGCCATCTTCTTTGCCTCAAATTTAGCTTATTTTGTGTTACAATATACTTCAAACTCTTATGATCAGTGTAAATCTCACATGACTTTCCATACAAATAATGTCACCAAATCTTAAGAGCGAAAATCACTACTGCCAACTCCAAGTCGTGCGTAGGATAATTTCTCTCATGTACTTTCGACTGTCATGATGCATAAGCAATCACCTTCCCATACTACATGAGCAAACATCCTAAACCCTATCGTGAAGCATCACTATAAATCACAAAACCACCCCCATCTGTAGCTAAGGCAAGGATTGGAGCTGATGTTAACCTCTGTTTAAACTCTTGGAAGCTACACTCACAATCATCAATCCACTCAAATTTCCTAGTGAGATTGGTAAGTGGCAAAGCAATACGGGAGAATCCTTCCACAAACCGTCTGTAATAACCAACAAGCCCTAGAAAGCTATGTACCTCTGTCACAGAAGTAGGTCGTGGCCAATCAACAATTGTTGCCACCTTTGTGCTATCCACAAATACAACATCTTTATTCACCACATGACCCAAAAAGGATACACTGCTCAACCAGAATTCACACTTCATAAATTTTGCATACAATCTCTTCTACTTAAGGGTCTACAGGACTACCCTCAAATGCTGATCATGCCCCTCTTTACTCCTCGAATAAATTAAGATATCATCAATAAACACTACCACAAATTTACCCAACTGGGGTTTAAATACTCTGTTCATCAAATCCATGAATGCAGCTAGTGCATTTGTGAGACCAAAAGGCATCACCAAGAACTTGTAATGCCCATAACGGGTTCTAAAAGTGGTCTTAGGAACATCCTCATCGCTTACCTTCAACTGGTGACAGCCTGACCTCAAGTAAAACTTAAAGAATACTTAAGTTCCCTACAACTGGTCAAATAGATCATCAATGCGTGGCAAAGGATACATATTCTTCACTGTGACTTTGTTCAGTTCCCTATAATCAATACACAATCGCATAGACCCATCATTCTTCTTCACAAACAACACAGGTGCTCCCTAATGTGAGATGCTAGGCCTAATAAAACCTTTGTCTAGCAACTCCTGTAACTGAGTTTGTAACTCCTTCAACTCCAACAGTGCTATTCTATGGGGCGCTTTAGAGATAGGTGTTGTATTAGAGACTAAGCCAATAGAAAATTCTACCTCACAATCTACAGGAAGTCTAGGTAGATCCTCTAGAAAAACATTAACAAATTTCCTCACTGCAGAAAACTCCTTTAACTTCTATTCTAGTTGTTCGGTAGTCACCATATAAGCTAAATAACTACGACACCGTTTCCTTAACATTCGGTTAGCCTGAAGGGAAGAAATAAAATAGATAGAAGACCCTTCCTGTCTTGTTGAAAGAAAAACTCACATTGTCTTGGCATGCAAAAACAAAAAATTTTCCTAAAACAATCAACAGAGGCATGATGCTTCATTAACAAATCCATCGTCAAAATCACGTCGAAATCCTTCATCTCTAAGGAAATTAAATCCACTAGAAAAATCATACTATCCAAGTTTACCTCACAAGATCTACAAACTTCTCCCAATACTACTCTTTCTCCTAATGGAGTAGACACGGTAATACAAACATCCAAAGGTTCACAAGGAATAGACAATCTGTATAGATATCTACGTGCCAACTCTTAACCTTCAAAATGAAATCAAGAAAGATTTAATACAAGTTTAAACAAACTAACTCAACCACACACTACTAAGGACTATAGGGATTCGGACCTCGTCTAAATGATGAAATGCAAGATATGTAACTCGATAAACTACAACTCTGATACCACAATTGTCACACCTAAATCCAGACATGACCGGCCGTGGTCCACAGGGACTTAGCCCAGGGCACATGTAAGCCTAAACATGAACCCAAAATCATAAAGAATAAATGTGACGATAGCCTAGAAATAAATAAATCAAAACCCAATCCAATGACTAGTCACAAGTATAAATGGTAAAACTAGCTATAACCAAGTCTTCCAAAAATATATACTCAATGGAACACAAAGCGCCCAGAAAATAAAATAATTCTAAATAAAACCCAACCACAATGTATGCACAAAATCAACATAACAAGCTAAAACAAAATATTAAATGCCCTAGAGGTCCATGCAATTGAGTTCACTCTAAGTCCTTCTAACACCTGGAAATGATAAACAATTATGTTAGCTGAAAGCTCAGTGAGTAACAACATGGATAGAAAATACAGCTTGGAAAACTCAATTCAAAAATAAGATATATATCACAAAAACTAGATTGGCATACAGTTTTGATAAAGATAATCTGTTTCAAAAAGAAAGTTCCATAGTTCAACAGTTAAAATACTCACGTCTCTCAAGAACATAATAAATGACATTCTCCATTTAAAACAAATTACAACATGATCACCAATAATTTTTTGAGTACTAAGAATAACAAGTAACATGCCACAAAGTTCTCAAGGCAATAAGCCCGTTAGATGCAATATCGACCCAAGAGTCATCCTCAGGGTGGCAACTCGAGCCTTTTCTCTAAGACGATCCGATTGAAGGTGACCTAGCCTAGTCTAGCCTAGGTCTTTTCCTTACAATCGTTGAGCACTAGAGTCATCATGGCCTAACCTGGATCTCTTCCTTAGTTCACCACACACAGTGGAATAACTTCCCTGGACTAAATATACAGATGGTCTCGATAATCGATACAACTCAGTTTTGCAAAACATGGTAGCTCATCATTATAAACATGAGACCATAGCAAATAGTTTATAGTATGCCAAGTTTACACATGTTTCAGAAATAATTTAATTCCATTGAAACTATAATAATTTATCAAAATAGTTTAGTCCTGAAACAACAAATTAATTTTCCAACAGTTCAAGGTAAGGGAACATTTATAAAAATATGTAGCATGCAACTACTCACCTGAAAAAGAAATAATATAACCCTCGAATAGAGTATGAAAGTTCAACTAGTGCCCTGAACCAAGTATGAAAACTACACGTCACTACTAATTTAAAAATACTAAAAAGAATAACAAACTAAGTACCCCACACTAAAGCATACTAACATAGCTCAACCTCACTCACCGTTACTCTTAAATAATACCTAAGTTCATGTTCTTCAAGGTTGCAAATTACTCAAGACATGGGTTCAGATCGAAACTTAATTAAAAGTAACTTTAAGATAAAATAAAATTTAAACAAGTTTTCCCAATCTATTCGCTAACTTTGAAAATTAAAAACCCACTCCATGCTGTCCAAAATTTTTTAAAACCCTCTAGATATCAACTAATATATCCTAAGTTTCAAAACCAATAGGTTTTTCTTGATTTTCTTATCAAAATAATTATTTACAATTAATCATATCCAAACATGTTGTTTTCTGCAGCACTTTAAAGAAATTAATGGTTCTCTTAGTATACATGAGCAATCAATGCAAGGTTAAATATGTAAGAAACTAGACTCATAACTGGTTCTAATGACGCTGATTTAATAATTTTTGGATTTATACCCAAAGAGAACGACACTTTCAAATTTACTATTTTACACTAGTTTTCTGAACAGATTTGAACGCACCAGTTAATATAGATTTTGACTCCCAAAAATTATGAGAAAATTATGATATGGGGTTCAATATGTAATTAATTTACTATAAAAATTTCAATTCAAAATTCATATGTTTGATATGATTCCTCAATTTTTAAAGTTTGGGGTTTTGTACAGAATTTTTTTGAACTAAGAATTACACCCATTATTTCTCATCACCAACCATTGACTTGGCACCCAAACAACACACCCGTTTCTCCTATTCCTTCCCAACAACAAGCCGATTACACACATGAACCATCACAATATATAGATCTAATAAAATAGGATAATACCTTAGAGTTGTTGACCACCAATGTTGCTGAAAGTTTGTCTCAAATCTCTCTTCTCTCTCTCTCTCTCTCTCTCTCTCTCTCAGCTGTTGCTAACTTGTGATGAACAAATAAGAGGGTAGAGTTTGTGTTTATTTTATTTTATATTAGTGGTCGGCACACCCAAAGCATGTGTAGGTCAAATAAATAGATAAATATACAAAATATATATATATATATATATATATAAGTTATATGCAACTCAAATGGTAAGGGCCTTATTTATCAAATTTGTGGTCTAAAGTTCAAGTCACACCCTTTTCTCTATTTTATTTTTTAAAATAATAAATCTTGCCTCTTAATTAAAGACTTTCACCATAAATTTATTTTAGGTTTAAAATTAATTAAAAGATCGTTTAATAATATTTAATTTGCACCTTAAGATTCAGAAGTAAAATATTTGAGCTTTGTAAAATAATTATTACTTAATTATTTATTTTATTTATATATTCGGGTTCTCACACCGCCCCCCATTCCAACACTTTCCAAGCATCCATAATTAAAATCCTCAAAGAAAGGTATGATGCACATGATGCATTAATTTCCAAATCCCAATTTCTTATAGTTTGTTCAATTTACAACAATGCATTATATAAACAACAATATTCTTCTATTTCACAATATTACATTTATCAATTTACATACACATATGACCAAGGTAGTTCCAGAAGCTCATATCCAACATCATTGTTAAGACTATTCGTCCAATTTCATGTTTCAAGAATCAATTTGATCAAACCCATTATTAAATTATAGTTTCAAATTAGGGCTTTAGGAAAATTTTGGACTTTCCTCTCCTTTGCATATAAAGAGTCAATAATTTCCATTTCTAACAATAATCAACAAGGATACGCATAAACTTTTCCACAATATAGAGTATAACCCTCTTTTTATGATCAAACCCACTTTATATCATAAACATATCTCATACATCTTCTATACTTAGAAAATACCACATAAGTATGCCAAATCAAAGAAATATCAAGTTAATAAGTACCCCTACCTCAAGAGTGAAGGCAAACGATGAAAACCCGATTACAAAGCCTCAAGAAAACGAAAAAAAAAATCGGTAGAACCTTCAAACCAAGCTTGCTTTTCAATCTCCTTAGAAGATCTAGGGTAGATTTTGGGTAAGATCAAGAGAAATCAAGTGTTTTAGAGCTAGGGAAAGTGAGAGGAGAATGGGTTTAGATCGACTTTTAAATCTACTATCCTGGACAGACCGCTCGAGCAAACATTTCATTGCTTGAGCGATGAACACAATTTTGAGCAGACCGCTTGAGTGGTAAATATAAGGTCTCAGAAGTTTTGCAGGTCTACAATGAAAATATTGGGAGCCTCGCATCTCTGCTCAAGCAACCACTTGACCGCTCGAGCAGTCTTCCAGAACAGAATGTTAGAAATTGGATTGAGTCGTGTTAGTGCGCTTTAGTTTAGGGTTAGTTTATTATTACTTTTAATATTTTTGGAGTTAGTAGTGACTCATTGTTTTCATATTTTGTTCAGGACACTAGTTGGACTTTTGTACTTTATTAAAGGATTATATTGTTCTGCTTTTAGGTGAGTAGTTGTATGCTATATAATTTTATAAATATTCCCTTACCCTGAACTATTGGAAAATTAAATTATTGTTTCACGACTAAACTGTTTTGAGAAAATTATTATATTATCAATGAAATTAAATTATTTCTGAAGCATTGGTAAACTTGGCATACAGTAAACTATTTGAAATGATCTCATGTTTGTAATCGTGAACTATCATGTTTAGCGAAACTGAATTGTATTGATTATTGGGACCATATTTATATAAAAGTCTAGGGAATTTATTCTACTGTGTGTGATGACTCTGGCCGCTAGAGAACAGATCTAGGTTAGGCTGTGATGACTTTAGTGCTCAACGATTGTAATGAATAGACTTGGGCTAGGCTAGGTGATCTTTAATCAGATCATCTTAGAAAAAAAGGTCCGAATTGCCACCCCAAAGATGACTCTTGGTTCGATATTGGATCTAACAAGCTTATTGCCTCGAGAACTTTGTGACATGTTACTTGTTAATCATGGTACCCAACTATAGTGATGATCATGATGTTATCTGTTTTAAGTGCATAATCTCATTTGTTGTGTTCTTGAGGGACATTGATATTTTTATCTAAATTATGGAACATTGTTTTTTATCTGATTGTCTTTATCAAAATGGTATGCTAATCTAGTTTATGTTATATACATCTTATTTTGGAATGGAACCCTATTTTCATAACTATATTTACTATCCACATTTTTACTCCTTGACCTATCAATTGTCTTACTTGTTTAACATTTTCAAGTGATAGAATGACTTAGAATAGACTCATGGCTTAGCAGGGACTCAATTTGATGGACCTCTAGGATATTCATATTTTTTTTTTTAGATTGTTATGTCAATTTTGTGCATACTTTTTGGTTGAAATTCATTTAGGATTATTTTGTTATGTGGGTTGTTTGTGTCCCATTTGTTTGGATGGTATTGATTAGGGTTGGTTTTGCCCGCTTTTACTTTTGACTTGTGACTAAATCTTGTTTTGATTTATTTATGTCAAGGGACTACTATTACTTTTATTCTATATGGTTATATGGTTTTTGTTTAGGTTTATGTGTGCCTTGAGATAAAGCCCTCTGGGCCACAGCCGGTCATACCCGGATTTGGGGTGTGACAAATGGTCCCACATATATATATATATATATATTCATTTCACAAAGTCTCATTATTATATGTTGAAATAAGATTTCAAATTATGTACTTTTAAAACAATGATGAAACATGTCTCATGAGATTTTTTAATAGAACGAATATATGGAGACCCTAATTTTTGTAATTATCTTTGAAACCTTAATTTTCAATTTATTTCAATTTAAACCTTGAATTATCGCTTTATCGCAAATTAAACCCTTGGACCGAAACGCGTCGTGGGTGAATCTGATCAAACCCTAATCAATCTCGGCAACTAGATGGTCACTTTTAAAACCTAATTATGAATATCAAAACCTCAAAAAATAGTTTAATTCCATAAAAATCCTAACTCCTAGGTAACGTCCATTTCATCCAAATTTTCTAATTTCTTTGTAATTTTTTCCAACAGGACCTGAATTAATTATTTTAACTATTTTATTATAATTATATATTAATAAATGATAATTTTTAAAAATTTCATATTTCATCCTTTTCATTTTTATTTTATTGCACTTTGGCCCTCTCTTGAATTTATTAATGTATTTGGTATTATCTATACTTTATATTATATTATCGAGAAAGTTTCATTTTATCCTCCACCTCGATGATCAATTTAACCCATGTATTTCTTATAGTTTCAATTTTATACCTAAAATATATGATTTTGGATGCTGTTAGTTGCCATTTATAATCAAACGGAAGTTGCTGATTGTCATGACCCGAACCCGCTCCTATGGATTAAGGTCATAATCGGCCAGTAATCAAACGATTACCTACGACCTCAAACCAAATAAAACATATTTCATCAGAGTTGAGGGGCCAAAACGGAAGCAAACTTACAAATTGTCCATAGAGCTGTGCTTACATGGCACATCAAAACATCCCAAAGATATATTCATTAATAACCCACACCAAAAGGGAAATAACATATAAGTTTTATACAATAGGATCATTCAAGTCTTAGTCAGCCAAACCCAAAGCTTATATATACAAAGGCGGTGCAACGTTTTCGCCAATCATAGCGAAATTATCACAAAAAAACAAAAGGGCAAAAAAAAGTCTCGTGCGTGAGACGTTCGAGCTAGCTCTCCAAAACTTCAACTGTTTCTCATATACTTTACTGAGGCTGGGTTTGGACATCTCTTAGCTCACCTACAGACACATGAATGAGAGTGAGCGAAAGCCCAGTGAATAATATCAAATAAAGAAGATACATGAATGGAATTCGAAACAAATACATCAGACGGCCTTGGGCCCAATTCATGTTTCTATCTAGTGCATCAAGCGACTATAGATCCAAACGTATCAAACGGCCTCGAGCCCAATTTAGTTATATCCAATGGCCTTTGGCCCAATCATTCATATCTAACAGCCTTTAACCCAATCATTCATGTCCGACGACCTTTGGCCCAATCATTCATATCAAACAGCCTTTGGCCCAATCATTCATGTCCGACGGCCTTTGCCCAATCATTCATATCAAATGGTCTTTGGCCCAATCATGCGGCATAACGAATATTTGTCCATATTTCAATTTAACAGATTTATGAAACTCAAATAGGAGTAAGCAATTGGACAAATAGCATACTTATCTTTACTAAGATATTACTCACAGTGTTCTGCTGGTGGATTCGCCCTTTGTGCTTGACCCTACACAACACATAACACATATTGGGTCACAAGCTATTCAATCCGTTCCTAACTTATAAATTCCTCTTAGACCTCTTTCTTATCTTCTTGATTCATTTACAATACTCAATGTATGCTTAAGAGTGTTTAGAAATAAAAGGGAACGGAAAATGAAGCACAAAACAACTTCTCAAAATTTCTAAAATAGGGCTACCCGCTCGAGCGTGGTTTCTGCCGCTTGAGCGGACCCCTCTGGTCTGCAAAAGTACTGGTTGTCTCATTTTTGTGCTCGAGCGTGACTTTGGACGCTCGAGTTGAGAGTCGAAACATGTGACTAACGCTCGAGCGTGACTCTCCCCGCTCGAGCAGACATCAATGTCTGCAAAAGTTCTGGGAGGTAACATTTCACGCTCGAGCGGCGTTCTTCCCGCTTGAGCGAACATGCCAAATTCTGAAATTTCCAGAATTGTTTTTAAAGCTCAAACTTGACATTCAAAGGCCCAAAACTCGTGTCCTTAGTTCAAAAATGTGGGAGCACATCATATATCATGAAGACATGAGCAATATGAGGCCAATTGTTCAAAATCATGATTTAATTCTCAAATTATTCAACATTCTTTTTGACATGGTCAAAGCTCATGCATTCTAACTTTATACAAACTCCATATCTCTATGGATCATTTATGCATATGTAATATAGACCCCAATACCATTTCAAATGACACAAGCGATGTTTGTTCTCATGAAGCTCAACAAAACCATGCTTGCATGTTTAATTCAACTCTCAATTTCTCATAATTGACATGCTACATGTTAGATTATGCAAATTCATGGCAATTCTCTTCATGTATGTACATACCAATTTCAATTTCATCATAATCAACTCAATTCATGTTCTTGATTACCATTTAACTTTGAATTCACAATATTACAAACTCATACCCATGAATTTACTCACCTAGGAGCTCCAATCTTCACAAATGTAGTTAAATCTTGAGTTAATCTTCAAGATCACCAAGTTCCTTGATCAATTCTTTATCTTGAGCTCCCTCTCTCCCTAAATTCAGCACTCTCACTCTCTCTAGAGTGTAATCTCAGCCGAAGGAGAGAAATGAGCTAAAAAACAATGCTCAAAAATGTAAATAGGCCACTTATATATGTTGGCCTAATCAAATTTGATTAAGGCTAAGTAATTGAGCTTAATTTAATCGTTCTGAATCTAATTGTTTTGATCTAAATAAATTTTCAATTAAATTTCACTGTAAGCTCTAAAAATTATGCCAATCACAATGGCATGGTCAATTTCGGTTTCTGTGGCCAATGAGGCCTTCGATTTTCAGTTTACAACAGGAAGTTTAGCAGATTTTCCTACGATGAATAGATAGAAATTCAAAACCATATAAAATCATATTGAACGCATAATCACAATCATAATTAAGATCAATTAGCATAATACGGAACATGGTTATCACACTGACGTAGCACTAAAATTTTGTTTGAAATTTTATTTTACCCAACAAACTATCTCAAAAATATCAATTAGATCCTAGAATTTCATATTATTTGAGGGTCTAATTGATATTTTTGGGATAGTTTGGGGAATAAAATGAAATCTCAAATGAAGATGGCAACAAATGCCATCTAATTATAGACATTAGCTAACATGGGTGAAATTGATCCAAAATTGAATAAAATACGTGTAAAATTGAAAAACATAAGATGTACATGGGTTAAATTGGGTTAAATTGATCATTGAGGTATAGATTTGGGGGCAAAATGATTTTCCTCATTATTACATACACATAATATCTTCTATATATATATATATTATATTCAATTTGTACCTAAGAAATGAGAGGTGGTCGGCTGATGAGGGGAAAGAATGGGGCTTGACCAACTTCACCCCCGAAAAAAAAAAAGAAAAAGATAATAAATGAAAAGAAAAAAAATAAAAAATTGTATACCTGCCATATTTTTTCCCCAAAATAATGGGACCTGTCTTCAAACCCTAACTAGGCCTCCAACCAAGCTTGATTACACTTTAATTAAGGAAACTTAAATCCTTAATCAATCCTTCATTCCATTCCATTACAATCAAATTGTCAAAAATCCACTTCTACGATCTTGAATCTTTCAAATAGAGTGTGTTTCTCTTTCTTCTTTCCATTTCCAGTAAGCTTTTTTTTTACCTTTCTTGATTTTATTTTCATATCAAAAATTCATAAACTTAAGATCTATTTCTAAGGGGTGTTATTTGATATGTGTAGAGTGTGTGTGGATTTTGGTAGAGCTTGAATGGGTTTTTTTATATCCCAAATAATTTTTCTAAATTTGTGACACAGAACCAAAAAAACAAGCTCTCCTTCTACAATTTTAGAAAAATTTCCTTCAGTTCGTTTTTATGTCAAAAGTTTCATTTAGATGGTAACTTTCACTGAATTTTATTTTGAGTTCAAATGAGTAAGTATTTTGTGAGACACACCATTTTTCCTAACAACTGACGAATCTGGACATAGTCTAGTATTTCTGAAATATCTTAAAATCTAAAAGGCCTATTCTGTTTTTGTATATTAGAAATGAAACTAGACACTTTTCTCTAAAAACCCTCCCGAGATTATGTCCATAGGGCCACAAAAAGTATTTTTTCCATATTTATTTCTAAACCGGTTTGAATTTGAAAATCTGATTTTTTTTTTTTTTGGGGGGGGTGAATAAGTCATAAAATAAAAGACGAAAGAATACACATAGACAAGGGGCATACCCCAGGCCCTAAGAATAAACAACAAAGACACCCAGCTAAAACAACAAAAAAACTGATAAAACAAACCTATCAACACAACGACCAATCCAGACCAAGAAGAACAACCACAAAATCTGTTCAATCACTACATACTAGAATATGGAGGGAAAGAACAACAAAAACCAAGCTATCACCTTCACTGAATCACAAAGCCAGAACAACAAGCAAAAAGAAAACCGCACGCCAAAATGCCATGTACAGCCCACATGTGAGCGCAATACCCAAACTGGAAACAACAAAGGCTAACCAAAGATCAATGACCACATCGAAAGATGGATAGCCACATAGCAGCTGCACTCTGCCAGCAAAACACAACCCACAAGAAGACACTCAGAATAAAGCAGCTCCTTGAAGTCGACTCTGACTCATCAGAATAACACAAGAAGAATAAAGATATCTTGGCGACAAAGAAAGGCTACACTGCATTTCATCGCAACAAAAGCAAGAGTAACAAAGATATCGGCAAGATAGCAACAGAAGTCACAAGAAACCAAAGATCGAGCACCAATACAAAGAACACAAAGAACAAGAGATACCACAAGAAGAATAAAGATATCGGGCAAAGACCAAAGACCACCAAGAGCCATAGCGGGAGTCAGAGAGATATAATAGAAGCAAAACACCAAGCTACAGCAGCTATGTAAACTCCACAGCAGTGGATAACTTGCCAACTACCTCCATTAAGAGTCCTGCAAGGCCAAGTAATCAGCACCACAGTGGACAATTCAACAATCACTCAATGCATGATATTCTCCTCATATATATAAGCCCAGTCACTCAACCCACAACACTCATCTCACTACCATGCAACAGAAATTAGACGAAAACCAAAATAAACAACACAATTTAGAACTCCCTTCACTCAACCCTCAACAACAACATCCCTAACCAAGGCCAGCTGAGTACCTGCAAACAAATATAAATATATATAAAAGCTCACACCACTCAATCCTCAACATAAACTAATCACACCAGCTCACCTAAATTTTGGCTCACTTACACTCAACACACATTCCCTAACAAAGGACCAGCTGGGAATCTGCGAAGACAACAGTTAGAAAGAAACTTTGAGGGCTCACACACTCAACCCTCAGAACTCTCTATGTCACTCACAGACCTATTTTAGGACTCACATCCCTCAACCCTCTTCCCTACAATGTACCAGCCAAACCTGCAACAGCTAGATAACAAATACAGAGAAGCCAATAGCACACCCCAAATCCAGCAAATCTGCCAACCGATAGCAAGCTAATCAGTATCTAAACCAGATCAGAAATCACTCTGGCTAATGAGACCCCTGCCAGCTTCAGTGTACGTGTAAACAAAAACATTAGCCATTTGATTGTATAATAGGAGGAAGTGACCACTCCTTTATATGCCAATCATTTGCCTGTTCAGCTTTAAACTTATAACAGATAACAACCTGTGTCTGATCAGATTTTTAATCCTACACAACACAAAAATCTCATTTGACTTTTTTGATTGGAAAATTCTACAATTTCTTTCATGCCAAATACAATAGATGGAACAAGATAGCACAAGTTTGTAACTAGTAGTGAACAAAGACTTACCATGTGAATGACTAGAAAACCACGCAGAGCCTCTAATACCAAACATAACCATCCTATTCAAGGTGCTGAGCCTATTCTGGAAGGTGAGCCAACCCACAGTGCTAACTCTAGGAATATGACACTTAAACCAAAGCAAAGTAGACCAATGAACCTTGGGACCCTAAGGCCTCCATTCATTCCAAGCTGATGTAATAGAGAATTCACCATCAGCAGAGGGTTGCCAAACAATTCTGTCCTCACTCAAACTAGATCTCAAACTCTCAGGTATACTACTCTTAATCTCATCTAACTCCCAAGTCTGACAACTAGGCCACCTCCACATAAGGCCATTGAAAATAGACCTTAGCTTGAGCTTGTATACCTGAATCATAAATAATTGTATCACCAAACTTCCTATGAAGAGGCCCCAAAGGATGCCAATGGTCAACTTTTCTTCTAATGTGGTGAATCAACTAACCGCTAAGCTCCAGCATTTTCCTCCAAACCCAAGAAAAGTCACCGGGGACCTTCACATTCCAGAAGCACTTATCTTTCAAAAGATATGATTTAACCCATTGACACCACATAGATTGCTCACCACTAGCTAACAAAACCCAAACATGCTTAGACACAGCAGCCTTATTCCAAATGCCAACAGCCTTAAACCCAAGCCCACCTTCATTTCTAGGGAGACAGAGATGACTCCAAGCCACTTTAGCACCAGACTTCTTTAAATCAGTGCCAGACCAAAAGAAAGCTCTAAGCAGAGCTTCAATCTCCTTTATGACCTTTTTTGGTAGGATAAACAAAGAAGACCAATACACTTGCATAGAAAACATTATAGACTTAATGAGTTGGGCCCTCCTAGCAAACGATAAAGCCTTATCAGTCTATAACTAAATTCTCTTAACAATCCTAGAAGTCAGTTGAGAGCAATCTCTATGACTAAGCTTGGTAGAAATAAGAGGCACACCAAGATACCTCATAGGTAAAGACCCCTCCTTGAACTCCATAATAGCAAGTATATCATTCCTCAAATGACAATCCATTCTTGCAAAAAGCATGCGACTCTTGGAAGGACTAGGAGTAAGCCCAGAGAGGTCCTCAAACTCAATGAGAGCTTCCTTGATAAGGGAAATAGAATGACTATCAAGTCTACAAAAAATCATAAGATCATCTGCAAAACACAAAAAAAATCTAAAATTTAGTGTTAATGTGCTCTCATTTGTGGTTTAACACTTCTATTCTATATCTCATAAATGTTTTAGCTTTGTGATATTATATATGCTTATTTTGTGAACTTATTTTATCATGTCTTAGTTGTCTTACATTTAGCTTTGGTTAGCTCTGTTGTGACTATCCGTTGTTCTAACCGAAAACATAATGAATTTAAGAAGGAGAAACTTAGTTGGGTGATAATGGGTTTCGTTACCTTGTGATGATCTAAAAAGATAATTGAAATGGTTGGTTTGATAATGAAACGATAGTGGGACGTGTTCCCATTGAGTTAAGTCTTCGCAAAGTGGTTGTAGCATTAACCCTAAAATGGAACGGACATATTCAAACTCTATGCAGGGGTTTGATTTGGTGAGATAAGATTGGGTCCAGATAGGACATTCAGGAAGACAAAACCTTTTTGATTTGGAGGGATAAGGATGGGTTTAGGGTGATAAAAAAAAATTTCTTTTGGCCGTCACTTTTAAGGTCCATCGATTGTGCTGCACAATATATAATTGTTGCAGACATCTGTGTTAAGGTCTGCAAAGCAACAAAAAGAGGAGTTCCAAATAGTCCGGTATTCAATCCTAGCGGTTGGGAGGACGGGTCTCTTTGAGGGACTCTAGTGGCCTTTAGTTTCAATTTTTAGCTAACTATTAACTTATATTGTTACTACCTAACTGTCACCCCTACTTGATGAAATGTTACTTATGTCTGTAATTGTATAGTTGTTGTTCATAACTGTTATTTTATTTCCTACGGTTTCTATACTTGTTCGTATTTTTCGAGGGGTGTAAAAAGTATGTGTTTGGGTGTTCTTACTAGTTTCGCAGTTCACCTTGTTTTTAAATTGCCCTAGCATCCAATGCCATGTTCTGAAGAATTCACCGGCAAAGAAGACTTTGCATAAGAGCTCAGGAGCTATGATGGGCATGAACTGATATCGGATTTTCAATCTCATTATTGTAATTTTATTTTACATTTAATTTGTAAAATTAGGGCTACGTTATCTGTAAATATATTAAACTCTTATGTATTATTATTTATTTTTGGATGTGTAACCTTAGCAGAATCATGTATTTCTTTGTTATTATATCCCCTGATATTTTCAATTTTTTGGGTGTTACAAAATACCCATGTTCTTAAAAACAAATGATTGAGCGATAATCATTTTGAAAAAGCAGTTCTAAATTTCTCATAAAAATGCTTCTAAGTAATAAATAATCACGTGTACTAAATAAAATATTTTATAGAACAATTTAATGGGTAAGGGAGAATTTTATCAAAAGTACATAACATGCAAAACCACTCACCTGCCGCCAAGAAAGAACAACTGTAAACGCAACACACACACACAAAAAAAAAAAATAAAAAAAATCACAATTATCCTGAATTAAAGTACAAGTAAGGACTATTTAGTACAAGTCTATTTTAATATCAAAATTAGACTAAAATAGCCTCAAAAACAATAATGCTAGGGGTCAGGAAGAATTTGTTAGGAAAGGCTTCATAAATGAGTTGGCAGTAACCAACTCATTTTGGTGGACCCCCCAATACACTATTAAAAAAGAAGAAAAAGAAGAAAAAGGAAAGAATATATTTTACCTAGAGAGAGAAAGTTCTATGATTCTATATTTCTACAACAACACACAGTCACATTAGCAGTAACGACAATCTCTAAAAATTATAATAATAAAAAAAAAAACTTCTCTTTGTCTCACATTTTCGGCAATTGACGATTTATACGCTGCCACTTTCATAATCTGAGTTTTTTTATCACAATTTTTGCTGTGAGTTCTTGCAAGAACCCTATCTCCGATCACAAAGGTATGAAAATATAGCTGCTCTGTTATAGCAGTATGAAGATTTAGTAGCAGTTGCACCGTTTTTTCACTAATGGTTGTTGTTGTGTTGTGGTTTTGTAGCTAAGTTGTTGGTGTTGGATTAATTTTGAGTGGTGTTTTGCTTTTATCATGGTGGTTTGGTTGGTGCCTTACCAACCTTGGTTTTGTGCTAGCAAAAGATTAGGCGCATATGGGAGTGCCAACCTAGTTCGGATTCTTATTGTGTGCTGTGACTGTCACAACCTAAACTCGCCGCCATGGGTTTAGACCGTAACTAGCCAATAATCCCAAATTACCCGACCTCAAAAACAGAATTAACAAAATTTATAATACAATATATGAGGCCATAAGTGGAAGCAGAATATAAAAACTTGTCCATTGAGCTATGCATACAAGAAAATGACAAAATAGACATGTTATATCTCACACCCAACACAACATAAAAGATTTTGCATGTCCAAGACCATTCAGAAACTGGCAAACCAAAAACCAAGGTTTATATATGGATATGGTCTTTCATGACCATCAAAAGTAAACAAAAGAAAATCAAAATAAAAACCTCGTGCGTGAGGCAACTTTGGCTGACTCCAAAATCTCGATAACCTTTTCTAATCTCACTAAGGCCAAGGCTGGACATCCCACAGCTCACCTACAGACATACATATAAACGGAGTGAGCTGGAAACCCAATGAATAATCTCTAAGTAAAGGGGTTTAATGAATGAGTTCCATAACTTATCAGAGTAATTCAAAAGGTTCTTGACAAAACTGAAACTTGTTTAAAAAACATGTAATAGAAAATACAGTTACCAAACCTTTCATTAATTGTCACATTGCGAAGTACCCAAAGGCCTTATTTTACTTATCGAAATGCCATACAAACCATTCATATTGAATGACTTTGTTTGGAACACACGTCTTGGTGACTCATACAGAACATCACATTGGTGGCTTAGCAGAACATCATTCAGATGACTGATATAGAATGCAAAACATCACATTGATGGCTTAGACAAGATGCAAAACATCACATTGATGCCATATACAGAATGAGCTCATACAGAACGTCTTATACGTGTAGATTCCATACAGAATGATTGACATCGAAGTCATACAGAACAATCATTAAGATCAATATCATACAGAACGTTTACAATGGTTCATTGACTTTTGTCGAATGTCATTTGCGAATTATAGACAACATAGTGGTTACCGAATGGTCAAAGCACATTTTCATGTCATCGTTCATAAGGGAACTCATTATTCTTAGCAAATCACATTTTTTGAATGCTTATCTCATTTTACAGAATTCGGAGTTTTAGAGCATAGCTTAGTTCCTCAAAGCACTTGTTCAAAAATCTTAGACCATATCTCATTACTTATACAAAGTGTAGGTTTCATAGTTCATTACATAGCAAAACTACTTTCAAAGTAATTCATACTAAAATACTGTTACAAAGACATTACTCACCTCGAGTAGGTTGACGTTCTTCCACAATGTTCAAACCTACACAATTCACATATACACATATTGGAACACATTTTTCGAATCATATAATTCATCTTCTTTTTCTAATTCAATCACCCATGTGGGTTTCTCACTTATTAGTTCCTTATTAAGTCACAATTCATGCTTAGAAATGCTCCAGGGAAGATGAAAACCAAGATATGAACACATAAAAACATGTCAAAATATGCTAAAACAGGGTTCTTTGCTCAAGCGCAACTTTGGTCACTTGAGTGGTCTGCAAAAGTACTGGTTGCTCAATTTTTAGGCTCGAGCCAACTTTCTGTCGCTCGAGCCATGAGTGGTGCAAAACAGGGTTCGCTCGAGCGCAAGTTTTGCCGCTCGAGCCACCGTGCAATTGTTTGCAAAAATACTGAGAGCTTGTCAAGTTTGCTCGAGCGCACACTTGGTCGCTCGAGCGGTCTGCAGATTTTCTGGGTTTTCTAGATTGCTCTTTGAAGTTCAAAAATGCATCTCTCATGCCCAAAGCTTGCATGGCTTATAAGAAACATGTAGAAACTCATTATAATGCATAAATTCATGGAAATTAAGAAACCACATACTCAAATCCCTTTCAATTTTCCAAAATAAGATTCGAAACTCCATATTCTTAACTCGCATGTAATGAATTGACTTTCCTTCTTTTCAAAACTTATGAACTTGACAAATTTGAGCCCAAAGGCTCATGCATGTACAAAACTCCTTTCCAAAACATGAATTTAAAGGTTAACACATGATGGATGAAACATGCACGTACAAATTAACCCACAATTCAAGCTAAACGTGGTAAAACTTAACAATTTAGCTCATGCATGTAAAGATTCTTCACATTCTTGACTTCTCATATCAAACTACATGCAAATGGTCAAATATAAACCATGAACTCAACTCTAAATCACAATATCTTCATGTATTGAGGGTTGAATTCTTACCTAGCGGCTTCAAACACAACAATTCTTGCACTAACTTGATCAAATCAAGCCAATCCTTCAATCTGTACACTTTCTCTCTCTAGAATATGAGCTCTCTCTCTCTATCTAGAGTTCTCCCTCAGATTTCTTGAACTCAAATGAAGAAGTACAATGAGCTCAAATGAGCTTATGACACAAATATATAGTTGGAGTGGATTAATACAACAATTAGAACATTAGACCAATTAAACACAACTTAATTAATTAATTTGAATCAATTTTTGATCAAACTTTCCATAAGGTTCTAAAAATTCTAATTAGTCTAATCATGTACTCAATTTTGGTTTCTAGTGCTATTAAGGCCTTCAATTTCAGATTAAGAGCGGAAATCACAACAGATTTTCCTACGATCAACAAATAGTTTTCAAATTGAACAGATATACTCAAATTAATCACATGGCACATATCCCAATTAATAAATAACACATAATTAAATAATTATAATCATGATATTCGTGTTGGGGTCATTACAGTCTTCTCCCTTTAAGAAGTTTGGTCTTTCAAACTTACACTACCATATATAAAAAATGACTCGAAATACCTTGCATTAAAAACAGATCAAATACTTTGGTTAAATAACATTCTCCCATTTCAGCAGGTGGATCCTTTCTTATCACTCCTATCACGGAAATTTAACACATTCACCTTTATCACAGAAGTTTAATTCGTTTCCTAGTTATTCAACAGTTTACAGTTCAACTCAATCATTCAGTTCAGTGATCCATCATAGTCATTCAAGTCTTTCAGGTTTATGAACCATAGTAGCAAAGGTAATATCAAATCACAAAGCATACTGAATTCACACACTTTCAGATAGTCGAGGTTTTCTAATCCCAAATAGTGTACATACTCAAAACAGTCCACTGTTAACGAGTCTCATAGCATCGAATTACGAAATCTGATAACACCCAAGCAATCGATCTCCAATACTATATATATTCCCAATCAACCAAAGGTAAACGTTCAAATATTGTTCACAAGGAAATCAATCTGTTATTGATAGTCCACATAAAGTTTTGAAGATTCAAAGCAGACTCAAGTTCTTGGTCTATCAATCCCGTTAGCAAACATAACCCGGTCAGCTATTCGTAAGCAATTCATAATCCCGCATAAACGTAATCAAATCAGATAATGGTTCTCAAATCAAGTAAGATCTTGTCAAATTAAATCAAACAAGGGTCCCATCAAATTATATTAGATGAAGGTTATCAGGTCAACCAAACAAAGGTTCTATCAGATCAAATCAAATAAAAGTTCTATCAATCATTCTCAATAGGGTACATTTGGTTCTGTATGTCACATTCCATTTGTTTAGGTACATAGTTAATAATTTCACAATTGTTCTAAGTTCATCAATTCTCAAAATCATATCAGAGTCACACACCACAATGGTCCATATTAAAGTGTTTCAGGTCATGTACAATATGTCATTCTCCAAATAAGTCTTACAAGTAAGTATATGGTACGTGGTACACAGTAACGCATCATACAAAGTTCCTCGGTTGCACATAGTATAGGTTTCATTATGCAGAAGTTCCAAATCAGTTGTTAACAATCAAAGTACACAGTCTCACAGATTAAAGAGTTCGTTTTTTGGGGTGCCCAACTTAGTCACACAATCACAGAGTCATAGCCTCAGTGGTTCAGTCAAGAAAGACAGTGATATAACAAAACATCATGAGCATAGGTTTACATATATATATATATGTACAGAGTCGATCAATATCCCCAATGCAAATTTCACAGATTCCCCAAATGGAACAGATACATACAATAAATAAGGTATTGATGTCGTGGGTCTAACCAATCTAAATGCACATGCAGCATATATAAAAGAATGGTCGAACCGAATCAAATAATATCCTAAGCAAAGTTATATACATGTACAAGTCCATAATCAATCAACACATAGGCATTCATTTATAAATAGTAAAAGGTACATGGGATAGTAGTTCTAGGGTTTTGAGTATTTTTTGGGCAAGTGCAAATACTCTCCCTTGATTAGCATTCTCTTTTATCACAAGAGGCCTCTTCGTTGGTATTGATTCAACCGAGCTAGCACTGGGCCTATTCACATTCTGTCCCATATGAGGACAATTTATTACTGTATGTCCCATCCTACCACACCTGTAACGAGCTCCAGAAATTCACTAACAAATTCCTCGGTGCTTTTTCCCACATTCTGGACAAGTTAGTGCGGAGCCTTTTCTTTGAGCGAGTTCATCTTGGCTAGATGTCTCTGATTTCAATTTCTTATTTCTCGAAGATTCTTTATTCACATCAGAGTCATGCCTTTTTCCTTTCCATTCAGAATTTCAGTTCATGTTAGCTTCAGACATCAATGCTCAGTCTAACACATCTACATATTTTGTTAGTTTCAATACATTAACTTCTCTTGAATCTAGTTCTGGAGTCCTCCTTCGAATTTCCTCGCTTTCTTATAATCGATATCAACCATGTGAGGCACAAATCTTGCCAATTCAGTAAACTGAGATTGATATTCAGCCACTGTTCGGTTGTCTTGTTTTAGCCCTTCAAATTCAGAAACTTTTTGATCCCGAACACATTGCGGAAAGTATTTTTCACAGAACATTTCTAGAAATTTATCCCAATCGATGTTTTTGTTTTCATCTCGGATCAACATCCACCATCGTCTACCATCATCTTCCAAAGTAAATGCGGCTAGCAAAACTTTTTGTGCTTCAGTGCATGGAAAGACTTCAAATAAATTTTCAACACCGAGAGCCCATGCCTTGGCCTTCAAAGGGTCCACTCCTCTGTGGAATAATGGTGGTTTCATTTTCTTAAACTCTTTTGTCAAAGCTATTGTTCGGTCATCCCCTTGATGTTCTTGCATATGCGGTGGCGGAGGTTCTTGTTATACCGACTACTGTTGT
This sequence comes from Camellia lanceoleosa, assembly GCA_025200525.1. Classification (NCBI taxonomy): domain Eukaryota; kingdom Viridiplantae; phylum Streptophyta; class Magnoliopsida; order Ericales; family Theaceae; genus Camellia; species Camellia lanceoleosa. Next base: position 119,711,663 of record CM045762.1, on the reverse strand, counting down.
TGTTGTCTTAAGGTTTCAGCCATTTCTTGTACCATTCTTTCTAGTCTGTCAAGTCAGGCTGTGGAAGATTCTTCCAGCTCATCCGCTCTTGTTCTTACTATGTTCTATAAAAGCCCAGATTATGACAAATACAAAAATATATATTGATACACATAGACATACATTTTCACATATTCACATTTCATATATCTTGGGTGCACAATTAGTCATATACGTAACAGATGATTACATATATAACACTTATCAAATAAATGCACATTTAGCAGATGAATGTAACCCTTAATTCCATTCTACAAACTCTTATTGCTCAAATGGACACATGTGTGACATAACTGGTGCTTTGATACCACTTTGTCATGACCCAAACCCGCCCCTATGGGTTTAGACTGTAACCAGCCAGTAATCCCAGATTACCCAGTCTCAAAAACAGAATTAACATAATTTATAATACAATATACGAGGCCATAAGTGGAAGCATAATATAAAAATTTGTCCATTGAGCTGTGCATACAAGAAAATGACAAAATAGACATATTATATCTCACACCCAATAGAACATAAAATATTATGCATGTCCAGGACCACTCAGAAACTGGCAAACCAAAAACCAAGGTTTATATATAAACCTGGTCTTCCATGACCATCAAAAGTAAACAAAAAAAAAATCAAAATAAAAGCCTTATGCGTGAGGAAATCTTGGCTGACTCCAAAATCTCGATAACCTTTTCTAATCTCATTAAGGTCGGGGCTGGACATCCCACTGCTCACCTACAGACATACATATAAATGAAATGAGCTAGAAACCCAATGAATAATCTCTAAGTAAAGGGGTTTAATGAATGAGTTCCATAACTTATCAGAGTAATTCAAAAGGTTCTTCTCATAACTGAAACTTGTTTAAAAAACATGTAATAAAAAATGTAGTTACCAAACCTTTCATTATTTGTCACATTGCGAAGTACCCGAAGGCCTTATTTTACTTATTGAAATGCCATACAGACCATCCATATTGAATGACTTTGTTTGGAACACACGTCTTGGTGACTCGTACAGAACATCACATTGATGGCTTAGCAAAACATCATTCAGATGACTGATACAAAATGCAAAACATCACATTGATGGCTTAGACAGGATGCAGAACATCACATTTATGCCATATATAGACTGAGCTCATACAGAATGTCTTATACATATGTAGATTCCATACAAAAAGATTGACATCGAAGTCATACAGAACAATCATTAAGATCGACATCATACAGAATGTTTACAACGGTTCACTGACTTTTGTCGAACATCACTTGCGGATTATAGACAACATAGTGGTTACTGAATGGTCAAAGCACATTTTCATGTCATTGTTCATAAGGGAACTCATTCATTCTTAGCAAATCACATTTTTGGAATGCTTATCTCATTTTACACAATTCGGAGAGCATAGCTTAGTGCCTCAAAGTACTTGTTCAAAAATCTTGGACCATATCTCATTACTTATACAAAGTGTAGGTCTCATAGTTCATTACATAGCAAAACTACTTTCAAAGCAATTCATACTAAAATACCATTACAAAGACATTACTTACCTCGAGTAGGTTGATGTTCTTCCACAATGTTCAAACCTACACAATTCACATATACACATATTGGAACACATTGTTCGAATCATATAATTCATCTTCTCTTTCTAATACAATCATTCATGTGGGTTTCTCACTTATTAGTTCCTTATTGAGTCACAATTCATGCTTAGAAATGCTCCAGAGAAGATGAAAACCAAGATATAAACACAGAAAAACTTGTCAAAATATACTGAAACAGGGGTCTTTGTTCGAGCACAACTTTGGTCGCTCGAGCGGTCTGCAAAACTCTGCAAAAGTATTGGTTGCTCAATTTTTAGGCTCGAGCCAACTTTCTGTCGCTCGAGCCATGAGTGGTGCAAAACAGGGTTCGCTCAAGTTTTGCCGCTTGAGCCACTGTGCAATTGTTTGCAAAAATACTGAGAGCTTGTCAAGTTCACTCGAGCACACACTTGGTTGCTCGGGCGGTTTGTAGATTTTCTGGGTTTTCTAGATTGCTCTTTGAAGTTCAAAAATGCATCTCATGCCCAAAGCTTTCTTGGCTTACTAGAAGCATGTAGAAACTCAACAATTTAGCTCATGCATGTAAAGCTTCTTCACATTCTTGACTTCTCATATCAAACTACATGCAAATGGTCAAATATAAACCATGAACTCAACTCTAAATCACAATATCTTCATGTATTGAGGGTTGAATTCTTACCTAGAGGCTTCAAACACAACAATTCTTGCACTAACTTGATCAAATCAAGCTAATTCTTCAATCTCTACAGTTTCTCTCTCTAGAATATGAGCTCTCTCTCTCTCTCTCTCTCTCTCTCTATCTATCTAGAGTTCTCCCTCAGATTTCTTGAACTCAAATGAAGAAGTAAAATGAGTTCAAATGAGCTTATGACACAAATATATAGTTGGAGTGGCTTAATACAACAATTAGCACATTAGACCAATTAAACACAACTTAATTAATTAATCTTAATCAATTTTTGATCAAACTTGCCATAAGGATCTAAAAATTCCAATTAGTCTAATCATGTACTCAATTTTGGTTTTTGGCGCTATTAAGGCCTTCAATTTCATATTAAGAGCGGAAACTACAACAGATTTTCCAGTGATCAACATATAGTTTTCAAATTGAACATATATACTCAAATTAATCACATGGCACATATCTCAATTAATAAATAACACATAATTAAATAATTAAAATCATTATATGCGTGTTGGGGTCGTTACAGTGACGCTTGTGCACTTGCCTCTTTCTTGATGTATCACTTTGTAATTCATTTGTGTTCATTAATAAAATTTGTTTTGCTGATCGAAAAATAATTATGAAAATATGAGTCTTGTTTGTTTCATATACTTTATTTTTAATTTCTTTGTGTAGATTTGGAATGTCTTTTTATCAAATCTAGAATTTTTAAAATTTGGGTGTTTTTGTTAATTTAGAGCTTTTGTGATGAATTAATCACGAATTATTAACTGTAGATGTAGTTCTCTTTCAATCGTATTTTTGGATGTTTGTTTGAAGGCTAGATTAATGAAAATAAATTTTGTTGAATTTTTGGGGTGTTTGTTTGAAGGCAAAAAATTAGTTTGTTGATTTTTTGAGCGTTTGCTTGAAGGTTAAATTAATGAAAAAATTTGTATTTATTTAGAGTCTAGATATAGTTCACAATTTCAATCAATTTGATTCACATGCATTATTAAAGAAATGCCAAACTAAAGGAGAAAAAAATTGATTTATAATCAGTTACAGACGATGTTTGTTTGAATTTGTAAAATATATGAATGTATGGATTTATATATGTTGAGAAATAATAAAGATTGATTCTCATAAATTTATAAAAGTTGAAAAATACTAGACAATTGATTCTCATGGGGCATGACCTCATAATGTTCATAATTGTTATGAGATAACAATGGTTTAATTTGATTCTGAATTTTTTGCTGAATTTTTTTTTTCCAGATGTTCAGCGTCAGCATCTACTGATACTGGTGGAGATAGGGGTGAGACCATTGAGATGAGATTTAAAAGCAAAAAATGTAATTGCAGTGTCATTATAGTAATTTGGATGACAAAGTCCGAGACGCCAAACAAAGGAAGACTTTATTAGGCATGGTGTAATCCCGTAACAGTCAAACATATTAAACATGAAACTTAAAGAAGAGCAAGAAAGACAGAGGTTTATAGCTACCAACACTCATGAAGTAGGGAACAATCCATTGAGTTTGAATATTGAAGGAATTGAATGTAATATTAATATCCTAAAAATGTTGATTCAGCACACTCTTGTATTTTGTGTTGCAACGACAATAAAATGAGTATTGGAGAATATGACTAATGCCATTTCATATTCGTGTTTGTATTGTAATGGAATTTCTTGTATTTTGAATTGTAATGATCATTGAAGAATATGAAATTCCTTATTTTTGTCATGCTCTTATTGATATTGTTACTAGCAACTCCTCATTGACTTTTTATTTATCTTTAATGACAAACATAACCTGTTAATGGGCTTGGTTGAGATCACAAATTAAAGAACAAATGAAATTTATTCATAACAAAGAAAAAACATTCTTAATGGTAATTTACTCATAATGTGAAAAAAAAAATAATAATTCACATTTCATAATGAAAAAAAAAACTTCAACGTTCCATAATAAACTCTAATAATTGATAATGCTTCAATGTAATAGTTCAGCTATATAAGCCAACACCAAAATCATATTGCTTTAACAAACAAGTCTCTCAAAATGTAATATAAACATTCTCAATGAACTTTAAAAAAAACAAAAAGAAAAGAAAAGAGTCAACAAATGTCCAAGCAACCCTGTCATGTAGACATTTTCAACTTCTACCATCTGTGTCCTCTTCTGGATTGTTAGCTTGTGATTATGCTATGTCATTCAACATTTTTGTGAAACTTGAATGTTCGAATACCGAAGATCGAGATGGATGATGATGCTCCTATGAAAAAATAAAATCTATTAAATTATCATAAAACCATGTAAATAAATACACACTAGAATATTACATACTTGGTATGACAAGTTTTCTTGAAATATGTTTTGTTGCTCCAAACTTGGACCCAATATTTCAGATTCCTACAATATAAGAAGCAATTAGACAATCTAACTATAAATAAATCATATAACTGTAAAGTTGATGAATAAAATAAACTTCTTACATTCAGTTGAATACTCTCTTGTGTACCAAGATCAACAAATCCTATATTTGAAGGTGCATCAAACTCAGATTGCTGCAGAATATAAAATTTGAAAGTTAACAAAATAATAGCTTTTTTTTAATAGTAAATTAACTTATTCAAATAATTTTCAAACCTCTATACTTCCTTGGATGTTGATGGTCTTTGTCTTGGTCTTTGCTCCTTTCTTCTTCTAGCAACTTTACCATAGACTATTTACTTTTACATCATGGCCTCCCCTTTTGATGTAAAACGACTGGATCAAGTATGGTTATACTCTCCTTTGACTTCAAAACACCATCTCCATAAGTGGTTGAATTATGATGATTACTCACAAAACTAGACTTATTATTTCCACAGCTCCACCTGACCAGATTGACTTAATGATGTAGGGACCAGTCTAATTGGGTCTGAACTTGCCCCTTGGGTCGTGGATGGGAGCTCGGTTGTCTTTGAGCACCAAATCTCCTTCCTTTAAATTCCTGGACTTAACCTTCTTGTTGAAAGCCCGGGCAATTCTGCGTTGATAACCTTGGACGTGGTACAGTGCTTTCAGCCTTCTTTCATCGAAGAGCATGAGTTCCTCAAATCTACTCTGCTGCCAATCCGCTTCGGCTATCTGACACTCAGCCAATACTCGTAATGACGGGACCTCAATCTCAATAGGCAGAACGGCCTCCATCCTATAAACCAATGAGTACGGAGCCGCCCCAGTAGAAGTTCTGATTGAAGTCCGGTAGCCCCACAGAGCGAACGGCAGCTTATCTGGCCAGTCCCGATAGGTTTCCACCATCTTCTGTAGTATACGCTTGATATTCTTGTTGGCAGCCTTTAATCGCTCCATTGGTTTCTTGACGGTAGGTAGACGACTTATGAAAAGCCACATTGTATTTCTCCAACAAATCAATCACCTCCTTCTTGAAGTGGGAACCATTGTCTGAAATTATTTCGTTTGGGACCCCGTAGCGACAGATGATGTTGTTTCTGATAAATCTTGCGACGTGCGAAACCTTCAACACCGCATAAGATTGAGCCTCAACCCACTTTGTGAAATAATCTATCGCTACCAAGATGAACTCATGCCCATTTGACCCCTTCGGCGTAACGGCTCCGATTACATCAATTCCCCAAACTGAAAATGGCCATGGCGAAGTCATGTTGTACAGCTTTGGCGGAATGTTCATGCGATTTGCATGAATCGACATTGTGACATCGCCGACGAAACCAATACAATCCTCCTCCATGGTGGACAGAATAACCCCGTTCGAGGATCTTCCGCCAACATTACCCCATTCATGTGCGCACATTCTCCCCGTGGATGGCTTCCATCGACGCTTTGACTCTTCGCATCAACGCACGCTTTATGCATTCCCGATGACCCGTTTATCTGATTTACCCCGCAGATGATGAACTGAACTGCCATTCTCCTAATTGCCCTTTTGTCTTTGGCATTTACCCCTGGCGGGTATGCTTCTTTCTCCAAGGAGTTCCAGATGTCGTAATACCAGGGGTGTTCATCACGAACTTCATCTATGGTCGCAATCGACTCATGGCGGTGCAAATTTCTGGTCAATGATGACTGGACGCATCCGGACTCCACACAGGATGTCTATCATAGATGATAGAGTTGCTAAAGAATCCGCGAACCTGTTGTTCTCTCTTAGTAGATGAGTAAAACTTAGCTTCTCAAACCGAGGAATCAAGAAATCCAAGGTGCAGTGATACATCATCATCTTTTCCTCTTTCACTTTCCGGTCTCCTTTAGCTTGAGACACAACAAGGTTCGAGTCCCCAATGACGTCCAACCGTCTTGCCCCTAGTTCGTGTACGCTTTAGACGATGATGCACGCCTCATATTCTGCTTCGTTGTTCGAGACTTTGAATCGGAGTTTGAAGGCGAGAGGGATACGGGAATTGTCGGGTGCTATCAGCAACACTCCTATCCCATACCCATGTTGATTTGACGCTCCGTCAAAGTACATCGTCCAAGTTTCATCACCAATATGCAGAATTGATTCATCCGGGAACAGGTACTCAACTGATTTATCCCCCTCAACCGGGTGGTCGGCAAGGAACTCTGCCACTGCTCTTCCTTTCACTGACTTGCGTGTCACGTACGTGAGATCAAATTCGGAGAGCAACAGCAACCAACGAGCTAGCCTACCTGTAAGTGCTGGTTTTTCGAAAAGATATTTGATGGGATCAAGTCGTGAAACCAACATTACAGAGTGAGCTAACAGGTAGTGCCGCAGCTTCCTGGTAGCCCATACCAAAGCTAAGCAAGCCTTTTCCAGCGATGTATATCGGGTCTCATACTCCAGCATCTTCTTGCTAAGATAGTAGATGGCTTTCTCCACCTTGTCTCCTGATTCTTGTGCAAGCATACAGCCCATCGTGGTCTCAGTCATTGACAGATACAAAATCAACGGTTTGGCGATAAAACGGGCGGGTTCTGTAGATATTCTTTAATCTGTTCAAATGCAGCTTGGCATCGGCCGTCCCATTGGAACTTCTTTCCTTTCTTGAGGAGGCCAAAAAGTGGTTCACAAGTCAAGGTTAATTTTGAAATAAACCGTCTTATGAATTGCACTTTACCCAGAAAGCCTCGCACCTCCTTTTTAGTCCTTGGTGGTGGCATTTCTAAGATGGCCTTGATTTTGGAAGGGTCGACCTCGATGCCCCTTTGTGTAATCAGAAACCCCAACATTTTTCCCGCTGTAACACCAAATGTACATTTTTGAGGGTTCAGCCGCAACCGGAATTCCCTGATCCTTTGGAAAAACTTATGCAAGGCGGTGTAGTGGCCCTCTCTTTCTTTGGACTTGACAATCATGTCGTCCATATACACCTCAACCTCTTTGTGGATCATATCATGTAGTATTGTGGTCGCAGCCCGTTGATAAGTAGCTCCAGCATTCTTCAACCCAAACGGCATTACCCTATAGCGACGTCCCATGGGTGGTGAATGCGCTTTTCCCGATCTTGGTGCCATCACTATCTGGTTATAACCTGAGAAGCCATCCATAAATGAGAGCAAAGCATGCCCTGCTGTGAAATCTACCAACTCATCGATGTGCGGTAAGGGGAAGTCGTCCTTCGGACTAGCTCTGTTCAAATCCCTGAAGTCTACACACACCCGGATCCTGCCATCCTTCTTCGGCACCGGAACAATGTTGGCCAACCAAGTCGGATATTCAGATACCAGCAGGAAGCCTGCGTCGATTTGCTTGGTGACCTCTTCCTTAATCTTGAGAGCCTAGTCCGGGCGGATCCTCCTGAGTTTCTGCTTGACAGGTCGGGCCTCGGGGTCAAGGGGGATCCGATGCTGTACAATCTCAGGATCGATTCCAGGCATGTCTTCGTAGGACCACGCGAAAACATCTTTGAAATCTTTTAATAAAGCGACTAAGCGCTCGCGTTCCTCCGAAGACAACATGGACCAGATCTGGACCACCCGCGGGTCCTTCTCAGTACCAATGTTCACGATAATGATTTCATCCATTAATGGTTTAACAAATCTCTCTTGCTCTTACTCAATTAAACGTTGCAAAACCGGAGGAACTTTGTCCTCGTCGTTTTCATCAAAGTTTTGAAAGTCTGAATTAATGCAATAAATCAAGGGCACAGAAAAGTACTCGGAAACCACAGATATTTCATTCTCGTTAGGCACATCCAAATCGTCCGATTCATTTACAACAGACTCAAATGAAAAGGAAAAAGACAACCTAGACAGGACTGTGGCATCCGGGTTAACATCCCCAGGAGTACCAGACTCAGACTCAGTCGAGCTGGAACCTGATTCCGACTCACAAGACTCGGTGGAATCAGATTCCGGCTCACTACCTGACCCGGTGCTGCTGGACAAAAATCCCTCCTCGTATTGCCAAGTGAGAGAGGGTGCAATTGATGCATCCAAGATAGCTGCTGGTAGGCCCACAGTCGTTTCATCCCCAATCATGGAAACCGCGAAGTTATCCCCCAAGCACTTATGGTCGATCGAAGGATCAGAAAGTAGACATGCTAGCACTGCCCTCAGGATCCACTGCTTTACACTGTTCAGCCCCAGCTGATGGGTCTGTCTGCTCTGTGGCAACGTCATCCCCGGATAGTTGCAGGTCAAAGAAGATCTCAAAGCCTGGCACGCGCTTCTTCTCCGCATTTAGCCATGGCTCTGGGAAGCCGCAAAATGGAAAATCCTCCCCCTCCTGGACAAAGCGTCCATTCAGGGTACCCTGAATGGGCCTATGCATTAATTCAAAGGCTTCCCAGCCTGCTTTGCTCTGGCTCTTCCGGCCATTTCTTTTCCCTTCCTCACCTAGTCCTCTTTGGTGGGCAGATAACCCAAGCCAAAGGTATGAGGGTTGTGTGGCACTTCGGCCAACGCTGCAACGCCTTTCCAGCCGCTTCTTCCTAATCCCATCTCGGGGATGTGTTGTAGCTTGTTCATGAGGTAGACGGATTGAGCACTGACGTACACACCTTCATTCACAGCCATAATATTCTACACCACCCAGGCCTCAGCCAAAGTGAACCCCGATAAGAACACATCCTCCGTGCCATGCTCGATCTCTAGAACTGGTGTAGACACTTCCGGCGGCGGATGGATGGATGAATTTCCGAAGACAATAGCCACCCCCTTCCCGTGAGGGTACTTCAACATCTGATGTAAAGTGGAAGAGACTGCCTTGACTTGGTGCAACCACGGCCGCCCCAAAAGTAGATTAAAGGTTGCAGGAACGTCCAAGACATGAAATTCAAGAGTTTTGGAAGCTCAAAATCATGTCTTCAAACCCTAGAAAAAAATGGGAGAATATGGGAAAATGAATGGATTTTCAGACTCAAACTAAGTATTCTGAAGCAGCCAATCCACTCTAGTGAATTTGAATTCCGCTCAAGCGGTTTGAACCCCAAAACTTGATTTTCACTATTGCTTAAACATGCCCATGCAACCCTAAAAATCCACCCGAGCGGATTCCCCTGTTTCAACCAACTTCAAATAGGCATATCTCTCTTATCCAGACTGGATTTTAAGTGATTCTTGAGTCTAAATTCAAGTATTGGAAGTCTAGTTTCCAATGGTAGTGGTCTCACACCCAAATTCTAAGTACACAAAGAGATATGCTCAAATTAGTGAAGGTTGCTCATTTTCTCTCTAACCATTTCAAGTTAATTCCTCTCCTAACTTAGTTTCCTTTCATTTCTTGCTATTTCCTTAAACCTTAAATATGTAAACATGATATTTTCAATACAAAACATATGAAATTGTTGTAGGATACCTAAGGCTCTTCAATATGCATATTTGGTACATGTTTAACACTTGAAATTAAGATTAGAAGGATTAGGAAACATTAATTTAAGTCATGAACATTTAGGGTCATTCAAAGTATGTCTTTGGTACATGCTTTGTACTTGATTCACATCTAGAAGATACTTGAATTAAGCCTTGATTAGCATTAAACACTTGAGAGAAGTTTAAAGAAACATTTAACCAAGTTTAGGCACTCAGTTTGTCATGTTTGCACAAATAAGCTAGGTACTTCAATGCAACAACCAACACTTGAATTTAAGGGATTAAACAATGTGAATAAGAACTAAGAAGGCATTAAGGCCTCGTTTGGGGAGTGGCTATTTTAGCCAAAAAGCCAAAAAGTCAACTAAAACTTGTCACATCACCTCTCTACTTTTCTACACATCTTTTCGTAAAAAGCCAAAAAATTACTAAAATAGCCTGTTCCCAAACGAGGCCTAAGTCATTTAGAAAGCTCTCACTAATCTAGAGGCATACAAGTTAAGTCATAGATGTCACGATCCAAACTCGCCCCTATAGGTTTAGCATCGCAACCATCTAGTAATCAAAAGATTACGGAAGGCCTTTAACAAATTAAGGGGCTAGTTGAAGCAAATATCAAAATATAATTGTCCATAGAGCTGTGCAGGCTAATATGGGATATAAAATTTAAACTTTTATTTACATATAATATGACGTCAGCCTTACATACAAAAGTAACATAAACTTGTCCAAACAAAAGAAAATAAAATAAAACTTAAAACTTGTTCGTTAGCTTGGTCACAAACATTGCCCACAGAAACTTGACCACAAAAGACTTCCGGAACTTCCCTAGGAGGCACACTGGTTGGCTGACACAAACAAAATCCAGACTGGAAGTCTCAAGTCTGGTCACGCGCTTGATCACCTACCTACATAATATAAATAATGAGCTAAAGCCCAGTGAATAACAACAGAGCAAAGGTTTTAATGAATGATGTCCATATGATTTAGAAATCGATTTCGGACGAAATGAATTCATATACATATTTACACTTGTAAGGTCATCGTGGTACATCTATTAGCGCTAACAGATCGGATTGGTCATAAAGACCCATATATAGAGCATATGGTCATTAAGACCTATATTCACATGAGATGGTTATAAAGACCTACTTGCAGATCATATAGTTGTGTCATGACCCGAACCCGCCCCCGTGGGTTAAGGACATAACCGGCCAGTAATCTAGGGATTACCTACGGCCTTGAACCGAACCAAACCAAACGTATTTTAACAGAGTTAATGGGGACCAAACAGAAGCAATTTAAAACTTTGTCCATAGAGTTGTGTTTACACGGCACATCATAACAAACCATACATATGCATATTAATAACTCATAACAAAATATGTACTACATAAAGTTCTGTACATACAGGATCATATAAGTCTAAGTTAACCCATCACGGCTATATACAACAGATGCAAAGTCTTCGCCAACATGACATAATATAAATACATAACAAGAGGGTGAAGAGCAGTCTCATGCGTGAGACACAAGTGACTCTCCCAAAACCTTTGTTGTTCCACATAGACTTCACTTTGAAATTTGGGTTTGGACTTCTCTTGGCTCATCTACAAACATATGAATGGCGTGGCGAAAGCCCAGTGAATAATATCAATTAAAGAAGCTATACAGACGATATGTAGAACAACATACTTCGAACGGCCTTAAGCCCAATTCATATTTCTATTTAACATATATACTCAATTTAGGTCAAGTGACTGCGGTTCCAAAGAAACTGGCCTTTGGCCCATTCAAACTTTCATTTGTGTCAAAACGGCCTTTGGCCCACTCAGATGACAAACTGGCCTTTGGCCCATTCATTCGTTCATGTCGAAACGGCCTCTGGCCCATTCATTCATATCAAAACGGCCTCCGGTCCATTCATTTATGTCAGAACGGCCTCCGACCCATTCATTCATGTCAAAACGGCCTCTGGCCCATCCATTCATGTCAAAACGGCCTCTAGCCCATTCATTCTATTATTCAGATCAGACTGGCCTCTGGCCCACTCATTTGGTATAGCAAACATTGTCCACCAATCGAATCAATGAACTTATAAAACTTACATAGAAGTAAGCAATTGGACAACAACATATTTCAGATATCTCTGTTAAGATATTACTCACAGTGATCGGTTGGTTGGTTTGCCCTAGAGCTCGACCCTACACATTCCATGAACACAAAAGGGTCACAAACAATTCGATCCGTTCTAAATTTACATTTTCCTCTTTAGGCTTCATTCTTATCTCTTTAACTCAATTACAATTCTCAACACATGCCTAAGAGTACTTGGAAGTGAAAGAGAACAGAAAATGAAACACAGAATGTCTTTTCAAAATTTCAGAAAATAAGGTCCCCGCTCGAGCGTGGACTTCCCCGCTCGAGTGGACCCTTGAGGCCTGCAAAAGTACTGGATATGTCAAATTTACGCTTGATCGCGAACTCTGGCGCTCGAGTGGAAGGCCTCTCTACATGTCTCCCCGCTCGAGCGGACACCATGTCTGTAGAAAATACTGGGAACACGAATTTCACGCTCGAGCGGGAATAAAAATTCTGGAAAATCCAGAACATGTTCTTGAGATTCAATTCGACATTCAAAGGTTCTAGATGCGTGCTTTTGGCTCAAACATCACATATACATGTACTAACATGGTATAAACACCAAATCACAACATTATGAAGCTCAATTTCACAAATTAATCACATGCATGTCCCAATTTACACCAAATTCATTACCAACATAATAATTTCATGCATTCAACACTTACACCCTTGTGAATTGTACATGCATGTGGAAAATTACTCTCATTCTCAACTTAGATGATGAAGAGAAGGTCAAAATAAGAGCTTTAATCAAAATCTCCCATGGATTATACATTTTGTGCTCAAACATGCAATTTCAAAACAATTCTTCACATGCATGTGCATATAGACTACCAAATCAGCAAAACCAACTCAAATCTTGTTAACTCTTACTCTTGATCACCCAACTAGCTTGAATACACAAAATCACAAGTTCAAGCTTATGAACCAAGGGGTGATTACTCACCTAGGAGCTTAATCCTTACAATTTATGGTAAATTCTTGAGTGTGCCTTGAAGATCACCAAGCTTTGAGGCCAAAACTCCAATTTCCTTCACTCTCTCTCTCTAGCCGACCCTCTCCTTTTCCTTAGAGTTTATAATCAGCCAAGTCAAGCTAAAGAAGAGAAATTGAGTGTGTAGTGCTCATATAAAAGCCCCTCTTGTTATATTATTTTAATATATAATAATAGAGCACTAATTCACTAATTAAATCAATTTAATCTGATCCGAATCAATTTCCAATTAAATTTCACCGTAGGCTCTAAAAATTACGCTAATCACAATGGCGTAATCAATTTTGGTTTCGGTGGCCGATAGGGCCTTCAATTTAATTCCCAAAGCAGATAATCAAACAGATATTCCTACGGTGAACAGATAGAAATTGAAAACCACATATTTTCATATAATGGCACACAAAATCATGTTAAACACATAACAATACTCATATTAAGGACCAATTAACATATTGTGGAACAGGGATATCACAAGTTGATTATGCATAATCAGTTCCATGAATGGAAACCACTTGAAACTCTGGTATCATGTAACATATAACATATCACATGATGATAAGGATACCACGATTACATTTCAGAAAGTTCGACAATCATTCATGGTTTACAAAATAGCATTTCAGAAAACAGATCGTATGATATCATTCAGAAAATACTTATACTCAACATATCTTTACAAAATTGTTACTCTTAGGTAGCTCCAGAAGTAGAATAGACAACTTAGACAGATTAAACAGACAGTTGCGTGTGACCTACATAGACACATAACAGATACACATTAAAACACGCTCTGTAAACACTTGTCTTGTTTTATTTCTTTCTAGGTGTGGTTCTAACCCTAATCCTCATTATTATAGCTTAAACCATGGCTTAAGAAAACCTAAGATGGAATGAGAATACAAAAATACACTTTAAAACACTTTGCAAAATGTTAGAAAATAAAGCAGTTCGCTCGAGCGAAGCTTTGGTTGCTCGAGCGGTCTACAAAAGTATTGGGAGCTCTTATTTTGCGCTCGAGCCAACTTCTTGGTTGTTCGAGCTAAGACTAAAAATAAAGGGTGGTCTGTCGAGCCAACCATCAAACTCTGCAAAACTTCTAAGAGCTCGAATTTATGCTTGAGCGAATGTTTGGTCGCTCGAGCGATGCGACCAAATTTTGGAATTTCCAAATTGCTTTATAACGTTCAAAACTCAATTCCAAAGCTTCAATATTGTTCATTTGGGCCAAAAACTTTAGAAACTACTTGGAAACTTATAGTAAAACATGAAATGAAGATCAATTCACAAAATCAAGGCCCAAAAGCTTGATAATTCTTCAAAACCATGTTGAAACTATATATATAATTATATGCATGTAATGATATGAATTCAAAACTTCCAACACATGGATTCAAGAAGTGAAAAGTGTGAAAACATGTTGACTTCTCAAACTTGAGCATAAAGAACACCATGCATATAAGTATTTGGTGAAATTCAAACTCAAAACTTGGTGAATTATGCATACATGCGTGAAGTGTTCTTCTTTCTTCTTCCTTAACTCAATTCTCTTGTTTAATCATTTAAACTCCTTGAATTTACATTATTAATGGCTGAAACAAAAAGGTAGGAGTTGATTACTCAACTAAAGTCTTGAATTAGCAAGAGTCCTAAGTTGTTCTTCCCAATTCCAAGTCTCTAGCTAAGATTCAAGCCAAATCCTCAATCTTCCTCTTAGATCTTTCCTTGCTCTTAAGTTGAACTCTCTCTCTCTCTCTCTCTCTCTCTCTCTCTCTCTCTCTCTCTTTATGTTTTTGCTCTCAAGAATGAGTAGAACCTTCATTTGCTAAGTTTATATCATGTATTTATAAGTTGGATTAACTTAAACTAATTAAATGTGATTATAGTTAATTTAATCTAACTTCATAATTAATTTATTCTAATTATTAGATTCCGAATTGAATTCTAATTAAACTTACCATAAAGTTCCAAAAATTCTAAGTAACACATTGACCTAGTCAATTTTGTGTTCAGATGCCGATAAGGCCTTCAATTAATAGAACAAAACAGAATTTTGAACAGCTATTCCTACGGCTAACATATAGGAATGCAAAACACATACGAAATATACAATTAACATATAATCTCATTCTTAAAACTTAATTAGCATTCTTAATTACAAATTAACGGCTAATTATAGATCGGGGTTGTTACAATAACCAAGCCTTGAACAATTTAGAAAAGAAGTTAGGAAACATTAAACAAGATTAGAACACTTGAATTAAGATTAAGACTTGCAAGTTGAATTGAATTTCAATGCTTGTTCTTGTTTTGTGTAGGTTAAGCTTTGAAGAAGTTACGCCGTCGTTCTCAGAGCCATTTGTGAGTTGTAATTCAGTAATGCTATGTTGTCAAATTATGTTTTCAATGCAAAACTCGATTATGTTTACAAGCTTTGGTATGTTTTGTTATGAATGAACATTCTATACTCTTTTATCATGTGCCTAGATGGCATTCTTGGATCATGTCCCACAATTGGGAAATATCCAATCATGTATTATGGTGAGCTCATCTTATTACGTTTAGCTTGATGCAGGAGCTAGTTAAGCACATTGTAATTCATGAAATGCTCTTCATTATATAATGTTTGCAAGTCAAGTATGTTTTGCCTTGTTAAAGTTATAGATATGAACAAGTTATGTTAAATGTTACATTTTTAAAAGCTCATGGATATTCATTCATTTGTTGCCTTACTTTATTACTATTCACTGGGCAATAGCCCACTCCTCTCTTATATATATATATATGTAGGTAATGAAGAGTTCAAGTCCAAGGAGAAGTGAATTAGAAGTTGGCCTTTTGTGGTTGTTCTGATTTGCAGAATTAAGACATATGTATTGTAATATGTTTGCTATTTATGTCTTGTAATAATATAATGTAATGGTTCAAAAAAAATGTAAGCTCTCATTTCATATAGTTATGCACTGCTCTGAATGGATGTTATAAATGGACTCAATATAACAGATAATGGCTTTTGCACAGCAGAAAAGGAATTTTGCCCCAATTATATTAAGAGTTCGTCTTGCTTTTGTTTTGTTAGGCCTTTGGTAGTGAAAAAAGGATCAAGTGGTACAGCGGTAATCAAGATCCAAGGGTTGTGTTTCCAACATGGCGAGCCCACGATCGACCGACCTTTTGGCAAGCTTTTTAGGCAAGCCTCCGATAAGCCATCCAAGAATAGCAAATGGAAGACACAATGACTTAGAGTAACAATGCAGATGCAATGCAAAGAACATATATTTGTAAATAAACTATCACATCATGAAGTTCGAGTCAAGTTGTCTAATTTTCCTAGCAGAGTCGCTTGAAGCGTAGCTTCCTTTTCGTGCTACTCTCGAATACAATTAGCCCTACAGTTCGGACTCCCCATGGTTCTAAATCTGATTTCACAAAGTGAAATAGATAAACACAAATGAGTCCAAATCTAAAAAATTTTTTGAAAAATTGATTTTGAATAAAAAAAAATGTCAAAAATGGACTGCATTGCTAGATTTTAGAGTCGCCACCTAAATATTTTTGGGAAATTTAAGAAACTCGTCACTCCTGCCAAAGGCTACTTATCCGTCATCACCAATGTGTCTTGGCTTGGAAACTTAGGTATGAGAGGAGAAGGTCATGAATTGAGCACCCCACTCATTCGATACTCACTCGATCAAAGATTGGCCTCTACTAAACATGATGTGATTTTTATTTACATTATGTGCTCTCGTTCTGGTTATTATGCTATTTTTGTTATGTGATGCACACAAGTATAGACCAATTCATAAAAGTTGGAGCGCATTGATTTTATGTTTGTTTTGAAAAAGTGTTTTGAATACATGTCACTTGAAAAAGCGAACTCATATTTACATTAATCAAATTATTCCAACTTAAGTGAAAAGGCCTTCATCCACCGACATTCAAACATGTATATCACTTAAGCACTTAGCCTCATGGAAAACAAGCTTGACATGGCAACAATCGCACGCATGCAATATGCTAAAGCAATAAATGCTCACCCAGTACTCAACCGAGGCAAGCCAAAAGAAGTAAAATAGTTAGAAAAATGCATGCTCTAATATGTAAATGGCTAATGCAACACATACAAAATATAAACTAATAGGCTCGATTTTATTAAATGACAAAATGTCAGGTGAATCAATTTGATAGTATCTTAACTTGCATCGGATTCAAGGAAGTAATAAATGACAATGTTGTTAGAATGATGAACAGAACCTTATGCATGCAAAAAAGGATATTTACACATGGCAATGATATGAAATCAAAATATGACATACAACCATCATAATCAAGTAAATAAAAAGGAGAAAGAATGGAGGTTGGAAGACATACACAATATTACAATTTTGCCCTTGCGCGGGAGGGTCTGAATGTCCAAGTGGCCGAATTAACTAATTATTACAACATCAAATTACTTAACTAAACTAACTAGCTATTACAAATTGAATGAACAATAAATGAATAACTATCTAATTTATTACAACAATGATACCACAACAATAATATGAATAACAATATTACAACAATAATATGAACAACAATATTAATGTAGAAGGATTGTATGCATGTCGATGAAGACGATTTTCAGAAACTGCTATGTTTGCCCTCTGGGAAACTGCTTTGTTTCACCCTCAACCACTGCCATCAGTTTCAACCAAAAGTGTTCTGTTTACCAAACATTGGAGCTCAATCGGCCCCCAATGAGGCCCAGCAAGGTCCAAAAAAATCCAGCCGTGCCTTGTTTTGTTACAGAAAAATGTTTTTGTGCTCTGAGGTGAAAATAGTGCAGACATAGCCTTTCTGAGCCATGTTTGTCCCCTCTGCTCTTTTCTATCATGGAGAAACTCAAGAGAAGAGCGGGTTTGGTTCTGAAACTATCAATGGCTGCAAGTTTATTGCATGATGATTTTGGACACGATAGGAAAAAATATTAATGAACGCAATAAAAGATACATCACCTCTCCCTTATATCCTGAAGTTAGTTCAAGAAGGGAGGTAGACACACTTCAAGAATCATCAAACATCATGGGTTAGCATGTGATGACTTTAGAAGCAATGGATTCGGTATAACGTCCGACCGAATCCAACCAATTTTATTAATTTTCTTTATGTCGGTTGATCCAATTTTAAGTCGATTTTATTAGCCCTTTTTTAACTTACCTTTCCATTTCTTTATCTTTTATTCCATTTTATCCAAAAGTGATCTTTAAGTCCATTGAGCCCAAAAGCAATGTAAATGAACAAGTATCGACTTAACCAAAGAAATGAGCTTTTCAAACCCTTTTCTTCGGGGGAAATTACAAAAGAGGAGTCAAACTCATTTACGAGCAATAACGGATTCGAAGTTAAACCTAAAGTGAGCGATAAGGACTAGTCAAACACAAAAGAGAGATAATGACATAGCCAAACCCATGATGAGCGATAAGGACTCTAAACCCAAACTTGGTAACAAGCTATAATGAAGCCTTCTTTTGTGATTTCCAAGGGCCTAACTAGAAAGTTAGTCCCTTAGAGATAAAAAGGAGTGACAAACAAAAGGTTGTGTTTAGCATAAGAGAGATGTAATACCTTGGTAATGAACCTCTGAAGAGATTAAACCATTAAGTATGGAAGGGCTCTTTCTTGTGTTTGAACAACACATTTTTATTAAACACAACTCTTTAATAAAAAAAACAAAGAATGGAGGGAGGTTGCAAGATTGATTATTACAAAAGTGGGACTCTTTACAAGAAAACAAGATAAAGAAAGCTATCAACTTGAATGCCACGATGTCTAAGGCCTAAACAACCGAAGCCATAAGGACTAACAACACAACAAGCCATGTATTCAAAGCATAATCTATTTAAATGAATTAAATAACCCCTAAAATGTAAAAAATAGTAGCTAAAATCATGTTTGAAAGAGCACAAAAGATAGCCAAAAACAAGGAGATACAAAGTTAGTAAGCAAGACTAAGAAGAGATGGCTGACCCCTCCACTTTTGGGACTTCTAAACCATATTTTCCAGCCCTTTTAAACTTTGAAAATCAATATGTAAACCAAAGAAAAGAGTTGGAAAACAAAGGGTATGAGTTATGGGATAAGGTGCAAGAAATGGTGATAAGTCCCCCCACCTTCGGTAACTCTTTAACCCCAAGTTTCAACACTGGGAATGGATTCAAAATAGCATGAAAACACAAGAAAAAGATAGAAAAATATTGAAATAAAAGCAAGGAAGTAGGTGGTAAGCTTGTACCACTTGAAGAGAGAAAGCTTTGGTTGTAAACCAAACTTGATCCTAGAGCACTCTCAAGGTTGAATTATGGTTCTCAAGTCTCAACCAAGGCTCCAAGTCCAAGCTCTAATGGTGTATATGATGTATATATATAGTTCAAGGATGGTAGGCTAGCTCAAAGATAACTTGCAAAGGAAAAAGGAGCTCTCAGAGGTCTTTTAAGTTCTTTGAAATTTTCTAACCCTCAAACAGAGATATGAGCCCATATTTATAGAATTTGAGACAAATAGGTCACAAATATCTTCAAAAATAGGCAGCTGGCGGATTCCCGCCCAGAACAATGTTTATCGCCCAAAAGACACGGCCGGGCTCTAATGGCCATGGCTGGCCTCAAATGAGGCACGGCCGGACACCAATGTGGCTCCCTTGTTTCTCTGTTTTAGGTTCTATGCAAGTTGGCACAGTGGTAAAAATGGATTTCGGAGGTAAAAATAGCTTGGATATGGAAGGTTGGGATTGTTTAGAGCTCAAATTCGGATTCCTTCATTGAGAATTCAAGCCATTTACACAATGTAACTTTCATCATCGAGTGCTCAGAATAAAGCGCCCAAGTCTCGCAGGTAGTCAAAAATGGGGTGTCTACAATTGCCCCTCTTTGACAAAGCTCAAAGTCATGAAATGACGTGAGTGAATGTCAAAGCCCAAAAATGACCCATTTGACGAGGCCTTAAGACTTGGGCAAGGAAGCAAATACGAATGCAAATGGTTGAACTCGAGGGTTGCCTACGTATCCTTTTGCAAGGAATCAAACCAGCATAGTTGTGGAGCAAGATGCAAATGATATGCAGAAAGAATGCCTTTGAAAGTTGGACTTACACACCATGCGAAGTTGGTTACTTTTGAAAACTCATGAGCATGTAAAACAATGCGATAAGCAATAGTAATGTAACAACACAAATGAAAAGTTCCAAAACAAACCTAACCGTGCCCCGCACGGTAGTAAGCAATTAACAAGATGGTGCAACCGATAGACGTGTCTTTCTGTATTGCACACGGAGAGAAAGAGAAAATTTTAACCCATATAAAGCAACAAACTAACGTGTCTCACGCGAGAAGATAAAAGATGGTGTGAACAAACAAGCGAACTCGATGTTTTTAATTGAGTAAATCAACAGCCTAACCCATTGCACGCGAAAGGAGGAAAGATGGTGTGAACACCGCTTTTGATGTTTTTAAGCAAGGAAGCAAGCGCTTAGTCGTCTCATGCGAAGGAGCAAAGATGGTGTGAACACCAAGCGCACCTAATGTTTTTAACCGAGTAAATCAACTACCCAGAACGTCTCACATGAAAGTAGGAAAGATGGTGTGAACACTAGGCGCACCTGATGTTTTTAACTGAGTAAATCACTTGCTTAGCGCGTCTCACGTGAAAGGAGGAAAGATAGTGTGAACACCAAGCGCTCCTGATGTTTTTAGCCAAGTAAATCACCTACCTAGTGCGTCTCATGCGAAATGAGGAAAGATGGTGTGAACACAAGGTGCACTAGATGTTTTTAACTGAAGGAAGCAACTGCCTAGCACGTCTCACGTGAAAAGAGGAAAGATGGTGTGAACCACAGGCACACCAGAAGTTTTTATCTGAGTAAATCAACTGCCTAGCACATCTCATGCAAAAAAAGGAAAGATGGTGTGAACACTAGGCACACCTGATGTTTTTAACCGAAGGAAGCACAACCTGACACGTCTCACGCTAGAGGAGAAAAGATGGTGTGAACAACAGGCACACCTGATGTTTTTAACCAAGGAAAATCACAACCTAACGCATCTTACGCAAAAGGAGGAAAGATGATATGAACACCAGGCACACCTAATGTTTTTAATCGAGGAAAATCGCAACCTCACGCTTCTCATGCAAAAGGAGGCAAGATGGTTCGAGGTTCAAAGCCCCTCGAATCAGCGAAAAGGCAAACAAGTTTTCGGAACTTGATGCAACAAGGTTATCCCATCTTGGGAAGGCCTCGGAGAATGAAGCCCACGGAGATAACCCAAATCAAGGCACAAAGTTTAAACATGAGTTAAACAACTCAAAATGATACACAAATCAAAGCGATGTTTGAATATAGAATCAAATTCATCGATATTCTTTTGAAAATGGGCCTATTTTGAAAGTAACATAACTTAGATAAAAGATATAAAGAATTGAATGCAATTTTGGTACAAATTATGAAATAAACAACAAAACAAAGCAACAAAAGAACAAAACTCCTTCTTTCTTTTCTTCTTTTCTTCTATTCTCCTATTCTCCTATTCTATTCTTTTTTATTTTTCTTTTACATTTTGTTTTTCCTCTCTATTGTTTTTCTTTTCTATTTTTTCCTCTTTCTTCTTCTTCTTATTTTCTCTATTCTTCTCTTCTATTCTTTTTTATTTTTCTTTTTCCCTCACTTTTTTTCCTTTTGCTGTCCTTTTCTTTTACTCTTTTTTTATTTATTTTTTCACTTGTATTATTTTGAACTGTGGCTCACCTAGATGTAAAACGAGACTACCCATTCAATGAAATAAAAACAAAGAAACTGTGCTGCATTTAGAGCCGACCAAGCCTTAATGAAGCACGGCTGACTCGATAGCCTAGGTCGGGTCACGACAACGACAGAGGTGCCGGTAAAACAGAACCCATGAGTGCTTAAAACACTCTTGGACCCTCATTTCGCACACCTCATGCCCCAAAAACCCTCTTCATCTCTCTCTAGATTTTCCCTCTCTTCGCAATAACCATCAACCCTTGCAAATTTTTCCTTGAAAACATTTCCACCCCTCTACATTTTGAACCAATTAAAATTGGTTTTGGTTGAGTTTTAGGATTTCTCTTGTTTTTTCTTGGATTCTCATGTGTTTGCCTAAACTTTTCCTTTCCTCTCTTTGATTTTTCGCTCTTTCTTTATTTTCTCTCTCCTAGGGTTTGGGTTTTTGGGATTTTTCTCTCAATCTCACTTATCCACTCACTTTTCTTCATTTTTCCTCAATTTCCCTCTATGGCTAGTGATGAGATCCCCATTCCAGACCCTATCGTGGATATCAAAGTGTCTTTGGTGAGGACATGGAGGCCGAGGACATTCTCCCTTCTGTACCTGAGCGTGAGTTTCTCCCTCTTGCCGATAAGCCCTTTGTTTTGAACACATTTTGAATCTCGTATGCAAATCCTTTGTTGTTCTTTAATGCGAATATTGACAACATTCCCACAGCACAGGTGATAGGTAGGAGCATAGGCAGCTACGATACTATTTCCGACCCTTAGTATTGGTACAAGAGGCTCCCCCCAAAGACCCGCACACTAGTTGACACCACCAACTTCGGGCCTTTCTGCCCATGACTCAAACAAATGAAGGTTGAGCCGCTGCTATACGGGGCCCTAGTGGAAAGATGGCGGGACACCAGTGACTTTATCTACTTCTCATTGATCGGAGAGTTGACTCTGACCCGGTATGACTTTTCGATGCTCACAGGCTTGCGGATAAGGGTTGGTGACCCGATCTCATTCGATCCTGATATGACACAGTGAAGAGCTGCACAATTTCATCTTTTAGAGGCGGTCCTAGATCTTTGCCGACCATGGGATGGTACGATATAGTTAGTTCTTGGACCACTTCTTCGGCCTTCAGCCAGCTACTCCATAGGAGATTGCTCAGTATACCTGCGGATTCCTTATGTATCTCATCGATACTACCCTGTTTGCAAATTGGGAAAATGGTACATTTACCACGAGTGGTAGAGTATGACTGGGGCAATGCCAGCCTGGCCACCCTGTACTACTACATGAGTTCCCTATCCTACCAAAAGGCGGATTCACTTGGCGGTTACTGGAGAGTTTGGAAGGTACACCTCACACTTCCTTTTCTGTTTTGCTTTGCATTTCCCGCTTATATCTACTTCATTTGTTCATTTGGTTCCTCAACTTGTTTTCCTTTTGTAGCTGTGGGTTTACACATACTTCACTTCCCTTGCCCCAGTCCCAGTGCGGCCAATTGAGTTGTCTGTGTCCTACCCTCGGTTTGAGCGGCACCGACGCGTAGATCGTGACTTTCCTTACTTTCGCCACTTCTTTGACACCGTCATCGCAGAGAGGGTAACAAAACTTGATACTAGTCTTTATATTTTACTAATTTTACTATTTCTATACTGTTGTTTGCACCGAATGGGGGGACCAAGCAAATTCCTCTTAAGCATATCAAGGAGAGGGATCACAAGTTTTTGGTTGCTCTCGACATCGAGCTGGTATATATTTCCTCTATATTTCTGTCCATTGTGCTTTACTACTTTGTTACAGTATGCTTTATCACTTTGTTCTATATTCTCAAATCCTTTCTTTTTTGCAGGTATCTGTGGGGTATGTTGATGACCTTCTCCGGACGATTGACCGATTACTTCTCATGGTGCGGAGGAGATAAACTGCTCTGGTCACTCACGGGATCAAGGTACACTTTGTCCACAGTCTACTGTTGTTGTAATTTTGCCCACAATTCTATTGAGTCTATTTTGATATCTGTACTCTTTTCAACTTGAGCCAGCACCAGCTATACCTGTAGGACCTCCTCCAACTGGGAGAAGAAGATAAAGACGGGGCCTAGTAAGAGGTAGAGAATGGGCTGATCAGGGGAGGGACAGAGTGAGATAGTACTAGCCTTTTTTCGAGGCCACTTTTGACGAGGACATGACCCCGGAGGATAAGGGGGATGAGGTTGACATCCAGTCCAGTAGCCCTAGTGATGATAGCGACGCATCTCCTCCACAGCTGAGGAAGAAGATGGCCAGGATAGGTTAATTCTTTTACTTTTCTTTTCTTTTGCTTCGTAGTTAGGAACTGTGTAGCTTCAAATAGACCTTTCATTTTGTTTTTGAAGACTTTTCTTTTGTTTTTGCTTTTGTAAAACAATGATCGGGATTGGACCCACCAGTTTATGAAAAAAAGAATTTGCAAATGATTTCTATTGCATAACAAATGTATAATGAGTGGCAAAACCATTGTGTAACACTTCACAAGACTTTATAACTATTAACACTTGCTCTTGAATTCATTCTTGAATCGAATAACAAGCCTACAACCGACAAAACACAAAATACAACTCGATATGAGGAAAAGCGAAATGAAAACAACCTAAAAATGCTAAAACATACTTGATGCAAATAAAGCAAGACTCAAAACACAACCACAATGAAACAATGCAATAGCCAGCCTTCTTCTGCAACTGCTCTGGTTTGGGCAGTTATTTAGACCCAATCGGGTCCAAATAGATAAGGTCGGACGGTAATGAGGCACAGTCGGGCCCAAAAAGGCGGTCGGTTAGTATGATCCAGCTGTCATGCACTACTCTTTCTCAAACTCTATAAAAGGTGCTCCCAAGCTGTTTTTTTGCCAGAATAGCAAATCTTTGATATTTTGCTCTCAAGATGGAGATTTTACTCAACAATAGGCCCTGATATTGGATAGCCACTTTGGACAGCTCGAAAAAGGTGAATTTTCTCGATTTTGGCGTAAACACTATTTTTCCTTTAAGTCGTACTTCGCTTTGTTTTCCATTCCTCCATGCCGCTATTCGATGCTGGAATCTAGTTACACGTATGTTTTGCTTTGGATCAAAAGAAATGTGTCCAACGCTTGAAGAATTTCAAGCTTTAATAGAATCCCAACGCAACAAAGAAATCATGCCGCAACCCCTTTTTGGCCATGCCCGGGCACTTGGACAAATGTGTGGGCTTAATTTACATAAGGCTCGGTCCCTGGTTCATGATGGGGAGTTGGACATCCCAGGTTTGATTTATCGATTTTCCACTATCGGAGACAAAGGTAACCTTCTCCAGCGAGGTTACCGCTAACACACCCTTTGTTTATGTTTACTCACACACTTCCTACTTGCCCTTAATTACGGCGAAGCCAACATCAAGTTAATTGAAGTGGTCCAAAGTCTGAAAGAGGGTAAGAGTTGCATAAGTTTGGCACTGGCTAAGACTTTGATGGATTTAGATGATTTTCATTAGCGAGAGACTACTCGATTTGCAGGGAGTCCACTACTTCTCCAGGTATTGTTTCCCACCCTTTCTTATTTATACTCACATCATTCAACACTCATTCTCTATTTTTTCAATGCCCTTTCCTTACTTTTCCCTCATTATACATCTCTCTATTCTTTAATCTCTCTTATTTTCATCCCTTCCCAGGTGTGGTTAATGGATAAGCTGAAAGTGGTGGACCGTTGCCCAGAGTATTCAGCTAGAGCTTACTTCTTTCGCCAATGGCTAGTGGATTTCCCTTCAGAGGGATGGTGGTGTGGCTGAATGTCTGGCCAGATCTCTGGTGACATAGTTTGCGTTGCCAGCTCAATCTGGTGAGATGAGTTCTGACATATCGATGGCGGGTATCTGGTTGATTAGCCTCACGCATAGCGTGTTCTATTTCCCTTTCCGGTTCAGACGCTAGGTTGGACACAACCAGATCTGTCCGGATAAGGGGGTAGAATACCCGGCTTCATTTCCGGTTCATGCCTTACACTTGCCCTGGTATCTCGTTGCTTGGAGGACAAGGGAGCTTATCTGTTGGCTTCAGTTACACCTTTTCTAGTGAGTTCTTTGCTTGGCTCGAGGAGGAGACATAGGTTGGGCCATCTTTGGCTGCAGAGTCTTCCACAAGTGCGAGTAGAGGACATAAAACCACCTGACTTATCTGTGCCCCTAGTTTTATTGCTCTGTTCTTTTCTTTTCTTTTTTTAAGTTTTTGTGACGTAAAAGCAACTTTGATTTAATCAAAGAGTTAGAGAATGTACTCGTGTTGAAATCAATGAAATTAAAGTTATGGACCTTTGATACTTTCCCTTTTGGTCTCAAAATGGTCGTGTTGTAAAAGGTAAAATTTTGAGAAAAATCAATTCATTAAAACTTTTCAAAACAACTTTCGGAAACAATCATTACCTGGCACACATGGAATCAGTCCTTAAGATGTACAACCCCAAATCAGAAGATCATAATTGCCCACAATTGCATTCATCATCACTGTTTTATCTTTGCAATTGTCCTTTCTACCAAATGGAGGTAACACAACCCAGAGAACAAATGATGGAAAAAGATAGCCTGATCAAACAAATGAACAGGACAGTTGAGCTGGAGATGGTTATGGCCGAACTTCAGGATGAAGTTGCCTACGTATCCCAAAGATGGGAATTAGGCCTTATGTAGTTTGGTTCGGGTTTACTCGAGTATTAACTCTCTCATTTTGCGTTCTTACTTTTGGCAAAGTCACCCTTTCGGGTTTTCAACCTTGTGAGCTCAGTTTTTCTTTATTGCTATTTTTCCATGCTCACACTTTTACCTAGGTCGCCCTTTCGGGTTTTCAGTCTAGCAAGCCTCTCAGGGATAATATTTCTTCAACTTGTCCATATTGATCGGCTGTGAAAACTTCAGGCCATCTAAATCCATAAGAATAATCGCTCCTCCCGACTAGATTGACTTGATGATATAAGGGCCAGTCTAATTGGGTCTGAACTTGACCTAGGGTCATGGATGGGAGCTTGGTTTTCCTTGAGCACTATATCTCCTTCCTTGAGATTTCTAGACTTAACCTTCTTGTTAAAGGCTCTAGCAATTCTACTCTGGTAGCCCTGGATGTGATACAATGCCTTCAACATCCTCTCATCAAATAACATCAATTCTTTAAACCTACTATGTTACCAATCCGCCTCTGCTATCTGACACTCAGCCATAACTCACAACTATGGTACTTCAATTTCAATCAATAGAACAGCTTCCATCCCATATACTAGAGAATAGGGAGTAGCCCCTATAGATGTCTGAATTAACATTCTGTAACCCCAAAGTGCAAGCGATGGTTTATCGGCGGTGTTGTAAGTCTTAACCATCTTCTGCGGGATGTTCTTGACATTCTTGTTAGCGGCCTCAATGACCGTTGATGCATGGTCTATATGTTGATGACTTATGAGAAGCCACGTTGTATTTTTCAAGCAACTCTACCACCTCTTTCTTGAAGTGCGAGCCATTGTCGGAGATGATCTCGTTTGGCACCCTATACCTGTAGATGATATTGTTCTTGATGAACTTAGCCACATGTGACGCCTTCAATACAGAGTAAGATTGAGCTTCCACCTACTTAGTGAAGTAGTCGATCGCCACCAGAATGAACTTATGTCCATTTGAGCCCTTTGGCGTGATCGTCCCAATAACATCGATTCCCCAGATTGAAAAAGCCCACGGCGAAGTCATGTTGTAGAGCTTTGATGGCGGAATATTCATGCGATTAGCATGGACTTGACATTGTGGCATCGTCGAACAAAACTAATATAATCCTCCTCCATAGTTGAACAATAATTGCCTTGTTGAGGATTTTAGAGCTGACATCACACCGTTCATGTGTGCTCCATACTCTCCTCCATGGATGGCCTTCATGAGGCGCGTCGACTCCTCTTCTTCAACGCAGAATTTGTGCACTCCCAAATAACCTCTCTTGTACAGTTTACCCCCGTAAATGATGAACTGAATGGCCAGACGCCGTATTCCCCGTGTATCTTTGGCATTTGCCCTTGGTGGATATGTCTACTTTTCCAAAAAATTCCAAATGTCGTAATACCAGGGGTTCTTGTCTTGAACCTCATCTATCACGGAAATGGTCTAATAAGCAAGCGTATATTTCTGTTCAATAATGATCAGACACATCTTCACCCTTAGCGGGATGTCTACCATGGAAGATAGAGTTGCTAATACATCAGCGAACCGGTTGTTCTCTCTCAGCAGATGTGTGAACGTCAATTTTTCAAACCTCAGAATTAGGATATCTAAGGCCTGATGATACATCTTCATGTTCTCTTCCTTGACCTTCCAATCCTCGTTGGCTTGAGAAACAACTAGGTTCGAGTCTCCGACGACATCCAACCTTATTGCCCCTAGTTTTAGGGCAGCTTCCAAACCAACAATACATGCCTTGTATTTTGCTTCGTTATTAGATACTCTGAACCGGAGTTTAAAAGCTAAGGGTATGTGGGAATCATCGGGTGCTATGAGCAACACACCTATCCCCTAACCATATTGATTAGATGCTCCGTCAAAGTACATTGTCCATGTTTCCTTTTCTATCTGCATAATGTCTTTATCTAGGAATAGGTACTCTACCACCTCATCCCCTTTTACTGGGTGGTCTACCAGGAATTCCGCTACCACTCTCCCTTTAACTGATTTGTGTGTGACATACTTGAGATCAAATTCAGAGAGAAGAAGCAACCAATGAACTAGCCTACCCGTAAGTGTTGGTTTCTCAAAGAGATATTTGATGGGATCCAATCTCGAAACCAAAATTACAGAGTGAGCTAACAAGTAGTGTCTCAACTTCCTAGTAGCCTATACCAAGGCTAAGCAAGCTTTCTCTAGGGAAGTGGTAGCGGGTCTCATAGTCTAGCATCTTCTTGCTCGAATAGTAGATTGCCTTGTCTACCTTAGCTTCTGATTCTTGAGCTAGCATGCACTTCATGGTCAAATTTATCATTGATAGGTACAAGATTAGTGGCTTCTCCTGTTTTGGTGGTAACAATACATGTGGATTTTGCAAGTACTGCTTGACTTGCTCAAAGGCAAACTAACATCGATCATCCCATTGGAACTTCTTCCCTTTCTTCAAGAGACCAAACAGTAGTTCACAAGTCAAGGTTAGTTTTGAGATAAATCGTCTTATGAATTACACTTTGCCCAGAAAGCCGCGCACCTCCTTTTCAGTCCTCGGTTATGGTATTTCTAAGATGGCCTTGATTTTGAAAGGATCTACTTCAATTCCCCTCCTTGTGATCTGAAATCCCAGCATTTTTCCTACAGCCACCCAAAGGTGCATTTTTGTGGGTTCAACCTCAGTCTGTACTCCCTGATCGGTTCAAAGAATTTTTCTAGTGCGGTGTAGTGGCCTTCTCGTTCCTTGGACTTGACAATTATGTCGTCCACGTACACCTTAACTTTTTATGGATCATGTCGTGCAAGATCGTGGTTGTAGCCCTCTAATAGGTAGCCCCAGCATTTTTCAACCCAAAAGGCATGACTCGGTAGTAGTAAGTACCCCACAGCGTAGTGAAAACAGTCTTTTCTCTGTCCTCTGGTGCCATCAAAATTTGATTATACCCGAAAAACCCATCCATGAATGAAAGCAAGGCATGGCTAGTAGTGAAATCTACCAACTTGTCGATGTGCGACAGTGGAAAGTCGTATTTCAGACTACCTCTATTCAGATCCCGGAAGTCAACACAGACTCTGATTCTGCCATCTTTCTTTAGAACCGGAACAATATTAGCCAACCAAGTCAGGTACTCAGACACCATCAAGAAACCTGTGTCAATCTATTTGGTGACCTCCTCCTTAATCATCAATGCCTAATCGAGGCGAACTCTGCATAGTTTCTGTTTGACTGGTCAGGCCTCAAGGTCAAGAGGGATCCGGTGCTGTTCAATCTCAGGATCGATTCCAGGCATGTCTTCGTAGGACCACGTGAAAACATCTTTGAAATCTTTTAATAAAGCAATTAAACACTTGCGTTCCTCCAAAGACAACATGGACCCAATTTGGACCAAGCGAGGATCCTCCTTAGTACCCACATTAATTGCAACGATTTTATCTGTGCAAGGCTTAACACGCCTCTCCTCCTCATGATCAACCAAGTTTTTCAAAGCCTGAGGAATTTCTTCCTCTACAGAATTCCCATTCAAAAAGTTAGGATCCTCGATTACAGTTGACTCAAAAGAGAAACTAAAAAATGACCTAGACAAAACCTTGGTATCTGGGTTACCACCCCCAGAAATACCAGACTCAGAAGAACTTGAATATGATCTCGACTCACACACTCAGGGGAATTAGATCTGAACTCATTATCCGATTTGGAACTGCTGATGGTGCCCTCATCAAATTGCCATACCAGGCGTGGAGCCTTAGCTGTGTCCACGATAAGACTGGAGAAATCTGCTGCTAGTTTATCCTCGATCATAGAGATAGTAACACTATTGTAGACGCGCCCTCGGGCTTTGCTTCTACAATTCGGACTCAAATGTCGCAGTTCTGAATCTAATCTCGCAAAGTGCAATGCAAGACCGATAAATCACCAAAGAGTCCAAATCCGGCAAATCGTTTTGGAAAATTGATTTTTAAGAAAGAAGTGCCAAACATGGACTGCTTTTCCAGATACAAAGTCGCCACCTAAATATTTATTTTGGGGGAATTTAGGAAACCCTGACTCATGCCTAAGGCCACGTGTCCGTCATCACCAAAGTTGCCTCGGCTCGGGAACTTGGGTACGATTGGGGAAGGTCATCTATGAGCACCCCCGCTCGTCCGATCAAAGATCGGCCACTACTAAACATGATATCTTGTTTTTGAAAACATATGCGTTCTTATTCCAGTTATTAGCTAGAATTACTATGTGATGCGCACAACACACAAGTATAGACTAGATCGCCTAATTTGGAACAAAGTATCGCATATCCGTTTTGTTTGGAAATGGTTTGAAGTTTGCCACTCACAAGTAAGCTAAAACATAGATTTCAATGAATCATTCCAATTCGAGCAATCCAACCTTCATCCACAGGCATTCAGGTAGTTATATCACATAAGCAATTAGCCTCATGGCAAGCATGCTGTTATGTTAACACTTACACACATGCAAGATGCTAAAGCATAAACACTCACAGTGTACTCCGAGCCAAAACAAGAAACTAGTTAAAAATCATGCATGATCCTAGTTCATGTTAAGATGACTAATGCAACTAGAATAGGCTTGGCTAATCTAAGAATGGCATGTGAAATGCGACAACTCGATACACGTATTCAAGTTGGAATTGAAATACTATGCAATTAGTATGATGCGCCGAGCCCGGTGCATGCAATACGAATGAATGTATGCAAACATGCTAACATAAGTATGCTAATTGAAACATGACCTAAAACTAACCATTGAAAGCAGGTAAGTAAAAGGGAGAAAGACATGAGGTTGGGAGACATTCACACACGCACGCACACTTATTACAAAATTCGCCCTCTCGACGGAAGGTCCGAATAAATAATACAAACCAAATGATTGGACAACTATCCTAGCTAATTAATTATTACAAACCCTTAATTAATTAACAAATTAATTACAAAAGGAGGGCGCTGCAGCTCCACCTCGGAATGATGCATGCTCGATCGCCTCACTCGGAAACCCGTTGCCATGCCACATATTGCCTCTGTTTGCACTGTTTTGCTCCTCTGAAAACTGCACAAGTCCCAAGGATGCTTCTGAACCACTCCCTAAGCACTGTGTGATGTCGCCGGCCAAGAGATAGGACCACTAGCCATTGGAAAATGGTTATCGACCATTTGTAAGGCTCTCAGCCAGCTTTTGTTAGCCGGCCGGCACTGAAGATGGCCGACCAGCCATATCTTCCTTTAGAGTTCTGTTTTTGCTGTAGCAGAGGACAGACAGTGCATGGCAAGGTGTTTACAAGGTAATGTGTGCACAACCACCCTCCCTATCATGTTATAAGCTCAAGGGAGTATGTTTCTCGACCCTCGGGCCACCAATCGCGCATTTCAATGCGTGATGGCCAAAGGAGCCAAGTGTGCAAATCAATATAGGATGAATGCACAAAACACATGAAGGCCTCACACTCTATCATGTTGGATCAAGAGCGTCGGCGACTAAGGATTGAGGCACGTTTCGTCACTTCAAGTACGAACGTTCCATGCTCCTCGTGTTTGGTTTGACACCCCAAACCAAACACAATGTAATGCAAGCAAATATGCCAAATACAATGCAACATGGGAATGTAAGGTAATGTAACATGAGCATGCCAAGTGCAATGTGATGCAACCTAACATGCAAACAGCATGGCAATGCAATAAGTATGCAATACTACAATGCAACCTAGATATGGAAATACACAAAGTGATAGGCATGCAACAATGACACCAACCATAAAGATGCAACAACATGCAATGCGATAAACATACAACAATACACAAATGCATGATCCATGGACTTACACTAAAGATGGATAAACCTCAGCCATACCAAAAAACAGTAGCCAAAACACCCAAATCAAGGTACCAAAAAGGGAGACATGCATGCACATACATGGATCTGTAAGATAGGCAACGATGCACAATCCTCAACCATGAGCAAAATGGGATAAACATGAGAACAAGACAATGCAATGAGCTCTGAAATCATGTGAAGAATGATGCCAAATCATATACTACAAGTGAAGCATAGCATGCTAATGGGCTCAATACTCAAAGCTAGTTAACGGGCTCTCACCATGGCCATATCAACCAAGCCCCAAAGGGCCAAAGTGACCTAAGATAGTCCTAGGGCAGGCCAAAACAAGGCTAGAACATGCATGGAATGAGGCCAACACATGCTAAAAAGATGGGCACAAACAAAGGGCATACAAGGCTACAAAGGGAGCATTACACTACGCCTATCACAATCAAACATGGAATGAATTATGCAATGAAAAACAGAGTTATGATCGTCAAAATAAGCCCCAAAACCCAATGAGATGGCATCCCAAAGATCTAATCATGGAGACATACACAATGACCCAATCTTAAGGCACAAAACAACAACTCTTCAAAGCATTGACAAGATGGCAAACATAAGTGTGTGGCTACACTACATGGACTGAAATGTGATTTCAAATGATTCCAAATCATGAAAATAGTCAAAACAATGCATGCTAGCAACTTGATGCACAAAGCTTAACAAGCTAGGATGAACTAAGGCTATACAAGGCAATGCATATATGATCCAATCAACACCAAACAGAGCTTAAACATGGTGAAACATGACTAAAAGTTCCTTGGAGTTGAGCCAAAATATGTAAGCATGATGGTCCAAATGCAAGATACATGTTAAGGCAATAGAAGGGATTACAAGGCAAATACATGGTGCATGCAAGAGACCAACAAACCAACTTAAAACAAAGGTATATCATGCCAAGATAACACCAAATACTTGCTGAAATGGGGCCAAAACATGCTAAGCAAACATGCTACTATGGTGAGCCAACAGTGCAAACAAATGAGACACAAAGCGAGGGAGGTGTCCCTCCCCTATTCAAGACTTCAAAACCACTTCTCCACCACTAAAAATCCTCTAGATTTCAGTGGTGAGAAGGTCAAAACAAAAGAGGTTCAAAGCTCAACAAGAAGGTCACAAAATAAGGCCAAACAAGGCCTAAGAGGGGGGTAGACCACCCCCAACCCAAAAGTAACCTTAAACAAACATGTTTAGCATACAAAAATAGAACTTTTTTCAGTTGGACACTAAGCTTAAAACAGTATGCAAGTATTTCTTAAAGCGCAAGCAAAAATGAGGAATAAGAGAGTAATTTCTCACCCTTGAAGAACACTTCAAGAACACCAACTCCAGCACCTCCTTCTGATCAAGATCAACTCAAAAACTCTAAAATCAACTCCTTAGCACCACAGTAACTAAGAGATAGTGTACCACTAGGTGCTTTAGTGCAAAAATATGAACAAAAACACCCTTTAGAACACTATTACACACACAACTATAGAGAGAGATGAGATATAGAGAGAGAATGATATATATCTTCTATATCGGTTGGCTGAACCTCTGGAAAGGGAGAGGAGGCTCTTTTTTTATAGGAAGTCCAATTCAAAGCTTCCAAGAGAAGCTAAGTGTTGGTTCAAATCCCTCCATACATAGTTGTGCGTGCCAGCTGTGCCAGCTGGCACAAAATATCTGCCAAAAGCAGATGGAAATGGGTCGGCCAGAAAATATGGCCGACTGACCAACAAAGGTGGCCGACCGACCAAAAAAAGTGCCGATCGGCCAACACTCTTGGTCAACGGCAAGAAAAACGGGTCGATGGCTTCAAGCCTTGGCCGATGAGTTAAGGAAATGGCCAACAAGCCACCTCTTCCCTTAAAAGCAAAAACACAAGTGTTTGGTCTACAACCAAGCACAAAACAGACAAGTTAAGAGATCTTGAGGCAAGGCACATGGCCGAGACCTCCAGGAACTCAAAACGAACACAAACATGGATGATCATCGAGTGTTCAAACGATGACGCCCAAGTCTTAAGGACGGTCAAAAATGGGGTGTCTACAACTATTCCTCAGGTTGACGGGCTCAGCCCCAGCATTAGAATCCATTAGTAGGTCAGCCAATGCGTTCCCTAACAGCTCTTCTTTGTCGATGTCCAAGCTTGCAATCCTGCCTTGTTCTATAATGCTGCTCAGGTCTGTCTGCTCATCCTTCTTTTCTAGTAACTGGTGTCTAAAGAAGATCTCGAACCTCGGGTACCTTGTCTTTATTTCTCGATCAAACCAAGGCTCTGGAAATCCACAAAATGGAAAATCTTCCCCTTGGCGAACAAAGCGTCTGTTTAGGGTTCCCTAAATTGGCTTGTAGACTAATTCATACTGCCTCCCAGTCCTCTTTGCTTTAAGTCTCCCTCTCAACTCATCCTCCTTCTTTTTCCAGTCTTCAGTCATAGGCTTGTACCCTAGCTCAAAAGCATAGGGGTTGTGACTCATCTCTTTGGCAATAGTACCTTTTTGCCTGTCACTCTTGCCTAGTCCTGATCCAGGAATATGCCCTTGTTTGTTCATCATGTAGATGGATTGGATGCTCATGTAGTTCCTGTAGTCTTTCGTCATCATAGTTTGGACCAACTGGGTCTCCTTGAGGAAAGCTAGAGAAACACGTCCTTTTCCCCATGTATGATTTCCAGAAAGGGCATGGTAGTTCCTTAGGGAGAATGGATTGCAGAATGGTCATACACAGTAGCAATCCCACCTTTAAAGGGCTATTTCACTAGCTGGTGGACCGTTGATGACATTGCCATCATCTGATGTAGCCAAGGCCTTCCTAGAAGTAGGTTGAAAGTCCCCAGTACGTCCATAACATGGAATTTCACCTCATGCTCGGATGGGCCAATTAGTATCTAGCTCTTGAAAGTCCCCATGACGTTTCGGTTGGTGTTGTCATAGGCTCGAACAGCTTGAGTTGTGGGCATGAAATCAGTTGGTTTTAAAACCTATGGCATAGGCAATCCTTGCCAGACATACATTAAGCACTGAGTCGGTATCCACTAGTACCACCGGAATCCATTTCTTCCGACTCTCCAAAGTTATGTATAGCGGTCTATTGTGGTTTGCACCCTCAGGTGGCAACTCTTTATCCATAAAGGATATCACTGGCTTCACATCCCCGGATGTAACCAATGACACCAGTTGGTCAATGGTGGTGTCGATGGGCAGTTTCGTTCTGTTCATGGCCTCTAGTAATGCCTGCCTATGTTCTCGGGAAGCCATTAGCAGCCCCTAGATTGATACGTCTACCTGAATCTTTTTAAGTTATTTCAAGACCAATTCTTCTTCAACGTCTTTCCCCTTTGATTTCTCAGCCTCTCTTCTAGAGGATTTTGGCTGATCTAATGCCAAGGGTTTAAAATACCGACCACTTTGGGTCATGTGGTTGATCTCGTCTATATACCATGTGCCGTCAGGGGTATCGGCATTCCACCCTTCATCAGTATATGCATCGCTCAGATCACTATATTCCCATCACTCCCCTGTAATCATGGCTGGGCTATTATTAGGTTCTACCTAGAGCATGTTTCTATCACGTCCCCCGTCAGCACACCACTTCTCTTCCACAGTAGTTTCGGTCTCTGCATCTCGGTACTAATTGAGCTTCCCTGGTATTCTTTTCCTGTCACTAGGTTTCCACTAGGGCTTTCTCATGATTTGGATATTGACTGCCACTGACTCAGCCTCTACTTTTCTCTTTCTCTTTTCCTGCTCCAGGGCTATCTTCCTCTGGATTTCTTCTATTCTCTCCCGTTGGAACTGCTCCAACGCTTGTTCTTCCTCAGTCAAAGGTAGGGCCTCAGCCTTGCTATTGTGACCCACCTCTTTTCTTTCATGATCTCCTTTGCTTGCTCCTCCATATCTGACTCCTCTTCACTCAACCACCCGTTGCTTGTTTCTGGCTGGCTTGGATCCCACCACCTAATATGTATGCTGCCCACATCCTTTTCTTCGAAGAAGTAAAGGTTCTCCAGATCCTCCTCTAGTTCTACCTAGTCTTCTTCTAATTCTGCCAAGTCATTTAGGCCTTGCTTAGGCCAATCATTCAGATTTTTCCCTAGCTCATCTTTTCCAATGGTGTTAATACTGAGGAAGTCCGGCAGTATGACTACAGACTTTGGCTGATCAATGGCCACGATGTACTGGATGGGGTATTACTGTTCAACGAGTGAAGCCCCCTTCTCTATAATTTGGGTGTCAAACAACCACGTCTCGAGTGCATTCTTCTTCTCCTCCACCTCTGCCACCACAGACCCTGGTTGGGTTTTGGGTGTTATGTCCATCATACACATGTCTGTGCTTTCTAAAATAACCACCTCTAGCTTAGATAGATGGAATGGTGTAATATATGCTTTGGGGTTCAAGGTGGATGCTAGTGTATAGAGTGGGTTAATGTTTCCAGGTAGGGGGACTTGGTTATGAGCAGGGAGTGGCTTTATAGTCACGTTTGGTTTAGAGGGTGGGGCGATGATTTTATTGTCAATGAGGTCCTGGATCTCATGACATAAGCAGTAGCAACGATCTGTGGGGTGACCATGCTATTGGTGAAAAATGCAGTACTAGGTAGGGTCGTGTCTAGGTGGTAATGCGTCAGGGAGAGGTCGAGGATCGAGGGGCTTGAGATGCCCCTTTTCCATTAACAGTTTGAGGGCACAGGATAAGCTCATATGGAGAGGGGTAAAGGTTCTTTGGTTTCGATTTGATCTGGTGGGTTGTGATGGTTGTGAGGGTTGTGAGGTTGTTGTGGCAAAGGGATCGGCCATTTTAGCCACTGTGACGACAGTACTGACATCTGCAGGCCGTGGAATAGTGCTACTGCTAGCATTGGTATTCCTGGTGAATGGCCTTCTTCTTGGTTCACTGGTTCTATGGATGATGCCTTTCTAGAATGCACTTTTAATTTGGACCCTCAACTCGTATAGAGATGCAAATGTGGAAAGTGGTGCCACTATCATTCTTTGTAACATATCCGGCTCA
The DNA here is from genome assembly GCA_025200525.1 of Camellia lanceoleosa. Classification (NCBI taxonomy): domain Eukaryota; kingdom Viridiplantae; phylum Streptophyta; class Magnoliopsida; order Ericales; family Theaceae; genus Camellia; species Camellia lanceoleosa. The sequence continues at coordinate 119,674,093 of CM045762.1, read as the reverse complement.
AGATTATGGACCACCAGCAGGACTTGCTCCCTTTTAGAGGGTCTATTGGTCATCCTGGTTGCCTTTGCTCTCCATCTAGCGACAAAGTCGATGAAAGTGTAACAGCCCACACTATTGTCTTAGTCATGCTTACATGCATTTACATGATTTTGTCTTGTTAAGCTTGCATTTGCAGACCTTGATTTGTTTTGTCTAATTGTCGCTTGTATGCTTTGTTCCTTGCTTGGTGTGTGTAGCCAAGGTTACACCCTTGAACCTCTTATACCTAAGACCATCTTGGAACCACCTTGGTTGACCTCCCCCATCACCTAGGCATACTGGCCGAGATGCGTATCATCTAGGCTGAGATGTTATCATCTAAGCATCCTAGATCTTAGATCCTTGCACCTAGTGATCTTGTTCCTGGACTAGTATGACCTAGACCAAGGTGTGGCACAACTAGGCCAAGTGTTGTCCTTCCTAGCCGAGATCATTGAAACCTTCTTGCCGAAGCCTATGTCTTGATCCGGGATCCTTACCTTGTCAGAGTACCCTTGTCACCTTACTTGTTGTATACACTTTGTCATGCTCTTGTCTTGTCATTCTATCACCTTTTTGAGGAGATCCAACCAGTTGTTGCCATGTGTCCCCGAAGAGGGTTAAGTCAGCCGGCAGAGAGAGCAAACATATCATTTGTCATATCCTTGCCTTTGAAGAGAGAAAAGCTCTAGGAAGAGGAAGAGAAGTTCTTAGAGTGAGAGAGCTAGATTCCAAGCTTGATTCTTAGAGTTTGAACTGTTAGATTCGTATTTTGAGGTTACAATCTTGACCTGCTCTTGTTGTTCTTCATGTTCATCTAACCACATTGCATGATCTAACATGATTCATGAGCCATGCATTGCTTTAAAGTTTTGTTTTGGAAAGAGGAAATGATGTTCTTGAGTTCTTGAAGAAAAGCCTTGTTTTGATCCGAATGTTTGTATCAAAATCCATGTTTTCGTGTTTGTTTTCATAAAACCTCCAGGTATGGGTACCAAGGTCCATATTTTTGAACTTATATCATGAAATCTCATATTTTGAATAAAGGAGTTATGATTTTAGCATTTATGTTCTCCATGTTCTTATTCTTCATGTTCTCCAAAAGAAACCCCAGATTTTCTAGCCTTCATTTCCCTGGATGTGGTCATCGGGGCCACATCTCGGCCAAGAGATGTGGGACCTCAGCCAAGACCTGGTTGGTACTTAGCATGTTTTCCTGAGATGAAAAACAGTGTTTTAACTCCCAGCACACGTTTTGCTTTGTCTTGGCCTAGTTTTGAAAGAAATGCTGAGATTATTTACGCTCATGTAAAGCTTGTTTTGAAAAGTGCATTTTGTAACCATCTTTGAGCTTTCTCCAAGTTGGCTAGGTATCCACCTCACATGGTCAATAACGAATCTAGGAAAGCTAGGAAGTTTGAGAGTGGACTTCGTGGACCGATACAAGATCGGGATAATATGCTCAGCATGCCTACTTACGCCGGAGTATTAGACAAATCCATTCTGGCAGAAGCTAACTTAAACAGATATTAGAGTTCAGGGGAGAGACAAAGACAGAGGCAGAATTATGACAATCGCCGAGTACAGTTTGGTGCCAAGAAAAAGGCGAATGTGGGCAGTTCCAGCAACTCGAATCAGGAAGGTGATGCTAAGCCGACTTGTTTAAGTTATGGGATTTTGGGGTCTGTCGTTGGGCGTCTGGAGCTTGTATTGAATGTGGTGAGATAGGTCATCGCGTGAAAGACTGTCCGAAGATAAAGACTAGCGATGGTAAGAAAAATGGAAGTACTTCGGGCTCTGCACAGAAAGGCAACGTCGGGAAGGCGCAGGTGAGGCAGGGAAGAGTTTTTGCATTAGTGCCAGGAGACACTCAGAGTGCTGAGACAGTGGTGTCAGGTACCCTTCCAATTTGTTCTCAAGATGCATATATATTGATTAATTCAGGTTCTACACATTCATTTGTATTTGCTAAATTTGTCGAGAAGTTAAATAGGGAACTAGAACCCCTTGGTTATGTGTTATCTGTATCTACTCCATTTGGGAGAACTATGACTATTTTATCCATGTATAGAGCATGTGTTGTAGTAATTGAGAATGTTGAATTACTAGTTGATTTGATGCCGTTGAACATGACTCATTTTGATGTTATATTGGGGAAGGATTGGTTAGTAGTTAATCGAGCATCCATTAATTGTGTTTCCAAAAGCATCACCTTGAAACCCCCAAACCAACCCGAGGTTACAATTCAGGGTAAAGGAGTAGCATCCCCACCCTACGTGATCTCATCCATGAAGGCTTATAAGTTGGTCCGAAAGGGGTGTCGAGGTTATCTGTGTAGTGTGCTAAGTAATCCGAATGGAAACGTTGAGATGACCAATATCCCAGTTGTTAATGAATTCCCCGACGTCTTTTCAAATGACTTGCCTGGCCACTTAGTCGATAAAGAAGTAGAATTTATTGTTGACGTTATGTCGGGAACCCAGCCTATCTCCAAAACACCTTATAGGATGGTCACAGAATTGAAAATGCAATTACAAGAGTTGTTGGATAAGGGTTTTATTAGGCTGAGCACTTCACCTTGGGGAGCGCCAGTCCTATTTGTTAAGAAAAAGGATGGTACACTTCGTCTTTGTATTGATTACCGAGAACTGAACAAGGTAACCATTAAGACTAAGTATCCATTGCCGAGGATTGATGGTCTGCTTGACCAATTACAAGGAGCACGAGTCTTTTCTAAAATTGATCTCAGGTCGGGCTACCACCAGCTCAAGGTTGAGAAGACTTCTTTTCGAACAAGGTATGGCCACTACGAATTTTTGGTAACACCTTTTGGAGTGACTAATGCTCCTGCAGCATTCATGGATTTGATGAACAGAGTCTTTAAGCTATACCTAGATGAGTTTGTGGTTGTTTTCATCGACGATATATTGATCTATTCCAAGAGTAGTGATGAGCATGAGAAGCATTTGAGACTTGCTTTACAAATTTTGAGATATAGAAAGTATACGCCAAGCTTAGCAAGTGTGAGTTTTGGCTTTCCAACATTTCATTTTTGGGCCATGTGATCGATGAAGAGGGTATTTCGGTTGATCCTAGCAAAATTGAGGCCATTGTAAATTGGCCGACACCGACTAATGTGTCTGAGGTGCATAGTTTTCTGGGTTTGGCAGGTTATTACAGGAAATTTGGGAAAGACTTCTCAAGGATTGTAGTACCACTGACAAAATTGACTCGGAAGGGAGTGGCATATGAATGAACCGAGGATAGAGAGTCAGCTTTCCAGGAACTCAAGACGAGGTTAGTCATGACACCAGTTCTTGTGCTACCATCAGGTAATGAGGAATTTCAGATTTATAGTGATGCATCACATAAGGGTTTGGGTTGTGTATTAATGCAAGGGGGTAATGTTATAGCATATGCATCTCGCCAGTTGAAGCCTCATGAAAAGAATTATCCTACCCATGATTTGGAACTAGCGGCCGTAGTATTCGCTTTGAAAATTTGGCGTCACTACCTGTATGGAGCTTCTTGCCAAGTTTTCATAGATCACAAAAGCCTAAAGTACTTGTTCACTCAAAAGGAATTGAATATGAGGCAGAGAAGATGGCTTGAGTTATTGAAAGACTACGATATGCAGATTCAGTATCATCTAGGCAAAGCAAACTCAGTGGCCGACGCATTGAGCAGGAAGTTAGTTGGGAATTTGACATGTTTGGCAATGATTTCAGTGGAACCGACTATTGTTGAGGAAGTAAAGACAAGACAAATGGAGGATGAATTCTTCAAAAAGGTAGTTGATGAGATTATCACAAAGCCAAGACCGGGATACACTATTGAAAATCAGGTACTTAAGTTTGAGGGAAGATGGTGCGTAGCCGACGTCCCAGAGTTGAAAAGGAAGATTTTGCAGGAGGCCGATAGTTCCAGATTTGTCGTTCATCCAGGGAACACCAAGATGTATCAAGATGTGAAATAGACTTTTTGGTGGCCAAATATGAAAAGAGAAATAGCCGAGTTTGTATCCCAGTGTTTGTATTGCCAACAAGTAAAAGTAGAACACCAGAGGCCAGCAGGACTTCTTCAACCTTTGTCAATTCCTCAGTGGAAATGGGAACACATCTTCATGGATTTTGTTGTTGGTTTGCCAAGGACACAAAAAGGTATGGATTCGATTTGGGTTATCGTGGATAGATTGACTAAGTCAGCACAGTTCTTGCCCGTTAAGACTACTTTCAATGCTGATTGACTTGCTTTGTTGTATATGAATGAGATTGTTAGACTTCATGGAGTCCCGATGTCCATCGTATCAGACCGAGATCCGAAGTTTGTTTCTAGATTTTGGCAGAGTTTACAAGGAGCTTTGGGAGCCGAGTTGAGGTTTAGCACAGCTTTTCATCCCCAGACCGATGGGCAAACCGAAAGAACAATTCAGACACTTGAAGATATGCTTAGACTATGTGTATTGGACTTCAAGGGAAGTTGGGAAGTACATTTGCCATTAGTGGAGTTTGCTTACAATAACAGCTATCAAGCTAGCATTGGCATGGCATCGTATGAAGCTTTGTATGGAAGGAAGTGCAGATCGCCGATATGTTGGAACGAAGTAAGAGATAAAGCTTTGATTGGTCCCAAATTAGTTCAAGTTACAACCGAGAAGATTAAGCTCATTCGACAAAGGATCAAAACTGCTCAGAGTCGACAGAGGAGTTACGCCGACCAGAGAAGCAGACAGTTAGAATTTGAAGTTGGGGATCATGCATTCCTAAAGATTTCGCCGATGAAAGGAGTTTCAAGATTTGGAAAGAAAGGTAAGTTAGCACCTCGTTACATTGGGCCGTTTGAAATTCTTGAAAGAGTTAACCCAGTTGCCTACAGACTTGCTTTGCTGCCAGAACTAAGTCAAGTCCACAATGCGTTTCATATTTCGATGCTAAGGAAGTATATTCGGGATCCACTACATGTGATTGATCATTTCAGGATTGTGATTAATGAAGATTTAGGTTACGAGGAGAAGCCAATCCGGATTCTTGATAGGCAAGTAAAACAGTTAAGAAACAAGTCGATACCGATGGTGAAGGTTGAATGGAAAGAGCATTATGGCAAGGATGCTACATGGGAAATGGAACAAGAAATGAAAATCCGACATGCAGAGTTGTTTTTGGGGCAAGGTAACTTAAGTTTGTGGACCAAACTTCTTTAAGGGGGGTAGGATGTAACAACCCTCACTATTGTCTTAGTCATGCTTACATGCATTTACATAATTTTGTCTTGTCAAGCTTGCATTTGATGACCTTGATTTGTTTTGTCTAATTGTCGCTTGTATGCTTTGTTCCTTGCTTGGTGTGTGTAGTCGAGGTGTCACGACCCAAACCCGGCCCTATGGGTTTAGCACCGTAACTGGCCAGTAATCCGAGATTACCAAAGGCCTGCCAATCAGTAATACAAGAAATCTGAGTTGAACTGGCGGAAGCCAAAACAGTAAAAGCTAGTGTCCATAGAGCTGTGTTAATCTGTATGCCAAAAACATTTTTCATACATTTATGCATTCAGACCAGTACAGTATATACAATCATTACAGACATTCAGTACGGGGACTCAATCCCTCGATAACAGTACAGTATAACAGTAAACGGTCTATACAAACAGTACAAAACAGTAAGGAGACCTATGGGGACACAAAAACACCCCAAGCCATGGCATGGCGTCTCGGAACCTCACAGTGTGGCACAAAGGTCGGTGACAAAGCGGGGACCAATCCCACGCTCCTAGCTCCGGTCTGGTGGCTGAGCACCTACATATATATATAAACAGTGAGCTAAAGCCCAGTGAATAACATACAGTGTAAAGAGGTTATGAATGATGTCCTTACAGTAATGAAATCAATTCATTAAACAGTAGTTTCAGTCTTTCAGTATTTCAATCAATCAGTCATATGTGGTACGTCCAATAGCCTATAACAGTAGGTCCCAAAAGGACCGGGCCTTAACAGACCCAACAATAATGATGGCCAATCATTCAGTAAACAGTATGGTTCCACAAGGAAACCGACAGAGCTCTGTAACAGTCAATAACAGTGGGTGCTAAGGATGCCACAATACAGTTCGAAATACAGGACATACATTCATTCAATAAACAACATCAGTTCAATAAATGCTTCGTTTCAGTAATCAAAATATAACCATTTTGAACATATCTTTACACAATCTGTTACTCACAGTGATTGGGCTATCAGTAGCTAGAGCGCGTCCCCGAGAGTCAACCCTAAACAGTCAATCAAATAGAACACACACTAAGTTTACAGTACAGAAAGGATGATAATTAAATCCCTAAATTCCTCGGTGTGGTTCTATGTCTACATCCTCATTAAGATGCTCTAAACTAGGCCTAAAAATGCCTAGGATGCGATGAGGATGCAAAGATGCACTTAGAAAACAATTTCAGAATTTTCAGTGAACAGGGCCTCCGGGCCGGCGCAGTTTCCGCCGAGCGGACAAGCGCATAAAGGCCCACGCCGAAAGCATACATTCCGCCCGAGCGATCGATGAAAGATGCAAAGATCTTTGGATGTGCGATTTTCCGCCGAGCGTAAAATCAGTAAAACGATGCAAGAAAATACTGGGAGCATGCATTCCCCGCTCGAGCGGCACTTCCCCCGCTCGAGCGGACGTCCAAAATCTGGAAAATCCATATTCGACTTCTGAGTTTCAAACCAAGTTTTGATGCTCCAAATCCGATCCTCTTGGGCCCATTTTCTGGAAAACCCTTTCAAACACATAGAATAACAAGTTCTAAAACTCAATTTAAGAAATCAAGGCCCAAGGGTGTTTCAATTAAACTCAATTTCAAACCATTTTCAAGAACACTTTCAAAACATGACATGCATGATCTTTAAATCAATTTTAAGCTTCCAATCATGCTCAAATGAGCTCAATTCTTTGAAAAGCAAGTTGAAAACATGGACTATGATAACAACATGGACATGCATGTGACAATCCTCCAAGAATTCAACTCAAACTCATCAATATAAACATGCATGCATGAATTTGACTTCAATCCAACATATATGAACAATATCATGTTTTAGCTCTACAAGGATGCATAAAACATGCAATAATGAAGTTTAAACTCAACAAGGAGAAGATGAATTCACTCACCTAAGTCTCAATTACAAGTCTAGGAAGCTCAATTATGCCAAGTCTCTAGCAATCTCAACAAGTTCTTTAGCAATTTACAAGATGAAGATGAACTCTCTCTCTCTCTATGCTCTCTTGTTGGTCGGCTAAGATAGGGAAAGAAGGCTGATCAAATGTTTGTTTTAAGTGTATAGGCTCAATACAATTGTTTAAACAAAAGGTCCACTAAGGTGGCAATTTAGTAATTAAGTCAAAGTTCTCAATTAACTCGATTTAATCTAATTTAATCATTCCTAATCAATTTCCAGATAAATATACTGTTAAATCACAAATATTATGCTGATTACAAAACATCAAACGGTTTCTAAATCGGCCGCCGATAAGGCCTTCAATTAGCAGTTTAAACATACAATGCAAACAGATAATCATGCACTCAAACAGATACAATATGTAATTAAATAGACAAACTCATTCAGTTTCAGTTTCAGTTTCGTTGAGTTTGTTCAGTAATTCATCCAGTTCACTTATCAACAAGAGCGATTCATTTATCGCTGATCGATATAATTCGGTGGTTATTCAGTAATCGGTACGAGGGTTATTACACGAGGTTACACCCTTGAACCTCTTATACCTAGGACCATCTTGGAACCACCTTGGTTGACCTCCCCTGTCACCTAGGCATATCGGCCGAGATGTGTATCATCTAGGCCAAGATGTTATCATCTAGGCATCCTAGATCTTAGATCCTTGCACCTAGTGATCTTGTTCTTAGACTGGTATGACCTAGACCGAGGTGTGGCACATCTAGGCCAAGGTGTGGCACAGCTAGCCCAAGTGTTGTCCTTCTTAGCCGAGATCATTGAAACCTTCTTGCCGAAGCCTATGTCTTGATCCGAGATCCTCACCTTGTCAGAGTACCCTTGTCACCTTACTTTTGTATACACTTTGTCATGCTCTTGTCTTGTCATTTTGTCACCTTTTTTAGGAGATCTAACCAGTCGTTGCCACGTGTCCCAGCAGAGGGTTAAGTCAGCCGGCAGAGAGAGCAAACATATCATTTGTCATATCCTTGCCTTTGAAGAGAGAGAAGCTCTAGGAAGAGGAAGAGAAGTTCTTAGAGTGAAAGAGCTAGATTCCAAGCTTGATCCTTAGAGTTTGAACCGTTAGATTCGTATTTTGAGGTTAGAATCTTGATCTGCTTTTGTTGTTCTTCATGTTCATCTAACCACATTGCATGATCTAGCATGATTCATGAGCCATGCATTGCTTTAAAGTTTTGTTTTGGAAAGAGGAAATGATGTTCTTGAGTTCTTGAAGAAAAGCCTTGTTTTGATCCGAATGTTTGTATCAAAATCCATGTTTTCGTGTTTGTTTTCATAAAACCTCCAAGTATGGGTACCAAGGTCCATGTTTTTGAACTTATATCATGAAATCTCATATTTTGAATAAAGGAGTTATAATTTTAGCATTTGTGTTCTCCATGTTCTTATTCTTCATGTTCTTCAAAAGAAAACCCAAATTTTCTAGACTTCATTTCCCTGGATGTGGTCATCGGGGCCATATCTCGGCCAAGAGGTGTGGGACCTCGGCCAAGACCTGGTTGGTACTCAGCATGTTTCCCAAGATGAAAAATAGTGTTTTAACTCCCAACATATGTTTTTCTTTGTCTTGACCTAGTTTTGAAAGAAATGCCGAGATCATTTACGCTCATGTAAAGCTTGTTTTGAAAAGTGCATTTCGTAACCATCTTTGAGCATTTCTTCTTGTCTCCTTGTAGTGCATTCAATAGTCTTTGCCATGTATTTGTAGGTTTTGGATTCTTGCCTAAATCCCTGCACTCGAAGAGCTATGTGAGTGGTATCTTTAATAAAGTTATGTTATACTGTTTTGATAAAAACTTTGCTTTGTTTTGGAAAAGTATTTGTTTAAGTATGAATGATTATCCATAGTTTTGTATCAAGTATTATTTTGTTTTGAAGACATTCTTGGAAAGTCCTTAGTGCTAGGGAACTATAATGCAACTAGTACCCTTGTTCGAGATATCTTCCTTGCCACCGACGGCCTTGTGCGGGTGGGTTTGTCTAATCGATTCTGGGTCGATTATTCTCTTGTTTTATCAGGAATGTCACCCCTTGTATTATATTGATGCTAGTAAGCATCCCTTGAAGCTTTGAAAGACTTGATAGATGAACTTGGTTCATCCCTTGATTTTGTACAAGATATGATATGTATTGTTTTGATAAAGATCTCGGATATCATTCATTTAAACCTTTATTACTAATATCATTCATTGAGTATCCAAGCTCACCCTCTCCTTATATATATGTAGGTGACGAGCAAGAAGGCGGTAACGCATAGATGTGTTTTTGCAAGTTGTGTTCGGATTTATATTTTGCTAGCATCTTGAAGATTATGCTTCTTAGCTTGTATTTCATGTCTTTTGTATATGTCGGCTTGAAAAGCCTTTTGATCAAGATGTAATATTTAAGTTTGATTCATTTGTATCCAAGATGTAAAACCACGTTATGTATGACATTTCATTTGATCTATGCACAGCTCTTATGGACTACTTAGATTTAAATTTATTGCTTCCGCACATGTAGGCCCCATATGTATACTCTAATTATGTGTGAATTTTTGTAAGTTAGCCTTTGGTAATCTCGGATTACTGACCATCATGGCACCATTCTACTAGGGGCGGAATGGGGTCGTGACAAAAAGGTTCTTTAGGGTTTTAGGTAGTCGCTTCTAGCTTAGTGGTAGTTACCTCTATCTGAGTGTTATATGAATATTAGTCAACAAACCCCTCAGACAGCTCCTCTAAATTCCTCTTAGTAGAATCCTCCAGTTTAGCGTACCAGATGGCCACCACGTCGGATTGAGTTCTTTCGAACAACGACAATTTTTAAGCCTGAGACAGGCCCATCAGCCTCAGTACATCCAAAAATAGGCGAACATGCACAATCCGATCGCCACTTCCATCAAATCTGTCAATGTGAGGCATCTTAAAATTCTCTAGTAATCTGACCAAGGCTTCGGTATAGCTGTCTTCAATATCCAGAATGGAATTGAAGCCCTGGGATATTTTAAGCACTTTCTCTAGTTTGGAAATCTTGATCATGGCCAGATCAATATCATTGATATCAAAGGGAATGTGTCCCCCATGGGGCTGTGCTAGAGGTCGGTAAGCTGGAGCTATTGCAAACATCTATTAAGGATCTGGGACTTGCATATTTTCAATTGGTAGAGGTTAATCAGGATTCGGCTGGGCAGCCAGGATGGGATACACGATAAATGTTGATGTCCTAGATGGGCGTCACAAATCAGCGATAATTTCATCCTGTGCGGCCATCCTTTGATTCAGGGTATCCATGGTTCTCTGGAATGTTGCTATCATGGCAGCAACTTCTTCTACGCTCGCGCATTCTTTGGTCTAGGTGAATTAAGTACTGGTGAATTGAATGGTTGGGAACAAACAGGTGTTTGCTGAGTGCTCTGTGTTGGTACTAATAACTGTCTGCCCCTTCTTCGTCGAGCAACCGGTGGGTCTTGAGTTTTGCAAAGTTTGCTAGAGCGAGTCCACACAACTTAGGAGATATGAGGTCTGTCTGAAGCTATGATTGTAAACTACCTAGCAAAAGAAAGAAAAAGAGAAGCAACCAAAATTGGATAGCACTTCAGCCGAAGTCACTACAAATATAATCACACAGCTGAAGAGCTGTAGTTCCCATGGAACTTTGTTCCCAAACTGATATCAAGTTGTACCACTGATATGAACATTCCTGTACAGGTTCACTGTAAAAGCACATACCAGGTAAAAAGAACCAAAACAACCCTATAAGGGAGTAGGGTTACCATGTCCTAGATTTTTGACATGATCTAGGCTCCACTACTTCAAGCAAGTAGTTTCATAACTTCTTATATATGGGCGAGCATCCTATCCTAATTTGGAACAGTTACTATGGCTTACTATATACAGCTAGGCCAAATGGTCAAAAAGGAATACCTCGACAAGATTACCTAATATACCTCTCACACTTAACACCGAGAAGTGAAATGAGGATCAAGCGGTACAGCGGTAATCCAGATCCAAAGGTAGTGTTTTCAACATGGCAGAGCCCACGACCGACTAGCCTTTTGGCAAGCTTTTTAAGCAAGCCTCTGGCAAGCCGTCCAGGAATAGCAAATGAAAAACACAGTGATGTAGAGTAACAAAGCAGCTGCAATGCAAAGAACATATATCTGTAAATAAACTATCACATCATGAAGTTCAAGTCAAGTTCTCTAATTTCCCCAGTGGAGTCACCAGAAACTGTAGCTTACTTGTTATGTTCCTCTCGAATACGATTAGCCCTACAATTTAGACTCCCATGGTTCTGAATCTGATTTCACAAGTGCAAAGTGAAATAGATAAACACAAATGAGTCCAAATTCAGTAAATCTTTTGGAAAATCGATTTTGAATAAAAAAAAAAAAGCAAAAATGGACTGCATTGCCAAATTTCAAAGTCGCCACCAAAATATTTTAAAAAAATTTAGGAAACCCATGACTTGTGCCAAAGGCCACTTATCCGTCATCACCAAAGTATCTTGGCTCGGGAAATTAGGTATGAGAAGAGAAGGTTATGAATTGAACACCCCACTCACCCGATCAAAGATTGGCCTCTACTAATCATGATGTGATTTTTATTTACATTATATGCTCTTGTTCTTGTTATTATGCAGTTTTTGCTATGTGATGCACACATAAGTATAGACCAATTCATTAAAGTTGGAATGAATTGATTTTATGCTTGTTTTGAAAAAGTGTTATGAATACGTGTCACTTGAAAAAGCGAACTCGTAATTACATTAATCAAATTATTCCAACTTAAGTGAAAAGGCCTTCATCCACTGACATTCGAACAGGTATATCACTTAAACACTTAGCCTCATAGAAAACATGCTTGACATGGCAACAATCGCACACATGCAATATGCTAAAACAATAAATGTTCACCTAGTACTCAACTGAGGCAAGCCAAAAGAAATAAAATAGTTAGAAAAATACATGCTCTAATATACAAATGGCTAATGCAACACATACAAAATGTAAACTAATATGCTCGATTTTATTAACATGTCACGTGAATCAATTTGATAGTATGCGGTAACGCACCTATTCAAGGAAGTAATAAATGACAACGTTGTTAGAATGATGAACCGAACCTTATGCATGCAAAAATGGATATTTACATATGGCAATGATATGAAATCAAAATATGGCATGCAACCATCATATGCAAATAAATAAAAGGTGAAAGGATGGAGGTTGGAAGACATACACAATATTACAATTTTGCTCTCGCACGAGAGTGTCCGAATGTCCAAGTGCCCAAATTAACTAATTATTACAATAGCAAATTACTTAACTAAACTAACTAGCTATTACAAATCAAATGAACAATAAATGAATAACTGTCTAATTTTTTACAACAATGATATCACAGCAATAATATGAATAGCAATATTATAACAATAATATGAATAGCAATATTACAACAATGTTAATGCACAAGGATCGTATGCGCGTCAATGAAGACGGTTTTCAAAAACTGCCCTGTCTACATTCTGGGAAACTGCTCTGTTTCACCCTCAGCCACTACCCTTTGTTTCAACCAAAAGTGTTCTGTTTTCCAAACATTGGAGCTCGACCAAATTTCAATGAGGCTTGGCTAGGTCCAAAAATCCATCGTGCCCTATTTTGTTGTAGAAAAATGTTTTTGTGCTCTGAGGTGAAAATAATACAGACAGAGCCTTTCTGAGCCATATTTGTCCCCTCTGCTCTTCTTTATCATGGAGAAACTCAAGAGAAGAGCAGATTCGGTTCCGAAACCATCAATGGTCGCAAGTTGATTGCGTGATGATTTCAGACACGATAGCAAAAAAATATTAATGAATGTAATGAAAGACATACCACATCTCCCTTCTATCATGAAGTTAGTTCAAGAAGGGAGGTAGACACACTTCAAGAATCATCAAACATCATCGGTTAGTATGTGATGACACTAGAAGCGATGGATTCGGTATAACATCTGACTGAATCCAACCAATTTTATTAATCTTCTTTATGTTGGTTGATCCAATTTTAAGCCAATTTTATTAGCCCTTTTTTAACGTACCTTTCCATTTCTTTATCTTTTATTCCATTTTGTCCAAAAGTGATCTTTAAGTCCACTAAGTCCAAAAGCAATGTAAATGAGCAAGTATCGACTTAACCCGAGAAATGAGCCTTTCAAACCCTTTTCTTTGGCAGAAATTACAAAAGAAGTGTCAAACTCGTTTACAAGCGATAAGGGATTTGGAGGCAAATCCAAAATAAGCGATAACGACTAGTCAAACTTAAAAGAGCGATAATGACATAGCCAAACCCATGATGAGCGATAAGGACTCTAAACCCAAACTCGATAACAAGCTATAATGAAACCTTCTTTTGTGATTTCCAAGGGCCTGACTAGAAAGTTAGTCCCTTACAAGTAAATACATCGGTGATAAAGAGGAGTGACAAACAAAAGGTTGTGTTTAGCATAAGAGAGATATAATGCCTTGGTAATGAACTTCCAAGGAGATTAAACCATTAAGCATGGAAGGGCTCTTTCTTATACTTGAACAATACCCTTTTATTAAATACAACTCTTTAATCAAAAAAACAAAGAATGGAGGGAGATTGCAGAGATGATTATGCAAGATTGATTATTACAAAAGTTGGACTCTTTACATGAAAACTAGATAAAGAAAGCTATCAACTTGAATGACTCGATGTCTAAGGCCTAAACAACTGAAGCTATGAGGATTAACAACACAACAAGCCAAGTATTCAAATTATAAACTATTTAAATGAATTAAATAGCCCCTTAAATGTAAAAAACAGTAGTTAAAATCATGTTTAAAGAGCACAAAAGATAGCCAAAAACAAAGAGATACAAAGCTAATAAGCAAGACTAAGGAGGGGTGACCCCTCCACTTTTGGGACTTCGAAACCATATTTTTCAGCCCTTTTAAACTCTGAAAATCAGTATGTAAACAAAAGAAAATAGTGGGAAAACAAAGGGTATGAGTTATGAGATAAGGTGCAAGAATGGTGATTAGCTCCTCTACCTTTGGTAACTCTTTAACCCCAAGTTTCAGCACTTGGAATGGATCCAAAACAGTATGAAAACACAAGAAAAATATAGAAAAATATTGAAATAAAAGCAAGGAAGAAGGTGGTAAGCTTATACCTCTTGAAGAGAGAAAGCTCTGATTGTAAACCAAACTTGATCCTAGAGCACTGTCAAGGTTGAATTATGGTTCTCAATTCTCAACCAAGGATCCAAGTCCAAGCTCTAATGGTGTATATGATGTATGTATATAGTTTAAGGATGGTAGGCTAGCTCAAAGATAACTTGCAAACGAAGAAGGGGCTCTCAAAGGTCTTTTAAGCTCTTTGAAATTTTTCTAACCCTCAAAACAGAGATATGAGCTCGTATTTATAGAATTTGAGACAAATAGGTCACAAATATTTTCAAAAATAGACAGCTGGCAGATTCCCACGCAAAACAGTGTTTACTGCTCAAAAGGCACGGCCGGGCTCTAATTGCCACGGCCGGCCCCAAATGAGGAACGACTGGGCCCCAATGTGGCTCCCCTGTTTCTCTGTAGGTTCTATGCAAGTTGGCACAATGCTAAAAATGGATTTTTGAGGTAAAAACAGCTTCGATATGGAAGGTTGGGATTGTTTAGAGCTCAAATTCGGATTTCTTCATTGAGAATTCAAGCCATTTGCACAATATAACTTTCATCATCGAGTGCTCAGAATAAAGTGCCAAAGTTTTGCAGGTGGTCAAAAATGAGGTGTCTACAACTTGTCAAGTAAAATTCCATTGAGCACCCAACTCCAAAGCTTTAGTGCTTCTAGCTTTCAAGAACAAGCTTTGTGGACTTCCACTTACAAAGAATTGTAGTGTTGATGGTGTTGGAAAATTTTAGAAGTGAATGAAAATTGACACCATTTGTATGAAAGTGTGCAACTTTTCATGGTGACTCTTCATATGAAAGAGTATGACCTAATGGTGTGTTTTCATATGAAAGGGTATGACCCAAAAGTCATGACTCTTCTAAATGGCCACGAATACTTCTATAAATAGCCTTCACCATTTCCTTAATCTTCATTCATTCGATCTCAGATTTCTTTCATACTCATTTCTTCCTTTCATGTTCTTCGTCCTCCTTCGTTTCTGCAAATAGTTTTAGGAAGAGTCGGTGAGAAAGAGAGAGTTACAACATTGTTTTGGTTCACTAGGCATGGATTTGTAGTGCTGTAAATTCAAGATATAGTCGTTGCATCCTGAAAAGTAGATGCCATTAAAACTCGAAGCACCGGAGCGAGTGCAAACTCTACTTTAGGGAAATTATGTCCAACACAAGCCTCGATTTAAAGTTTTGCAATCTTAAAGCGCTGTAGGCATTAAATTCAGAATTTAATTTTCATAATTATTTTCTGAATTATTTACTTCTTGATTAATTTGTTTATACATTTAAAATACACACATATTACACATAGGATCGCTAGGTTCTAACATATGGAAAAACACCTAATGTGGGAAATGAAGGAGATAATGAAAGTGCTAGATTTGAGGTGGATTAGTTTTATTTGTCTATGACTTTTGGATTTGTTGTAGGTTTTTGGGGCGTCTCTATTCTTATATTGTTCATTAAGTCATGGAGATATGCCTATTTTCAATTTCTGAATAATGTCTTGACAAGACTCTATGTTTATATACAAATAAATGTGATAACAATTTAAAAGTAATGTGGAAGTCTCCTACTTGTGTCTCCTTAATACTATAAATAAATGTATCTTTTGTGGAATAAATTCTATTTCATTTAAATTTCTCATGCTTATATAATATAAGCTTGCCTATCGTACAAAAGTTATTGTCAATATGTTTCAATAATGTTCTCTATTTTGCGATCTTCTTTAAACTATTAACAAATAGGTCAAATTTCCTTGGTAAGTAAATTACAACCTCTGGCTTCATAATCTAGCAACTTGGCAAGTGAGATGTCAAATATGTATATACATACATATGCATATAGATATAGGAAGCTAGTTATTAAAATGCATAGGCTTCATAAACTTGGTATCTAGTAGTGAAAGACAGTGGAAAATTGATGTGAGAATCAGACTAATAACTTGTGTTAGGGGTAGAAGTTTCTTTTAGGGACAATTACCCATAGATCCTGTTTGAAATATGTGTACACTATTTAATCCAACAACATTTTGAGTAGATCCAAAAGTCTTACTTTTCCTCTCTCTCTGCTTTTTGCCTCATTCTTTACGTTTTCCTCTCTCTCTTTTTTTTTTTTTTTTTTTTTGCGTTTTCCTCACCTTTTTTTTTTTTTTTTGTCATGGACGACAACCGGTGAGCACACCTTTCTTATTCTCTTTCTCTTTCTAATATATAGTCACTGGTGACCGACGACCGCCAATGATTGGGGTTTACCGGCAACCACCAACCATCGACATCAACTCATGACTTCATCCTCGCCGATGACAAAGGAGATGAGTAGATCTACTCAAATCTGATGAGTAGATCTACATGAGACCCGACTAGATCTAAACTAAAAATAGTTGCCGGAATACAATATTCTTTCTATATCTATTCTTTCCTTCGATTTCTCAATTTTTTTACCTTTTCTCTGTTACACAAGTCTATTTTTCTGTTTTAGTGGAGAAAATTTTCAAATTCTGAGTAAGTTGTTTTTGAGTATTAGTTACAGGCGATGAAAACTGTAAAATTTTGCAGTTTCATTTTTTTTTTTTTTTTTTGTGCTAGAATGAATCATGGTTTAAAATTGAAAATTTTTGTAGTTTCATAACATTTTTTAGAACTGTAAAATTTTGCAGTTTCATAACATGTTTTTTAGTTTGATTAATAAGGATAAATACTTAATAGATTTTTGCTCTGAAACTGTAACATTTTACAGTTTCAAAACTTGTTTTTCAATTTGATCAATATTGGAGATTATTTGCTTAAACTCTACAAAAATTGAAAAATAATATATGTTTTTCCCATTCTTATTGTTTTTTGTCATTACATTTTTTTTCTTCTTTTAGTTTATCAATATTTAGCTCATTTTTCTATGTTTTTTTCGTTGTAATTTCTCCATTTATTCTTTTCTTTTTGGGCAATATTCTGGACATTCCGGTGAGTCTCCAATGATGTTCTTAACGTCCAGCGAACATTCTAGATATTCCGATGACTTCCATTAGCATTCATAACAGTCCGACAAACTTCCGACGACTTCCCAGCGATACTCCGGCGACTTTCTAGCGATACTTCGGCGACTCGCCGGTGATGTTGAGCATTTCGGCGAGTCTCTAGTGACTGTTTGACAGAAGTCTGACGGTAGTGGGATGTAATAGCATTTGTAAATTTAGAAAAAAATATATACAGGATTTTTTGGTAACAATTAAAAATATATAAGACTAATTGGTACAAGTATTTTGTTTTGGGATTAGATGAGTTTTGAACTTTGTATATAGGACTTATTGGTAAGTTCCCCTTTCTTTTTTGATACTTTCTTAATAGGATAAATTACAAATATATCTTTTCAAATTTGTTTAAAATATTAGTTATAATTACAAATACTAATTAAAATATATCTTTTCTTTATAGTAATTACTTCTATAGTTCTAGAGTTGAAAATTACATATATATCTTTCTTTATAAGATAAACTACAGATCTGAAAATTATATCTCTTCCCTTTAAGTTTCTGATCATATAACAAATAATCTTTTCATTAATTAACCATTAACTCAATTAACAGATTTTAATAATATCAAAAATATATTTCAATTAATAATTCTAGTAATTTTATTATTGTATAAAAAGGTAGTTAGAAATTTTATTTTTTCTATTAACATTGTTCAATGACAAATTATAATTTCAAATCTCAATTATATTTGTAATTTATCCAAATTTTTATATAAAAAGTTGGTTCTTTACTATTAAACTAGGGTTGCATTTTCACCCCTCAATAATGCAAATTGGATTGGAGGTCCCCAATCCGCCAAGTGGTTCAGTTTTGTGACAATCTTTACTTCAATTTGATATTAAACTTTTGGCTATATAGGCAAGTGCTATCTGACATTTTACAAGTTTGATTTCCTAAAATTAGCTTCTCTATAAAATTTAAAAACACGAAGGGGATAAAGTTTTCTATCTCTCACATAGCATTTCCAACCCAACACTTTTAATTAGACGATGAAAAAAAAATATTTTTTTATTTAAAAAGTGATTTTAAAATATCTTACTATTCATCTAAACCCCAACAACAAATTATCATTTTCTTTCTTAAAGATTTTCCTTCAAAATATTTCTTCAAAAAGTGAATAATTTTTATTCATTAATAAATATTTAATTTTCAAATTTTTGTTAAATATATTTAATATTAAACACATTTTGGAATGATACCAATATCATAAAAATTAAATTTGCATATTAAAAGTTATTTGTAATATAATCAAAAATATAAAATAAATAGTGTTTTAGAGATACTCCTGTATTTTTCATTCTCCCTCCAAATATGGAGGATCAACCCATCCTTCTTCCATATGGAGATTGATTTAGAGATTGGGTTGGATTGGAGGTGAACATCCTTCAAAAATAAAAAAAAAATGGAAGATGGATTGGAGATGCTCTGAGTAGTTCATTAAGCAGATCCACTTTTATTCAATGCAAAATTTTATCATAATTAAACTCGAATAATTGAAGGAATTGAGGTTACTATTGTTGCTAAATCACAGTAGTAATCAAGGTCTAATAATTCGATGCATTAGGGTTATCAAGTAGGCTAAATTATAGTAGTAACTATTATGAATATCGGTGAGATATTATTTTCAATAAGCATACTACTCCTACAGTTACAAATACATCTCCAATTAGTTCCAGTTAGTTAGCTACAGTTACATAGTTAGTTAGTTTGTTAGATTAGTTAGTTTGTTATATCAGTTGTAACTCTTGGTGTATAAATATCTGTAATAGTTGATTGAATGAAATAAGAAAGATGAGTTTATGTTCTTGTTATGGTATCATAGCCATTTAAGCGCTCACAAGCAAACACAAGAAAACAATGGTAGATTCATCTTCATCACTGTGTCTTACCCTTTTAATCTCAAACTTTAGTTCATTGGTTACAGTGAAGCTTGATTCTACAGACTTTCTCATCTGGAAAAACTAGATGCAAAATGTTCTTCGAGCAACTAATTTTCTTAGTTTTGTGAATGGATCTATTCCATGTCCATCTCCAGATGCTCTTGATTCATCTGGTAAAACCATTCCAAATCCTAAATTTGAGAAATGACAGATCATCGATGCTCATCTCCTCAGTTGCATTACTGCAACACTTTCTGCTTCTGTATTCTCTTATGTTCTTCACCTTCACCATTGTTCTGAAGTTTGGACTACAATTGAGAAGAGATTCACTTCTCTTTCTTGATCACACATTCATCAACTCAAACACAAACTTCAGAGCCTTACAAAGAAAGGATTTACAATGGAAGAGTATCTTTAACATATCAAAGAACTCTCAGATCAATTAAGTCTTGCATCTTCAATTGTTGATGATGAAGATTTGGTTTTTCTTACTTTGAATGGTCTTCCTGAGGAATATGATGCATTTGAAACTACCATTTGTGCTAGAGCTGAAGCGATTACAATGGCATATTTGTCTACTCACAGCTTCGAAGCTATACATATTGAAAACAAGGTCAAAAAAGCTCTTGGAACTGATGCAACTGCTGCATATACTGCAACCAAGACATCTGAGTCTGGTCCTTCCACTTCACATTTTTCTCAACATAGAGGTCACTTTGTATCCAATCGAGGTCGACATCAGTTTCATGGTTCTCGAGGTGGTAGATATCGTGGTGGTAGTCGATCATATCGTAATGACAGAGGCAGAGGCAGATCTGGAAATTTCTTTTCTACTGGTTCAGGTTGTCAGATCTGTGGTGTTCTTGGTCATAGTGCCCTTCACTGTTGGTACAGAATGGATCCAAGTTATCAATCTTACCACCACACAACCTCTTCTCCTAATTCTTCTCCATCTGTTCGAGCATATGCTGCATTGACATTTCCTGGTTCTTCTTCCATTCTTACCACTCCTCCTTGGTATGTTGATTTGGCTACTACAAATCATATCACCAATGACTTAAGCAACCTTCAGGTCTACCAGCCTTATCAAAACATAGATCAGGTTACAGTAGGTAATGGTTAGACCTTACCTATTCAGACCTTACGATGGTTCGGGGGCTATTTTGAATTTTCGCCCTCGAAACGCCGTTTTTGGAGTAAGTTTAAGGCGTATTCGGCTCTAACTCCCAACCTACGGGTCCTAATTACATTATGTCAGTTGTCACAAGTCGTAATTGTCATGGGGAAGTAGTCCGTGAGAGCCACACAGTGGTTTGGGGGCTGTTTTGAATTTTCACTCCCGAAAAACCCTTTTTCGAATAAGTTTAAGGTGTATTCGGCTCTAACTCACAAGTCCTATTTGTCATGGAAAAATTGTCCATGTGAGCCACACGGTGGTTCGGGAGCTGTTTTGAATTTTTGCCCCTGAAACGCCATTTTTCGACTAAGTTTAGAGTGTATTCGACTCTAACTCCCTACCTACAAGTCCGTATCACATTCCGTCAGTTGTCACAAGTCCTATTTGTCATAGGGAAGCTATCCGTGAGAGTCACATGGTGGTTCGGGGGCTGTTTTGAGTTTTCGCCCCAGAAAGGCCCTTTTTCGAGTAAATTTAAGGCGTATTCGGCTCTAACTCCCAACCTACGAGTCCGGATTACATTCTGTTAGTTGTCACAAGTCCTATTTGTCATGGGAAACTGTCTGTGAGAGCCATACGGTGGTTCGGGGGCTGTTATGGATTTTCACCCCCAGAATGCCCTTTTTCGAGTAAGTTTAGGGCGTATTCGACTCTAACTCCCAACCTACGGGTCTAAATTACATTTCGTCAGTTGTCACAAGTCCTATTTTCCATGGGGAAGCTGCTTGTGAGATCCACTAGGTGGTTCGGAGGCTGTTTTGAATTTCCACACACGGAAAATCCTTTTTCGAATAAGTTTAGGGCGTATGCAGCTCTAACTCCCAACCTACGGGACCAAATTACATTCCGCCAGTTGTCACAAGTCCTACTTGTCACGAGGAAGCTGCCCATGAGAGCCACATGGTGGTTTGGAGACTGTTTTGAATTTTAGACCCCCAAACACCCTATTCGACTAATTTTAAGGCGTATTCGGTTCTAACTTCCAACCTACGGGCGGATTACGTTCCATCAGTTGTCACAAGTCTTACTTATCATGGGGAAACTGTCCATGTGAGCCACACAGTGGTTCGGGGGCTGTTTTGAATTTTTGTCTCCAAAATGCCCTTTTTCGACTAAGTTAAGGGCATATTTGGCACTTACTCCCTACCTACGGGTCCGAATTACATTCCGTCAGTTGTCACAAGTCCTATTTGTCATAGGGAAACTATCCGTGAGAGCCACACAGTGGTTCAGGGGCTGTTACGAATTTTTGCCCCTGGAAAGCTCTTTTTCGAGTAAGTTTAAGGCGTATTCGGCTCTAACTGTGTACCTATGGGTCTGAATTACATTCTGTCAGTTGTCACAAGTCCTATTTTTCATGGGGAAGCTGTCTGTGAGAGTCGCGTGGTGGTTCGGGGGCTGGTTTGAATTTTTGCCCTCGAAACGCCTTTTTTCGAGTAAGTTTGTGGCATATTCAACTCTAACTCCCAACCTACGAGTCCGAATTACATTCCATTAGTTGTCACAAGTCCTATTTTTCATGAGAAAACTATCTGTGAGAGGCACACAATGGTTTGGGGGATATTATGAATTTTCGCCCCTGGAATGTCAATTGTCACAAGTCCTATTTGTCAAGGGAAAACTGTCTGAGAGAGCCACAAGGTGGTTCAGGGGTTGTTATGGATTTTCGCCCCCGGAAAGCCCTTTTTTGAGTAAGTTTAGGGTGTATTCGACTCTAACTCCTAACCTACAAATCTGAATTACATTCCGTCAATTGTCACAAGTCTTATTTGTCATGGAAAAGCTGTCTGTGAGAGCCACACGGTGGTTTGGAGGCTGTTTTGAATTTTTCGTTTTTCGAGTAAGTTTAGGGCGTATTCGGCTCTAACTCCCAACCTACGGAACCGAATTATATTCCGTCAGTTGTCATAAGTCCTATTTGTCATGGGGAAGCTGGCCGTGAGAGCCATACAGTGGTTCGGGGGCTGTTTTGAATTTTCGACCTCGAAACGCCCTTTTCGACCTCGAAACGCCCTTTTCGACTAAGTTTTAGGCGTAGTCGGCTCTATCTCCCAACCTACGTATGGATTACATTCCATTAGTTGTCACAAGTCCTATTTGTCATGGGAAAATTGTCCAAGTGAGCCACAAGGTGGTTCGGGGTCTGTTTTGAATTTTTATCCCCGAAACGCCCTTTTTCGACTAAGTTTAGGGTGCATTCGGCTTTAACTCCCTACCTACGAGTCTTAATTATATTCTGTCAGTTATCACAAGTCCTATTATTCATGGAGAAACTGTCTGTGAGAGGCACATGGTGGTTCGGGGGCTGTTACGAATTTTCGCCCCTGGAAAGCTCTTTTTCGAGTAAGTTTAAGGCGTATTCGGCTCTAACTCTTTACCTATGGGTCTAAATTATATTCCGTCAGTTGTCACAAGTCCTATTTGTCATGGGGAAGCTATCCGTGAGAGTCACACGGTTGTTCGGGGGCTGGTTTGAATTTTTGCCCCCGAAACACCCTTTTTCGAGTAAGTTTATGGCATATTCAGCTCTAACTCCCAACCTACGGGTTTGGATTACATTACATCAGTTGTCACAAGTCCTATTTGTCATGGAAAAACTGTCCGTGAGAGGCACACGGTGGTTCGAGGGCTGTTATGAATTTTCGCCCTTCTAAAGCTATTTTTCGACTAAGTTTAGGGCATGTTCGGCTCGAACTCCCAACCTACATGACCAAATTACATTCCGTCAGTTGTCACAGGTCCTATTTGTCATGTAAAAGTTGCCTGTGACGGCCACACGGTGGTTTGGGGACTGTTTTGAATTTTTGAGCCCCAAACATCCTTTTCGACTAAGTTTAAGGCGTATTCGGCTCTAACTCCTAACCTACGGGTCCGAATTACAGTCAATTGTCACAAGTCCTATTTGTCATGGGGAAACTGTCTGTGTGAGCCACACAGTGGTTCAGGGATTGTTTTGAATTTTCATCCTCGAAACGCCATTTTTTGAGTAAGTTTATGGCGTATTCAACTCTAACTCCCTACCTACGGGTCCGGATAACATTATGTTAGTTGTCAAAAGTCCTATTTGTCATGGAGAAATTGTCTGTGAGAGCCACACAGTGGTTCAGAGGCTGTTTTGAATTTTTGCCCCCGAAACGCCCTTTTTCGAGTAAGTTTATGGCGTATTCGGCTCTAACTCCCAACCTATGGGTCTGGATTACATTCCGTCAGTTGTTACAAGTCCTATTTTTCATGGGGAAATTGTTTGTGAGAGCCACACGGTGGTTTGGGGGCTATTATGGATTTTTGCCCCCGGAAAGCCTTTTTTCGAGTAAGTTTAGAGTGTTTTTGGCTCTAACTCCCAATTTACGGGTCCGAATTACATTCCGTCAATTGTCACAAGTCTTATTTGTCATGGGGAAACTATCCGTGAGAGGCACACGGTGGTTCGGGAGCTGTTATGAATTTTTGCCCCCGAAAAGCTCTTTTTCGACTAAGTTAAGGGCGTATTCGACTCTAACTCTCTACCTACAAGTCCGAATTACATTCCATCAGTTGTCACAAGTCCTATTTGTCATAGGGAAGCTATCTGTGAGAGTCACATGGTGATTCGAGGGCTGTTTTGAATTTTCGCCCCCAAAACGCCCTTTTTCGACTAAGTTTAAGGTGTATTTGGCTCTAACTCCCAACCTACGGGTCCAGATTACATTCCGTCAATTGTCACAAGTCCTATTTGTCATGGAGAAACTATCCATCTGAGCCACACGGTGGTTCGGGAGTTGTTTTAAATTTTCACCCCCGAAACGCCCTTTTTCGAGTAAGTTTAGGGCATATTCGGCTCTAACTCCCAACCTACGGGTCCGAATTACATTACGCCTGTTGTCACAGGTCCTAATTATCATGGGGAAGCTGTCCATGATAGCCACATGGTGGTTCAGGGGCTATTTTAAATTTTTGAGTTTAAGGCGTATTCGGCTCTAACTCCCAACGTAGCAGTCCGAATTACTAGCACAACTTGTACAATAACTTGTGAAGATTTTTGTTAAACCATATATAGTTGAGTTTTGAAAAAGATTAAGAAGGAATCCAATGACACAAAGATGAACATAAACTTCGAATAAAAAACGTGAACCACCACCTAGAGTAACAAATGAATAGCAAGATGAGCAAAAGAATGCTTATTAATTGAGTTCTGAAAAATTGGAAAGAGGATGCTTAAATAGTTACTACAAATGAATAAAGCTAAGCAGCACAAATGCAATGGTTTAGGAATTTAGGATTGATTTTTCTATAAAAACCAAGTACTCCAATGGTTTAACATAAGGGAGCTTGTTGATTATTAAAATTTAGAATTATTTTAAACTTTTTTTTTTTTTTTTGTGAGTAAGTCATAAATTAAAGACAATAAATTTACAAGTTTACAAGAGGTATATCCCAGGCACGCCCAACAACAAGTAAATGAACGATTACAAAACCAACATAAAACTACAACTACATCCCCCCAAAGAGGGGGAGAAAAGTAATCCAATCCCGCAGAAGCGGGAGAACAAAAAAAACAAAACAAAACAAAACAAAACAAAAAACAAAAAAACCCAAATTTGCCCATATATCCTTTTTGTCCCCAAGTAAC
Organism: Camellia lanceoleosa; assembly: GCA_025200525.1. Lineage (NCBI taxonomy): Eukaryota > Viridiplantae > Streptophyta > Magnoliopsida > Ericales > Theaceae > Camellia > Camellia lanceoleosa. The sequence goes on along the minus strand of CM045762.1, from coordinate 119,648,977 downwards.
CCCTACCATCAGAAATAATAGATGGAAACTTGGGGTGGATATATGGGCAAAGATACAAACAGACACCACAAAGCTTATAAACACAACAGACATACTCACAAAGCAACAACCCACAAGCCCAATAAAAAGATAACCTCTCCCGCATGCCCCTAGTCTTTACCACAAATAAAACACAAGGAATCAAATAAGCATCCCACTCTTCACTACCGTGACATCCTAGCCACTAACCAAAGCCGTGACGGAGGAAAAAAATCTATTCCACGAGAGATCCGGACAGAGTCACATGAAGCAAGCAAGATCGGTCACCATAATCAACGGTCTTGGAAGTAGTATCGTAAAACGATAGCCCCCATAGCAACAAACCAATACATAGCCAAAATTGCATGAGAGTAATCATCACATCCCCCAGTCCCTTCCTTGGTAGATCACAAGCCTCAATCCCCACGGTAGTGTACCCTTCACTACATGGCAGGCGTAGCAAACGATCAATTAGGATGGGTCACATGAAAACAAGAAGCCACCAAAAAATCGATAGCTAACCTTCCGCTCATCTCCCAATCTCTAACTCAGCTAGTCATCGAACCACTATTCCCCATAGCAATGACTCCTCAATCACTCTTGACGGAGATGGCTCAACACTACCCTCATATCGAGTCACATGAGGATCACACAATCAATCAACATGAGAAAATCAACTAAAAATGATTGCTGCATTGTGGCTAAACAAAAATATATGGGCCCAGCAATAAAAAAATGAACCCAAATAATCCAAAATGAGCCCAACGGCTAGCCAACTTAACCAACCCAAACTCACAGCCCAAAAAAGATTAAACCCCAGCAAAAGCAAATGGGCCCACAAAAACAACCTACTATTTTAACGAGAAATAATTCCAAAACATTGTGGCCCAATAAAATCGTGGCCCAACACCAATGTAGACACACAACCACAATGCTAGAAATAGCATACGCGGAGCCCACTGGGCATCAGCCCATACCCAAAATGATACAACAAATATCCACACTTTGAATTCCCTCCAAAACACTCCAACGTGCTTGACACGTGAACCACTTCCCATCTTATGACAGCTTGCTTCAGTTTGGACATACACCAAAACAGCAATAAGATACTTACCAAGCACTAATCACGGCGTCCGGATCCTCTAGGGTGATTCCCTGAAGTCATCCTCTAGAGTGATAATTTATGATGCGACACGTGTCCAATTAATGAAATCAATGGTTGAGATGTTCCCTCTCCAAAACGACGTCGTTTTGGTTTTGATTTTTTTTTTTTTTTTGCAAATCGGGAAGGAAGGAGGAAGGAATGGGTTAGAGAGAGAATCTCCTCCTTCTCTCTAGAACCAGACCCAGATCTCAGGTCCCATTTGCAGAGCTTGGACATGGCTTTGCTCGTCGAGTTCGGTGGGTTTAGGTGTTGGTATGTTTTTCGGTGGATTTCCCATTTGAAGATCTTCGCGAGCTTGAAACCTCTGGCTTTCCGCATGATTTGTTTGAAGGAGAAGTGGAAAATTGGAAATGGGTTTGTTAGAAATAAGGCCAAGGGTCTGAAATTGACATGGGTTTGTTAGAAATAAACCCAGAATTGACATGGATTGTGATGATATATATATAATTTTTTTTCTTCTTTTTTTTGTTGGTGTTTTGTTCTGTAAATTCTGGGTTTTGAATCTCAGATCTAGATTTTGAGAGAGAGAGAAATGTATGAAAACAGGGGGGTATGAAAGGCAAGGCAATTTTTGATCTACAAAAAAAGCTTCAAAAAAAGCCATTGTCGATTGTGATGATATATATATAATGTTTTTTTCTTCTTTTTTTTTGTTGGTGTTTTGTTCTGTAAATTCTGGGTTTTGAATTTCAGATCTAGATTTTGAGAGAGAGAGAAATGTATGAAAACTGAAGAACTGAAGAACCAGATTTTGTTCTGTAAATTCTAGGGTGATTCCCTGAAGTGATCCTCTAGATCTCACTTTGGGCTTCAAACCCTGTTGTGGTTTCTCTGAATAATGAGTTTGATCATCTTTCCTCATGTGTGTAACAGAGCAAACACTGCAATTTTCCATTAAACAGAGGAAAGTTTAATTCCACGGTTTAATTGACTGCAAAAAAATTAAACAGAGCAAACACTGCAAAAAAATTGCAAAGAAAAGAGGGAGGAGATTGATTCCACGGTTCTAGAGAGAAGGAGGAGATTCTCTCTCTAAACTGAACCTTTTTTTTTTTTTTTTGAATTTGCTCACCAAAACGACGTCGTTTTGGTGAGACTTAATCTCAGCCCTTGGATGGACTACTTTAGGAGATCACTCTAGAGAATACACTCTAGAGGATCCTAACGCCTAATCACGTGCTACTAGCATAGACAGAGATAGAGAAACATCATCACGCATAGCAACAGCAGTCGTCAGAAGCTTTTGGCACGCAACAGCATCCAATACACTCGCCAAGTTGAACGCGTGACATGCACACTATCATCCACGATCCGTCTCGCAATCCATTAGCTCATGACCTCCATGGAAATCGGTCATCAACCCCGGCAAGCAACCCACAACAGAGGAGGACCAATTCAGCGATCCTTACTGGAGCAAAAACGACGGACTCACTGGAGAAGGAATAGTACTGAAAACTCCTACCAAAACACATCACTGGTGCTGTACAAAAATACGACGCTGGTAGAAACCCAGCAAGGCACCCAAAAAATGCACATTGGAGACGAACGACGTATACCGAGATCAAACCCAGAACATCATAAGTTGACTGGTAACGAAAAAATCGACCACCCATTTGCCAGACAAGACCATCCATACTGATCACGGCGAGCCACTGCAACAGAAACCCCAAAGGTGATACTGGAAATAGTTCTAGAATAGGAACATAACTCCTGCGCAGCACCCGATCAACCATCATCACATAGACCAGACCCCTAGAACAGCACCAGAAATAGAGCACACCATGAAGTGCTCACAGGAGACCAAACCGAAATAGAGCAAACTAGCAAACATGCCGGAAACGTGTTTGCACCAGAAATCTCCGGCGACCCAACCACCGCATCGGTAACTGAAAACCAGCCCAGTTCCTAAAAGGAGCTGGACCACCTTTATCAGTTTCCCAAGACCGACGACTGTAACTCACAATGAACTGCAAGTAAACAGAACGACGATGAACACCTTGAACACCTATAAGCCCATCTCACGCCGAGACCAAAACAACGGCCGGCGAGAACAATCATTTTCAATAGAACCTGGAATCCATGCTCACTAACACTCAGATTATAGAGTATAGGAGCTAAAACAACTGGCTAGAAATCACTGTACGTAACCACCACCAGGGGAGCTGGCTCTACTTTCTTCCCCATTTGAATTATTTTAAACTTTCTCCAACTCTTCAAGTATTATTATGTGCAAATCAACTATATAGGGTAACTTTAATCATGGTATTTGTATTAAATCAATAGTTTCAAAAGCAACTATGGCGCTGTTTGGGAAGGGGCTTAAAAGGCTATTATAGCCTAAAAAAAAATTTTAGCCAAAAAGCTCTCTTTTTGCAAGCTTTTTCAAAAAAAAAAAATAAAAAAAATAGGATCAAGATAGCCTTAAGTTGTAGGCACAATGTACTTACATCAAGACATCGGCGGTGGCTAAATGACGATTTTACCCCTTGACTTTAATTTTAAAAAATATATGTGTAGGGGCAAATTTGTCATTTTAAATTAAAACATCATTTCAACACACTTTCCAATACAACAACTCAACTAAAAATTCATCTCATCTTCCCAAACAGAAAATTAAAATAGCCTACTAAAATAGTCAAAAAGCCAAATAGCGTACTAAAATAGCCACTTCCCAAACGAGGCCTATATGTTGAAATTGCATATATAAATCTAGAAATTCTGCTATGAAATTTTCCAACACTTGCTATGAAATATGAAAATGCTCTCCACGAGAAAGAAATTTTGCACCTTCGTGATAAAGAGCGCAAAGAGCTGGTGAGGCAGAAACAAATATATCCACTGCCCATGTCAAACTAATTTTATTATTCATGAGGCACTGAGGAACACTTTAATCATGACATAATAATTAAACACTAAAGGAATCTTCTCCAAGTAGTTGGGATTTCTACTTGTGTCTATTTATGAGAATAAAAATGAATTTTAATAAACAAAATTAGACCAATGTTATTGCACATCAAAATTAGAAGTAGAGCATACTCATTAGAAGCATACCTCATATCCTATCCAAGCAACTGAAGCAATCACTATTCCTGCTAATGCATTTGAGAACTTTCTATAAATATCCAACTTGACACAACTCCTCTTTGCCTGGATAGAGAGAAAAATATCATTATATAAACTCTATGAGAATGAAAATAGTAAAGTTGCTCTAATGGAAAAATAATTTAATGTTGCAACTAATCACTTTACCAAATTCTACCTATCCCCATGAAAATGATACTAAAGAAGCCCTCTTGATGATGTTAACAAAGTTTTATTTTGTCTCGTGATTCCTTTCGCAAATATAGTGTGATGGTTAACGTCTATATTTAGTAGGCCACTGTTTCAACTAGAAAAGTTTAAAATTTTACACTTAATAATGGGGAACTTGAAGGCACTGGGTGAAGACATATTTGTAAGATCCTGAAAATGAACAAGGGAAAGTACCAAAGTAGCGCATGTAAATGCTAGTCATATCCATTAATCAATGGGAGCCAAATCAAAAGATATAGAAAATATATAGATGTCAATACAACTTTTTAAAGGAAAAAAGTAGTCTCAAAACTTGATATATTGTTTTTATATGTTATAGTTGAGTCAAATAAAAGAACAATAAAAAACAATAGAAAGTATAATGGTGAGATCAAAAAAAAAAAAGAAAAGAAGACAACAACAACAACAACAACAAAACTCTAGTTCCTTGCTTAAGGATAACTGAGTCCTTGACACCCAAACCCAATAAGGTTCCCACTCACTGGAATTTTTACATCTCACTTCCCTACACCGCCCTAGAAGCTCTCTCCACTCCTTAAGGAAACACACCTCTCCTAAATATATTTTTTCTACACCCATAGTTGTTGCTGCCTTAGCTTTCCATTTCACGTAGCTGTTTGTCACTCATTAAATGCACGTAAAGCTCACTTTTTCAACTTGTTCAAGTGCTGCTACCTAGAAAAGACAAGAGCAAGACCTTTAAGAACAAGTGAGACAAACTCTCAAAACTAGATTGGCTCCATATTAGTTACAAAATATGCTTGCAAAACCAATATGATATTGTAAATTTGTCAATTAAAGCCCTTCAAATTCAAAAAATGTCATTGCCCAACTTATGGGCAAATTACATAGCAAAGCTTGACTATGCTATGTTCTTTTTTATTATTAATAAATTACTCTACTTAACTATTATCTACCTGCCACTAATTTATGAGTTTCTTGGGTTCTTAATCCATAATTTCAGCATTAAGTGACATAGGTCCCTCTAGGTATCAATTCCAATAATATGACACATTGCCTCTACACCATTTCAGCACTTAAAAAAATAATAACAAGTCATATGATGGTTCCAGCAACTAAGTTTTCCAAAAGCATACTATGTTTTCCAAAAGCTATCAGACATCACACATTTATCACAAGTGCAATATCAAGTTCTCACTTTTGTTTAACATTACCATAATAATCCATATTCCAATTACCATTATGCCAAAAAGAGGAAGAAAATTTACCTTGGGTCCCTTCACAATTAGGTAATCACCTTCACGCATCTCTCAAAATGGTAGGACATCCTTCCTTGTGGATACATCTAATTAATATCAAGATTCAAAGACACAAAAGTAATCTAAAAGGAATGAGAACTAGATAAAACTAAATCAAGTAGTAAATAAACTAGTGGAACATTTTAGAGCTCAGATACCTTTATAACAAGTTCAAAGTAACCAACAAGTTCACCTTGACTATCCTTTCCTCTGTCTGAGAAAACAATGAAGTTAAGAATAATAAACTCATATATTTGGGCAAGAGTGTTTATATATATATAATTCAACATTAAATTCATTCATTTCAAATCCTTCAATCTAAACATAACCTGAATTTATTTGGACAAGAGTGTTTTTTTATTAATTTTTTTTTTTTTTTATGCATATGCACCAAGCATTCCACAAGCTTACCAATTCAATAGCAGAGATGAATTGACTCAGTTTGACTCAAATCACCACTTTATTGAGTTTTGAACATATGAAAAAACTAAAAGGCATGAGATTTTACATGAACATTTGACAAACAGGAAAAACAAAACAATTTTTAAAGTGGGATGCAGAATCACATATAACATGTTTCTTACAAAAACATCTGAGATAATGGGAAGATTTATAATGTCGTTGAAGCTTGAACATCTTTACTACAGATGGAAATGACACGATGGTTATTGTAGACCGCCCGAACTTCGCTCTGCCCGCGAGGGCGCGAATTGGGTTCTAGCTACTACAGTTCGGACTCCTGTCACGATTCTAAATCTAATCTCACAAAGTGCAATGTAAGACTGATAAATCACCAAAGAGTCCAAATCTGACAAATCATTTTGGAAAATCGATTTTAATCAAAAAACGCCAAACATGGACTACTTTGCCAGATTTCAGAGTCACCACCTAAATATTTTGTTTTGGAAAATTTAGGAAACCCTGACTCGTGCCAAAGGCCACGTGTCCGTCATCACCAAAGTTGCCTCGGCTCGGGAACTTGGGTACGAAGGGGGAAGGTCATGAAATGAGCACCCCCCGCTCACCCGATCAAAGGATCGGCCTCTACTAACGTGATATGTTGTTTTTGAAAACACATGTGTTCTTATTCCAGTTATTAATCTAACTTACTATGTGATGTGCACAACATACAAGTATAGACTAAATCACTCAATTTGGAACAAAACATCTCAATGTTTGTTTTTTAAAATAGTTTGAAAGTGCTACTCGTAAGTAGGCTAAAGCGCGGATTTGCCACCCTCAAGTGGGCTTAAAACATACATTTGATGAATTGTTCCAATTCAGGCAATCAAGCCTCCACCCACAGGCATTCAAGCAGTTAATCATTTAAGCAAATAGCCTCATAGCAAGCATGCTAACATGACAACACTCACACTTATGCGAGGATGCTAAAGCGTAAATACTTACAGTGTACTCCGAGCCAAAACAGGAAACTAGTTAGAAAACATGCATGATCCTAGCTATGTTATCAATGCCTAATGCAACACATGCAAAGATGCAACTAAATAGGCTCGACTCTTCTAAGATGGCATATAAGTGCAACACTCGATAACATGCTTTGAAACACATATTCATGAAAGTGTTTTGAAATACAATGTAGTTTCAATGATGCGCCGAGCCCGGTACATGCAAGACGAATGAATGATGCACACATGCACGCATAAGGTATGCTACTCGAAATATGCCCTAATCTAAACACTGAAAGCGGGTAATAAAAGAGAGAAAGACGTGGGGTTGGAAGACATTCACACACACACGCACACTTATTACAACATTTGCCCTCTCGACGGAGGGTCCAAATGAAATGAAAGCTAACTAGCTACACTAATTAAGCTAACTATTACAAATCACAACTAATTAACTAACTAGTTAACTAATTACAAACACAAATGAATAGCTAAGCGCATTAACTATCAAGTATAGAATCGACGAGTTAACCATCTAAGCAAAGCAGTTAAAAGGAGCCTCAGAGCGAGGAATGCATGTATGCTCGGTTGCTTCTTCCCGAAATCCCGTCGTCTTGCCACCGGTTGCCTCCGTTTGCATTCGCTTTGATTCTAAACACCAAACCAATTCCCATCGCTTCGCCCGTAACTGTAATCACTTTGAACCATCTTCAAGCTGGTGGGCTGTCGGCCACCAGAGGAGGCTGTAGGCCACTTGTCGGCCACTTAAGGAGGCTGTAGGCCACTTAAAGTGGCTGGTCGGCCACTTCCTCTAATCGGTTGGCCAGTTGCTTCTGCACACTTCCATTTTGGTGCAAATAGAGTTCAACAAGGGCAAAGAAAGGCATTTGTAGGGTATGTGTGTACAACCACCCTCTTTATCATTTTTCAAGCTCAAAAGAGTATGGTACTCAACTCTCGGGCCACCAACCGAGCATCACAATGCACGCTGGCCGAGAAGCCGAGTTTGTACAAGTTAATGAATGCACAAGTAACACACAAGACTCAAGAGGCCTCCACCCTATCATGCACAATCAAGGGAGACGGCGACCAAGAAATGAGGCACGTTTCATCACTTTAAGTATGAAACGTCCAATCCAAACACATGCAATGTATCACACATGCAAACAACATGCTTATCTATCAATGCTAGAGTGGCATGCACGAGGCTCTACCATGTAAGCAATGCGTGCAAAACATGTTAAGAGACTACGAGCTCTAAATCAAGTGAAGAACATTACACATGAGGCATGAGCTATCAATCCCACATAGTCAAACCACATATGGACAGACCTATATCATGCCAAAACAGTGGCAAAGTCATACTGGAAATGAAGCACCAAAAGCTATAACAACATACTCATGCATTGGCTCGTAAGCTAGGCATTAAACACAACTCTCAAACACAATGAAAGGGTGATTAATAAGAGAGTATGGCAAGGCTATATGCTCTGAAATAACATGTTAAGTGAAGCCATATCACATGAACATCGCAAATAAGGCATGCTAGAAGGCCTAAAGCATAAGACTAGTAAAGAGCAGTACTCGAGAGGCATGCAATACATAGCACAAATGTCCAAACCAAACCTGGACAGAGCTCAGTTAGGCCAAAACAAAGACCCAAAATGTGTTGAAATGATAGCCCAAAAGCTTAGACAAACATGCATGCAAGTTGGCTTACAAGTGAAGCATAAGGCTCAACCCTCAAACACAACGAAAGGGCGATAAATGCAAGAATATGGCCAAGGTATATGGTCTAAAATAACTAGCCAAATAATGCCATGCCATGCAAAAGGCTCAAATATGACATGCTAGAGGTCTCAAAGTACAAGGCTAGCAAAACCAATTGCACTATAGCTATGCGAAGCCAAGAATGCATGACCAAAAACACTCAAATTAGACCTAAAGCATGCTAAAACATAGCCCAAAATGTGCTGGAGTGGAGCATACACATGCTAGATCAATAGGCTAAAACACCAAATACACTAGGCTAGTGAACAGAATTGCACTACAAGTGCAAGAAGCATGCAAGAGGCAACCAAACCAATCAAAAAAAGAGCTATGGCATGGCAAATCAATGGCAAAAACATACTGAGATAGAGCTAAAACAAGCTAGAATTAGAGGCACAAAGCATGATGCATGTTAAGGCTATAAGGAGGATTGCACTACAAGTGTGTGAAACATGCAAGAGGCAATCAAACCAACCCAAAATAGAGTTATATCATGTCAAAATAAGGCCTGAAACATGCTAAGATAGAGCCTGAAGAAGGTAGAAAAACATGCCAAAGTGTTACGCCAACAACACATGCAAACAAAGCATTAATAGGGGGGACCACCCCCATCCATTTTGGGTCTCAAAATACACTTTCCACCACTGAAATTCCTCTGGAATTCAGTGGTGAAAAGGCCAAATAAAGATGATCTCAAAGGCCTTAAAGGATAGCTCAAAACAAAGCAAAATAAGGCACAAAAGGGGGTAGACAACCCCTAACCCAAACAAGGCCTCAAACAAACATCTTAAACACTTAGAAACAAGAGTTTTTGTAGTTGAGAGTAAGGCCTAAAAGAGAATGCAAGGATGGCCAAATACTTAAGCAAAACAAAGCTTAAAGAGGGTAACTACTCACTGTAGACGTCCCCTGAACGCCACGGGAGGGTGAGTCCCGTTCTGTTCATTTTGGGGTTCACTACAGTTCGGACTCAAATTGTCACAGTTCTAAATCTTGAACCAAAGAGTCCAAATCCGGCAAATCATTTTGAGAAAAACAGATTTTTAGAAAAGAAGTGCCAAACATGGACTACTTTGCCAGATATAGAGTCGCCACCTAAATATTTTTTAATGGGAAAATTTAGGAAACCCTGACTCGGTGCCAAAGGCCACGTGTCCGTCATCACCAAAGTTGCCTCGGCTCGGGAACTTGGGTACGATTGGGGAAGGTCACTTCGTGAGCACCCCCGCTCGCCCGATCCGAAGATCGGCCTCTACTAACCATGATATCCCATTTTTGAAAACACATTCGTTCTTATTCCGGTTAATTAGCTAGAATTACTTGTGATGCGCACAGTACAACAAGTATAGACTAGATCGCCTAATTTGGAACAAAGCATTGCATATCCGTTTATTTGAAAAATGTTTGAAATTTTCTACTCGCAAGTAGGCTAAAACGCGGATTTCAATGAATTATCCCAATTCAAGTAATCCAACCTTCACCCACAGGCACTCAGGCAGTTATATCAATTAAGCATTTAGCCACATGGTAAGCATGCTGTCATGTTAACATTCACACTCATGCGAGATGCTAAAGCATAAATACTTACATCGTACTCCGAGCCAAAATAGAAATCAGTTAGAAATCAATGCATGATCCTAACTATACAGAAATGCCTAATGCAACACATGCAAAATGTAACTATAGCAGGCTCTGCTATTCTCGACATGGCATGTGAAATGCTACAGCTAACACATATTCAATTTGAAATTGAAATTCAAATGCAGTTAGTATGATGCGCCGAGAACGGTGCATGCAAAACAGATGAATGAATGCAAACATGCGATCATACTGTATGCTAATTTAAATATGCCCTAATCTAACCATCATAAGCGGTTAAATAAAAGGGAGAAAGAAAGGGGATTGGAAGACATGCACACACCCTTATTACAACAATTGGCCCTCACTCGGAAGGTCCGAAAGAATAATACAGTCCCAAATAAATACAGTCCGAATAAATAATATAAAATCCTAATTAATTAACAAATTAATCTAGGAAAGCAATAAATTGGCATGCAAGCCAGGGACTGCCTCAGCTCTGATCCAGATGATGAATGATGCATGTTCAGGTTGCCTTGCGCAGAAATCCACTGCAATGCTCCAATTAGCCTCTGTTTGCAGTTGTTCTTGGAATGTGTGCCAAGCTCCGGAAAGCTGCTGATTCTTGATCTGCTACAACAGAGAGCAACAAAGGGGCATGGCAATGTATTTTACATATGTATGCATGACTACTCTTCAGGGAGTGTAGTCCTCGATCCTCATGCCACCAATCACGCATATCGATGCATGATGGCCGAGGAGTCGAATTGCACGACTCAATATGAAATGAATGCACATGTAAAGCAAGTAAAGCCTAGAACTCTATCATGAATTATCAAGAGCTTCGGCGACCGAGAATTGAGACGCATCCCATCACTTGAAGTATGGAATACCCTCGCTTCTCGTGCTCGATTAACACTTAACCCAACAACAATGCAACACATAAGCATGGCAAACATGCCATATGGACAACCTAACAAGGCTAATGACGGCAACAAACATATGAGCACGATATGAGGTGACAACCTTGATAGTCATGGCAAAATGCAATGTGAATATGCGAGCATGCGAGGCATGTAAAGCTAAGCAAGTATGCAATGACATACTACGTGTAACAAGCATGCGACAACATGGTAAAATGGGCTTACACCAACATGGACAGCTCTCAACTAGGTCCAAATCAGTAGCCAATGTATGAAAACGAGACACTCGAAATGCATGCACGCGGGCACGCAAACCGAGGACCGAACCTAAGGCACGAATGCCACTCTACCAAAACATGGTAAGGCATGGAACATGGTATGCAAACATGCAAATTTCAGCACTCAAACATGATGCTAAACAGCCCCGAAACATGGAGATATGGTACCCGATGCATGAGATGAACAACGAAATGCAAAACTAGGCACATGGAATGACTTACAGCTATACAAAGCATGCATTATTTGATCATGAAGCATGAAGATAGAGACAAGGCAGTCCCAAAACATGGACTTTTCCAGTTCTAAGCATGGCCAAAAAGTGCTAACAAGATGGACTAAATTAGCATGCAAATTTGACTAGCTAGCATGGTTTACATGGCAAGTGTATGATGCACATGGAATCTGACCAAACCATCAAAAAATCAGTGAATAAAACATGCCAAAACATGCCTAAATAACCATGGAAATGCAGCCAATGCATACCAAAATGAGGGGCTCCTTTAGAGGGCTATGCAAGGAGTTCTTAGGCACATACAAGATAGACAAGTGGCATGACATATAAAACTCAAAAATCAAATATGATAGTCCTAAAATTCACAAAATTGTCACCGGCTACCAACAAAGCATGCAAGATGGGGTTTTTAGAAGGCCAAAATGGCCATCAAGCAAGTCAGTGAGAGGGGTCACCCCTCTGATTTGGAGGCTCAAAATAGGCCAAAGCATGAAAATCCAATCGATTTCAGTGGTTAGAAGGCCAACCAAGGCATGCAACAAGAGCTTAGGCATAAGGCTCAAAACAAAAGGCAACTAAGCATACAAGCTCTCATATGACCTCAAATAAGAAAATACCCTTAATCAAACATGGAGAGGGCCTAAAAAACTATTTTCAGTTTACAACATGCTTCAAAAATGAATAAAAATAGGGCTAACCTAACATGCAAAAATAGCCCTAAAAGTGAGTCAAAGAGACAAGGGCATCATCCGACCCCAAATGGTAAGGATCCCTTCAACAGAGTTGAAGAGGGACTCAAAATAAGGCACTTCATAGTTTACCTCAAGCCACAAAAACAAATACAAGTAGGCCTAAACTAGCATGCAAGAAAAGGGCCTAAAAGAGGGGTAAAGAGGCAAGTGGTAGCTACTGTCCTCAAACAGAGGAGAGCCCTTCAACAAAGTTGAAGAAAGGCTCAAAAAAAGCCACTTTTCAGTTTACATAAAAGCTCAAAGCAGTTTAAAAATAAGCCTAAAATACTATGCAAAAATAGGCCTAAAAGAAAGTTAAAGAGGCAAGTGATGAAAGGAGGCCTCAAACAGAGAAAGACCCTTAATCAAACATGAAGAAGGACTCAAAATATGACTATTTTCAGTTAGGGTCGGAGCCCAAAAATGCTTGCAAGAAAGGCTTATAAATGAAACAAAAAAGGGCTAGTTTAGGGGAAAAGTATACTTACCCTTGAAGAACAAGTCTTTAGCAGCCTTTTGGTCCAAAAATCTGAGCTTCTAGCCTCTGAAGATCAGCCTCAAGGTGTTTGAATGGAGGATGGAGGTCTTGTGCTATGAGGTGTAGTGCAAAAATGCAAAGAAATCCAACTTCCAAGCTCTAACCACAAGCAATATAGAGAGAGAGAGAGATGAATTTTTGCCCTCCAAAATCTCTGAACCTGGTGTAAGGAAGAAGCCCCTTGCTTATATAGAGCAATGCAAGGCTAAAGCTTCTTGAACAAGCTTCCAAAGGCTTTGATCCCTCCATACACGTGTATGGAGGGCAGATATGAGGAATCCAACTGGTACAAAATATCTGTCTGGAAACTAGCTGAGAAAGAAGGGGTGCCGGCCATCAGCAATCGCCAAAGGTACATATCGATGGTCGGCAGGTGCCACCAAGGTCGGCAGGGGCAAAGCCATGGCCGGCAGTGCACTAGGAGGGTCACTCTGACAGGACCTAGTCAGGGTCCAAAAATAAGGCAGAAATGATGCAGGGTCCGGAAACTCGAACCAATGACGTTCCGCCACGACAGTCGAATGCTGGGCGAGCAATCGAACCAGTTGTTGGGTGTACCCTACAAGCACAACTAAGTCTTGAGGACGGTCAAAAATGGGGTGTCTACAGTTGCCCCTCTTTGATAGAACTCAGAAGTCACAAAGTGACGAGAGTGAATGTCAAAGCCCAGAGATGACCCATTTTTGACAAGGCCGAAGACTTAGACAAAGCATACAAGCTATAGATAAAGATATGCGCCCGAAGGCAGGGGCAAAATGCAAGACAATGCACAAAGCCGAGAATAGCTTATGATCATGCAAAGAAACATAGGGACGTATCCTGGTGTTTTGGAAGGTATAAGCATTGGAACATATTACAAATGCTCTTAACCAAAGAGGGAGAAACGAAAGGACGTATCCCAGTGTTTCGAAATGATGGAAGGAACATAGGGACGTATCCCGGTGTTGCAGAAAAAAAAGAAGAAACATAGGGACATATCCCGGTGTTTCAGAAAGAAGAGAGAAACGTAGGGACGTATCCCGGTGTTTCGGTAGAAAGGAGAAACATAGGGACGTATCCCGATGTTTCGAAAAGAAATAGAAACGTAGGGACGTATCCCAGTTTTTCGGAAACTTATAAGCACTAGAACGTATTCCGAATGCTCTTAACCAAAGAGGGGGGAAACATAGGGACGTATCTCGGTGTTTAGGGATGTATCTCGGTGTTTAGGACGATCCCGAGATTAGGACGATCCTGCTGATTAGGACGATCCCAAAGATTAGAAAGGAAGGGGACACATAGGGATGTATCCCGGTGTTTCGCAAGGAATGAGAAACATAGGGACGTATCCCGGTGTTTCGAAAAAAGAGAGAAACATAGGGACGTATCCCGGTATTTCAAAAAAAGAAGGAGAAACATAGGGACGTATCCCAGTGTTTCGGAAAAAGAAGGAGGAACATAGGACGATCCCGATGTTTTGAACAAGGTGAAGAAACATAGGGACGTATCCCAGTGTTTCGGAAAATGAGAAGAAACATAAGGACGTATCCCGGTGTTTCAGAAAAAGAAGGAGAAACATAGGGACGTATCCCGGTGTTTCAGAAAAAAGAGAAGAAACATAGGGACGTATCCCGGTGTTTCGGAAAAAGAAGGAGAAACATAGGGACGTATCCCGGTGTTTCGAAAGGGAAAAAAAACATAGGGACGTATCCTGGTGTTTCAAAAAGAAATAGAAACGTAGGGACGTATCCCAGTGTTTCGGAAAAAAGAGAAGAAACATAGGGACGTATCCCGGTGTTTCGGAAAAAGAAGGAGAAACATAGGGACGTATCCCGATGTTTCGGAAAAAGAAGGAGAAACATAAGGACATATCCTGGTGTTTCAGAAAAAGAGAAGAAACATAGGGACGTATCCCAGTGTTTCGGAATGAAGGAGAAACATAGGGACATATCCCGGTGTTTCGGAAAGGAGGAGAAACGTAGGGATGTATCCCGGTGTTTCGGAAAAGGAGAAGAAACATAGGGACGTATTCCGGTGTTTCGGAAAGGTATAAGCATTGGAACGTATTCCAAATGCTCTTAACCAAAAAGGGAGAAACATAGGGACATATCCCAATGTTTCAGAATGGTGTGAGCATTGGAACATATTCCGAATGCTTTTAACCGAATAGGGAGAAACATAGGGACGTATCCCGGTGTTTCAGAAAAGAAGGAGAAACATAGGGACGTATCCCGGTGTTTCGCAAGGAATGAGAAACATAGGGATGTATCCCAGTGTTCCGCAAGGAATGAGAAACATAGGGACGTATCCCAGTGTTTAGCAAGGAAAGAGAAACATGGGGACGTATCCCGGTGTTTCAGAAAGGTATAAGCATTGGAACGTATTCCAAATGCTCTAAACCATAGGAGGTCTAACCCGTCGCACGCGCGAGGAGAAAGAATGACAATTACAAGTGATAAGGTGCATAACAATGCAAGTAAGATGTGCATAATTAATGCAATGAATGAGCATAACAATGCTAGTGAAGTGGGTGCATAACAATGCAATTGGAATGTGCGTCACAATGCAAGCATGAGAAGTGCATAACAATGCGGGTGGAAGGGTGCATAACAATGCAAGTGGAGCGTGCGTGACAACACATATTTGAAACAAAATGCCGAATAAGGGAATACAAGCCTTAACGAGACCAAATTCAAACGCGACCTCCGATTTACCTTTCGAAGGGGTTTGCAACACACTCAAATTTCAAAACGGGCACACCCTGTTCATATTAGAGAGAGATAACATCTGCTGCTGCTTTAATTGCCATTCTGACTTGAAGCAGGCTTAAGCTTGGGGTCGAGATACACTCATAATTCAGAGTAGTGACGAGGCCTGAGGAGGTATATCCGGAGTACAATCACGAATTTATCAAGGCTTAAACACACTCAGGTGCTTCGATTTTCCCTCTTTTCTTTTGCTTTGCAGTCCAGAACCTATATAGCTTCAGATAGGCCCTGATTTCACTGTTCTCACATGACCTGGGTTAAACCCTGCAGTTTTCGAAAGAACAAATTTCTTTTTTTGCACAAATGTGGAGAATGGCACAGCACTCTGAGCACACAACAAATCATTTTTGAAATTGAGAAAATGAGTTCTCGACCGGGTATTGAGCCTACAACTTGTAGACACCCCATTTTTGACCGACCTTAAGACTCAGACGTCATCGATTGAGCGCTCGGTGATGTTACATACTGTGCTTGTTCAGAAGTCTCCGAGTCGCGGCCGTGCGCCCTGCCTCCGGACTTCCGAACTCTCTTCCGTACCTTGCCTCGGTTTGCGAACTAGACTCGGTTTTCTCCGTTTTCTTTCGAGGGGAGGGAGAGGTCCCAGAGACCATCTCTCAAAGGCCGTGGGCTACATTTCGTGGGCTATAGGCCATTTTGCCCATTTCGAGCTCCGGTTGCTGAGCCAGTCAGCCGTGGTGCCTCGGTTCGACCGCCTAACCATCTCCGATTCCTCCGGTTCGCATGCATCTCATTTACTCCCTTTCGAGGGACACTGGAGTCTTAGATACCCACTTCGCAGCCAAACACCACTTTCGGTGCATAACGGCCGGTTTTCGGGACCCCGAACTGCGTGTTTTGGCCCCTGAGCATTCGTTTTGCATCGGTTTTTGTTCATTTTTGGCAGGTACCTTTGTTTTTTCATAAGGAAGGTCACTGGATGGTGGGAGGATAGTAATTGTCTCAGCAACCAGTTATGCTCCTCCGACGCCCCCCGACGCCCGTTTTTCTCACTTCCGGGCTAGTGTTGAACACCCTAAGGCCATTTTCTTCGAGCCAAAACCACATATTTGTGTTGTACACACATGGGAGGACCCTAAAAAATAGAGCTTGGTTAGTAATTCTTCTTTTCATTTTTGGACCTCTCCTAGAGGTGGCTTGTTGTCTCTCCTACTTCAGAGTTGCCAAATTCCAACCACAGGGCCTTGTTGTACACACATGGGAGGACACCACCCTTTGGTGCTCGGCCAGCAATTCCAACTTTCCATTTTTACCCCTAGCTGGCCGGCCATGGGGGTGGCCACGGCCACCTCCAAAGAAAAGTGGCTAGCCTACCAAGATCCTCGCTTGTGTTCTTTATAGCTATATAGCTATTTCTCCAAAAGATCTGGGCATCCGGGGGATATTTTGGGAGGGAAAGCTTGGGTGCATTTCCTCCTCTTTACACCCCTTCTTGGCCTTTATAAGTGGCTGGCCTCCCTCATTAGGGTTACAAAACTTCCTAGAAGAGCTCCTAAGCATTTGCCTACATCTCCCTATCCAAAAACCTCCAAAAACTTCAAGTGTTAGCCTCATTTGTTCATCAACACCAAGCCTCACCATCACCACTTCCATTCCAGCAGCAAAGGAAGGTTTTTCAAAGGCTAAGAAGCAACAAATTCAAGCCAAGAAGCACCAAAAGTCTTGTCTTCAAGGGTGAGTACTCTTTTACCCTTTTTGAGCTTATTTTTGCTTCATTTTTCTACCCTATTTTCTTGAGGTTTTGGGCTCCGACCCTCAATGATTTTAGACTTATTTTGAGCCCCTCTACAACATTGTAGAAGGGCTCAACCTTGTTTGGAGCTTCTACATACCACTTGCTTCAATATCCATCATATTTACCGTAAACTTGCATGCTATTTTTAGCTTATGTACATTTGTTTTTGGAGCATTCCATAAACTTTGATTGAGCTTATTTTGAGCTCCTCTACAACATTGTAGAAGGGCTCAACCTTGTTTGGTGCTTCCATGCATGACCTCTCTTTATAGCCCCTATTTGGTCCATATTTTGCATGATTTTTTAGGCCTATCTTGCTTCTGTTTTTGGCCATGATCAGAACTGGAAATAGTCTTAAAATGACCCACTCTTCATGTTTTGTTAAGGGTCTTAGGCTGTTTGGAGAATTCTTGGTATACCTCTCTTTATAGCCCTCTTTTGGTCCATATTTTTGCATGCTATGTTTGCCGTATTTGTATACTGTTTTGAGGGCTTCCATAAGCTGTAAATATTTATATTTTTGGACCCTCTTCAATGTTGTAGAACTGTATTTTTCAGTTTGAGCATTGTATATATCACTTGCTTCATTGTTTCCCTCTTTTCCCCCATTTTTTCATGCTATTTTTGCCATACTTGTGTTTGTTGTTTGGCCATACTTTGTACTGGAAAAATGTTATTTTAGGGACTTCCTAGCATCTGTCTCTACACTTCATGTCCATATTGTGCATGTTTGGCATAGCTGCAAGTCATTTCGGGTACTTAGCATAGCATTTCGGGCATCGGGTGTAATTTTGCTATAATTCGGGGGCTGTTTTTGCATCATTTCGACTGCTGAAATTTGCATTTTCCATATGCCATATGCCACGTCTCATTTTGCATACCATTTCATGCCTTAGGGCCATTGCCTCGGTTTGCGTGCCAGTGTGCACGCATTTCGAGGCGCTTTATTTTTATCCAACGGCTTCTTATGTGAGTGTGGCTGAGGCTCACTCATCTTAGTGTAAGTCCATTTTGCATTCTGTATGCCATTTTAGTCTCATTGGATCGTGTATGCCATTGTCTGGTTTATGCGTCTGCAGTGCACGCATTTCGAGGCGCTTTTATTTTTATCCAATCTGCTTATGTGAGTGTAGCCGAGGCTCACTCATGTTAGTGTAAGTCCATTTTGCATTCTCAGATGCCATTTTAGTTCCATTAGCATTCCGTATGTCATTGTTTTGCTTATGTCTGCGTGCACGATTTCGAGGCACTTCATTTTCATCTCCGCCTCGTGTGAGTGTGGCTAAGGCTCTCTCATGTTGGTATAAGCCCATATTGCATCGCATATCTCATTTCACCATGTTGCATTCCAGATGTCATTCTTCTCGGTTTATGCGTCTGCACGCAATTCGAGACATCTCATTTTAGTCTCATTGTATGTCATATTTAAGCCATTTCGTGCATTTATGCCATTGCCTCGGTTTGCGTGCCCGGGTGCACGATTTTGAGGCACTTTTTTTATCCGCCGCCTCTTGTGTGAGTGTGGCCGAGGCCCACTCATGTTAGTGTAAGTCCATTTGCATTGTATGCCATTTCATGCCTTAGGATCATCGCTTCGGTTATGCGTGCTGCGTGCACGCATTTCGAGGCATTTCATTTCCATAGCATTGTGTATGTTAGATTACATATTAGCGCATTTCATGCATATCATGCATATTGCATCGTGTTCGATAGGAGTTAGCCCGCACGGAACGAGGCACGCCCAGACTCGAGTGACGGAACGGGTCTCAATTCCCAAGTCACCGACACTCCGGATTACCCATGATGGAGTTAGGTTTTGTTGTAGCATTCATCTGCATTCACCCCATATTGAGTTGTGCAATCCGACTCCTCGGCCATCATGCATCGATATGCGTGATTGGTGGCACGAGGATCGAGGCATGCATATATTTGTGAAATACATTGCAATGCCCTTCTCCTGCTCTCTGTTGCAGCAAAATGAAGAGTAAGCAACTTTCCGGAGTCTGGCACGTATTTCAAGAAACATCGCAAACAGAGGCTAATTGGGGCATCCCAGTGGATTTTCGCGCAAGGCAGCCCAACATGCATCATTTCATTATCCAGAGCGGAATCAAGGCAGTCCCTGGTTTGCGTGCCAATTTACAGCTTTCTTAGTTAATTCATTAATTAAATAGGAATTTGTAATATTCTTTTATTCGGACTGTATTATTCTTTCATTCGGGACTGTATTATTATTTTATTCGGACCCTCTGCGCGAGGGCATAATTGTAATAAGTGTGGGTGAGTGTGATGTATGTCTTCCAACCCCCATTTCTTTCTCCCTTTTATTTACCTGCTTATGATGGTTAGATATAGGGCATATTTCAATTAGCATACAGTATGATAGCATGTTTGCATCATTCATCTGTTTTGCATGCACTGGCTCGGCAAGATCATACAAACTGCATTTGTATTTCAATTCCAAATTGAATACTTGATAGCTGTAGCATTTCACATGCCATGTTTAGAATAGCCGAGCCTGCTATAGTTGCATCTTTGCATGTGTTGCAATAGGCATTTCAATATATTTAGGATCATGCATGGTTTCTAATAAGCATATGTTTTGGCTTGGAGTACTCGGTAAGTTTTATGCTTTAGCATCCTTGCATGCGTGTGAGTGATTGCCATAAATAGCATGCTTACCATGAGGCTATGTGCTTATATGATTTAACTGCCTTGAATGCCTGTGGGTGAAGGTTGGGTTATCTGAATTGGGACAATGCATTGAATGTGAGTTTTAAGCCCACTACATAGTGGCAACACCATGTTTTCTAAGCCCACCCGAGGGTGGCAAAATTTGCATTTTAAGCCTACCCGCGGGTAGCAAACCATCTTTCAAAGAGACAAACATGAAATGTTATGTTCCAATTCAGGCGGCTCAGTCTATACTTGTATGCTATGCGCATCACATAGTAACCTAGGCTAATAATCGGAATAAGAACTCACAATATTTTCAAAATCAGATATCATGGTTAGTTGAGGCCGGTCTTTGACCGGGCGAGCGGGGGTGCTCACGAAGTGACCTTCTCCAATCGTACCCAAGTTCCCGAGCCGAGGCAACTTTGGTGATGACGGACACGTGGCCTTTTGGCACCGAGTCAGGGTTTCCTAAATTTCCCATTTTAAAATATTTAGATGGCGACTCAGATTCCGGGCGAAGCGATCCATGTTTGGCACTTCTTTCAAAAATCTATTTTCAAAACGATTTGCGGATTTGGACTCTTCGGTTCAAGATTAAGAACCGTGACATTTGAGTCCTTCGAATCAGAGTGACCCAATATCGAACCGTAACGGGGACTCGCACTCTCTTTCCCCCGGGATGCGTTCGGGGACGTCTACACAACTGAACACAGCAAAGACTACCCAACAATGGAAAATAAAGGTAAACAACCTAAACACATCTATTGACACTTGAAACGACTCAAAACAAGAATCGAGACAAACAAAATGTAACGACAGACTCAAATGCGCACAGGGAGCCTGTTTCACCGGGTATTATTTCCCACCCTTCCTCATTTGTGATTCTCACATCACTCGGCCCTCAAGCTCGGTTTTTCTCTCAAAACCCTTTTCTCACTTTTTCTCTCAGCGCACATCTCTCTATTCTTCAATCTCTCATTCTCAATCCCTCCCCTGGGTGGTTGATGGATAAATAGAAAGTTGTGGGCTCTTACCCCTAGCATTCCACTAGATTCTTCTTTCTTCTGCTCACAACAGTGAACTCTCCCACAGAGGGGCTGCGCTACAATTGGGTGTGTAGCAAATCAGAGTCGACATCGGTTGATGATGCTCACTGGGAGTTTGGACGTGGTTAGATCTCCCGATGAGGAAGTGGATTATCTTGATCCATCCCAATTCGTGCTTCGCACTTGACTTGATACCTCGTTGCTTGGAGGGTGAGAGAGCTTTCTGCCCTTTTCTGTTAGCTTCAATTGTGCCCTTCTTGGTAGGTAGAGTGCCCTTCTTGGCGAGTAGTTGACGATGGGGGAAAGACAGGACAACTGACTCAACAAGATTCTAATTCATCATTTTGACCATTTTTGTTTTGATTTTTCTACTAAAACAATTTTAACCAAAATGAGAGTTAGATTAATGCGCTTGTTCGATTTTCTGATTCAAAATCATGCAAGTTAGGTTATGAGCACTGAAAATTTTCTTTTTTTTGGGTCCAGGAAAAGGGTCCAGTTTTGGCAAAAAAATGGAATAGTTTTCAAGAGAAAATCAGTCAACCTCAGTAAAAATTCTCAAAAACTGTTTTTGCAATCGGCCAATGCTCAACTAGCATAGAACCCACTCTCAAGATGCACAACCTCAAATCCGAAGAAAAATTGCCCCTTACTTGAAAAGAGCTGCATGGCAATGGAAAGTTGCCACTTGTTTGAATGATACCGCGGTGCGTTGAATGGCAACGGAAAATTGCCCCTTGTCTAAATAGCGCCGCGGCATATTATAAACAGTCCTCCTTAGTGATGATCACAACCAAACTCTCGGATACAGAGAAGACGAAGATGGTCAAAACCAATATATGGACACAGTCGCTTTGAAAGCATTGGGGGCTGGACTTCAAGATGAAGTTGCCTACGTATCCCAAACATGGGAATCAAGCCTTACGTAGTTCGGGGTAAGGTACACTTGTGTATTAACCCTCAACTTTTGTTTAGGCTCTAACTTTTGCCAAGGCGCCCGATGCGGGTTTTCGACCTTGCGAGCTTTGTTTTTCTTTTTCTTTTCAATTCTTTTCATTTCTTTTCATCTTTTCTTTGCATTTTTTCTCTTTTTTGTTCTTCGCATTTTTGATTTTCTTATTTTTTCTTTTTTTTTTTAATCTTTTTGTTCTTTTCCTTGCTCTAACTTTTGCCCGGGTTGCCCTTCCAGCTTTTCGGCCCAGCGAGCCTCTCAAAGGGTAAAATTGTAACTAGTACATGCCAAATGGTTTTAAGGTTTTGAAGCCATCCGTATCTAGGAGAGTGGCTGTTGTATTGATTTGCAGAAAGATCCATCTTCGGCTCTTCGAGCACATCTGACATTTTTTTTGCCCCTAGTTCGAGGGGTGCTCCTGTTCTAACTTCGCAAGCTACTTTTGATCACATATGATATTCTCACCCCTAGTTCATTGGCTGCTTCTGATCTGGCCACACAGGCCTGTAACAAGCCCGCGGGGGACCTCGCTACAGCTCGGACTCGATTTTTGTGTCACGGTTCTTAATCTCGAACCAAAGAGTCCTAATCCGGTAAATCGATTTTGAAAACCGATTTTTTGAAAAGAAGTGCCAAACATGGACTGCTTTGCCAGATACAGAGTCGCCACCTAAATGTTTTATTTTCGGGAAATTTAGGAAACCCTGACTCGGTGCCAAAGGCCACGTGTCCGTCATCACCAAAGTTGCCTCGGCTCGGGAACTTGGGTACGATTAGAAAGTCACTGTGAGCACCCACTGCCGGTCAAAGACCGACCTCTACTAACCATGATATCTTACTTTGAAAACATTGTATGCTCTTATTCCGGTTATTAGCCTAGGTTACTATGTGATGCGCACAGCATACAAGTATAGATCGGGTCGCCTGAATTGGAACAAAACACTTCATGTTTGTTTGTTTGAAAAATGGTTTGATGGTGCTACCTGCAGGTAGGCTAAGACGTGGATTTGCCACCCTCGGGTGGGCTTAGAAAAATATGATTTTGCTACTATCTAGTGGGCTTAAAACAAACGTTTGATGAATTGTCCCACTCCAAGTAACCCAACCTCCACCCACAAGCATTCAAGACAGTTATATCACATAAGCACATAGCCTCATGGTAAGCATGCTATTCATGGCAGTCACTCACACGCATGCAAGGATGCTAAAGCATAAAACTCACCGAGTACTCCAAGCCAAAACAAAAGCTCATTAGAAATCCATGCATGATCCTAGATACACAGAATTGTCTAATGCAACACATGCAAAGATGCAAACTATAGCAGGCTCGGCTATTCTAAACATGGAATATGGAATGCTACAGCTATCATGTATTTAATTTGGAATTGAAATACAAATGCAGTTAGTATGATGCGCCGAGCCCGATGCGTGCAAGACGGATGAATGAATGCAAACATGCTATCATACTGTATGCTAATTGAAATATGCCCTAATCTAACCATCATAAACAGGTAAATAAAAGGGAAGAAAGACGTGGGGTTGGAAGACATGCATCACACTCACCCACACTTATTACAATTATGCCCTCGCACAGAGGGTCCAAATAAATATACAGTCCCGAATGAAAGAATAGTACAGTCCAAATAATGTACAAATTCCTAATTAATTTACAAATTAACTAAGAAAATAATAAAACTGGCATGCATGCCAAGGACTGCCTTGATTCTGCTCCGGATGATGGAATGATGCATGTTTGGGCTGCTTTGCGCGGAAATCCACTGGAATGCCCCAATTAGCCTATGTTTTGCAATGATTCTTGAAAAGCGCGCCAAGCCTCGGAAGACCGCTGATTCTTGATATGCTGCAACAAAGAGCGGGAAAGAGGCATAGCAATGTATTTCACAAATGCATGCATGTCTCAATTCTCGTACCACCAATCACGCATCTCGATGCATGATGGCCGAGGAGCCGAATTGCACAACTCAATATAGAATGAATGCATATGAACACTACAACAAAACCTAACTCCATCATGGATGATCCGGAGTGTCGGTGACTTGGGAATTGAGACACGTTCCGTCAGTCCGAGTACGGAACGCACCTCGCTTCGTGCGGGCTAACTCCTATCCCGAACACGATGCAATATGCATGACATGCATGAATGCAAGTAATATACAACCTAACATTCGCGATGCTATGAAATGACAAACACGATGTACGAGGTAATATGCAACCTAACATACACAATGCTATAGATGAAATGGCATACATAATGCAATGATGGGCTTACACCAATACGAGAGAGCCTCAGCCACACTCACATAGGAGGCCATCAGATGAAAATAAGACAATTCGAAATGCGTGCCCGCGTGCACGCAAACCGAGGACGGACCCTCAGGCACCGAATTGCCACTCTAATGAGACATGGCAAGACATGGAATATAGTATGCAAACATGCAAAAAACCAGTAGCAAAATGAGGGGTAAAACAGCCCCGAAACCCAGTAAAATGGAACCCGATGCATGGAATGACCCCGAAACATGGATTTTGGTGCATGAAATGGCCTATAGCTATACAATGCATACATAATTTGAACATGAAATGAAAAGACAGAAGAAAGGTAGCCCCGAGAAAAACATTTCTACAGTTCAAAGCATGGCCAAATAGTAAGCACAAATAGGGCTAAAATGGCATACAAAAATGGCTCCGCAAGGGGGGGCAATGAGGCAAGTGGTAGATGCAATGCCCAAACAGAAAAAGACCCTTCTAAAAAAATGAAGAGGGACCAAAAATATGACCACTTACAGCTTATGGAAGCCCCCAAAACAGTATACAAACATGCGCAAAATGCAATGCAAGATTAAGGCCAACAAAGGGGCAAAGAAGTAACTGATATATGGGGGGCTCAAACAAGTGAGGGACCTTCAACAATGTTGAATAGGGTCCCAAAATATAGCATTTTACAGTAGATGATCAAGCCCGAATCAGCATAAAAACATGCTCAAAATGCAATGCAAGATTAAGGCCACAAGAAGGCTATAACACAAAGTATACAAAATATTCATCAAACAGCCAAATACCCTTAATGAAACATGACAAGGGGGTCAAAATGTAGCCACTTTCAGTTCTGATCATGGCCGGAAAACAGAATCAAGATAAGCTAACAAAACATGCAAAAATAGGGACCAAAGAGAGGTACAATGGCAAGTGATACATGGAGGTCCCAAACAGTGTTAAGCCCTTCTTCAATGTTGAAGAAGGGCTCAAAATAGGCCTATTTACAGTTTACATCAGACCCCAAAACAGATCACACACATGATAAAAATATCATGCAAGAAAATGGCATTCAAGAGGGCATTGAAGCAAGTACAACATGGGGGGCTCAAACAGTATTGAGCCCTTAATGAAACAAGGAAATGAGCTCAAAAAAATGACCTTTTCAGTTTTGGTCTGAGCTCAAAACAGCAAGCAAAGAGGCTAGAAAAATGTTGCAAAATTAAGCTCAAAAAGAGGGAATTGACACTTACCCTTGAAGACTACCCCTTGGATGCTTCTTGGCTTGAGAAATGCTGCCTCCTAGCTGCTGGAAAGCTTCCCAAGTTGCTGGAAATGGAGTAGTGGTGGTGGTGCTTGGTGGTGATGAAGAAATGAGGTGTAGGACTTAGGAATTTTGAAGGAAATGAGAGAGATAGAGGGAGATATGTGTGTATGAGCTCCAAGCAAATTTTCCCAACCCTAAAACCAGGTTTTTGCAGCTGGTTATGTAGACAAAGAGGGGGAGAAAGGGAGGGGAAAAGTGGAGGGAAATTGCATCAAGTTTCCCTCCAAAAAAAGTTCCCTCCGGATACAGGTTTTGGAGGGAAAAATAATGTACAGCTGTAATGTAATCAACCTGAGGATCATGGCCGGCTAGGTATTGGAGCTGCAGGTGGCTGGCCGGCCACCCCCCATGGCCGGCCGGCCAAGGGTCAAAAAGGCCAAGTTGATTTTCTGGCCGGCCACCAGATATTGGTGTCCTCCTAGGTGCCCTCAACACAACCCTGTGGTTCAAAACTGGCAACTGTAAAACAGGAGAGAGAACAAGCCACTTTTCAAAGGGGTTCAAAAGGTTCAAGTAGAATTAATGGCCGGCCATATAATATTTGTGTCCTCCCAGGTGTCAACAACACAAATATGGGGGTTAGGATTGAAGAAAGTGACCCTAGGGTGATCAACATTGGCTTGGAAGTGAGAAAAACGGGCGTCGGAGGGCGCCGGGGGAATATAACTGGTTGCTGAAACAATTGCTGGCCTCCCACCCTTCTACGGCCTTCCTGGTGATGAAGCGGAGGTACCTGCCAAAAATGAACGAAAACCGATGCAAAACGAATGTTCGAGGGCCAGAACGCGCAGTTCGGGGTCCCGAAAGCTGCCTGTTAAGCACCGAAAGTGGCATTCGACCACGAAGTGGGTCTCTCAAACCTCAGTGTCCCTCAAAAGGGAATAAATAAGATGCATGCCAAAAATCGGAGCAATCGGAGATAGTTAGGCGGTTCCGAACCGAGGCACACGACCTGACGGCTCCGAAAACCGGGAACCGGGCTCCGAAATGGGCAAAATGGCCTACAGCCACAAAATATAGCCCACGGCCACTGAGAGATGGTCTACGGGACCTCTCCCTTCCCTCAGGAAAACAAACAGAGAAAACCGATTCTGGTTCGCAAACCGAGGCAAGGCACAAAAGAGGGTTTGGAAGTCTGGAGGCAGGGCTCATGGCCGCGACTCTTAGACTTATGAACGAGCACAATACGCAACATCACTGAGCACTCAATCAGTGACGTCTGAGTCTTAAGGTCGGTCAAAAATGGGGTGTCTACAGTTGCCCCTCTTTAACAGAACTCGGAAGTCACAAGTGACGGGAGTGAATGTCAAAGCCCAGAGACGACCCATTTTTGACAAGGCCGAAGACTTAGACAATCATACAAGATTAACAGAGATATGCCCGCAGGCAAAGGGGGCAAAATGCAAAGCGACATGCACGGAGCCAGATGTAACTTAATGATCATGCAGATGTAGCAAGCTGTAATGAAGCAAGTATTCACAAATAGATGCAACAGTTTTAAGCAAGAATGTAAAGCAACAACTACATTTCATGCAGTTAGGAATGCGGAGAATTATTCAATTCTCGTCGCGTCTCACACGAAAAAGATACGATACCTGCGCAATTCGTCTGGTCGCACCAGTCTCAAATGAACTGCACATACAATATCGTGCCTGGAAAAGAGAGAAATCCAACAAGCACAATATGCTAACAACATATATTCAATGTGATTCCGAAAGTTTGACACACGCAGTGCCGGCGAGTGAATGCATCGCAATGCGAGAAAGGAACGTGCGTGACAACGCATGCTCAAGCACAGAGGTATGGCAATATCAAGAAATGTGCATAATAATGCAAGTATGCTCATGAGAATGCAAGTTATGTGCATGATAATGCAAAACGAGCATAAATCACGGTGCCTGTTTGTTACGAAATAACGAGCAAGGAAACGCACGTTTCGACGAAGGCGACTCGATCGCGGCCTCCGGTTCACTTCCCGGAGAGGTTACAACACATTCAAAAAGGATACATTTTGATTTCGATGAATAATGATGAGACACATGTCAGAACTTGAAGCTGAAGTTTCAGCGAAGCAATTTCACGATAGAAAGTGCACTTTTCTTGAACTTTTTCAGGTCTCGGGAACTCCAATCTTCTTCAAAATTTGCAGAGAGCTAGGTGAGCATGTGGGGGATACCACCGGCCAGTTATTTTCCCAAGAGGAGGCCACCGGCCACTTTTCAAAAAGAGAATGGCCGGCCAACCAGAAAAGGTGGCCGGCCGGCCACCTGCCCAAAACCGTGGGTAATTTTGTCTTTTCACCCTCTTTTCTTTAAATACACTCACCCAAACACTTTGAGCTCATAACCTCAGCCACAAAATCTTCTCCTCTTGCTTCTCAAACCATTTTCTCCCTCAGATCTACACTCTATACGCGTTTTTCAACCCCCCACGCAAGTTGTTTTCGCGAAAACTTTCAGTTTCAAGCACTTTGAACCGATTAAATTTTGATTTCGGTGCTTCTTTTCTCATTTTCACCACTTGAGGTAAGTTTGTCTCAATATTTGGAAGATTTTTTTGGGGGTTGACTTTTGTTGACTTTTTTCAATTTTGGCTCATTTTTGCTCATTTTTGCTCCTTTTGTAGATTTTCCGAAATGGCGGGTAATTTTCCTTATGGTGGAGGCCCTCCGGGTGCCAGGGATGATTTTGATGTCATGACTCTGCCTCCGAGGGTCCGACCTTTCATTCCCGAGAGGTATGCCCCGCCGGCACACGTTCTTCCCCGGGCTATTTTTCGTCACTTCACTGACTTTGATGATCGAGCACCCGGAGATCTACTTCTGCGAGAGCCAGAGCATCACCTCTCCTAAGAGGCACGAGAGGTATTTACTTCATTTTCTGCATTTTTCGTGCATTTCGTGCCTTCGCCATGCTTGAACACACAGTTTAGCCTATGACATAGTACTTTGTTTGCATCCTGAACATGTGGCTTAAACACTTGAATTTCTGAACACTCGGCTCATTAATTGATTGTGAACGCACGACACATATTAGTTAAGAAGTGAACACATGGCTCAAACACTGATTTGTCGAACACACAGCCCGAATTTGAAGGTGAACACACAGCACACACTGACTAAGAGTAGAACACGCAGCCTAAACTCTGATTTTCTGAACACACAGCTCGGATTGATGGTGAACACACGGCACACACTGATTGGGATTTGAACACACAGCCCAAACATTAATTCTCTAAACACACAACCCAAATTGATGGTGAACACGCAGCACACACTGATTGAGAGTAGAACACGCAGCCCAAACTCTGATTTTCTGAACACACAGCTCAAATTGATGGTGAACACACGACACACACTGATTGAGGATAGAACACGCAGCCCTAACTCAGATTTTCTGAACACACAGCCCAAATTGAAGGTGAACACGCAGCACACACTGATTTAGAGTAGAACACACAGCTCTAACATTTGAGATGAACACGCAGCCCAAATTGAAGGTGAACACGCAGCACACACTGGTTTAGAGTAGAACACACAGCTCTAACATTTGAGATGAACACGCAGCCCAAATTGAAGGTGAACACGCAGCTCACACTGATTGAGGGTAGAACACACAGCTCTAACATTTGAGATGAACACGCAGCCCAAATTGAAGGTGAACACGCAGCTCACACTGATTGAGGGTAGAACACGCAGCCCTACTTTACTTCGCACACAGCTTATTCATTTCATTTGCACACAGCTCATTTATTTAATTTGCAAACAGCTCATTCATTTCATTTGCACACAGCTCATTTATTTCATTTGCACACAGCTCATTTATTTCATTTGCAGGTTGATTCTCGCACCGTGCGAGGATATGGCTCCACCACTACTAGAGAGTGGTATGCTGAGCTCCCGGAGGCTGTCCGGGATTTAGTTGATTTGGCAGGGTTCGGGGCCTTCTGCATGGGGTTATCACATTGTCCTGCTAGGAGGACACTGTTGGCAGCTTTGGTGGAGAGATGATGGGACACCACCAACTCCTTTCACTTTTCCGCCACTAGGGATTTGACTATGACCCCGCTGGATTTTGCTGTACTGACCGGCCTGGACATAGGAGGCTGGTCTATCCCTTATGATGAGGACATGGGCCAGTGGGAGGCCGCTTGGATGTATTTACTGGGGGCTCGCCCGCCTGTTGATAGAGCCTCAGGGAGAGTCCGATACACTTGGTTCTCTTCCCATTTTTGGAGGGTGGAGATGGAGCCCGGGACCCTTGATGAGGCAACGCAGTATGCCCGTGGCTTTCTTATGTTCCTCTTCGGGACTACTCTGTTCGCCGATAGAGGGAAGACGGTTGGGCTATATCTGTTGAGCGCTCTGGTGGACCTGTCACAGGTCGGACGGTACGACTGGGGTGGCGCCGACCTGGCTACCCTTTACTGCTACATGAGCACGACCTCCCGCGGGCAGGGAGACTCACTTGGCGGTTATTGGAGAGCCTGAGAGGTACTTTCTATCCTCTTGATTTATATTTCTGCTCCTTATTACTTGTACATTGCACACACAATGCACTTTACACTCTGTATCTTGCCCTCAGCACTTTGTATTTACATTCTGCACTGCTTTCCTCAGTTATGGGTCTACGTATATTTCCCGACGTTAGCCCCAGAGTTGGTGGTGGCAGGGCCCCTCATGACCCCGTATTCATTGGTATTCGATGGCCAGCATCGGCCGAGACCCCGAGAGACTCTCTTTTATCTGCGGCAGTATTTTGACACTGTGCGGACGACAGAGGTATTTCAGAACCCTCAGCTCCTTCCGTTTTCATCTTTGATTTGCCCTGTATATTCCCAATTTCTGATTGATTTATGCCCTGGTTATCCGCAGATTACATGGCAGCCCTGGGCGTCCTTGGGTGATGGTCTCCAATTTCAGTATGCCGGAGGATCGGGCACTTCCCAGTACAGGATCCTGCTTGAAGGACCAGTTGGTAGAGCATGGTTTCTGGGGGAACGCTTTTTGCGTCAGGTATGGGGGTTTACTTCTCAGTATCCTCCCGCAGCACCTCCAGCCAGTATGCAGACTGCTGATAGGCTCTCTTCCCGAGATGTCGTTAGTGCTATGCTGGGCACTGATGCTTTGTTACATCTCGAGGAGGGGGACTATGCCACTTATCGCCACGTGTATCTGATGCCTCCCTTGACGGGAGTGCGTACTCAAATCGAGGCCCATGGTATACCATCTTGAGTCGGGCTCGTGCTCTGAATATCCTTCCTCAGCGGGTAGAGGTGGGGGTGGGTCGATTTCCCCGATCCCTCCGACTCTTCATCATCCTGGGTGGCCAGACATGCCGACCGAGTTGACGAGTTGGCGATTTGGGACTCCTTACCAGGTCTCGCTAGAGCCTTCTCTTCCTAACCATAGATATGTCAGAGACCCTGATTCACCACCGGTATGTTTTACAGCTCTGATTTATCAGTCGGATACTTGGACATTCATTCCTTTACTGATAGTTTTGCATTTGTATCTACAGCCTCCAGTTGAGTACGTGGATGAGATGCTAGGAATGCTGGCCACATTTGAGGGCATGATCCTGCGGAGGGAGGCACAGCTGGCCATTATGGGTGTGCAGGTACTGTTCATCTTTCCTGCATTTATCATATTTCCTGATGACACGCTGGTTTTGAACATTCTACTGCATTGATAAATTTGTTTGTGTAGAACACATCTGACACACACCCCACTCACATACTATACTTGCATCTGATTTCCATATTTGAACTGATGTATTGAACTCTTCGCTTTCAGATGCCTCCTGTGTATGCTCTGCCGCGGGCCGGGCCACCCGGGCCTTCTCAGGGAGGTCGATCGTCTGGATCTTTTCGAGGTGCTGGGCCATCTGAGCCCTTTCGAGGAGCTAGGCCATCCAGGCCTTTTCAGGGAGCTGGGCCATCCAGGCCTTTCCGAGGAGCTCGAGAAGGGTCCTCTCATGAGCCTTGAGGCACATGTTATAGAGGACCCGATGAGGAGGAGGAGGAGGTTGCGGACCGTCGGTCGAGACATCTGGCGAGGAGGGACCCGGTCTTGGTTCGGGAGTGGAGGCGAGAGGGGGATCCCGAGGATGATAGCTCGACCGGATGATGATGGTGGTGCTGAGAGTCCCTTGAAGAGGACGATGAGGGCCTCTCATCCCCGCTCCCGAGGGCATTGATGCTGCTGTTTCCTGCTTTATTTTCCTTTTTGCTAGTAGTTTGTAGCACTTTGCATATTGTTAGGCAGTTTTATTTTCTGTAAAACTTGTACCTTTGTTTGTTGTAAAACATGATGGAATGAAACAGCTTTTGAAAAGGTGTTTGTATTTTAAACTTTTAGCATCGTACCGCATCATTTTATTTTGCACAAAAATGAGATCGAATGGAAATGTGCCTTGTGTATTTACCGGGTCAGGTAATGAACCGACGCAACAAATCAAACAACTCGACTCACTAAGAAATAACAGAATCTTAGCAAGCAAGTTTACAACTCGATAAGCAAGATACAACAATGTTAATGACTTGATAAATAAGACTTAACAAAATTGCGTAAACAAAAAGTAACAACTCAAAACACAAGATACGACAGCTCGACAAAACTTACAACTCGACAAACAAAAACGACAACTCGATAAGCAAAACAACAACTCGATAAGCAAAACTACAACTCGATAAGCAAAGCGTACTTCAGACGATCTGGGCTACGGAACGCATCCGAAATTGAGAGAAATGGAGGCCTTTGACATTCCCGATGCATCGAAATGCCTCGAACTTCCTTCCGGAGGGCAAAACAGGACCAATGGCACACATTGGAGCATGGCCGGCCACAATTTGGAGTTGGCCGGCCAGCTTTTTGCATTTTGGAGAGCCATAGGTGGCCGGCCGGCCAGTTTTTGAGTCAAAGGTGGCCGGCTTGCTAGAATAGGTGGCCGGCCGGCCACTTTTCCCTGCAACCCACAGAATTCTGACACTTGTCCTTCGAATAGTGTTTCACCCCCTATAAAAGCTCCAACTTTGGGACTCATTCATTTCATCACTGCTTTACACAAAGGATGGAGGCGTTTCTCATAGAAAATCTCACATCTTGGATCTCCTCTTTAGATGGCTCAGAGAAGTTGAACTTCCGGGGTTTCGGCTTGAATGCACTGTTCACGTTGAGCCGGACTCCGCTACACCTTCCTTTCCTCCATGCCGCGGCGAGGTTTTGGAACCCGGTAACGCATGTCTTTAGCTTCAGAGGGCAAGAGGTATGTCCCACTTTTGAAGATTTTCAAGTTTTGATGGAATCCGAGCGAGGTGAGGAAATCTTGCCCCAACTCAATTTTGGCTATGCCCAAACCTTAGGGCGGATGTGCGGACTCAACGCGCATGATGCTCGATCCCTAATTTGTAACGGAATGTTGGATATCCCAAGCCTGATTTACCGGTTCTCCGATGCGGGTGACCGCAGCGACCATCATTGGCAAGGCTTCCGGCGACACGCCCTCTGTTTATGCATGTTATCTCATTTTCTGTTTGCCTCGAGCTTCGGAGGATCCAGCGTCCGTCTGGTTGAAGTGGCTCAAGGCTTGAAAGAAGGAAAGAGTTGCATCGCCATGACATTGGCTGAGACACTGATGGGCTTGGATGCTTTCTACCATCGGGAGACAACCAGGTTTGCAGGGAGTCCATTACTGCTACAGGTAATGTTTCCCACCCGATGTCACATATGTATTTGCTCACATCACTCGGCCCTCGGGCTCGATTTTTCTCACAAAACCCTTTTCTTACTTTTCTCTCATCGTACATCTCTCTATTCTTTATTCTCTCATTTTTCATCCCTCCCCAGGTATGGTTGATGGATAAATTGCAAGTTGTGGACTCTTGCCCTGCTTACTCGGCCCGCGGCTACTTCTTTCGACAACACCTAGTCGACGCCCTTGATGAGGGATGGTGGTTTGAATGGATGTGCAATTTGTCGGCAGATCGCATTGCATGGCGCTGCCCTTGGCTCAATCTCCCGGCAATGAGCTACAGCATGTCTCGGCAGGTCAGGATTCGATTGATCGGCTTGACTCGCTGCGTATTCTATTTCCCATTCTGTATTCTGCGCCAGTTTGGCCATGATCAGACTTGCCCACCAGAGGGAAAAGAGTATCCGGCTACATTCCCGGTTCGAGGCGCACAGCTGGCTCGGCAGGCCGCAGCGTGGAGAATTAGAGAACTCCTGGCTCCTGCTCCCATTTTTAGTTGCACTTTGTCTGACGAGTGCTGGGATTGGCTCAATGAGGAGGCACAGATTGGGCCTAGGTTGGCATCAGAGGCTTCAACCAGCTCTGGAAGGGGGCGCAGGGACACTTGACTTGACTATGCCCCGGATTTATTGCTTTATTAGTACTTTCAAGTTTTCGTTATGAGTGTAATAAAAAGTAACTTCAATTGTATGCAAGAGCAAGAGAACTCTATTTTGAAATCAACGAAATTGAAGGTTGTGGTACTGAAAATTTTCCGCTTTGGTCCAAAAATGGTCTTAGTTGTGAAAAGATTAATTTGAACAAAGTCAACTTTTATTAAAACTTTTCAAAACTATTTTCGATATGGATTAGAACTGGACACACCTGAGATCTGTCACTGAGATGCACAACCCCGGATCCTAGTAACTGGAAAGTTGCCCCTAGTCTGAATAGTGCCTCGGCAATTCATGGCAACGGAAAGTTGCCCCTAGTCTGAACAGCACTGTACCGGAGATCACGATAAATGCTGATGAATAGGGATGACTGAGATGATCAAATGGACAAAGTTGATCGGGGAAAAGATTGTGGCTGAACTTCAAGATGAAGCTGCCTACGTATCCCAAAGATGGGAATCAAGCCTTACGTAGTTCAGGCTTAGGTTCGCTCGGGTATTTTCACTCTCTTTTTGCGCTCTAACTTTTGCCAAGGCCGCCCTTTGCGGGTTTTCAACCTTGCGAGCTCAGTTTTTATAATTTCAAATTTTTTATGCTCTGAATTTTGCCTAGGTCGCCCTTTTGGGTTTTCGGCCTAGCGAGCCTCTCAGGGGTAGTATTTCTTCAACTTGTCCATGTTGATCGATTGGGAAAACTCTAAGCCATCTAGATCCATCAGAACCACAGCTCCACCTGACCAGATTGACTTGATGATGTAGGGACCAGTCTAATTGGGTCTGAACTTGCCCCTTGGGTCGTGGATGGGAGCTCGGTTGTCTTTGAGCACCAAATCTCCTTCCTTTAAATTCCTGGACTTAACCTTCTTGTTGAAAGCCCGGGCAATTCTGCGTTGATAACCTTGGACGTGGTACAGTGCTTTCAGCCTTCTTTCATCGAAGAGCATGAGTTCCTCAAATCTACTCTGCTGCCAATCCGCTTCGGCTATCTGACACTCAGCCAATACTCGTAATGACGGGACCTCAATCTCAATAGGCAGAACGGCCTCCATCCTATAAACCAATGAGTACGGAGCCGCCCCAGTAGAAGTTCTGATTGAAGTCCGGTAGCCCCACAGAGCGAACGGCAGCTTATCTGGCCAGTCCCGATAGGTTTCCACCATCTTCTGTAGTATACGCTTGATATTCTTGTTGGCAGCCTTAACTGCTCCATTGGTTTGCGGCCGGTAGGTAGACGACTTATGAAAAGCCACATTGTATTTCTCCAACAAATCAATCACCTCCTTCTTGAAGTGGGAACCATTGTCTGAAATTATTTCGTTTGGGACCCCGTAGCGACAGATGATGTTGTTTCTGATAAATCTTGCGACGTGCGAAACCTTCAACACCGCATAAGATTGAGCCTCAACCCACTTTGTGAAATAATCTATCGCTACCAAGATGAACTCATGCCCATTTGACCCCTTCGGCGTAACGGCTCCGATTACATCAATTCCCCAAACTGAAAATGGCCATGGCGAAGTCATGTTGTACAGCTTTGACGGCGGAATGTTCATGCGATTTGCATGAATCTGACATTTGTGACATCGCCGGACGAAACCAATACAATCCTCCTCCATGGTGGACCAGTAATAACCCTGTCTGAGGATCTTCCGTGCCAACATTACCCCATTCATGTGCGCACCACATTCTCCCCCGTGGATGGCTTCCATCAGACGCTTTGACTCTTCGGCATCAACGCACAGTTTATGCATTCCCAGATGACCCCGTTTATACAGTTTACCCCCGCAGATGATGAACTGAACTGCCATTCTCCTAATTGCCCTTTTGTCTTTGGCATTTACCCCTGGCGGGTATGCTTCTTTCTCCAAGAAGTTCCAGATGTCGTAATACCAGGGGTGTTCATCCTGAACTTCATCTATGGCTGCAATCGACTCATAGGCAGGTGCAAATTTCTGGTCAATGATGACTGGACGCATCCGGACTCCACACAGGATGTCTATCATAGATGATAGAGTTGCTAAAGAATCCGCGAACCTGTTGTTCTCTCTTAGTAGATGAGTAAAACTTAGCTTCTCAAACCGAGGAATCAGCAAATCCAAGGTCTGGTGATACATCATCATCTTTTCCTCTTTCACTTTCCAGTCTCCTTTAGCTTGAGACACAACAAGGTTCGAGTCCCCAATGACGTCCAACCGTCTTGCCCCTAGTTCCAGGGCTGCTTCTAGACCAGTGATGCACGCCTCATATTCTGCTTCGTTGTTCGAGACTTTGAATCGGAGTTTGAAGGCGAGAGGGATACGGGAATTGTCGGGTGCTATCAGCAACACTCCTATCCCATACCCATGTTGATTTGACGCTCCGTCAAAGTACATCGTCCAAGTTTCATCACCAATATGCAGAATTGATTCATCCGGGAACAGGTACTCAACTGATTTATCCCCCTCAACCGGGTGGTCGGCAAGGAACTCTGCCACTGCTCTTCCTTTCACTGACTTGCGTGTCACGTACGTGAGATCAAATTCGGAGAGCAACAGCAACCAACGAGCTAGCCTACCTGTAAGTGCTGGTTTTTCGAAAAGATATTCGATGGGATCAAGTCGTGAAACCAACATTACAGAGTGAGCTAACAGGTAGTGCCGCAGCTTCCTGGTAGCCCATACCAAAGCTAAGCAAGCCTTTTCCAGCGATGTATATCGGGTCTCATACTCCAGCATCTTCTTGCTAAGATAGTAGATGGCTTTCTCCACCTTGTCTCCTGATTCTTGTGCAAGCATACAGCCCATCGTGGTCTCAGTCATTGACAGATACAAAATCAACGGTTTGGTGATAAAACGGGCAGGTTCTGTAGATATTCTTTAATCTGTTCAAATGCAGCTTGGCATCGGCCGTCCCATTGGAACTTCTTTCCTTTCTTGAGGAGGCCAAAAAGTGGTTCACAAGTCAAGGTTAATTTTGAAATAAACCGTCTTATGAATTGCACTTTACCCAGAAAGCCTCGCACCTCCTTTTTAGTCCTTGGTGGTGGCATTTCTAAGATGGCCTTGATTTTGGAAGGGTCGACCTCGATGCCCCTTTGTGTAATCAGAAACCCCAACATTTTTCCCGCTGTAACACCAAATGTACATTTTTGAGGGTTCAGCCGCAACCGGAATTCCCTGATCCTTTGGAAAAACTTATGCAAGGCGGTGTAGTGGCCCTCTCTTTCTTTGGACTTGACAATCATGTCGTCCATATACACCTCAACCTCTTTGTGGATCATATCATGTAGTATTGTGGTCGCAGCCCGTTGATAAGTAGCTCCAGCATTCTTCAACCCAAACGGCATTACCCTGTAGCAGTACGTCCCCCGCGGGGTGGTGAATGCAGTCTTTTCCCAGTCTTCGGGTGCCATCACTATCTGGTTATAACCCGAGAAGCCATCCATAAATGAGAGCAAAGCATGCCCTGCTGTGAAATCTACCAACTCATCGATGTGCGGTAAGGGGAAGTCGTCCTTCGGACTAGCTCTGTTCAAATCCCTGAAGTCTACACACACCCGGATCCTGCCATCCTTCTTCGGCACCGGAACAAAGTTGGCCAACCAAGTCGGATATTCAGATACCAGCAGGAAGCCTGCGTCGATTTGCTTGGTGACCTCTTCCTTAATCTTGAGAGCCTAGTCCGGGCGGATCCTCCTGAGTTTCTGCTTGATAGGTCGGGCCTCGGGGTCAAGGGGGATCCGATGCTGTACAATCTCAGGATCGATTCCAGGCATGTCTTCGTAGGACCACGCGAAAACATCTTTGAAATCTTTTAATAAAGCGACTAAGCGCTCGCGTTCCTCCGAAGACAACATGGACCAGATCTGGACCAGCCGCGGGTCCTTCTCAGTACCAATGTTCACGATAATGATTTCATCCATTAATGGTTTAACAAATCTCTCTTGCTCTTACTCAATTAAACGTTGCAAAACCGGAGGAACTTCGTCCTCGTCGTTTTCATCAAAGTTTTGAAAGTCTGAATTAATGCAATAAATCAAGGGCACAGAAAAGTACTCGGAAACCACAGATATTTCATTCTCGTTAGGCACATCCAAATCGTCCGATTCATTTACAACAGACTCAAATGAAAAGGAAAAAGACAACCTAGACAGGACTGTGGCATCCGGGTTAACATCCCCAGGAGTACCAGACTCAGACTCAGTCGAGCTGGAACCTGATTCCGACTCACAAGACTCGGTGGAATCAGATTCCGGCTCACTACCTGACCGATCTTCTTTGGACAAAAATCCCTCCTCGTATTGCCAAGTGAGAGAGGGTGCAATTGATGCATCCAAGATAGCTGCTGGTAGGCCCACAGTCGTTTCATCCCCAATCATGGAAACCGCGAAGTTATCCCCCAAGCACTTATGGTCGATCGAAGGATCAGAAAGTAGACATGCCAGCGCTACCCCCATTTCAAATTCTGCGCCCTCAGGATCCACTACTTTACACTGTTCAGCCCCAGCTGATGGGTCTGTCTGCTCTGTGGCAACGTCATCCCCGGATAGTTGCAGGTCGAAGAAGATCTCGAAGCCTGGCACGCGCTTCTTCTCCGCGTTTATCCACGGCTCTAGGAAGCCGCAAAATGGAAAGTCCTCCCCCTCCTGGACAAAGCGTCCATTCAGGGTACCCTGAATGGGCCTATGCATTAATTCAAAGGCTTCCCAGCCTGCTTTGCTCTGGCTCTTCCGGCCATTTCTTTTCCCTTCCTCACCTAGTCCTCTTTGGTGGGCAGATAACCCAAGCCAAAGGTATGAGGGTTGTGTGGCACTTCGGCCAACGCTGCAACGCCTTTCCAGCCGCTTCTTCCTAATCCCATCTCGGGGATGTGTTGTAGCTTGTTCATGAGGTAGACGGATTGAGCACTGACGTACACACCTTCATTCACAGCCATAATATTCTGCACCACCCGGGCCTCAGCCAAAGTGAACCCCGATAAGAACACATCCTCCGTGCCATGCTCGATTTCTAGAACTGGTGTAGACACTTCCGGCGGCGGATGGATGGATGAATTTCCGAAGACAATAGCCACCCCCTTCCCGTGAGGGTACTTCAACATCTGATGTAAAGTGGAAGAGACTGCCTTCACTTGGTGCAACCACGGCCGCCCCAAGAGTAGATTAAAGGTTGCGGGAACGTCCAAGACATGAAATTCAAGAGTTTTGGAAGCTCAAAATCATGTCTTCAAACCCTAGAAAAAAATGGGAGAATATGGGAAAATGAATGGATTTTCAGACTCAAACTAAGTATTCTGAAGCAGCCAATCCACTCTAGTGAATTTGAATTCCGCTCAAGCGGTTTGAACCCCAAAACTTGATTTTCACTATTGCTTAAACATGCCCATGCAACCCTAAAAATCCACCCGAGCGGATTCCCTGCTTCAACCAACTTCAAATAGGCATATCTCTCTTATCCGCATGGATTTTAAGTGATTCTTGAGTCTAAATTCAAGTATTGGAAGTCTAGTTTCCAATGGTAGTGGTCTCACACCCAAATTCTAAGTACACAAAGAGATATGCTCAAATTAGTGAAGGTTGCTCATTTTCTCTCTAACCATTTCAAGTTAATTCCTCTCCTAACTTAGTTTCCTTTCATTTCTTGCTATTTCCTTAAACCTTAAATATGTAAACATGATATTTTCAATACAAAACATATGAAATTGTTGTAGGATACCTAAGGCTCTTCAATATGCATATTTGGTACATGTTTAACACTTGAAATTAAGATTAGAAGGATTAGGAAACATTAATTTAAGTCATGAACATTTAGGGTCATTCAAAGTATGTCTTTGGTACATGCTTTGTACTTGATTCACATCTAGAAGATACTTGAATTAAGCCTTGATTAGCATTAAACACTTGAGAGAAGTTTAAAGAAACATTTAACCAAGTTTAGGCACTCAGTTTGTCATGTTTGCACAAATAAGCTAGGTACTTCAATGCAACAACCAACACTTGAATTTAAGGGATTAAACAATGTGAATAAGAACTAAGAAGGCATTAAGGCCTCGTTTGGGGAGTGGCTATTTTAGCCAAAAAGCCAAAAAGTCAACTAAAACTTGTCACATCACCTCTCTACTTTTCTACACATCTTTTCGTAAAAAGCCAAAAAATTACTAAAATAGCCTGTTCCCAAACGAGGCCTAAGTCATTTAGAAAGCTCTCACTAATCTAGAGGCATACAAGTTAAGTCATAGATGTCACGATCCAAACTCGCCCCTATAGGTTTAGCATCGCAACCATCTAGTAATCAAAAGATTACGGAAGGCCTTTAACAAATTAAGGGGCTAGTTGAAGCAAATATCAAAATATAATTGTCCATAGAGCTGTGCAGGCTAATATGGGATATAAAATTTAAACTTTTATTTACATATAATATGACGTCAGCCTTACATACAAAAGTAACATAAACTTGTCCAAACAAAAGAAAATAAAATAAAACTTAAAACTTGTTCATTAACTTGGTCACAACATTGTCCACAAAAACTTGACCATAAAAAGACTTCCGGAACCTTCTTAGGAGGCGCACTGGTTGGCTGACAAACGGATCCAGACTGGAAGTCTCAAGCCTAGTCACATGCCTGATCACCTACATACATAATATAAATAATGAGCTAAAGCCCGGTGAATAACAACAAAGTAAAGGTTTTATAAATGATGTCCATAACAGATTTAGAAATCAGATTTCAGACCAGAAATGAATTCATATACATATTTACACTTGTAAGCAGTCATACGTGGTACATCTATTAGCGCTAACAGATCGGATTGGTCATAAAGACCCATATACAGAGCATATGGTCATTAAGACCTATATTCACATGAGATGGTTATAAAGACCTACTTGCAGATCATATAGTTGTGTCATGACCCGAACCCGCCCCCGTGGGTTAAGGACATAACCGGCCAGTAATCTAGGGATTACCTACGGCCTTGAACCGAACCAAACCAAACGTATTTTAACAGAGTTAATGGGGACCAAACAGAAGCAATTTAAAACTTTGTCCATAGAGTTGTGTTTACATGGCACATCATAACAAACCATACATATGCATATTAATAACTCATAACAAAATATGTACTACATAAAGTTCTGTACATACAGGATCATATAAGTCTAAGTTAACCCATCACGGCTATATACAACAGATGCAAAGTCTTCGCCAACATGACATAATATAAATACATAACAAGAGGGTGAAGACGAGTCTCATGCGTGAGACACAAGGGCTGACTCTCCCAAAACCTTTGTTGTTCCACATAGACTTCACTGGGGCTGGGTTTGGACTTCTCTTGGCTCATCTACAAACATATGAATGAGCGTGAGCGAAAGCCCAGTGAATAATATCAATTAAAGAAGCTATACAGACGATATGTAGAACAACATACTTCGAACGGCCTTAAGCCCAATTCATATTTCTATTTAACATATATACTCAATTTAGGTCAAGTGACTGCGGTTCCAAAGAAACTGGCCTTTGGCCCATTCAAACTTTCATTTGTGTCAAAACGGCCTTTGGCCCACTCAGATGACAAACTGGCCTTTGGCCCATTCATTCGTTCATGTCGAAACGGCCTCTGGCCCATTCATTCATATCAAAACGGCCTCCGGTCCATTCATTTATGTCAGAACGGCCTCCGACCCATTCATTCATGTCAAAACGGCCTCTGGCCCATCCATTCATGTCAAAACGGCCTCTAGCCCATTCATTCTATTATTCAGATCAGACTGGCCTCTGGCCCACTCATTTGGTATAGCAAACATTGTCCACCAATCGAATCAATGAACTTATAAAACTTACATAGAAGTAAGCAATTGGACAACAACATATTTCAGATATCTCTGTTAAGATATTACTCACAGTGATCGGTTGGTTGGTTTGCCCTGGAGCTCGACCCTACACATTCCATGAACACAAAAGGGTCACAAACAATTCGATCCGTTCTAAATTCACATTTTCCTCTTTAGGCTTCATTCTTATCTCTTTAACTCAATTACAATTCTCAACACATGCCTAAGAGTACTTGGAAGTGAAAGAGAACAGAAAATGAAACACAGAATGTCTTTTCAAAATTTCAGAAAATAAGGTCCCCGCTCGAGCGTGGACTTCCCCGCTCGAGTGGACCCTTGAGGCCTGCAAAAGTACTGGATATGTCAAATTTACGCTTGATCGCGAACTCTGGCGCTCGAGTGGAAGGCCTCTCTACATGTCTCCCCGCTCGAGCGGACACCATGTCTGTAGAAAATACTGGGAACACGAATTTCACGCTCGAGCGGGAATAAAAATTCTGGAAAATCCAGAACATGTTCTTGAGATTCAATTCGACATTCAAAGGTTCTAGATGCGTGCTTTTGGCTCAAACATCACATATACATGTACTAACATGGTATAAACACCAAATCACAACATTATGAAGCTCAATTTCACAAATTAATCACATGCATGTCCCAATTTACACCAAATTCATTACCAACATAATAATTTCATGCATTCAACACTTACACCCTTGTGAATTGTACATGCATGTGGAAAATTACTCTCATTCTCAACTTAGATGATGAAGAGAAGGTCAAAATAAGAGCTTTAATCAAAATCTCCCATGGATTATACATTTTGTGCTCAAACATGCAATTTC
The DNA here is from genome assembly GCA_025200525.1 of Camellia lanceoleosa. Taxonomy (NCBI): domain Eukaryota; kingdom Viridiplantae; phylum Streptophyta; class Magnoliopsida; order Ericales; family Theaceae; genus Camellia; species Camellia lanceoleosa. The sequence continues at coordinate 119,605,929 of CM045762.1, read as the reverse complement.
AAAACAATTCTTCACATGCATGTGCATATAGACTACCAAATCAGCAAAACCAACTCAAATCTTGTTAACTCTACTCTTGATCACCCAACTAGCTTGAATACACAAAATCACAAGTTCAAGCTTATGAACCAAGGGGTGATTACTCACCTAGGAGCTTAATCCTTACAATTTATGGTAAATTCTTGAGTGTGCCTTGAAGATCACCAAGCTTTGAGGCCAAAACTCCAATTTCCTTCACTCTCTCTCTCTAGCCGACCCTCTCCTTTTCCTTAGAGTTTATAATCAGCCAAGTCAAGCTAAAGAAGAGAAATTGAGTGTGTAGTGCTCATATAAAAGCCCCTCTTGTTATATTATTTTAATATATAATAATAGAGCACTAATTCACTAATTAAATCAATTTAATCTGATCCGAATCAATTTCCAATTAAATTTCACCGTAGGCTCTAAAAATTACGCTAATCACAATGGCGTAATCAATTTTGGTTTCGGTGGCCGATAGGGCCTTCAATTTAATTCCCAAAGCAGATAATCAAACAGATATTCCTACGGTGAACAGATAGAAATTCAAAACCACATATTTTCATATAATGGCACACAAAATCATGTTAAACACATAACAATACTCATATTAAGGACCAATTAACATATTGTGGAACAGGGATATCACAAGTTGATTATGCATAATCAGTTCCATGAATGGAAACCACTTGAAACTCTGGTATCATGTAACATATAACATATCACATGATGATAAGGATACCACGATTACATTTCAGAAAGTTCGACAATCATTCATGGTTTACAAAATAGCATTTCAGAAAACAGATCGTATGATATCATTCAGAAAATACTTATACTCAACATATCTTTACAAAATTGTTACTCTTAGGTAGCTCCAGAAGTAGAATAGACAACTTAGACAGATTAAACAGACAGTTGCGTGTGACCTACATAGACACATAACAGATACACATTAAAACACACGCTCTGTAAACACTTGTCTTGTTTTATTTCTTTCTAGGTGTGGTTCTAACCCTAATCCTCATTATTATAGCTTAAACCATGGCTTAAGAAAACCTAAGATGGAATGAGAATACAAAAATACACTTTAAAACACTTTGCAAAATGTTAGAAAATAAAGCAGTTCGCTCGAGCGAAGCTTTGGTTGCTCGAGCGGTCTACAAAAGTATTGGGAGCTCTTATTTTGCGCTCGAGCCAACTTCTTGGTTGTTCGAGCTAAGACTAAAAATAAAGGGTGGTCTGTCGAGCCAACCATCAAACTCTGCAAAACTTCTAAGAGCTCGAATTTATGCTTGAGCGAATGTTTGGTCGCTCGAGCGATGCGACCAAATTTTGGAATTTCCAAATTGCTTTATAACGTTCAAAACTCAATTCCAAAGCTTCAATATTGTTCATTTGGGCCAAAAACTTTAGAAACTACTTGGAAACTTATAGTAAAACATGAAATGAAGATCAATTCACAAAATCAAGGCCCAAAAGCTTGATAATTCTTCAAAACCATGTTGAAACTATATATATAATTATATGCATGTAATGATATGAATTCAAAACTTCCAACACATGGATTCAAGAAGTGAAAAGTGTGAAAACATGTTGACTTCTCAAACTTGAGCATAAAGAACACCATGCATATAAGTATTTGGTGAAATTCAAACTCAAAACTTGGTGAATTATGCATACATGCGTGAAGTGTTCTTCTTTCTTCTTCCTTAACTCAATTCTCTTGTTTAATCATTTAAACTCCTTGAATTTACATTATTAATGGCTGAAACAAAAAGGTAGGAGTTGATTACTCAACTAAAGTCTTGAATTAGCAAGAGTCCTAAGTTGTTCTTCCCAATTCCAAGTCTCTAGCTAAGATTCAAGCCAAATCCTCAATCTTCCTCTTAGATCTTTCCTTGCTCTTAAGTTGAACTCTCTCTCTCTCTCTCTCTTTATGTTTTTGCTCTCAAGAATGAGTAGAACCTTCATTTGCTAAGTTTATATCATGTATTTATAAGTTGGATTAACTTAAACTAATTAAATGTGATTATAGTTAATTTAATCTAACTTCATAATTAATTTATTCTAATTATTAGATTCCGAATTGAATTCTAATTAAACTTACCATAAAGTTCCAAAAATTCTAAGTAACACATTGACCTAGTCAATTTTGTGTTCAGATGCCGATAAGGCCTTCAATTAATAGAACAAAACAGAATTTTGAACAGCTATTCCTACGGCTAACAGATAGGAATGCAAAACACATACGAAATATACAATTAACATATAATCTCATTCTTAAAACTTAATTAGCATTCTTAATTACAAATTAACGGCTAATTATAGATCGGGGTTGTTACAATAACCAAGCCTTGAACAATTTAGAAAAGAAGTTAGGAAACATTAAACAAGATTAGAACACTTGAATTAAGATTAAGACTTGCAAGTTGAATTGAATTTCAATGCTTGTTCTTGTTTTGTGTAGGTTAAGCTTTGAAGAAGTTACGCCGTCGTTCTCAGAGCCATTTGTGAGTTGTAATTCAGTAATGCTATGTTGTCAAATTATGTTTTCAATGCAAAACTCGATTATGTTTACAAGCTTTGGTATGTTTTGTTATGAATGAACATTCTATACTCTTTTATCATGTGCCTAGATGGCATTCTTGGATCATGTCCCACAATTGGGGAAATATCCAATCATGTATTATGGCTGAGCTCATCTTGTTACGTTTAGCCAGTACCCGAGCTAGTTAAGCACCTTGTAATTCATGAAATGCTCTTCATTATATAATGTTTGCAAGTCAAGTATGTTTTGCCTTGTTAAAGTTATAGATATGAACAAGTTATGTTAAATGTTACATTTTTAAAAGCTCATGGATATTCATTCATTTGTTGCCTTACTTTATTACTATTCACTGGGCAATAGCCCACTCCTCTCTTATATATATATATATATATGTAGGTAATGAAGAGTTCAAGTCCAAGGAGAAGTGAATTAGAAGTTGGCCTTTTGTGGTTGTTCTGATTTGCAGAATTAAGACATATGTATTGTAATATGTTTGCTATTTATGTCTTGTAATAATATAATGTAATGGTTCAAAAAAAATGTAAGCTCTCATTTCATATAGTTATGCACTGCTCTGAATGGATGTTATAAATGGACTCAATATAACAGATAATGGCTTTTGCACAGCAGAAAAGGAATTTTGCCCCAATTATATTAAGAGTTCGTCTTGCTTTTGTTTTGTTAGGCCTTTGGTAGTGAAAAAAGGATCAAGCGGTACAGCGGTAATCAAGATCCAAGGGTTGTGTTTCCAACATGGCAGAGCCCACGATCGACCAGCCTTTTGGCAAGCTTTTTAGGCAAGCCTCCGATAAGCCATCCAAGAATAGCAAATGGAAGACACAATGACTTAGAGTAACAATGCAGATGCAATGCAAAGAACATATATTTGTAAATAAACTATCACATCATGAAGTTCGAGTCAAGTTGTCTAATTTTCCTAGCAGAGTCGCCAGAAACTGTAGCTTCCTTTTCGTGCTACTCTCGAATACAATTAGCCCTACAGTTCGGACTCCCCATGGTTCTAAATCTGATTTCACAAAGTGAAATAGATAAACACAAATGAGTCCAAATCTAACAAATTTTTTGAAAAATTGATTTTGAATAAAAAAAAAATGTCAAAAATGGACTGCATTGCTAGATTTTAGAGTCGCCACCTAAATATTTTTGGGAAATTTAAGAAACTCGTCACTCCTGCCAAAGGCTACTTATCCGTCATCACCAATGTGTCTTGGCTTGGAAACTTAGGTATGAGAGGAGAAGGTCATGAATTGAGCACCCCACTCATTCGATACTCACTCGATCAAAGATTGGCCTCTACTAAACATGATGTGATTTTTATTTACATTATGTGCTCTCGTTCTGGTTATTATGCTATTTTTGTTATGTGATGCACACAAGTATAGACCAATTCATAAAAGTTGGAGCGCATTGATTTTATGTTTGTTTTGAAAAAGTGTTTTGAATACATGTCACTTGAAAAAGCGAACTCATATTTACATTAATCAAATTATTCCAACTTAAGTGAAAAGGCCTTCATCCACCGACATTCAAACATGTATATCACTTAAGCACTTAGCCTCATGGAAAACAAGCTTGACATGGCAACAATCGCACGCATGCAATATGCTAAAGCAATAAATGCTCACCCAGTACTCAACCGAGGCAAGCCAAAAGAAGTAAAATAGTTAGAAAAATGCATGCTCTAATATGTAAATGGCTAATGCAACACATACAAAATATAAACTAATAGGCTCGATTTTATTAAATGACAAAATGTCAGGTGAATCAATTTGATAGTATGCGGTAACGCACGGATTCAAGGAAGTAATAAATGACAATGTTGTTAGAATGATGAACAGAACCTTATGCATGCAAAAAAGGATATTTACACATGGCAATGATATGAAATCAAAATATGACATACAACCATCATAATCAAGTAAATAAAAAGGAGAAAGAATGGAGGTTGGAAGACATACACAATATTACAATTTTGCCCTTGCGCGGGAGGGTCTGAATGTCCAAGTGGCCGAATTAACTAATTATTACAACATCAAATTACTTAACTAAACTAACTAGCTATTACAAATTGAATGAACAATAAATGAATAACTATCTAATTTATTACAACAATGATACCACAACAATAATATGAATAACAATATTACAACAATAATATGAACAACAATATTAATGTAGAAGGATTGTATGCATGTCGATGAAGACGATTTTCAGAAACTGCTATGTTTGCCCTCTGGGAAACTGCTTTGTTTCACCCTCAACCACTGCCATCAGTTTCAACCAAAAGTGTTCTGTTTACCAAACATTGGAGCTCAATCGGCCCCCAATGAGGCCCAGCAAGGTCCAAAAAAATCCAGCCGTGCCTTGTTTTGTTACAGAAAAATGTTTTTGTGCTCTGAGGTGAAAATAGTGCAGACATAGCCTTTCTGAGCCATGTTTGTCCCCGCTGCTCTTTTCTATCATGGAGAAACTCAAGAGAAGAGCGGGTTTGGTTCTGAAACTATCAATGGTCGCAAGTTGATTGCATGATGATTTCGGACATAATAGGAAAAAATATTAATGAACGCATAAAAAGATACATCACCTCTCCCTTATATCCTGAAGTTAGTTCAAGAAGGGAGGTAGACACACTTCAAGAATCATCAAACATCATGGGTTAGCATGTGATGACTTTAGAAGCAATGGATTCGGTATAACGTCCGACCGAATCCAACCAATTTTATTAATTTTCTTTATGTCGGTTGATCCAATTTTAAGTCGATTTTATTAGCCCTTTTTTAACTTACCTTTCCATTTCTTTATCTTTTATTCCATTTTATCCAAAAGTGATCTTTAAGTCCATTGAGCCCAAAAGCAATGTAAATGAACAAGTATCGACTTAACCAAAGAAATGAGCTTTTCAAACCCTTTTCTTCGGGGGAAATTACAAAAGAGGAGTCAAACTCATTTACGAGCAATAACGGATTCGAAGTTAAACCTAAAATGAGCGATAAGGACTAGTCAAACACAAAAGAGAGATAATGACATAGCCAAACCCATGATGAGCGATAAGGACTCTAAACCCAAACTTGGTAACAAGCTATAATGAAGCCTTCTTTTGTGATTTCCAAGGGCCTAACTAGAAAGTTAGTCCCTTAGAGATAAAAAGGAGTGACAAACAAAAGGTTGTGTTTAGCATAAGAGAGATGTAATACCTTGGTAATGAACCTCTGAAGAGATTAAACCATTAAGTATGGAAGGGCTCTTTCTTGTGTTTGAACAACACATTTTTATTAAACACAACTCTTTAATAAAAAAAACAAAGAATGGAGGGAGGTTGCAAGATTGATTATTACAAAAGTGGGACTCTTTACAAGAAAACAAGATAAAGAAAGCTATCAACTTGAATGCCACGATGTCTAAGGCCTAAACAACCGAAGCCATAAGGACTAACAACACAACAAGCCATGTATTCAAAGCATAATCTATTTAAATGAATTAAATAACCCCTAAAATGTAAAAAAATAGTAGCTAAAATCATGTTTGAAAGAGCACAAAAGATAGCCAAAAACAAGGAGATACAAAGTTAGTAAGCAAGACTAAGAAGAGATGGTCAATTCTCCACTTTTGGGACTTCTAAACCATATTTTCCAGCCCTTTTAAACTTTGAAAATCAATATGTAAACCAAAGAAAAGAGTTGGAAAACAAAGGGTATGAGTTATGGGATAAGGTGCAAGAAATGGTGATAAGTCCCCCCACCTTCGGTAACTCTTTAACCCCAAGTTTCAACACTGGGAATGGATTCAAAATAGCATGAAAACACAAGAAAAAGATAGAAAAATATTGAAATAAAAGCAAGGAAGTAGGTGGTAAGCTTGTACCACTTGAAGAGAGAAAGCTTTGGTTGTAAACCAAACTTGATCCTAGAGCACTCTCAAGGTTGAATTATGGTTCTCAAGTCTCAACCAAGGCTCCAAGTCCAAGCTCTAATGGTGTATATGATGTATATATATAGTTCAAGGATGGTAGGCTAGCTCAAAGATAACTTGCAAAGGAAAAAGGAGCTCTCAGAGGTCTTTTAAGTTCTTTGAAATTTTTCTAACCCTCAAAACAGAGATATGAGCCCATATTTATAGAATTTGAGACAAATAGGTCACAAATATCTTCAAAAATAGGCAGCTGGCGGATTCCCGCCCAGAACAATGTTTATCGCCCAAAAGACACGGCCGGGCTCTAATGGCCATGGCTGGCCTCAAATGAGGCACGGCCGGACACCAATGTGGCTCCCTTGTTTCTCTGTTTTAGGTTCTATGCAAGTTGGCACAGTGGTAAAAATGGATTTCGGAGGTAAAAATAGCTTGGATATGGAAGGTTGGGATTGTTTAGAGCTCAAATTCGGATTCCTTCATTGAGAATTCAAGCCATTTACACAATGTAACTTTCATCATCGAGTGCTCAGAATAAAGCGCCCAAGTCTCGCAGGTAGTCAAAAATGGGGTGTCTACAATTGCCCCTCTTTGACAAAGCTCAAAGTCATGAAATGACGTGAGTGAATGTCAAAGCCCAAAAATGACCCATTTGACGAGGCCTTAAGACTTGGGCAAGGAAGCAAATACGAATGCAAATGGTTGAACTCGAGGGTTGCCTACGTATCCTTTTGCAAGGAATCAAACCAGCATAGTTGTGGAGCAAGATGCAAATGATATGCAGAAAGAATGCCTTTGAAAGTTGGACTTACACACCATGCGAAGTTGGTTACTTTTGAAAACTCATGAGCATGTAAAACAATGCGATAAGCAATAGTAATGTAACAACACAAATGAAAAGTTCCAAAACAAACCTAACCGTGCCCCGCACGGACAGTAGTAAGCAATTAACAAGATGGTGCAACCGATAGACGTGTCTTTCTGTATTGCACACGGAGAGAAAGAGAAAATTTTAACCCATATAAAGCAACAAACTAACGTGTCTCACGCGAGAAGATAAAAGATGGTGTGAACAAACAAGCGAACTCGATGTTTTTAATTGAGTAAATCAACAGCCTAACCCATTGCACGCGAAAGGAGGAAAGATGGTGTGAACACCAGGCGCACCTGATGTTTTTAACCGAAGGAAGCAACTGCTTAGTGCGTCTCATGCGAAAGGAGCAAAGATGGTGTGAACACCAAGCGCACCTAATGTTTTTAACCGAGTAAATCAACTACCCAGAACGTCTCACATGAAAGTAGGAAAGATGGTGTGAACACTAGGCGCACCTGATGTTTTTAACTGAGTAAATCACTTGCTTAGCGCGTCTCACGTGAAAGGAGGAAAGATAGTGTGAACACCAAGCGCTCCTGATGTTTTTAGCCAAGTAAATCACCTACCTAGTGCGTCTCATGCGAAATGAGGAAAGATGGTGTGAACACCAGGTGCACTAGATGTTTTTAACTGAAGGAAGCAACTGCCTAGCACGTCTCACGTGAAAAGAGGAAAGATGGTGTGAACCACAGGCACACCAGAAGTTTTTATCTGAGTAAATCAACTGCCTAGCGCATCTCATGCAAAAAAAGGAAAGATGGTGTGAACACTAGGCACACCTGATGTTTTTAACCGGAGGAAGCACAACCTGACACGTCTCACGCTAGAGGAGGAAAGATGGTGTGAACAACAGGCACACCTGATGTTTTTAACCAAGGAAAATCACAACCTAACGCATCTTACGCAAAAGGAGGAAAGATGATATGAACACCAGGCACACCTAATGTTTTTAATCGAGGAAAATCGCAACCTCACGCTTCTCATGCAAAAGGAGGCAAGATGGTTCGAGGTTCAAAGCCCCTCGAATCAGCGAAAAGGCAAACAAGTTTTCGGAACTTGATGCAACAAGGTTATCCCATCTTGGGAAGGCCGAGGAGAATGAAGCCCACGGAGATAACCCAAATCAAGGCACAAAGTTTAAACATGAGTTAAACAACTCAAAATGATACACAAATCAAAGCGATGTTTGAATATAGAATCAAATTCATCGATATTCTTTTGAAAATGGGCCTATTTTGAAAGTAACATAACTTAGATAAAAGATATAAAGAATTGAATGCAATTTTGGTACAAATTATGAAATAAACAACAAAACAAAGCAACAAAAGAACAAAACTCCTTCTTTCTTTTCTTCTTTTCTTCTATTCTCCTATTCTCCTATTCTATTCTTTTTTATTTTTCTTTTCTGTTTTGTTTTTCCTCTCTATTGTTTTTCTTTTCTATTTTTTTTCCTCTTTCTTCTTCTTCTTATTTTCTCTATTCTTCTCTTCTATTCTTTTTTATTTTTCTTTTTCCCTCACTTTTTTTCCTTTTGCTGTCCTTTTCTTTTACTCTTTTTTTATTTATTTTTTCACTTGTATTATTTTGAACTGTGGCTCACCTAGATGTAAAACGAGACTACCCATTCAATGAAATAAAAACAAAGAAACTGTGCTGCATTTAGAGCCGACCAAGCCTTAATGAAGCACGGCCGGGCTCCAGTAGCCTAGGTCGGGTCACGACAACGACAGGGGGTACTTCGGTAAAAACAGAACCCATGAGTGCTTAAAACACTCTTGGACCCTCATTTCGCACACACTCATGCCCCAAAAACCCTCTTCATCTCTCTCTAGATTTTCCCTCTCTTCGCAATAACCATCAACCCTTGCAAATTTTTCCTTGAAAACATTTCCACCCCTCTACATTTTGAACCAATTAAAATTGGTTTTGGTTGAGTTTTAGGATTTCTCTTGTTTTTTCTTGGATTCTCATGTGTTTGCCTAAACTTTTCCTTTCCTCTCTTTGATTTTTCGCTCTTTCTTTATTTTCTCTCTCCTAGGGTTTGGGTTTTTGGGATTTTTCTCTCAATCTCACTTATCCACTCACTTTTCTTCATTTTTCCTCAATTTCCCTCTATGGCTAGTGATGAGATCCCCATTCCAGACCCTATCGTGGATATCAAAGTGTCTTTGGTGAGGACATGGAGGCCGAGGACATTCTCCCTTCTGTACCTGAGCGTGAGTTTCTCCCTCTTGCCGATAAGCCCTTTGTTTTGAACACATTTTGAATCTCGTATGCAAATCCTTTGTTGTTCTTTAATGCGAATATTGACAACATTCCCACAGCACAGGTGATAGGTAGGAGCATAGGCAGCTACGATACTATTTCCGACCCTTAGTATTGGTACAAGAGGCTCCCCCCAAAGACCCGCACACTAGTTGACACCACCAACTTCGGGCCTTTCTGCTCATGACTCAAACAAATGAAGGTTGAGCCGCTGCTATACGGGGCCCTAGTGGAAAGATGGCGGGACACCAGTGACTTTATCTACTTCTCATTGATCGGAGAGTTGACTCTGACCCGGTATGACTTTTCGATGCTCACAGGCTTGCGGATAAGGGTTGGTGACCCGATCTCATTCGATCCTGATATGACACAGTGAAGAGCTGCACAATTTCATCTTTTAGAGGCGATCCTAGATGCTGCCAGCCATGGGATGGTACGATATAGTTAGTTCTTGGACCACTTCTTCGGCCTTCAGCCAGCTACTCCATAGGAGATTGCTCAGTATACCTGCGGATTCCTTATGTATCTCATCGATACTACCCTGTTTGCAAATTGGGAAAATGGTACATTTACCACGAGTGGTAGAGTATGACTGGGGCAATGCCAGCCTGGCCACCCTGTACTACTACATGAGTTCCCTATCCTACCAAAAGGCGGATTCACTTGGCGGTTACTGGAGAGTTTGGAAGGTACACCTCACACTTCCTTTTCTGTTTTGCTTTGCATTTCCCGCTTATATCTACTTCATTTGTTCATTTGGTTCCTCAACTTGTTTTCCTTTTGTAGCTGTGGGTTTACACATACTTCACTTCCCTTGCCCCAGTCCCAGTGCGGCCAATTGAGTTGTCTGTGTCCTACCCTCGGTTTGAGCGGCACCGACGCGTAGATCGTGACTTTCCTTACTTTCGCCACTTCTTTGACACCGTCATCGCAGAGAGGGTAACAAAACTTGATACTAGTCTTTATATTTTACTAATTTTACTATTTCTATACTGTTGTTTGCACCGAATGGGGGGACCAAGCAAATTCCTCTTAAGCATATCAAGGAGAGGGATCACAAGTTTTTGGTTGCTCTCGACATCGAGCTGGTATATATTTCCTCTATATTTCTGTCCATTGTGCTTTACTACTTTGTTACAGTATGCTTTATCACTTTGTTCTATATTCTCAAATCCTTTCTTTTTTGCAGGTATCTGTGGGGTATGTTGATGACCTTCTCCGGACGATTGACCGATTACTTCTCATGGTGCGGAGGAGATAAACTGCTCTGGTCACTCACGGGATCAAGGTACACTTTGTCCACAGTCTACTGTTGTTGTAATTTTGCCCACAATTCTATTGAGTCTATTTTGATATCTGTACTCTTTTCAACTTGAGCCAGCACCAGCTATACCTGTAGGACCTCCTCCAACTGGGAGAAGAAGATAAAGACGGGGCCTAGTAAGAGGTAGAGAATGGGCTGATCAGGGGAGGGACAGAGTGAGATAGTACTAGCCTTTTTTCGAGGCCACTTTTGACGAGGACATGACCCCGGAGGATAAGGGGGATGAGGTTGACATCCAGTCCAGTAGCCCTAGTGATGATAGCGACGCATCTCCTCCACAGCTGAGGAAGAAGATGGCCAGGATAGGTTAATTCTTTTACTTTTCTTTTCTTTTGCTTCGTAGTTAGGAACTGTGTAGCTTCAAATAGACCTTTCATTTTGTTTTTGAAGACTTTTCTTTTGTTTTTGCTTTTGTAAAACAATGATCGGGATTGGACCCACCAGTTTATGAAAAAAAGAATTTGCAAATGATTTCTATTGCATAACAAATGTATAATGAGTGGCAAAACCATTGTGTAACACTTCACAAGACTTTATAACTATTAACACTTGCTCTTGAATTCATTCTTGAATCGAATAACAAGCCTACAACCGAACAAAACACAAAATACAACTCGATAACAGGAAAACGAAATGAAAACAACCTAAAAATGCTAAAACATACTTGATGCAAATAAAGCAAGACTCAAAACACAACCACAATGAAACAATGCAATAGCCAGCCTTCTTCTGCAACTGCTCTGGTTTGGGCAGTTATTTAGACCCAATCGGGTCCAAATAGACAAGGTCGGACGGTAATGAGGCATAGCCGGGCCCAAAAAGGCGGTCGGTTAGTATGATCCAGCTGTCATGCACTACTCTTTCTCAAACTCTATAAAAGGTGCTCCCAAGCTGTTTTTCTGCCAGAATAGCAAATCTTTGATATTTTGCTCTCAAGATGGAGATTTTACTCAACAATAGGCCCTGATATTGGATAGCCACTTTGGACAGCTCGAAAAAGGTGAATTTTCTCGATTTTGGCGTAAACACTATTTTTCCTTTAAGTCGTACTTCGCTTTGTTTTCCATTCCTCCATGCCGCTATTCGATGCTGGAATCTAGTTACACGTATGTTTTGCTTTGGATCAAAAGAAATGTGTCCAACGCTTGAAGAATTTCAAGCTTTAATAGAATCCCAACGCAACAAAGAAATCATGCCGCAACCCCTTTTTGGCCATGCCCGGGCACTTGGACAAATGTGTGGGCTTAATTTACATAAGGCTCGGTCCCTGGTTCATGATGGGGAGTTGGACATCCCAGGTTTGATTTATCGATTTTCCACTATCGGAGACAAAGGTAACCTTCTCCAGCGAGGTTACCGCTAACACACCCTTTGTTTATGTTTACTCACACACTTCCTACTTGCCCTTAATTACGGCGAAGCCAACATCAAGTTAATTGAAGTGGTCCAAAGTCTGAAAGAGGGTAAGAGTTGCATAAGTTTGGCACTGGCTAAGACTTTGATGGATTTAGATGATTTTCATTAGCGAGAGACTACTCGATTTGCAGGGAGTCCACTACTTCTCCAGGTATTGTTTCCCACCCTTTCTTATTTATACTCACATCATTCAACACTCATTCTCTATTTTTTCAATGCCCTTTCCTTACTTTTCCCTCATTATACATCTCTCTATTCTTTAATCTCTCTTATTTTCATCCCTTCCCAGGTGTGGTTAATGGATAAGCTGAAAGTGGTGGACCGTTGCCCAGAGTATTCAGCTAGAGCTTACTTCTTTCGCCAATGGCTAGTGGATTTCCCTTCAGAGGGATGGTGGTGTGGCTGAATGTACAGCAGATCTACAGCTGACATAGTTTGCGTTGCCCCTGGCTCAATCTGACTGAGATGAGTTACAGCATATCCTGATAGCCGGGTATACAGTTGATTAGCCTCACGCATAGCGTGTTCTATTTCCCTTTCCGGTTCAGACGCTAGGTTGGACACAACCAGATCTGTCCGGATAAGGGGGTAGAATACCCGGCTTCATTTCCGGTTCATGCCTTACACTTGCCCTGGTATCTCGTTGCTTGGAGGACAAGGGAGCTTATCTGTTGGCTTCAGTTACACCTTTTCTAGTGAGTTCTTTGCTTGGCTCGAGGAGGAGACATAGGTTGGGCCATCTTTGGCTGCAGAGTCTTCCACGAGTGCGAGTAGAGGACATAAAACCACCTGACTTATCTGTGCCCCTAGTTTTATTGCTCTGTTCTTTTCTTTTCTTTTTTTAAGTTTTTGTGACGTAAAAGCAACTTTGATTTAATCAAAGAGTTAGAGAATGTACTCGTGTTGAAATCAATGAAATTAAAGTTATGGACACTGAAACTTTCCCTTTTGGTCTCAAAATGGTCGTGTTGTAAAAGGTAAAATTTTGAGAAAAATCAATTCATTAAAACTTTTCAAAACAACTTTCGGAAACAATCATTACCTGGCACACATGGAATCAGTCCTTAAGATGTACAACCCCAAATCAGAAGATCATAATTGCCCACAATTGCATTCATCATCACTGTTTTATCTTTGCAATTGTCCTTTCTACCAAATGGAGGTAACACAACCCAGAGAACAAATGATGGAAAAAGATAGCCTGATCAAACAAATGAACAGGACAGTTGAGCTGGAGATGGTTATGGCCGAACTTCAGGATGAAGTTGCCTACGTATCCCAAAGATGGGAATTAGGCCTTATGTAGTTTGGTTCGGGTTTACTCGAGTATTAACTCTCTCATTTTGCGTTCTTACTTTTGGCAAAGTCACCCTTTCGGGTTTTCAACCTTGTGAGCTCAGTTTTTCTTTATTGCTATTTTTCCATGCCCACACTTTTACCTAGGTCGCCCTTTCGGGTTTTTAGACTAGCAAGCCTCTCAGGGATAATATTTCTTCAACTTGTCCATATTGATCGGTCAGGAAAACTTCAGCCATCTAAATCCATAAGAATAATCGCTCCTCCCGACTAGATTGACTTGATGATATAAGGGCCAGTCTAATTAGGTCTGAACTTGACCTAGGGTCATGGATGGGAGCTTGGTTTTCCTTGAGCACTATATCTCCTTCCTTGAGATTTCTAGACTTAACCTTCTTGTTAAAGGCTCTAGCAATTCTACTCTGGTAGCCCTGGATGTGATACAATGCCTTCAACATCCTCTCATCAAATAACATCAATTCTTTAAACCTACTATGTTACCAATCCGCCTCTGCTATCTGACACTCAGCCATAACTCACAACTATGGTACTTCAATTTCAATCAATAGAACAGCTTCCATCCCATATACTAGAGAATAGGGAGTAGCCCCTATAGATGTCTGAATTAACATTCTGTAACCCCAAAGTGCAAACAGTAGTTTATCCGGCCAGTATTTGTAAGTCTTAACCATCTTCTGCAGGATGTTCTTGACATTCTTGTTAGCGGCCTCAACAGCTTCGTTGGTCTGTGGTCTATATGTTGATGACTTATGAGAAGCCACGTTGTATTTTTCAAGCAACTCTACCACCTCTTTCTTGAAGTGCGAGCCATTGTCGGAGATGATCTCGTTTGGCACCCTATACCTGTAGATGATATTGTTCTTGATGAACTTAGCCACATGTGACGCCTTCAATACAGAGTAAGATTGAGCTTCCACCTACTTAGTGAAGTAGTCGATCGCCACCAGAATGAACTTATGTCCATTTGAGCCCTTTGGCGTGATCGTCCCAATAACATCGATTCCCCAGATTGAAAAAGCCCACGGCGAAGTCATGTTGTAGAGCTTTGATGGCGGAATATTCATGCGATTAGCATGGACTTGACATTTGTGGCATCGTCGAACAAAACTAATATAATCCTCCTCCATAGTTGAACAATAATTGCCTTGTTGAGGATTTTCCGAGCCAGCATCACACCGTTCATGTGTGCTCCATACTCTCCTCCATGGATGGCCTTCATGAGGCGCTTCGACTCCTCTTCTTCAACGCAGAATTTGTGCACTCCCAAATAACCTCTCTTGTACAGTTTACCCCCGTAAATGATGAACTGAATGGCCAGACGCCGTATTCCCCGTGTATCTTTGGCATTTGCCCTTGGTGGATATGTCTACTTTTCCAAAAAATTCCAAATGTCGTAATACCAGGGGTTCTTGTCTTGAACCTCATCTATCACGGAAATGGTCTAATAAGCAAGCGTATATTTCTGTTCAATAATGATCAGACACATCTTCACCCTTAGCGGGATGTCTACCATGGAAGATAGAGTTGCTAATACATCAGCGAACCGGTTGTTCTCTCTCAGCAGATGTGTGAACGTCAATTTTTCAAACCTCAGAATTAGGATATCTAAGGCCTGATGATACATCTTCATGTTCTCTTCCTTGACCTTCCAATCCTCATTGGCTTGAGAAACAACTAGGTTCGAGTCTCCGACGACATCCAACCTTATTGCCCCTAGTTTTAGGGCAGCTTCCAAACCAACAATACATGCCTTGTATTTTGCTTCGTTATTAGATACTCTGAACCAGAGTTTAAAAGCTAAGGGTATGTGGGAATCATCGGGTGCTATGAGCAACACACCTATCCCCTAACCATATTGATTAGATGCTCCGTCAAAGTACATTGTCCATGTTTCCTTTTCTATCTGCATAATGTCTTTATCTAGGAATAGGTACTCTACCACCTCATCCCCTTTTACTGGGTGGTCTACCAGGAATTCCGCTACCACTCTCCCTTTAACTGATTTGAACTGATTTGTGTGTGACATACTTGAGATCAAATTCAGAGAGAAGAAGCAACCAATGAACTAGCCTACCCGTAAGTGTTGGTTTCTCAAAGAGATATTTGATGGGATCCAATCTCGAAACCAAAATTACAGAGTGAGCTAACAAGTAGTGTCTCAACTTCCTAGTAGCCTATACCAAGGCTAAGCAAGCTTTCTCTAGGGAAGTGGTAGCGGGTCTCATAGTCTAGCATCTTCTTGCTCGAATAGTAGATTGCCTTGTCTACCTTAGCTTCTGATTCTTGAGCTAGCATGCACTTCATGGTCAAATTTATCATTGATAGGTACAAGATTAGTGGCTTCTCCTGTTTTGGTGGTAACAATACATGTGGATTTTGCAAGTACTGCTTGACTTGCTCAAAGGCAAACTAACATCGATCATCCCATTGGAACTTCTTCCCTTTCTTCAAGAGACCAAACAGTAGTTCACAAGTCAAGGTTAGTTTTGAGATAAATCGTCTTATGAATTACACTTTGCCCAGAAAGCCGCGCACCTCCTTTTCAGTCCTCGGTTATGGTATTTCTAAGATGGCCTTGATTTTGAAAGGATCTACTTCAATTCCCCTCCTTGTGATCTGAAATCCCAGCATTTTTCCTACAGCCACCCAAAGGTGCATTTTTGTGGGTTCAACCTCAGTCTGTACTCCCTGATCGGTTCAAAGAATTTTTCTAGTGCGGTGTAGTGGCCTTCTCGTTCCTTGGACTTGACAATTATGTCGTCCACGTACACCTTAACTTTTTATGGATCATGTCGTGCAAGATCGTGGTTGTAGCCCTCTAATAGGTAGCCCCAGCATTTTTCAACCCAAAAGGCATGACTCGGTAGTAGTAAGTACCCCACAGCGTAGTGAAAACAGTCTTTTCTCTGTCCTCTGGTGCCATCAAAATTTGATTATACCCGAAAAACCCATCCATGAATGAAAGCAAGGCATGGCTAGTAGTGAAATCTACCAACTTGTCGATGTGCGACAGTGGAAAGTCGTATTTCAGACTACCTCTATTCAGATCCCGGAAGTCAACACAGACTCTGATTCTGCCATCTTTCTTTAGAACCGGAACAATATTAGCCAACCAAGTCAGGTACTCAGACACCATCAAGAAACCTGTGTCAATCTATTTGGTGACCTCCTCCTTAATCATCAATGCCTAATCGAGGCGAACTCTGCATAGTTTCTGTTTGACTGGTCAGGCCTCAAGGTCAAGAGGGATCCGGTGCTGTTCAATCTCAGGATCGATTCCAGGCATGTCTTCGTAGGACCACGTGAAAACATCTTTGAAATCTTTTAATAAAGCAATTAAACACTTGCGTTCCTCCAAAGACAACATGGACCCAATTTGGACCAAGCGAGGATCCTCCTTAGTACCCACATTAATTGCAACGATTTTATCTGTGCAAGGCTTAACACGCCTCTCCTCCTCATGATCAACCAAGTTTTTCAAAGCCTGAGGAATTTCTTCCTCTACAGAATTCCCATTCAAAAAGTTAGGATCCTCGATTACAGTTGACTCAAAAGAGAAACTAAAAAATGACCTAGACAAAACCTTGGTATCTGGGTTACCACCCCCAGAAATACCAGACTCAGAAGAACTTGAATATGATCTCGACTCACACACTCAGGGGAATTAGATCTGAACTCATTATCCGATTTGGAACTGCTGATGGTGCCCTCATCAAATTGCCATACCAGGCGTGGAGCCTTAGCTGTGTCCACGATAAGACTGGAGAAATCTGCTGCTAGTTTATCCTCGATCATAGAGATAGTAACACTATTGTAGACGCCCTCTCGGGCTTTGCTTCTACAATTCGGACTCAAATGTCGCAGTTCTGAATCTAATCTCGCAAAGTGCAATGCAAGACCGATAAATCACCAAAGAGTCCAAATCCGGCAAATCGTTTTGGAAAATTGATTTTTAAGAAAGAAGTGCCAAACATGGACTGCTTTTCCAGATACAAAGTCGCCACCTAAATATTTATTTTGGGGGAATTTAGGAAACCCTGACTCATGCCTAAGGCCACGTGTCCGTCATCACCAAAGTTGCCTCGGCTCGGGGACTTGGGTACGATTGGGGAAGGTGATCTATGGGCATTTCGCCGTCCGATCAAAGATCGGCCACTACTAAACATGATATCTTGTTTTTGAAAACATATGCGTTCTTATTCCAGTTATTAGCTAGAATTACTATGTGATGCGCACAACACACAAGTATAGACTAGATCGCCTAATTTGGAACAAAGTATCGCATATCCGTTTTGTTTGGAAATGGTTTGAAGTTTGCCACTCACAAGTAGGCTAAAACATAGATTTCAATGAATCATTCCAATTCGAGCAATCCAACCTTCATCCACAGGCATTCAGGTAGTTATATCACATAAGCAATTAGCCTCATGGCAAGCATGCTGTTATGTTAACACTTACACACATGCAAGATGCTAAAGCATAAACACTCACAGTGTACTCCGAGCCAAAACAAGAAACTAGTTAAAAATCATGCATGATCCTAGTTCATGTTAAGATGACTAATGCAACACATGCAAAATGCAACTAGAATAGGCTTGGCTAATCTAAGAATGGCATGTGAAATGCGACAACTCGATACACGTATTCAAGTTGGAATTGAAATACTATGCAATTAGTATGATGCACCGAGCCCGGTGCATGCAATACGAATGAATGTATGCAAACATGCTAACATAAGTATGCTAATTGAAACATGACCTAAAACTAACCATTGAAAGCAGGTAAGTAAAAGGGAGAAAGACATGAGGTTGGGAGACATTCACACACGCACGCACACTTATTACAAAATTCGCCCTCTCGACGGAAGGTCCGAATAAATAATACAAACCAAATGATTGGACAACTATCCTAGCTAATTAATTATTACAAACCCTTAATTAATTAACAAATTAATTACAAAAGGAGGGCGCTGCAGCTCCACCTCGGAATGATGCATGCTCGATCGCCTCACTCGGAAACCCGTTGCCATGCCACATATTGCCTCTGTTTGCACTGTTTTGCTCCTCTGAAAACTGCACAAGTCCCAAGGATGCTTCTGAACCACTCCCTAAGCACTGTGTGATGTCGCCGGCCAAGAGATAGGACCACTAGCCATTGGAAAATGGTTATCGACCATTTGTAAGGCTCTCAGCCAGCTTTTGTTAGCCGGCCGGCACTGAAGATGGCCGACCAGCCATATCTTCCTTTAGAGTTCTGTTTTTGCTGTAGCAGAGGACAGACAGTGCATGGCAAGGTGTTTACAAGGTAATGTGTGCACAACCACCCTCCCTATCATGTTATAAGCTCAAGGGAGTATGTTTCTCGACCCTCGGGCCACCAATCGCGCATTTCAATGCGTGATGGCCAAAGGAGCCAAGTGTGCAAATCAATATAGGATGAATGCACAAAACACATGAAGGCCTCACACTCTATCATGTTGGATCAAGAGCGTCGGCGACTAAGGATTGAGGCACGTTTCGTCACTTCAAGTACGAACGTTCCATGCTCCTCGTGTTTGGTTTGACACCCCAAACCAAACACAATGTAATGCAAGCAAATATGCCAAATACAATGCAACATGGGAATGTAAGGTAATGTAACATGAGCATGCCAAGTGCAATGTGATGCAACCTAACATGCAAACAGCATGGCAATGCAATAAGTATGCAATACTACAATGCAACCTAGATATGGAAATACACAAAGTGATAGGCATGCAACAATGACACCAACCATAAAGATGCAACAACATGCAATGCGATAAACATACAACAATACACAAATGCATGATCCATGGACTTACACTAAAGATGGATAAACCTCAGCCATACCAAAAAACAGTAGCCAAAACACCCAAATCAAGGTACCAAAAAGGGAGACATGCATGCACATACATGGATCTGTAAGATAGGCAACGATGCACAATCCTCAACCATGAGCAAAATGGGATAAACATGAGAACAAGACAATGCAATGAGCTCTGAAATCATGTGAAGAATGATGCCAAATCATATACTACAAGTGAAGCATAGCATGCTAATGGGCTCAATACTCAAAGCTAGTTAACTGCTCTCACCATGGCCATATCAACCAAGCCCCAAAGGGCCAAAGTGACCTAAGATAGTCCTAGGGCAGGCCAAAACAAGGCTAGAACATGCATGGAATGAGGCCAACACATGCTAAAAAGATGGGCACAAACAAAGGGCATACAAGGCTACAAAGGGAGCATTACACTACGCCTATCACAATCAAACATGGAATGAATTATGCAATGAAAAACAAAGTTATGATCGTCAAAATAAGCCCCAAAACCCAATGAGATGGCATCCCAAAGATCTAATCATGGAGACATACACAATGACCCAATCTTAAGACACAAAACAACAACTCTTCAAAGCATTGACAAGATGGCAAACATAAGTGTGTGGCTACACTACATGGACTGAAATGTGATTTCAAATGATTCCAAATCATGAAAATAGTCAAAACAATGCATGCTAGCAACTTGATGCACAAAGCTTAACAAGCTAGGATGAACTAAGGCTATACAAGGCAATGCATATATGATCCAATCAACACCAAACAGAGCTTAAACATGGTGAAACATGACTAAAAGTTCCTTGGAGTTGAGCCAAAATATGTAAGCATGATGGTCCAAATGCAAGATACATGTTAAGGCAATAGAAGGGATTACAAGGCAAATACATGGTGCATGCAAGAGACCAACAAACCAACTTAAAACAAAGGTATATCATGCCAAGATAACACCAAATACTTGCTGAAATGGGGCCAAAACATGCTAAGCAAACATGCTACTATGGTGAGCCAACAGTGCAAACAAATGAGACACAAAGCGAGGGAGGTGTCCCTCCCCTATTCAAGACTTCAAAACCACTTCTCCACCACTAAAAATCCTCTAGATTTCAGTGGTGAGAAGGTCAAAACAAAAGAGGTTCAAAGCTCAACAAGAAGGTCACAAAATAAGGCCAAACAAGGCCTAAGAGGGGGGTAGACCACCCCCAACCCAAAAGTAACCTTAAACAAACATGTTTAGCATACAAAAATAGAACTTTTTTCAGTTGGACACTAAGCTTAAAACAGTATGCAAGTATTTCTTAAAGCGCAAGCAAAAATGAGGAATAAGAGAGTAATTTCTCACCCTTGAAGAACACTTCAAGAACACCAACTCCAAAGACTCCTTCCTCGATCAAGATCAACTCAAAAACTCTAAAATCAACTCCTTAGCACCACAGTAACTAAGAGATAGTGTACCACTAGGTGCTTTAGTGCAAAAATATGAACAAAAACACCCTTTAGAACACTATTACACACACAACTATAGAGAGAGATGAGATATAGAGAGAGAATGATATATATCTTCTATATCGGTTGGCTGAACCTCTGGAAAGGGAGAGGAGGCTCTTTTTTTATAGGAAGTCCAATTCAAAGCTTCCAAGAGAAGCTAAGTGTTGGTTCAAATCCCTCCATACATAGTTGTGCGTGCCAGCTGTGCCAGCTGGCACAAAATATCTGCCAAAAGCAGATGGAAATGGGTCGGCCAGAAAATATGGCCGACTGACCAACAAAGGTGGCCGACCGACCAAAAAAAGTGCCGATCGGCCAACACTCTTGGTCGACGGCAAGAAAAACGGGTCGATGGCTTCAAGCCTTGGCCGATGAGTTAAGGAAATGGCCAACAAGCCACCTCTTCCCTTAAAAGCAAAAACACAAGTGTTTGGTCTACAACCAAGCACAAAACAGACAAGTTAAGAGATCTTGAGGCAAGGCACATGGCCGAGACCTCCAGGAACTCAAAACGAACACAAACATGGATGATCATCGAGTGTTCAAACGATGACGCCCAAGTCTTAAGGACGGTCAAAAATGGGGTGTCTACAACTATTCCTCAGTTGAGCTCAAATTTCAAAGATTAGAATCCATTAGTAGGTCAACCAATGCCTTCCCTAACAGCTCTTCTTTGTCGATGTCCAAGCTTGCAATCCTGCCTTGTTCTATAATGCTGCTCAGGTCTGTCTGCTCATCCTTCTTTTCTAGTAACTGGTGTCTAAAGAAGATCTCGAACCTCGGGTACCTTGTCTTTATTTCTCGATCAAACCAAGGCTCTGGAAATCCACAAAATGGAAAATCTTCCCCTTGGCGAACAAAGTGTCTGTTTAGGGTTCCCTAAATTGGCTTCTAGACTAATTCATACTGCCTCCCAGTCCTCTTTGCTTTAAGTCTCCCTCTCAACTCATCCTCCTTCTTTTTCCAGTCTTCAGTCATAGGCTTGTACCCTAGCTCAAAAGCATAGGGGTTGTGACTCATCTCTTTGGCAATAGTACCTTTTTGCCTGTCACTCTTGCCTAGTCCTGATCCAGGAATATGCCCTTGTTTGTTCATCATGTAGATGGATTGGATGCTCATGTAGTTCCTGTAGTCTTTCGTCATCATAGTTTGGACCAACTGGGTCTCCGCCAAGGAGAAGCTAGAGAGAAACACGTCCTTTTCCCCATGTATGATTTCCAGAAAGGGCATGGTAGTTCCTTAGGGAGAATGGATTGCAGAATGGTCATACACAGTAGCAATCCCACCTTTAAAGGGCTATTTCACTAGCTGGTGGACCGTTGATGACATTGCCATCATCTGATGTAGCCAAGGCCTTCCTAGAAGTAGGTTGAAAGTCCCCAGTACGTCCATAACATGGAATTTCACCTCATGCTCGGATGGGCCAATTAGTATCTAGCTCTTGAAAGTCCCCATGACGTTTCGGTTGGTGTTGTCATAGGCTTGAACAGCTTGAGTTGTGGGCATGAAATCAGTTGGTTTTAAAACCTATGGCATAGGCAATCCTTGCCAGACATACATTAAGCACTGAGTCGGTATCCACTAGTACCACCAGAATCCATTTCTTCCGACTCTCCAAAGTTATGTATAGCGGTCTATTGTGGTTTGCACCCTCAGGTGGCAACTCTTTATCCATAAAGGATATCACTGGCTTCACATCCCCGGATGTAACCAATGACACCAGTTGGTCAATGGTGGTGTCGATGGGCGCTTGCTCGTTCATGGCCTCTAGTAATGCCCGCCTATGTTCTCGAAGCCATTAGCGCCCCTAGATTGATACGCTACCGAATCTTTTAAGTTATTTCAAGACCAATTCTTCTTCAACGCTCTTTCCCTTTGATTTCTCAAATTTCTTCTAGAGGATTTTACCGATCTAATGCCAAGGGTTTAAAATACCGACCACTTTGGGTCATGTGGTTGATCTCATCTATATACCATGTGCCGCAGGGTATCAAGATTCCACCCTTCATCAAGATATGCATCGTCAGATCACTATATTCCCATCACTCCCCTGTAATCATGGCTGGGCTATTATTAGGTTCTACCTAGAGCATGTTTCTATCACGTCCCCCATCAGCACACCACTTCTCTTCCACAGTAGTTTCGGTCTCTGCATCTCGGTACTAATTGAGCTTCCCTGGTATTCTTTTCCTGTCACTAGGTTTCCACTAGGGCTTTCTCATGATTTGGATATTGACCGCCAATCGACTCAAATTTCTACTTTTCTCTTTCTTTCTGCTCAGTGGCTATCTTCCTCTCGATTTCTTCTATTCTCTCCCGTTGAACCGCTCCAACGCTTGTTCTTCCTCACCAAAGGTAGGGCCTCAGCCTTGCTATTGTGACCCACCTCTTTTCTTTCATGATCTCCTTTGCTTGCTCCTCCATATCTGACTCCTCTTCACTCAACCACCCGTTGCTTGTTTCTGGCTGGCTTGGATCCCACCACCTAATATGTATGCTGCCCACATCCTTTTCTTCGAAGAAGTAAAGGTTCTCCAGATCCTCCTCTAGTTCTACCTAGTCTTCTTCTAATTCTGCCAAGTTATTTAGGCCTTGCTTAGGCCAATCATTCAGATTTTTCCCTAGCTCATCTTTTCCAATGGTGTTAATACTGAGGAAGTCCGGCAGTATGACTACAGACTTTGGCTGATCAATGGCCACGATGTACTGGATGGGGTATTACTGTTCAACGAGTGAAGCCCCCTTCTCTATAATTTGGGTGTCAAACAACCACGTCTCGAGTGCATTCTTCTTCTCCTCCACCGCCACCACGCACTCGGTTGGGTTTTGGGTGTTATGACCATCATACACATGTCTGTGCTTTCTAAAATAACCACCTCTAGCTTAGATAGATGGAATGGTGTAATATATGCTTTGGGGTTCAAGGTGGATGCTAGTGTATAGAGTGGGTTAATGTTTCCAGGTAGGGGGACTTGGTTATGAGCAGGGAGTGGCTTTATAGTCACGTTTGGTTTAGAGGGTGGGGCGATGATTTTATTGTCAATGAGGTCCTGGATCTCATGACATAAGCAGTAGCAACGATCTGTGGGGTGACCATGCTATTGGTGAAAAATGCAGTACTAGGTAGGGTCGTGTCTAGGTGGTAATGCGTCAGGGAGAGGTCGAGGATCGAGGGGCTTGAGATGCCCCTTTTCCATTAACAGTTTGAGGGCACAGGATAAGCTCATATGGAGAGGGGTAAAGGTTCTTTGGTTTCGATTTGATCTGGTGGGTTGTGATGGTTGTGAGGGTTGTGGTTGTTGTGGCAAAGGGATCGCCATTTTAGCCATCGTGACGACAAGATCGACATCCGCAGTCGTGGAATAGTGCTACTGCTAGCATTGGTATTCCTGGTGAATGGCCTTCTTCTTGGTTCACTGGTTCTATGGATGATGCCTTTCTAGAATGCACTTTTAATTTGGACCCTCAACACGTATAGAGATGCAAATGTGGAAAGTGGTGCCACTATCATTCTTTGTAACATATCCGGCTCAAGATTATGGACCACCAGCAGGACTTGCTCCCTTTTTGAGGGTCTATTGGTCATCCTGGTTGCCTTTGTTTCCATCTAGCTTACAAAGTCGATGAAAGTGTAATGTCCCACACTATTGTCTTAGTCATGCTTACATGCATTTACATGATTTTGTCTTGTTAAGCTTGCATTTGCAGATCTTTGATTTGTTTTGTCTAATTGTCGCTTGTATGCTTTGTTCCTTGCTTGGTGTGTGTAGCCAAGGTTACACCCTTGAACCTCTTATACCTAAGACCATCTTGGAACCACCTTGGTTGACCTCCCCCATCACCTAGGCATACTGGCCGAGATGTGTATCATCTAGGCTGAGATGTTATCATCTAAGCATCCTAGATCTTAGATCCTTGCACCTAGTGATCTTGTTCCTGGACTAGTATGACCTAGACCAAGGTGTGGCACAACTAGGCCAAGTGTTGTCCTTCCTAGCCGAGATCATTGAAACCTTCTTGCCGAAGCCTATGTCTTGATCCGGGATCCTTACCTTGTCAGAGTACCCTTGTCACCTTACTTGTTGTATACACTTTGTCATGCTCTTGTCTTGTCATTCTATCACCTTTTTGAGGAGATCCAACCAGTTGTTGCCATGTGTCCCCGAAGAGGGTTAAGTCAGCCGGCAGAGAGAGCAAACATATCATTTGTCATATCCTTGCCTTTGAAGAGAGAAAAGCTCTAGGAAGAGGAAGAGAAGTTCTTAGAGTGAGAGAGCTAGATTCCAAGCTTGATTCTTAGAGTTTGAACTGTTAGATTCGTATTTTGAGGTTACAATCTTGACCTGCTCTTGTTGTTCTTCATGTTCATCTAACCACATTGCATGATCTAACATGATTCATGAGCCATGCATTGCTTTAAAGTTTTGTTTTGGAAAGAGGAAATGATGTTCTTGAGTTCTTGAAGAAAAGCCTTGTTTTGATCCGAATGTTTGTATCAAAATCCATGTTTTCGTGTTTGTTTTCATAAAACCTCCAGGTATGGGTACCAAGGTCCATATTTTTGAACTTATATCATGAAATCTCATATTTTGAATAAAGGAGTTATGATTTTAGCATTTATGTTCTCCATGTTCTTATTCTTCATGTTCTTCAAAAGGAAACCCAGATTTTCTAGACTTCATTTCCCTGGATGTGGTCATCGGGGCCACATCTCGGCCAAGAGATGTGGGACCTCAGCCAAGACCTGGTTGGTACTTAGCATGTTTTCCTGAGATGAAAAACAGTGTTTTAACTCCCAGCACACGTTTTGCTTTGTCTTGGCCTAGTTTTGAAAGAAATGCTGAGATTATTTACGCTCATGTAAAGCTTGTTTTGAAAAGTGCATTTTGTAACCATCTTTGAGCTTTCTCCAAGTTGGCTAGGTATCCACCTCACATGGTCAATAACGAATCTAGGAAAGCTAGGAAGTTTGAGAGTGGACTTCGTGGACCGATACAAGATCGGGATAATATGCTCAGCATGCCTACTTACGCCGGAGTATTAGACAAATCCATTCTGGCAGAAGCTAACTTAAACAGATATTAGAGTTCAGGGGAGAGACAGAGACAGAGGCAGAATTATGACAATCGCCGAGTACAGTTTGGTGCCAAGAAAAAGGCGAATGGGCGCCCAAAGAACTCGAATCAGAAGGTGATGCTGTAATTTGTTTAAGTTATGGGATTTTGGGGTCTGTCGTTGGGCGTCTGGAGCTTGTATTGAATGTGGTGAGATAGGTCATCGCGTGAAAGACTGTCCGAAGATAAAGACTAGCGATGGTAAGAAAAATGGAAGTACTTCGGGCTCTGCACAGAAAGGCAACGTCGGGAAGGCGCAGGTGAGGCAGGGAAGAGTTTTTGCATTAGTGCCAGGAGACACTCAGAGTGCTGAGACAGTGGTGTCAGGTACCCTTCCAATTTGTTCTCAAGATGCATATATATTGATTAATTCAGGTTCTACACATTCATTTGTATTTGCTAAATTTGTCGAGAAGTTAAATAGGGAACTAGAACCCCTTGGTTATGTGTTATCTGTATCTACTCCATTTGGGAGAACTATGACTATTTTATCCATGTATAGAGCATGTGTTGTAGTAATTGAGAATGTTGAATTACTAGTTGATTTGATGCCGTTGAACATGACTCATTTTGATGTTATATTGGGGAAGGATTGGTTAGTAGTTAATCGAGCATCCATTAATTGTGTTTCCAAAAGCATCACCTTGAAACCCCCAAACCAAGCCGAGGTTACATTTCAGGGTAAAGGAGTAGCATCCCCACCCTACGTGATCTCATCCATGAAGGCTTATAAGTTGGTCCGAAAGGGGTGTCGAGGTTATCTGTGTAGTGTGCTAAGTAATCCGAATGGAAACGTTGAGATGACCAATATCCCAGTTGTTAATGAATTCCCCGACGTCTTTTCAAATGACTTGCCTGGCCACTTAGTCGATAAAGAAGTAGAATTTATTGTTGACGTTATGTCGGGAACCCAGCCTATCTCCAAAACACCTTATAGGATGGTCACAGAATTGAAAATGCAATTACAAGAGTTGTTGGATAAGGGTTTTATTAGGCTGAGCACTTCACCTTGGGGAGCGCCAGTCCTATTTGTTAAGAAAAAGGATGGTACACTTCGTCTTTGTATTGATTACCGAGAACTGAACAAGGTAACCATTAAGACTAAGTATCCATTGCCGAGGATTGATGGTCTGCTTGACCAATTACAAGGAGCACGAGTCTTTTCTAAAATTGATCTCAGGTCGGGCTACCACCAGCTCAAGGTTGAGAAGACTTCTTTTCGAACAAGGTATGGCCACTACGAATTTTTGGTAACACCTTTTGGAGTGACTAATGCTCCTGCAGCATTCATGGATTTGATGAACAGAGTCTTTAAGCTATACCTAGATGAGTTTGTGGTTGTTTTCATCGACGATATATTGATCTATTCCAAGAGTAGTGATGAGCATGAGAAGCATTTGAGACTTGCTTTACAAATTTTGAGAGATAGAAAGTATACGCCAAGCTTAGCAAGTGTGAGTTTTGGCTTTCCAACATTTCATTTTTGGGCCATGTGATCGATGAAGAGGGTATTTCGGTTGATCCTAGCAAAATTGAGGCCATTGTGAATTGGCCGACACCGACTAATGTGTCTGAGGTGCATAGTTTTCTGGGTTTGGCAGGTTATTACAGGAAATTTGGGAAAGACTTCTCAAGGATTGTAGTACCACTGACAAAATTGACTCGGAAGGGAGTGGCATATGAATGAACCGAGGATAAAGAGTCAGCTTTCCAGGAACTCAAGACGAGGTTAGTCATGACACCAGTTCTTGTGCTACCATCAGGTAATGAGGAATTTCAGATTTATAGTGATGCATCACATAAGGGTTTGGGTTGTGTATTAATGCAAGGGGGTAATGTTATAGCATATGCATCTCGCCAGTTGAAGCCTCATGAAAAGAATTATCCTACCCATGATTTGGAACTAGCGGCCGTAGTATTCGCTTTGAAAATTTGGCGTCACTACCTGTATGGAGCTTCTTGCCAAGTTTTCATAGATCACAAGAGCCTAAAGTACTTGTTCACTCAAAAGGAATTGAATATGAGGCAGAGAAGATGGCTTGAGTTATTAAAAGACTACGATATGCAGATTCAGTATCATCTAGGCAAAGCAAACTCAGTGGCCGACGCATTGAGCAGGAAGTTAGTTGGGAATTTGACATGTTTGGCAATGATTTCAGTGGAACCGACTATTGTTGAGGAAGTAAAGACAAGACAAATGGAGGATGAATTCTTCAAAAAGGTAGTTGATGAGATTATCACAAAGCCAAGACCGGGATACACTATTGAAAATCAGGTACTTAAGTTTGAGGGAAGATGGTGCGTAGCCGACGTCCCAGAGTTGAAAAGGAAGATTTTGCAGGAGGCCGATAGTTCCAGATTTGTCGTTCATCCAGGGAACACCAAGATGTATCAAGATGTGAAATAGACTTTTTGGTGGCCAAATATGAAAAGAGAAATAGCCGAGTTTGTATCCCAGTGTTTGTATTGCCAACAAGTAAAAGTAGAACACCAGAGGCCAGCAGGACTTCTTCAACCTTTGTCAATTCCTCAGTGGAAATGGGAACACATCTTCATGGATTTTGTTGTTGGTTTGCCAAGGACACAAAAAGGTATGGATTCGATTTGGGTTATCGTGGATAGATTGACTAAGTCAGCACACTTCTTGCCCGTTAAGACTACTTTCAATGCTGATCGACTTGCTTTGTTGTATATGCATGAGATTGTTAGACTTCATGGAGTCCCGATGTCCATCGTATCAGACCGAGATCCGAAGTTTGTTTCTAGATTTTGGCAGAGTTTACAAGGAGCTTTGGGAGCCGAGTTGAGGTTTAGCACAGCTTTTCATCCCCAGACCGATGGGCAAACCGAAAGAACAATTCAGACACTTGAAGATATGCTTAGACTATGTGTATTGGACTTCAAGGGAAGTTGGGAAGTACATTTGCCATTAGTGGAGTTTGCTTACAATAACAGCTATCAAGCTAGCATTGGCATGGCATCGTATGAAGCTTTGTATGGAAGGAAGTGCAGATCGCCGATATGTTGGAACGAAGTAAGAGATAAAGCTTTGATTGGTCCCAAATTAGTTCAAGTTACAACCGAGAAGATTAAGCTCATTCGACAAAGGATCAAAACTGCTCAGAGTCGACAGAGGAGTTACCACGAGAAGAAGCATGCTTAGAATTTGAAGTTGGGATCATGCATTCCTAAAGATTTCGCCGATGAAAGGAGTTTCAAGATTTGGAAAGAAAGGTAAGTTAGCACCTCGTTACATTGGGCCGTTTGAAATTCTTGAAAGAGTTAACCTGGCTTGCTCTGAGACTTGCTTTCTTTGCGAGAACTAAGTCAAGTCCACAATGCGTTTCATATTTCGATGCTAAGGAAGTATATTCGGGATCCACTACCTGTGATTGATCATTTCAGGATTGTGATAAATGAAGATTTAGGTTATGAGGAGAAGCCAATCCGGATTCTTGATAGGCAAGTAAAACAGTTAAGAAACAAGTCGATACCGATGGTGAAGGTTGAATGGAAAGAGCATTATGGCAAGGATGCTACATGGGAAATGGAAGAAGAAATGAAAATCCGACATGCAGAGTTGTTTTTGGGGCAAGGTAACTTAAGTTTGTGGACCAAACTTCTTTAAGGGGGGTAGGATGTAACAACCCTCACTATTGTCTTAGTCATGCTTACATGCATTTACATAATTTTGTCTTGTCAAGCTTGCATTTGATGACCTTGATTTGTTTTGTCTAATTGTCGTATGCTTTGTTCCTTGCTTGGTGTGTGTAGTCGAGGTGTCACGACCCAAACCCGCCCTATGGGTTTAGCAATCAGAATCGCCAAGAATCCGAGATTACCAAAGGCCCGCCAATCAAGAATACAAGAAATACAGAGTTCGTATTGGCGGAAGCCAAAACAAGAAAAGCTAGTGTCCATAGAGTCGTGTTAATCAGATGCCAAAAACATTTTTCATACATTTATGCATTCATCAAGACAAGATATACAATCATTACAGACATTCAAGACGGGGACTCAATCCTCGATAACAAGAGCAAGATAACAAAGAACGGTCTATACAAACAAGACAAAACAAGAAGGAGACCTATGGGGACACAAAACACCCCAAGCCATGGCATGGCGCCTCGAACCTCACAAAGGAGGCACAAAGGTCGGCCGACAAAACTGGGGACCAATCCCACGCCCTAGCTCCTGCGTGGCCGAGCACCTACATATATATATAAACAAAGGAGCTAAAGCCTAGTGAATAACATACATGTAAAGAGGTTATGAATGATGTCCTTACAAAGAATGAAATCAATTCATTAAACAAGAGTTTCGATCTTCAAGATTTCAATCAATCACCATATGTGGTACGTCCAATAGCCTATAACAAGAGGGTCCAAAGGACCGGCCTTATGCACCCAACAATAATGATGGCCAATCATTCAAGAAACAAGATGGTTCCACAAGGAAACCGACAGAGCTCAGAATATCAATAACAAGGGGTGCTAAGGATGCCACAATACAGTTAAATACAGACATACATTCATTCAATAAACAACATCGGTTCAATAAGCTTGCTCAAGAATCAAAATATAACCATTTTGAACATATCTTTACACAACTGTTACTCACGGATTGGGCTATCAAGAGCTAGAGCGGCCCCGAGAGTCAACCCTAAACAAATAATCAAATAGAACACACACTAAGTTTACAGTACAGAAAGGATGATAATTAAATCCCTAAATTCCTCGGTGTGGTTCTATGTCTACATCCTCATTAAGATGCTCTAAACTAGGCCTAAAAATGCCTAGGATGCGATGAGGATGCAAAGATGCACTTAGAAAACAATTTCAGAATTTCGAACAGTGGCCTCCGCCGAGCGAAGTTTCCCGCCGAGCGACAAGCGCATAAAGGCCCACGCCGAAAGATACATTCCGCCGCGGATCGATGAAAGATGCAAAGATCTTTGGATGTGCGATTTTCGCCGGCGTTAAAATCCGCCGAGCGGATCAGAAACGATGCAAGAAAATCTGAGCATGATTCCTCGCCGAAGCACTTCGCCGAAGCGGACGTCAAAACTGGAAAATCCAGATTCGACTTCTGAGTTTCAAACCAAGTTTTGATGCTCCAAATCCGATCCTCTTGGGCCCATTTTCTGGAAAACCCTTTCAAACACATAGAATAACAAGTTCTAAAACTCAATTTAAGAAATCAAGGCCCAAGGGTGTTTCAATTAAACTCAATTTCAAACCATTTTCAAGAACACTTTCAAAACATGACATGCATGATCTTTAAATCAATTTTAAGCTTCCAATCATGCTCAAATGAGCTCAATTCTTTGAAAAGCAAGTTGAAAACATGGACTATGATAACAACATGGACATGCATGTGACAATCCTCCAAGAATTCAACTCAAACTCATCAATATAAACATGCATGCATGAATTTGACTTCAATCCAACATATATGAACAATATCATGTTTTAGCTCTACAAGGATGCATAAAACATGCAATAATGAAGTTTAAACTCAACAAGGAGAAGATGAATTCACTCACCTAAGTCTCAATTACAAGTCTAGGAAGCTCAATTATGCCAAGTCTCTAGCAATCTCAACAAGTTCTTTAGCAATTTACAAGATGAAGATGAACTCTCTCTCTCTCTCTATGCTCTCTTGTTGGTCGGCTAAGATAGGGAAAGAAGGCTGATCAAATGTTTGTTTTAAGTGTATAGGCTCAATACAATTGTTTAAACAAAAGGTCCACTAAGGTGGCAATTTAGTAATTAAGTCAAAGTTCTCAATTAACTCGATTTAATCTAATTTAATCATTCCTAATCAATTTCCAGATAAATATACTGTTAAATCACAAATATTATGCTGATTACAAAACATCAAACGGTTTCTAAATCGGCCGCCGATAAGGCCTTCAATTAGCAGTTTAAACATACAATGCAAACAGATAATCATGCACTCAAACAGATACAATATGTAATTAAATAGACAAACTCATTCAGGTTAGGTTTGATTCATTTTGTTCAAGAATTCATCGATTCATTATCGATCGCTCAGTTTTATCAGTGATTAGTATATAATTCGGTGGTTATTCAGTAATCGGTACGAGGAAGTGCAACTTGATACGCCACCGGATTGATTTTCTCAATAATCTGATACGGTCCGACATACCTTGGCGCTAGCTTGCCTTTGACTCCAAAACGAGTCTGGCCTTTCATTGGTGTCACTTTCACAAACACGTGATCACCCACTTCATACTCTCTATCCCGTCTTCTGACATCTGCATAACTTTTCTGTCTGCTCTGTGCAGTTTTCAATCTCTGCTGTATCAATTTCACTTTCTCAGTCGTTTCATATACAATCTCGGGCCCAAGCAACGGCCCATCTCCAACTTCGCCAAAGAGATTGGAGATCTACACTTTCTGCCATACAATGCCTCGAAAGGCGCCATACCGATACTCGAATGGTAGCTGTTGTTGTAGGCGAATTCAGCCAACGGCAAATGACTTTCCCAATTTCCCTGAAAGTCAAGGACACACATTCTCAGTAGGTCCTCTAGAGTCTGGATGGTCCTTTCTGACTGTCCATCTGTCTGAGGATGATAGGCACTACTCAGCCTCAATTCAGTACCCAATGCAGTCTGTAGGCTCTGCCAGAACCTCGATGTAAACTTGAATCCTCGGAGAAACAATAGACACAGC
This sequence comes from Camellia lanceoleosa, assembly GCA_025200525.1. Classification (NCBI taxonomy): domain Eukaryota; kingdom Viridiplantae; phylum Streptophyta; class Magnoliopsida; order Ericales; family Theaceae; genus Camellia; species Camellia lanceoleosa. Next base: position 119,573,078 of record CM045762.1, on the reverse strand, counting down.
ACTCCGTGCGATCTAACAATTTCATCAATATAAATAACCAATCTATCTGCATTATAGATTGTCTTGACAGGTAGGAAGTGTGCAGATTTAGTCAGTCTATCAACAATAACCCAAATTGAATCCATACCTTTCCTGGAGCGAGGTAATCCAACGATAAAATCCATCGTGATATGCTCCCATTTCCACTCTGGTATGGGCAAGGGTTGCAATAATCCAGCAGGTCGTTGATGTTCAGCTTTGACCTGTTGACAATGAAGGCATTTGGACACAAAATCGGCAATTTCCTTCTTCATTCCTGGCCACCAAAAATTTTGTTTCAAATCTTGGTACATTTTCGTATTCCCCGGGTGAATAGAAAACTTCGAACTGTGGCCTTCTTGGAGAACTCTCCTTTTCAATTCAATGTCATTCGGTACACACAATCTATCTTGAAATTTCAGTATATTGTTCTCAAACTTGAATCCCGGTTTCGGTTTTGAATCCCTTTCTTCAATGATTTTCTTCAAGTAATCATCCAGTTGTTGTTTCTCCTTAATCTCTTCAATTAATGCTGGTTGAGCAGTAATGGCAGCTATTGTCCCGCCCTGTTCTTTCAAAACAATTTCAATTTCAGACTTCTCAAGATCAAGAAGCAACTCTTTCTGTCCAGTCAGCAAACAAGCTAAGTTGGCAATTGACTTTCGGCTCAAAGCATCGGCAACGGTGTTGGCTTTTCCCGGATGGTACAAAATCTGTAAGTCATAGTCTTTGATCAATTCAAGCCATCTCCGCTGTCTCATATTCAGTTCTTTCTGTGTGAAAAAGTACTTTAGGCTCTTCTGGTCGGTGTAGACTTCACATGTCACTCCATACAAATAGTGTCGCCAGATTTTCAATGCAAAAACTACTGCGGCAAGTTCAAGATCATGGGTTGGGTAGTTCTTTTCATGCGGTCTCAACTGTCGGGAAGCATAAGCAATAACTCTCCCATTCTGCATTAAAACACATCCCAAACCCTTATGAGAGGCATCACTAAAAACAGTGTAACCATCAAGATCAGAGGTAGAGTCGAATTGGTGCGATCCACAAGTCTAGTTTTCAATTCTGAAATCTTTGATTCCTCCGTCATCCAACAAATGATGTCCCTTTCTGAGTCAGTTGAGTCAGTGGTAAGGCAATTTTGGAGAAATCTTTGACAAATCTTCTGTACTATCCAGCCAGTCCCAAAAAGCTTCGGACTTCAGTCACATTGGTTGGTCTAGGCGATTCCACTGACTTCAATTTTACATGGATCAACAGAAATTCCATCTTTGCTAACAACATGCCCCAAAAACATAACATGGTCAAGCCAAAATTCACACTTAGACAATTTAGCATACAGTTTCTGTTCTCTTAAGGTTTGCAGGGCAAGTCTCAGATGGTGTTCATGTTCTTCTACAGTCTTAGAATAGATCAATATGTCATCAATAAATACTACAATGAAGTCATCAAGGTATGGTTTGAAAATTCTATTCATAAGGTCCATAAATGCAGCTGGGGCATTCGTGACTCCGAATGGCATAACTAAAAATTCGTAATGGCCATACCTCGTTCTGAAAGCAGTTTTATCAATGTCTTCCGGTTTGACTTTCAGTTGATGGTACCCCGATCTAAGGTCAATCTTGGAAAACACTTGTGCACCCTGTAACTGATCAAACAGGTCATCAATACGCGGTAAAGGATATTTATTCTTTACAGTTACCTTGTTCAGTTCACGGTAGTCAATGCACAGTCTCAGTGAGCCGTCTTTCTTCTTCACAAACAAAACAGGTGCACCCCACGGTGAAGTACTAGGCCTGATAAACTTCTTGTCCAGCAGTTCCTGTAGTTGTACCTTCAGTTCTTTCAGTTCGGTTGGAGCCATTCTGTAGGGAGCTTTAGATAATGGCTGTGTACCCGGTACTACATCAACAATAAACTCAATCTCCCTGTCAATCAAATCCCCTGGTAGATCATCCGAAATACATCCGGGAATTCTCTAACTATAGGAATGCAATTCACATCGCTTTTAACATTATCATTAGCGTGACAACAAGATGAGAACACGATAGCCCTTACACCCCTTTCTAATCAGTTTGACAGCCTTTACAGAAGAAATCAGATATGGAGGAGGTACTACTCCAACTCCACTAAATACAAATTCGGGTAAACCCGGTGGACGGAAAACAACTTGCTTGGTCACACAATCGATAGTAGCATGATATTTTTGTAACCAGTCCATCCCCAATATCACATCAAAGTGGTCTATGTTCAATGGTAGTAAATCAATAAACAGATGCATATCCCCAACGATAATTTCACAAGCAGGATACATATATGCACATGTCATGGATCCCCCAACAGGTGATGATATAGCTAGCAAATAATTCATGGGTTCTAAGGGTCTATTCAATTTTCGTGAGAAAGCATGTGACACATAAGAATGTGTAGACCCCGAATCAATCAATACATAAGCATTCTGAGTACAAATAGAGAGGATACCTGACACAATGGTCTCGACGCCTCCTGCAAGATTAGGGCAACACTCTCGCCTCATGTGCTCTTTCCTAGCTTTGGGGTTTGGTTTTGGTGCTACATTTGATGCTGCTGCGCTCGGTGCAGCTTTACTACTGGCTTGTGGAGTAGAGGGACAATCTTTAATTCTGTGGCCCACCTTGCCACACCTGAAACAAGCTCCAGAAACCTGGTAGCAAACCCCTTTGTGCTTATTGCCACATGTGGAGCAGGGTGGAGTAAATCCACTCCCTTGGCTGGGGCTAGTTGTCGACCCCGTATTCTGTTTCTTGTTGGCTGGGTTGTGCTTGCCTTTCTTAAATTTAAAACTTTGCCTTTTCCTTTGCCCTTCAGTGGTTGGTGTCCCAGATTGTTTCACGGCTGCAATATTTGACTCGGCCATCAAGGCTCTACGAGAACACCCACAAAAGTTGGCATTTTGAACATTTATTCGATCTGGATAGCAAAGACTAAGGCCGCCTTCAAATCTTCTGGCTTTCTTATATTCGGTATCCACCATATGTGGTGCATACCTAGCAAACTCGGTAAATTGCTTCTCATACTCGGCAACAGATGTTTTGCCTTGCCTCAGTTGTTCAAATTCAGTCACCTTTCTATCCCTGATGCACTGGGGAAAATATTTTTCAAAGAAGGACTCCTTGAACTGAGCCCAAGTCACTACAGTGTTTGCATCACGGGTCAACATCCACCACCTTCTAGCTTCTTCCTGCAGTGTAAAGGTGGCTAACAGTACTTTGTGTGCTTCTGAGCACGGAAACACCTCAAATAACTTCTCAGTCTCAAGAACCCAAGCTTCAGCCTTTAATGGTTCTAAGCCTCCCTGAAAGGACGGCGGTTTCATCTTGCTGAATTTCTGAGTTAGTGCAATAATATCCACCTCATTCACATTTACATTCTGTACATTCTGGGCATTCTGTTCCGGTTGAACCGGAGGAGGAGGAGGTGGCTGTTGGTTCTGTTGTTGGTCCAGTCTTTCAATTACTAATCCCATCATTTGTTCAAGTCTGGCCATTCTGGCCTCAGAGGATGATGATTCAGTTTCATTTGCATTATCCATTTCACTATAAAGCAGTTATGACAGTTATCATTATGAACAGTTGTATCATTAAACAGTTTAACAGTTTAACATATAATCAGTCAGCCGCCAAAGCACACACTTTTCAAATTCATGAGATGCCCTAATCGCTTTTCTAGGACACCCTATAGCTCATTCGGACACGTGTGTGCGGTATAACTCGTGGTTAAGTATCGCTCTGATACCACTCTGTCACGACCCAAACCCGGCCCTATGGGTTTAGCACCGTAACTGGCCAGTAATCCGAGATTACCAAAGGCCTGCCAATCAGTAATACAGTAAATACAGAGTTCAGGGCCTGGCGGAAGCCAAAACAGTAAAAGCTAGTGTCCATAGAGCTGTGTTAATCTGTATGCCAAAAACATTTTTCATACATTTATGCATTCAGACCAGTACAGTATATACAATCATTACAGACATTCAGTACGGGGACTCAATCCCTCGATAACAGTACAGTATAACAGTAAACGGTCTATACAAACAGTACAAAACAGTAAGGAGACCTATGGGGACACAAAAACACCCCAAGCCATGGCATGGCGTCTCGGAACCTCACAGTGAGGCACAAAGGCTGGCTGACAAAACTGGGGACCAATCCCACGCTCCTAGCTCCGGTCTGGTGGCTGAGCACCTACATATATATATAAACAGTGAGCTAAAGCCCAGTGAATAACATACAGTGTAAAGAGGTTATGAATGATGTCCTTACAGTAATGAAATCAATTCATTAAACAGTAGTTTCAGTCTTTCAGTATTTCAATCAATCAGTCATATGTGGTACGTCCAATAGCCTATAACAGTAGGTCCCAAAAGGACCGGGCCTTAACAGACCCAACAATAATGATGGCCAATCATTCAGTAAACAGTATGGTTCCACAAGGAAACCGACAGAGCTCTGTAACAGTCAATAACAGTGGGTGCTAAGGATGCCACAATACAGTTCGAAATACAGGACATACATTCATTCAATAAACAACATCAGTTCAATAAACAGTTCTGTTCAGTAATCAAAATATAACCATTTTGAACATATCTTTACACAATCTGTTACTCACAGTGATTGGGCTATCAGTAGCTAGAGCGCGTCCCCGAGAGTCAACCCTAAACAGTCAATCAAATAGAACACACACTAAGTTTACAGTACAGAAAGGATGATAATTAAATCCCTAAATTCATCGGTGTGGTTCTATGTCTACATCCTCATTAAGATGCTCTAAACTAGGCCTAAAAATGCCTAGGATGCGATGAGGATGCAAAGATGCACTTAGAAAACAATTTCAGAATTTTCAGTGAACAGGGCCTCCGCCGGCGCAGTTTCCGCCAAGCGACATAAGCGACAAAGGCCCACGCCGGCGTACATTCCGCCGCCGAGCGACCGATGAAAGATCTTTGGATGATGCGATTTTCCGCCGGCGTTAAAATCTTCGCCGAGCGATCAGAAACGATGCAAGAAAATCTGGAGCATGCATTCCCGCTCGGCGCACTTCCCCGGCGGACGTCCAAAATCTGGAAAATCCAGATTCGACTTCTGAGTTTCAAACCAAGTTTTGATGCTCCAAATCCGATCCTCTTGGGCCCATTTTCTGGAAAACCCTTTCAAACACATAGAATAACAAGTTCTAAAACTCAATTTAAGAAATCAAGGCCCAAGGGTGTTTCAATTAAACTCAATTTCAAACCATTTTCAAGAACACTTTCAAAACATGACATGCATGATCTTTAAATCAATTTTAAGCTTCCAATCATGCTCAAATGAGCTCAATTCTTTGAAAAGCAAGTTGAAAACATGGACTATGATAACAACATGGACATGCATGTGACAATCCTCCAAGAATTCAACTCAAACTCATCAATATAAACATGCATGCATGAATTTGACTTCAATCCAACATATATGAACAATATCATGTTTTAGCTCTACAAGGATGCATAAAACATGCAATAATGAAGTTTAAACTCAACAAGGAGAAGATGAATTCACTCACCTAAGTCTCAATTACAAGTCTAGGAAGCTCAATTATGCCAAGTCTCTAGCAATCTCAACAAGTTCTTTAGCAATTTACAAGATGAAGATGAACTCTCTCTCTCTCTATGCTCTCTTGTTGGTCGGCTAAGATAGGGAAAGAAGGCTGATCAAATGTTTGTTTTAAGTGTATAGGCTCAATACAATTGTTTAAACAAAAGGTCCACTAAGGTGGCAATTTAGTAATTAAGTTAAAGTTCTCAATTAACTCGATTTAATCTAATTTAATCATTCCTAATCAATTTCCAGATAAATATACTGTTAAATCACAAATATTATGCTGATTACAAAACATCAAACGGTTTCTAAATCGGCCGCCGATAAGGCCTTCAATTAGCAGTTTAAACATACAATGCAAACAGATAATCATGCACTCAAACAGATACAATATGTAATTAAATAGACAAACTCATTCAGTTTCAGTTTCAGTTTCGTTGAGTTTGTTCAGTAATTCATCCAGTTCACTTATCAGTCAGTAGCAGTTCAGTTTATCAGTGATCAGTATATAATTCGGTGGTTATTCAGTAATCGGTACGAGGGTTATTACACGAGGTTACACCCTTGAACCTCTTATACCTAGGACCATCTTGGAACCACCTTGGTTGACCTCCCCTGTCACCTAGGCATATCGGCCGAGATGTGTATCATCTAGGCCAAGATGTTATCATCTAGGCATCCTAGATCTTAGATCCTTGCACCTAGTGATCTTGTTCTTAGACTGGTATGACCTAGACCGAGGTGTGGCACATCTAGGCCAAGGTGTGTACGCCTAGCCCAAGTGTTGTCCTTCTTAGCCGAGATCATTGAAACCTTCTTGCCGAAGCCTATGTCTTGATCCGAGATCCTCACCTTGTCAGAGTACCCTTGTCACCTTACTTTTGTATACACTTTGTCATGCTCTTGTCTTGTCATTTTGTCACCTTTTTTAGGAGATCTAACCAGTCGTTGCCACGTGTCCCAGCAGAGGGTTAAGTCAGCCGGCAGAGAGAGCAAACATATCATTTGTCATATCCTTGCCTTTGAAGAGAGAGAAGCTCTAGGAAGAGGAAGAGAAGTTCTTAGAGTGAAAGAGCTAGATTCCAAGCTTGATCCTTAGAGTTTGAACCGTTAGATTCGTATTTTGAGGTTAGAATCTTGATCTGCTTTTGTTGTTCTTCATGTTCATCTAACCACATTGCATGATCTAGCATGATTCATGAGCCATGCATTGCTTTAAAGTTTTGTTTTGGAAAGAGGAAATGATGTTCTTGAGTTCTTGAAGAAAAGCCTTGTTTTGATCCGAATGTTTGTATCAAAATCCATGTTTTCGTGTTTGTTTTCATAAAACCTCCAAGTATGGGTACCAAGGTCCATGTTTTTGAACTTATATCATGAAATCTCATATTTTGAATAAAGGAGTTATAATTTTAGCATTTGTGTTCTCCATGTTCTTATTCTTCATGTTCTTCAAAAGAAAACCCAAATTTTCTAGACTTCATTTCCCTGGATGTGGTCATCGGGGCCATATCTCGGCCAAGAGGTGTGGGACCTCGGCCAAGACCTGGTTGGTACTCAGCATGTTTCCCAAGATGAAAAATAGTGTTTTAACTCCCAACATATGTTTTTCTTTGTCTTGACCTAGTTTTGAAAGAAATGCCGAGATCATTTACGCTCATGTAAAGCTTGTTTTGAAAAGTGCATTTCGTAACCATCTTTGAGCATTTCTTCTTGTCTCCTTGTAGTGCATTCAATAGTCTTTGCCATGTATTTGTAGGTTTTGGATTCTTGCCTAAATCCCTGCACTCGAAGAGCTATGTGAGTGGTATCTTTAATAAAGTTATGTTATACTGTTTTGATAAAAACTTTGCTTTGTTTTGGAAAAGTATTTGTTTAAGTATGAATGATTATCCATAGTTTTGTATCAAGTATTATTTTGTTTTGAAGACATTCTTGGAAAGTCCTTAGTGCTAGGGAACTATAATGCAACTAGTACCCTTGTTGAGATATCTTCCTTGCCAAGCGGCCTTGTGCGGGTGGGTTTGTCTAATCGATTAGGTCGATTATTCTCTTGTTTATCGGGAATGTCACCTTGTATTATATTGATGCTAGTAAGCATCCTTGAAGCTTTGAAAGACTTGATAGATGAACTTGGTTCATCCTTGATTTTGTACAAGATATGATATGTATTGTTTTGATAAAGATCTAGGATATCATTCATTTAAACCTTTATTACTAATATCATTCATTGAGTATCCAAGCTCACCCTCTCCTTATATATATGTAGGTGACGAGCAAGAAAAGTAGCATAGATGTGTTTTTGCAAGTTGTGTTCGGATTTATATTTTGCTAGCATCTTGAAGATTATGCTTCTTAGCTTGTATTTCATGTCTTTTGTATATGTCGGCTTGAAAAGCCTTTTGATCAAGATGTAATATTTAAGTTTGATTCATTTGTATCCAAGATGTAAAACCACGTTATGTATGACATTTCATTTGATCTATGCACAGCTCTTATGGACTACTTAGATTTAAATTTATTGCTTCCGCACATGTAGGCCCCATATGTATACTCTAATTATGTGTGAATTTTTGTAAGTTAGCCTTTGGTAATCTCGGATTACTGACCATCATGGCACCATTCTACTAGGGGCGGAATGGGGTCGTGACAAAAAGGTTCTTTAGGGTTTTAGGTAGTCGCTTCTAGCTTAGTGGTAGTTACCTCTATCTGAGTGTTATATGAATATTAGTCAACAAACCCCTCAGACAGCTCCTCTAAATTCCTCTTAGTAGAATCCTCCAGTTTAGCGTACCTGATGGCCACCACGTCGGATTGAGTTCTTTCGAACAACGACAATTTTTAAGCCTGAGACAGGCCCATCAGCCTCAGTACATCCAAAAATAGGCGAACATGCACAATCCGATCGCCACTTCCATCAAATCTGTCAATGTGAGGCATCTTAAAATTCTCTAGTAATCTGACCAAGGCTTCGGTATAGCTGTCTTCAATATCCAGAATGGAATTGAAGCCCTGGGATATTTTAAGCACTTTCTCTAGTTTGGAAATCTTGATCATGGCCAGATCAATATCATTGATATCAAAGGGAATGTGTCCCCATGGAATTTGTGCTAGAAGGTCGATGGTGGAGCTATTGCAAACATCTATTAAGGATCTGGGACTTGCATATTTTCAATTGGTAGAGGTTAATCAGGATTCGGCTGGGCAGCCAGGATGGGATACACGATAAATGTTGATGTCCTAGATGGGCGTCACAAATCAGCGATAATTTCATCCTGTGCGGCCATCCTTTGATTCAGGGTATCCATGGTTCTCTGGAATGTTGCTATCATGGCAGCAACTTCTTCTACGTTCTGTGCCATTGCTGGTCTAGGTGAATTAAGTACTGGTGAATTGAATGGTTGGGAACAAACAGGTGTTTGCTGAGTGCTCTGTGTTGGTACTAATAACTGTCTGCCCCTTCTTCGTCGAGCAACCGGTGGGTCTTGAGTTTTGCAAAGTTTGCTAGAGCGAGTCCACACAACTTAGGAGATATGAGGTCTGTCTGAAGCTATGATTGTAAACTACCTAGCAAAAGAAAGAAAAAGAGAAGCAACCAAAATTGGATAGCACTTCAGCCGAAGTCACTACAAATATAATCACACAGCTGAAGAGCTGTAGTTCCCATGGAACTTTGTTCCCAAACTGATATCAAGTTGTACCACTGATATGAACATTCCTGTACAGGTTCACTGTAAAAGCACATACCAGGTAAAAAGAACCAAAACAACCCTATAAGGGAGTAGGGTTACCATGTCCTAGATTTTTGACATGATCTAGGCTCCACTACTTCAAGCAAGTAGTTTCATAACTTCTTATATATGGGCGAGCATCCTATCCTAATTTGGAACAGTTACTATGGCTTACTATATACAGCTAGGCCAAATGGTCAAAAAGGAATACCTCGACAAGATTACCTAATATACCTCTCACACTTAACACCGAGAAGTGAAATGAGGATCAAGCGGTACAGCGGTAATCCAGATCCAAAGGTAGTGTTTTCAACATGGCAGAGCCCACGACCGACTAGCCTTTTGGCAAGCTTTTTAAGCAAGCCTCTGGCAAGCCGTCCAGGAATAGCAAATGAAAAACACAGTGATGTAGAGTAACAAAGCAGCTGCAATGCAAAGAACATATATCTGTAAATAAACTATCACATCATGAAGTTCAAGTCAAGTTCTCTAATTTCCCCAGTGGAGTCACCAGAAACTGTAGCTTACTTGTTATGTTCCTCTCGAATACGATTAGCCCTACAATTTAGACTCCCATGGTTACGAATCTGATTTCACAAGTGCAAAGTGAAATAGATAAACACAAATGAGTCCAAATTCAGTAAATCTTTTGGAAAATCGATTTTGAATAAAAAAAAAAAGCAAAAATGGACTGCATTGCCAAATTTCAAAGTCGCCACCAAAATATTTTAAAAAAATTTAGGAAACCCATGACTTGTGCCAAAGGCCACGTATCCGTCATCACCAAAGTATCTTGGCTCAAAATTAGGTATGAGAAGGGAAGGTTATGAATTGAACACCCCACTCACCCGATCAAAGATTGGCCTCTACTAATCGTGATGTGATTTTTATTTACATTATATGCTCTTGTTCTTGTTATTATGCAGTTTTTGCTATGTGATGCACACATAAGTATAGACCAATTCATTAAAGTTGGAATGAATTGATTTTATGCTTGTTTTGAAAAAGTGTTATGAATACGTGTCACTTGAAAAAGTGAACTCGTAATTACATTAATCAAATTATTCAACTTAAGTGAAAAGGCCTTCATCCTTGACATTGAGCAGTATATCACTTAAACATTTAGCCTCATAGAAAACATGCTTGACATGGCAACAATCGCACACATGCAATATGCTAAAACAATAAATGTTCACCTAGTACTCAACTGAGGCAAGCCAAAAGAAATAAAATAGTTAGAAAAATACATGCTCTAATATACAAATGGCTAATGCAACACATACAAAATGTAAACTAATATGCTCGATTTTATTAACATGTCACGTGAATCAATTTGATAGTATGCGGTAACGCACCTATTCAAGGAAGTAATAAATGACAACGTTGTTAGAATGATGAACCGAACCTTATGCATGCAAAAATGGATATTTACATATGGCAATGATATGAAATCAAAATATGGCATGCAACCATCATATGCAAATAAATAAAAGGTGAAAGGATGGAGGTTGGAAGACATACACAATATTACAATTTTGCTCTCGCACGAGAGTGTCCGAATGTCCAAGTGCCCAAATTAACTAATTATTACAATAGCAAATTACTTAACTAAACTAACTAGCTATTACAAATCAAATGAACAATAAATGAATAACTGTCTAATTTTTTACAACAATGATATCACAGCAATAATATGAATAGCAATATTATAACAATAATATGAATAGCAATATTACAACAATGTTAATGCACAAGGATCGTATGCGCGTCAATGAAGACGGTTTTCAAAAACTGCCCTGTCTACATTCTGGGAAACTGCTCTGTTTCACCCTCAGCCACTACCCTTTGTTTCAACCAAAAGTGTTCTGTTTTCCAAACATTGGAGCTCGACCAGCCCCCAATGAGGCTTGGCTAGGTCCAAAAAAATCCAGTCGTGCCCTATTTTGTTGTAGAAAAATGTTTTTGTGCTCTGAGGTGAAAATAATACAGACAGAGCCTTTCTGAGCCATATTTGTCCCCTCTGCTCTTCTTTATCATGGAGAAACTCAAGAGAAGAGCAGATTCGGTTCCGAAACCATCAATGGTCGCAAGTTGATTGCGTGATGATTTCAGACACGATAGCAAAAAAATATTAATGAATGTAATGAAAGACATACCACATCTCCCTTCTATCATGAAGTTAGTTCAAGAAGGGAGGTAGACACACTTCAAGAATCATCAAACATCATCGGTTAGTATGTGATGACACTAGAAGCGATGGATTCGGTATAACGTCTGACTGAATCCAACCAATTTTATTAATCTTCTTTATGTTGGTTGATCCAATTTTAAGCCAATTTTATTAGCCCTTTTTTAACGTACCTTTCCATTTCTTTATCTTTTATTCCATTTTGTCCAAAAGTGATCTTTAAGTCCACTAAGTCCAAAAGCAATGTAAATGAGCAAGTATCGACTTAACCCGAGAAATGAGCCTTTCAAACCCTTTTCTTTGGCAGAAATTACAAAAGAAGTGTCAAACTCGTTTACAAGCGATAAAGGGATTTGGAGGCAAATCCAAAATAGCGATAACGACTAGTCAAACTTAAAAAGCGATAATGACATAGCCAAACCCATGATGAGCGATAAGGACTCTAAACCCAAACTCGATAACAAGCTATAATGAAACCTTCTTTTGTGATTTCCAAGGGCCTGACTAGAAAGTTAGTCCCTTACAAGTAAATACATCGGTGATAAAGAGGAGTGACAAACAAAAGGTTGTGTTTAGCATAAGAGAGATATAATGCCTTGGTAATGAACTTCCAAGGAGATTAAACCATTAAGCATGGAAGGGCTCTTTCTTATACTTGAACAATACCCTTTTATTAAATACAACTCTTTAATCAAAAAAACAAGAATGGAGGAGATTGCGAGATGATTATGCAAGATTGATTATTACAAAAGTTGGACTCTTTACATGAAAACTAGATAAAAGCTATCAACTTGAATGACTCGATGTCTAAGGCCTAAACAAGCTGAAGCTATGAGGATTAACAACACAACAAGCCAAGTATTCAAATTATAAACTATTTAAATGAATTAAATAGCCCCTTAAATGTAAAAAACAGTAGTTAAAATCATGTTTAAAGAGCACAAAAGATAGCCAAAAACAAAGAGATACAAAGCTAATAAGCAAGACTAAGGAGGGGTGACCCCTCCACTTTTGGGACTTCGAAACCATATTTTTCAGCCCTTTTAAACTCTGAAAATCAGTATGTAAACAAAAGAAAATAGTGGGAAAACAAAGGGTATGAGTTATGAGATAAGGTGCAAGAAATGGTGATTAGCTCCTCTACCTTTGGTAACTCTTTAACCCCAAGTTTCAGCACTTGGAATGGATCCAAAACAGTATGAAAACACAAGAAAAATATAGAAAAATATTGAAATAAAAGCAAGGAAGAAGGTGGTAAGCTTATACCTCTTGAAGAGAGAAAGCTCTGATTGTAAACCAAACTTGATCCTAGAGGACTGTCAAGGTTGAATTATGGTTCTCAATTCTCAACCAAGGATCCAAGTCCAAGCTCTAATGGTGTATATGATGTATGTATATAGTTTAAGGATGGTAGGCTAGCTCAAAGATAACTTGCAAACGAAGAAGGGGCTCTCAAAGGTCTTTTAAGCTCTTTGAAATTTTTCTAACCCTCAAAACAGAGATATGAGCTCGTATTTATAGAATTTGAGACAAATAGGTCACAAATATTTTCAAAAATAGACAGCTGGCAGATTCCCACGCAAAACAGTGTTTACTGCTCAAAAGGCACGGCCGGGCTCTAATTGCCACGGCCGGCCCCAAATGAGGAACGACTGGGCCCCAATGTGGCTCCCCTGTTTCTCTGTAGGTTCTATGCAAGTTGGCACAATGCTAAAAATGGATTTTTGAGGTAAAAACAGCTTCGATATGGAAGGTTGGGATTGTTTAGAGCTCAAATTCGGATTTCTTCATTGAGAATTCAAGCCATTTGCACAATATAACTTTCATCATCGAGTGCTCAGAATAAAGTGCCAAAGTTTTGCAGGCGGTCAAAAATGAGGTGTCTACAACTTGTCAAGTAAAATTCCATTGAGCACCCAACTCCAAAGCTTTAGTGCTTCTAGCTTTCTCGGCAACAAGCTTTGTGGACTTCCACTTACAAAGAATTGTAGTGTTGATGGTGTTGGAAAATTTTAGAAGTGAATGAAAATTGACACCATTTGTATGAAAGTGTGCAACTTTTCATGGTGACTCTTCATATGAAAGAGTATGACCTAATGGTGTGTTTTCATATGAAAGGGTATGACCCAAAAGTCATGACTCTTCTAAATGGCCACGAATACTTCTATAAATAGCCTTCACCATTTCCTTAATCTTCATTCATTCGATCTCAGATTTCTTTCATACTCATTTCTTCCTTTCATGTTCTTCGTCCTCCTTCGTTTCTGCAAATAGTTTTAGGAAGAGTCGGTGAGAAAGAGAGAGTTACAACATTGTTTTGGTTCACTAGGCATGGATTTGTAGTGCTGTAAATTCAAGATATAGTCGTTGCATCCTGAAAAGTAGATGCCATTAAAACTCGAAGCACCGGAGCGAGTGCAAACTCTACTTTAGGGAAATTATGTCCAACACAAGCCTCGATTTAAAGTTTTGCAATCTTAAAGCGCTGTAGGCATTAAATTCAGAATTTAATTTTCATAATTATTTTCTGAATTATTTACTTCTTGATTAATTTGTTTATACATTTAAAATACACACATATTACACATAGGATCGCTAGGTTCTAACATATGGAAAAACACCTAATGTGGGAAATGAAGGAGATAATGAAAGTGCTAGATTTGAGGTGGATTAGTTTTATTTGTCTATGACTTTTGGATTTGTTGTAGGTTTTTGGGGCGTCTCTATTCTTATATTGTTCATTAAGTCATGGAGATATGCCTATTTTCAATTTCTGAATAATGTCTTGACAAGACTCTATGTTTATATACAAATAAATGTGATAACAATTTAAAAGTAATGTGGAAGTCTCCTACTTGTGTCTCCTTAATACTATAAATAAATGTATCTTTTGTGGAATAAATTCTATTTCATTTAAATTTCTCATGCTTATATAATATAAGCTTGCCTATCGTGCCAAAAGTTATTGTCAATATGTTTCAATAATGTTCTCTATTTTGCTGATCTTCTTTTAAACTATTAACAAATAGGTCAAATTTCCCTTGGTAAGTAAATTACAACCTCAGTGCTTCATAATCTAGCAACTTGGCAAGTGCCGCATGTCAAATATGTATACACATACATATGCATATAGATATAGGAAGAAAGTTATTAAAATGCATAGGATTCATAAACTTGATTTCTAGTAGTGAAAGAAAGGGTAAAATTGATTTGAGAATCAGATTAATAACTTGTGTTAGGGGTAGAAGTTTCTTTTTGGGAAAATTACCCATAGATCCTGTTTGAAAAATGTGTACACTATTTAATCCAACAACTTTTTGAGTAGATCCAAAAGTCTTACTTTTCCTCTCTCTCTGCTTTTTGCCTCATTCTTTACGTTTTCCTCTCTCTCTTTTTTTTTTTTTTTTTTTTTTTGCGTTTTCCTCACCTTTTTTTTTTTTTTGTCATGGACGACAACCGGTGAGCACACCTTTCTTATTCTCTTTCTCTTTCTAATATATAGTCACTGGTGACTGACGACCGCCAATGATTGGGGTTTACCGGCAACCACCAACCATCGACATCAACTCATGACTTCATCCTCGCCGATGACAAAGGAGATGAGTAGATCTACTCAAATCTGATGAGTAGATCTACATGAGACCCGACTAGATCTAAACTAAAAATAGTTGCCGGAATACAATATTCTTTCTATATCTATTCTTTCCTTCGATTTCTCAATTTTTTTACCTTTTCTCTGTTACACAAGTCTATTTTTCTGTTTTAGTGGAGAAAATTTTCAAATTCTGAGTAAGTTGTTTTTGAGTATTAGTTACAGGCGATGAAAACTGTAAAATTTTGCAGTTTCATTTTTTTTTTTTTTTTTTTTTTGTGCTAGAATGAATCATGATTTAAAATTGAAAATTTTTGTAGTTTCATAACATTTTTTAGAACTGTAAAATTTTGCAGTTTCATAACATGTTTTTTAGTTTGATTAATAAGGATAAATACTTAATAGATTTTTGCTCTGAAACTGTAACATTTTACAGTTTCAAAACTTGTTTTTCAATTTGATCAATATTGGAGATTATTTGCTTAAACTCTACAAAAATTGAAAAATAATATATGTTTTTCCCATTCTTATTGTTTTTTGTCATTACATTTTTTTTCTTCTTTTAGTTTATCAATATTTAGCTCATTTTTCTATGTTTTTTTCGTTGTAATTTCTCCATTTATTCTTTTCTTTTTGGGCAATATTCTGGACATTCCGGTGAGTCTCCAATGATGTTCTTAACGTCCAGCGAACATTCTAGATATTCCGATGACTTCCATTAGCATTCATAACAGTCCGACAAACTTCCGACGACTTCCCAGCGATACTCCGGCGACTTTCTAGCGATACTTCGGCGACTCGCCGGTGATGTTGAGCATTTCGGCGAGTCTCTAGTGACTGTTTGACAGAAGTCTGACGGTAGTGGGATGTAATAGCATTTGTAAATTTAGAAAAAAATATATACAGGATTTTTTGGTAACAATTAAAAATATATAAGACTAATTGGTACAAGTATTTTGTTTTGGGATTAGATGAGTTTTGAACTTTGTATATAGGACTTATTGGTAAGTTCCCCTTTCTTTTTTGATACTTTCTTAATAGGATAAATTACAAATATATCTTTTCAAATTTGTTTAAAATATTAGTTATAATTACAAATACTAATTAAAATATATCTTTTCTTTATAGTAATTACTTCTATAGTTCTAGAGTTGAAAATTACATATATATCTTTCTTTATAAGATAAACTACAGATCTGAAAATTATATCTCTTCCCTTTAAGTTTCTGATCATATAACAAATAATCTTTTCATTAATTAACCATTAACTCAATTAACAGATTTTAATAATATCAAAAATATATTTCAATTAATAATTCTAGTAATTTTATTATTGTATAAAAAGGTAGTTAGAAATTTTATTTTTTCTATTAACATTGTTCAATGACAAATTATAATTTCAAATCTCAATTATATTTGTAATTTATCCAAATTTTTATATAAAAAGTTGGTTCTTTACTATTAAACTAGGGTTGCATTTTCACCCCTCAATAATGCAAATTGGATTGGAGGTCCCCAATCCGCCAAGTGGTTCAGTTTTGTGACAATCTTTACTTCAATTTGATATTAAACTTTTGGCTATATAGGCAAGTGCTATCTGACATTTTACAAGTTTGATTTCCTAAAATTAGCTTCTCTATAAAATTTAAAAACACGAAGGGGATAAAGTTTTCTATCTCTCACATAGCATTTCCAACCCAACACTTTTAATTAGACGATGAAAAAAAAATATTTTTTTATTTAAAAAGTGATTTTAAAATATCTTACTATTCATCTAAACCCCAACAACAAATTATCATTTTCTTTCTTAAAGATTTTCCTTCAAAATATTTCTTCAAAAAGTGAATAATTTTTATTCATTAATAAATATTTAATTTTCAAATTTTTGTTAAATATATTTAATATTAAACACATTTTGGAATGATACCAATATCATAAAAATTAAATTTGCATATTAAAAGTTATTTGTAATATAATCAAAAATATAAAATAAATAGTGTTTTAGAGATACTCCTGTATTTTTCATTCTCCCTCCAAATATGGAGGATCAACCCATCCTTCTTCCATATGGAGATTGATTTAGAGATTGGGTTGGATTGGAGGTGAACATCCTTCAAAAATAAAAAAAAATGGAAGATGGATTGGAGATGCTCTGAGTAGTTCATTAAGCAGATCCACTTTTATTCAATGCAAAATTTTATCATAATTAAACTCGAATAATTGAAGGAATTGAGGTTACTATTGTTGCTAAATCACAGTAGTAACTGTTGTCGAATAATTCGACAGACGAGGGTTACTGTTGTGGCTAAATTATAGTAGTAACTATTATGAATATCGGTGAGATATTATTTTCAATAAGCATACTACTCCTACAGTTACAAATACATCTCCAATTAGTTCCAGTTAGTTAGCTACAGTTACATAGTTAGTTAGTTTGTTAGATTAGTTAGTTTGTTATATCAGTTGTAACTCTTGGTGTATAAATATCTGTAATAGTTGATTGAATGAAATAAGAAAGATGAGTTTATGTTCTTGTTATGGTATCATAGCCATTTAAGCGCTCACAAGCAAACACAAGAAAACAATGGTAGATTCATCTTCATCACTATGTCTTACCCTTTTAATCTCAAACTTTAGTTCATTGGTTACAGTGAAGCTTGATTCTACAGACTTTCTCATCTGGAAAAACTAGATGCAAAATATTCTTCGAGCAACTAATTTTCTTAGTTTTGTGAATGGATCTATTCCATGTCCATCTCCAGATGCTCTTGATTCATCTGGTAAAACCATTCCAAATCCTAAATTTGAGAAATGACAGATCATCGATGCTCATCTCCTCAGTTGCATTACTGCAACACTTTCTGCTTCTGTATTCTCTTATGTTCTTCACCTTCACCATTGTTCTGAAGTTTGGACTACAATTGAGAAGAGATTCACTTCTCTTTCTTGATCACACATTCATCAACTCAAACACAAACTTCAGAGCCTTACAAAGAAAGGATTTACAATGGAAGAGTATCTTTAACATATCAAAGAACTCTCAGATCAATTAAGTCTTGCATCTTCAATTGTTGATGATGAAGATTTGGTTTTTCTTACTTTGAATGGTCTTCCTGAGGAATATGATGCATTTGAAACTACCATTTGTGCTAGAGCTGAAGCGATTACAATGGCATATTTGTCTACTCTGTTGTGCTTCGAAGCTATACATATTGAAAACAAGGTCAAAAAAGCTCTTGGAACTGATGCAACTGCTGCATATACTGCAACCAAGACATCTGAGTCTGGTCCTTCCACTTCACATTTTTCTCAACATAGAGGTCACTTTGTATCCAATCGAGGTCGACATCAGTTTCATGGTTCTTGAGGTGGTAGATATCGTGGTGGTAGTCGATCATATCGTAATGACAGAGGCAGAGGCAGATCTGGAAATTTCTTTTCTACTGGTTCAGGTTGTCAGATCTGTGGTGTTCTTGGTCATAGTGCCCTTCACTGTTGGTACAGAATGGATCCAAGTTATCAATCTTACCACCACACAACCTCTTCTCCTAATTCTTCTCCATCTGTTCGAGCATATGCTGCATTGACATTTCCTGGTTCTTCTTCCATTCTTACCACTCCTCCTTGGTATGTTGATTTGGCTACTACAAATCATATCACCAATGACTTAAGCAACCTTCAGGTCTACCAGCCTTATCAAAACATAGATCAGGTTACAGTAGGTAATGGTTAGACCTTACCTATTCAGACCTTACGATGGTTCGGGGGCTATTTTGAATTTTCGCCCTCGAAACGCCGTTTTTGGAGTAAGTTTAAGGCGTATTCGGCTCTAACTCCCAACCTACGGGTCCTAATTACATTATGTCAGTTGTCACAAGTCGTAATTGTCATGGGGAAGTAGTCCGTGAGAGCCACCACGATGGTTTGAAATTTTTTTGAATTTTCACTCCCGAAAAACCCTTTTTCGAATAAGTTTAAGGTGTATTCGGCTCTAACTCACAAGTCCTATTTGTCATGGAAAAATTGTCCATGTGAGCCACACGGTGGTTCGGGAGCTGTTTTGAATTTTTGCCCCTGAAACGCCATTTTTCGACTAAGTTTAGAGTGTATTCGACTCTAACTCCCTACCTACAAGTCCGTATCACATTCCGTCAGTTGTCACAAGTCCTATTTGTCATAGGGAAGCTATCCGTGAGAGTCACATGGTGGTTCGGGGGCTGTTTTGAGTTTTCGCCCCAGAAAGGCCCTTTTTCGAGTAAATTTAAGGCGTATTCGGCTCTAACTCCCAACCTACGCGTCCGGATTACATTACATTAGTTGCCACAAGTCCTATTTGTCATGGGAAACTGTTTGTGAGAGCCATACGGTGGTTCGGGGGCTGTTATGGATTTTCACCCCCAGAATGCCCTTTTTCGAGTAAGTTTAGGGCGTATTCGACTCTAACTCCCAACCTACGGGTCTAAATTACATTTCGTCAGTTGTCACAAGTCCTATTTTCCATGGGGAAGCTGCTTGTGAGATCCACTAGGTGGTTCGGAGGCTGTTTTGAATTTCCACACACGGAAAATCCTTTTTTGAATAAGTTTAGGGCGTATGCAGCTCTAACTCCCAACCTACGGGACCAAATTACATTCCGCCAGTTGTCACAAGTCCTACTTGTCACGAGGAAGCTGCCCATGAGAGCCACATGGTGGTTTGGAGACTGTTTTGAATTTTAGACCCCCAAACACCCTATTCGACTAATTTTAAGGCGTATTCGGTTCTAACTTCCAACCTACGGGCGGATTACGTTCCATCAGTTGTCACAAGTCTTACTTATCATGGGGAAACTGTCCATGTGAGCCACACAGTGGTTCGGGGGCTGTTTTGAATTTTTGTCTCCAAAATGCCCTTTTTCGACTAAGTTAAGGGCATATTTGGCACTTACTCCCTACCTACGGGTCCGAATTACATTCCGTCAGTTGTCACAAGTCCTATTTGTCATAGGGAAACTATCCGTGAGAGCCACACAGTGGTTCAGGGGCTGTTACGAATTTTTGCCCCTGGAAAGCTCTTTTTCGAGTAAGTTTAAGGCGTATTCGGCTCTAACTGTGTACCTATGGGTCTGAATTACATTCTGTTAGTTGTCACAAGTCCTATTTTTCATGGGGAAGCTGTCTGTGAGAGTCGCGTGGTGGTTAGAAATTTGGTTTGAATTTTTGCCCTCAGCGCCTTTTTTCAAAGTAAGTTTGTGGCATATTCAACTCTAACTCCCAACCTACGAGTCCGAATTACATTCCATTAGTTGTCACAAGTCCTATTTTTCATGAGAAAACTATCTGTGAGAGGCACACAATGGTTTGGGGGATATTATGAATTTTCGCCCCTGGAATGTCAATTGTCACAAGTCCTATTTGTCAAGGGAAAACTGTCTGAGAGAGCAACAAGGTGGTTCAGGGGTTGTTATGGATTTTCGCCCCCGGAAAGCCCTTTTTTGAGTAAGTTTAGGGTGTATTCGACTCTAACTCCTAACCTACAAATCTGAATTACATTCCGTCAATTGTCACAAGTCTTATTTGTCATGGAAAAGCTGTCTGTGAGAGCCACACGGTGGTTTGGAGGCTGTTTTGAATTTTTCGTTTTTCGAGTAAGTTTAGGGCGTATTCGGCTCTAACTCCCAACCTACGGAACCGAATTATATTCCGTCAGTTGTCATAAGTCCTATTTGTCATGGGGAAGCTGGCCGTGAGAGCCATACAGTGGTTCGGGGGCTGTTTTGAATTTTCGACCTCGAAACGCCCTTTTCGACTAAGTTTTAGGCGTAGTCGGCTCTATCTCCCAACCTACGTATGGATTACATTCCATTAGTTGTCACAAGTCCTATTTGTCATGGGAAAATTGTCCAAGTGAGCCACAAGGTGGTTCGGGGTCTGTTTTGAATTTTTATCCCCGAAACGCCCTTTTTCGACTAAGTTTAGGGTGCATTCGGCTTTAACTCCCTACCTACGAGTCTTAATTATATTACATGGGTTATCACAAGTCCTATTATTCATGGAAAGCATGCGTGAGAGGCACATGGTGGTTCGGGGGCTGTTACGAATTTTCGCCCCTGGAAAGCTCTTTTTCGAGTAAGTTTAAGGCGTATTCGGCTCTAACTGTGTACCTATGGGTCTAAATTACATTCTGTCAGTTGTCACAAGTCCTATTTTTCATGGGAAGCTATCGTGAGAGTCACACGGTTGTTAAAATTTGGTTTGAATTTTGCCCAAAACACCCTTTTCCAGTAAGTTTATGGCATATTCGGCTCTAACTCCCAACCTACGGGTTTGGATTACATTACATCGATTGTCACAAGTCCTATTTGTCATGGAAAAAGCTGTCAGTGAGAGAGGCACAGTGGTTAGAAATTTGTTATGAATTTTCGCCCTTCTAAAGCTATTTTTCGACTAAGTTTAGGGCATGTTCGGCTCGAACTCCCAACCTACATGACCAAATTACATTCCGTCAGTTGTCACAGGTCCTATTTGTCATGTAAAAGTTACTGTGTGACCACACGGTGGTTTGGGGGCTGTTTTGAATTTTTGAGCCCCAAACATCCTTTTCGACTAAGTTTAAGGCGTATTCGGCTCTAACTCCTAACCTACGGGTCCGAATTACAGTCAATTGTCACAAGTCCTATTTGTCATGGGGAAACTGTTTGTGTGAGCCACACAGTGGTTCAGGGATTGTTTTGAATTTTCATCCTCGAAACGCCATTTTTTGAGTAAGTTTATGGCGTATTCAACTCTAACTCCCTACCTACGGGTCCGGATAACATAATGTTAGTGGTCAAAAGTCTTATTTGAAATGGAGAAATTGTCTGTGAGTGCCACACAGTGGTTCAGAGACTTTTGATTTTTTGCACCCGAAACGCCCTTTTTCGAGTAAGTTTAGGGCGTATTCGGCTCTAACTCCCACCCTATGGGTCTGGATTACATTCCGTCAGTTGTTACAAGTCCTATTATTCATGGGGAAATTGTTTGTGAGAGCCACCACGGTGGTTGGGGGCTATTATGGATTTTTGCCCCGAAAGCCTTTTTCGAGTAAGTTTAGAGTGTTTTTGGCTCTAACTCCCAATTCTGGTCGAATTACATTCGTCAATTGTCACAAGTCTTATTGTCATGGAAACTATCCGTGAGAGGCACACGGTGGTTAAAGGGCTGTTATGAATTTTGCCCCAGCTCTTTTTCGACTAAGTTAAGGCGTATTAGACTCTAACTCTCTACCTACAAGTCGAATTACATTCCATCGGTTGTCACAAGTCCTATTTGTCATAGGAAGCTATCTGTGAGAGTCACATGGTGATTAGAGGCTGTTTTGAATTTTGCCCCAAAGCGCCCTTTTTGACTAAGTTTAAGGTGTATTTGGCTCTAACTCCCAACCTCAGGTCCAGATTACATTCCGTCAATTGTCACAAGTCCTATTTGTCATGGAGAAACTATCCATCTGAGCCACACGGTGGTTCGGGAGTTGTTTTAAATTTTCACCCCCGAAACGCCCTTTTTCGAGTAAGTTTAGGGCATATTCGGCTCTAACTCCCAACCTACGGGTCCGAATTACATTACGCCTGTTGTCACAGGTCCTAATTATCATGGGGAAGCTGTCCATGATAGCCACATGGTGGTTCAGGGGCTATTTTAAATTTTTGAGTTTAAGGCGTATTCGGCTCTAACTCCCAACGTAGCAGTCCGAATTACTAGCACAACTTGTACAATAACTTGTGAAGATTTTTGTTAAACCATATATAGTTGAGTTTTGAAAAAGATTAAGAAGGAATCCAATGACACAAAGATGAACATAAACTTCGAATAAAAAACGTGAACCACCACCTAGAGTAACAAATGAATAGCAAGATGAGCAAAAGAATGCTTATTAATTGAGTTCTGAAAAATTGGAAAGAGGATGCTTAAATAGTTACTACAAATGAATAAAGCTAAGCAGCACAAATGCAATGGTTTAGGAATTTAGGATTGATTTTTCTATAAAAACCAAGTACTCCAATGGTTTAACATAAGGGAGCTTGTTGATTATTAAAATTTAGAATTATTTTAAACTTTTTTTTTTTTTTTTTGTGAGTAAGTCATAAATTAAAGACAATAAATTTACAAGTTTACAAGAGGTATATCCCAGGCACGCCCAACAACAAGTAAATGAACGATTACAAAACCAACATAAAACTACAACTACATCCCCCCAAAGAGGGGGAGAAAAGTAATCCAATCCCGCAGAAGCGGGAGAACAAAAAAAACAAAACAAAACAAAACAAAACAAAAAACAAAAAAACCCAAATTTGCCCATATATCCTTTTTGTCCCCAAGTAACCCCTACCATCAGAAATAATAGATGGAAACTTGGGGTGGATATATGGGCAAAGATACAAACAGACACCACAAAGCTTATAAACACAACAGACATACTCACAAAGCAACAACCCACAAGCCCAATAAAAAGATAACCTCTCCCGCATGCCCCTAGTCTTTACCACAAATAAAACACAAGGAATCAAATAAGCATCCCACTCTTCACTACCGTGACATCCTAGCCACTAACCAAAGCCGTGACGGAGGAAAAAAATCTATTCCACGAGAGATCCGGACAGAGTCACATGAAGCAAGCAAGATCGGTCACCATAATCAACGGTCTTGGAAGTAGTATCGTAAAACGATAGCCCCCATAGCAACAAACCAATACATAGCCAAAATTGCATGAGAGTAATCATCACATCCCCCAGTCCCTTCCTTGGTAGATCACAAGCCTCAATCCCCACGGTAGTGTACCCTTCACTACATGGCAGGCGTAGCAAACGATCAATTAGGATGGGTCACATGAAAACAAGAAGCCACCAAAAAATCGATAGCTAACCTTCCGCTCATCTCCCAATCTCTAACTCAGCTAGTCATCGAACCACTATTCCCCATAGCAATGACTCCTCAATCACTCTTGACGGAGATGGCTCAACACTACCCTCATATCGAGTCACATGAGGATCACACAATCAATCAACATGAGAAAATCAACTAAAAATGATTGCTGCATTGTGGCTAAACAAAAATATATGGGCCCAGCAATAAAAAAATGAACCCAAATAATCCAAAATGAGCCCAACGGCTAGCCAACTTAACCAACCCAAACTCACAGCCCAAAAAAGTTTAAACCCCAGCAAAAGCAAATGGGCCCACAAAAACAACCTACTATTTTAACGAGAAATAATTCCAAAACATTGTGGCCCAATAAAATCGTGGCCCAACACCAATGTAGACACACAACCACAATGCTAGAAATAGCATCTGTGAACCCTTGGGCATCGAGCCCATACCCAAAATGATACAACAAATATCCACACTTTGAATTCCTCCAAAACACTCCAGCGTGCTTGACCGTGAACCACTTCCCATCTTATGACAGCTTGCTTCAGTTTGGACATACACCAAAACAGCAATAAGATACTTACCAAGCACTAATCACGGCGTCCGGATCCTCTAGGGTGATTCCCTGAAGTCATCCTCTAGAGTGATAATTTATGATGCGACACGTGTCCAATTAATGAAATCAATGGTTGAGATGTTCCCTCTCCAAAACGACGTCGTTTTGGTTTTGATTTTTTTTTTTTTTTTGCAAATCGGGAAGGAAGGAGGAAGGAATGGGTTAGAGAGAGAATCTCCTCCTTCTCTCTAGAACCAGACCCAGATCTCAGGTCCCATTTGCAGAGCTTGGACATGGCTTTGCTCGTCGAGTTCGGTGGGTTTAGGTGTTGGTATGTTTTTCGGTGGATTTCCCATTTGAAGATCTTCGCGAGCTTGAAACCTCTGGCTTTCCGCATGATTTGTTTGAAGGAGAAGTGGAAAATTGGAAATGGGTTTGTTAGAAATAAGGCCAAAGTGCAGAAATTGACATGGGTTTGTTAGAAATAAACCCGAAATTGACATGGATTGTGATGAAATATATATTATTTTTTTTCTTCTTTTTTTTGTTGGTGTTTTGTTCTGTAAATTCTGGGTTTTGAATCTCAGATCTAGATTTTGAGAGAGAGAAATGTATGAAAACAGGGGGGTATGAAAGGCAAGGCAATTTTTGATCTACAAAAAAAGCTTCAAAAAAAGCCATTGTCGATTGTGATGATATATATATAATGTTTTTTTCTTCTTTTTTTTTGTTGGTGTTTTGTTCTGTAAATTCTGGGTTTTGAATTTCAGATCTAGATTTTGAGAGAGAGAGAAATGTATGAAAACTGAAGAACTGAAGAACCAGATTTTGTTCTGTAAATTCTAGGGTGATTCCCTGAAGTGATCCTCTAGATCTCACTTTGGGCTTCAAACCCTGTTGTGGTTTCTCTGAATAATGAGTTTGATCATCTTTCCTCATGTGTGTAACAGAGCAAACACTGCAATTTTCCATTAACCAGAGGAAAGTTTAATTCCACGGTTTAATTGACTGCAAAAAAATTAAACAGAGCAAACACTGCAAAAAAATTGCAAAGAAAAGAGGGAGGAGATTGATTCCACGGTTCTAGAGAGAAGGAGGAGATTCTCTCTCTAAACTGAACCTTTTTTTTTTTTTTGAATTTGCTCACCCGTCGTTTTGGTGAGACTTAATCTCAGCCCTTGGATGGACTACTTTAGGAGATCACTCTAGAGAATACACTCTAGAGGATCCTAACGCCTAATCACGTGCTACTAGCATAGACAGAGATAGAGAAACATCATCACGCATAGCAGCGATCGTCGAAGCTTTTGGCACGCATGACATCAATACACTCGCCAAGTTGAGCAGCGTGACATGCACACTATCATCACGATCCGTCTCGCAATCCATTAGCTCATGACCTCCATGGAAATCGGTCATCAACCCGACAAGCAACCCATGAGAGGAGGACCAATTCGATCCTTCTTTGGAGCAAAAGCAGCGGACTCCTTTGGAGAAGGAATAGTACTGAAAACTCCTACCAAAACACATCCTTTGGTCTTTGTACAAAAAATCGTATTTGGTAGAAACCCGAAGGCACCCAAAAATGCACATTGGAGGCGAGCGGCGTATCTGAGATCAAACCCAGAACATCATAAGTTGACTGGTAACGAAAAAATCGACCACCCATTTGCCAGACAAGACCATCCATACTGATCACGGCGAGCCACTGCAACAGAAACCCCAAAGGTGATACTGGAAATAGTTCTAGAATAGGAACATAACTCCTGCGCAGCACCCGATCAACCATCATCACATAGACCAGACCCCTAGAACAGCACCAGAAATAGAGCACACCATGAAGTGCTCACAGGAGACCAAACCGAAATAGAGCAAACTAGCAAACATGCCGGAAACGTGTTTGCACCAGAAATCTCCGGCGACCCAACCACGCGCCGATGGCGAAAACCAGCCGGTTCTAAAGGAGCTGGACCACCTTTATCAGTTTCCCAAGACCGACGACTGTAACTCACAATGAACTGCAAGTAAACAGAACGACGATGAACACCTTGAACACCTATAAGCCCATCTCACGCCGAGACCAAAACAACGGCCGGCGAGAACAATCATTTTCAATAGAACCTGGAATCCATGCTCACTAACACTCAGATTATAGAGTATAGGAGCTAAAACAACTGGCTAGAAATCACCAGAACAGAACCACCACCAGGGGAGCTGGCTCTACTTTCTTCCCCATTTGAATTATTTTAAACTTTCTCCAACTCTTCAAGTATTATTATGTGCAAATCAACTATATAGGGTAACTTTAATCATGGTATTTGTATTAAATCAATAGTTTCAAAAGCAACTATGGTATTTGTTTGGGAAGGGCTTAAAAGGCTATTATAGCCTAAAAAAATTTTAGCCAAAAAGCTCTCTTTTGCAAGCTTTTCAAAAAAAAAATAAAAAATAAATTTGCCTGACCCGTGTGTAAGCCTGACCTACTTGTCGACCTACTACTACCGATCGGCAGTGGCTAAATGATGATTTTACCCCTTGACTTTAATTTTAAAAAATATATGTGTAGGGGCAAATTTGTCATTTTAAATTAAAACATCATTTCAACACACTTTCCAATACAACAACTCAACTAAAAATTCATCTCATCTTCCCAAACAGAAAATTAAAATAGCCTACTAAAATAGTCAAAAAGCCAAATAGCGTACTAAAATAGCCACTTCCCAAACGAGGCCTATATGTTGAAATTGCATATATAAATCTAGAAATTCTGCTATGAAATTTTCCAACACTTGCTATGAAATATGAAAATGCTCTCCACGAGAAAGAAATTTTGCACCTTCGTGATAAAGGGCGCAAAGAAATTTGGTGGCGAAACAAATATATCCACTGCCCATGTCAAACTAATTTTATTATTCATGAGGCACTGAGGAACACTTTAATCATGACATAATAATTAAACACTAAAGGAATCTTCTCCAAGTAGTTGGGATTTCTACTTGTGTCTATTTATGAGAATAAAAATGAATTTTAATAAACAAAATTAGACCAATGTTATTGCACATCAAAATTAGAAGTAGAGCATACTCATTAGAAGCATACCTCATATCCTATCCAAGCAACTGAAGCAATCACTATTCCTGCTAATGCATTTGAGAACTTTCTATAAATATCCAACTTGACACAACTCCTCTTTGCCTGGATAGAGAGAAAAATATCATTATATAAACTCTATGAGAATGAAAATAGTAAAGTTGCTCTAATGGAAAAATAATTTAATGTTGCAACTAATCACTTTACCAAATTCTACCTATCCCCATGAAAATGATACTAAAGAAGCCCTCTTGATGATGTTAACAAAGTTTTATTTTGTCTCGTGATTCCTTTCGCAAATATAGTGTGATGGTTAACGTCTATATTTAGTAGGCCACTGTTTCAACTAGAAAAGTTTAAAATTTTACACTTAATAATGGGGAACTTGAAGGCATTGGGTGAAGACATATTTGTAAGATCCTGAAAATGAACAAGGGAAAGTACCAAAGTAGCGCATGTAAATGCTAGTCATATCCATTAATCAATGGGAGCCAAATCAAAAGATATAGAAAATATATAGATGTCAATACAACTTTTTAAAGGAAAAAAGTAGTCTCAAAACTTGATATATTGTTTTTATATGTTATAGTTGAGTCAAATAAAAGAACAATAAAAAACAATAGAAAGTATAATGGTGAGATCAAAAAAAAAAAAAGAAAAGAAGACAACAACAACAACAACAAAACTCTAGTTCCTTGCTTAAGGATAACTGAGTCCTTGACACCCAAACCCAATAAGGTTCCCACTCACTGGAATTTTTACATCTCACTTCCCTACACCGCCCTAGAAGCTCTCTCCACTCCTTAAGGAAACACACCTCTCCTAAATATATTTTTTCTACACCCATAGTTGTTGCTGCCTTAGCTTTCCATTTCACGTAGCTGTTTGTCACTCATTAAATGCACGTAAAGCTCACTTTTTCAACTTGTTCAAGTGCTGCTACCTAGAAAAGACAAGAGCAAGACCTTTAAGAACAAGTGAGACAAACTCTCAAAACTAGATTGGCTCCATATTAGTTACAAAATATGCTTGCAAAACCAATATGATATTGTAAATTTGTCAATTAAAGCCCTTCAAATTCAAAAAATGTCATTGCCCAACTTATGGGCAAATTACATAGCAAAGCTTGACTATGCTATGTTCTTTTTTATTATTAATAAATTACTCTACTTAACTATTATCTACCTGCCACTAATTTATGAGTTTCTTGGGTTCTTAATCCATAATTTCAGCATTAAGTGACATAGGTCCCTCTAGGTATCAATTCCAATAATATGACACATTGCCTCTACACCATTTCAGCACTTAAAAAAATAATAACAAGTCATATGATGGTTCCAGCAACTAAGTTTTCCAAAAGCATACTATGTTTTCCAAAAGCTATCAGACATCACACATTTATCACAAGTGCAATATCAAGTTCTCACTTTTGTTTAACATTACCATAATAATCCATATTCCAATTACCATTATGCCAAAAAAGAGGAAGAAAATTTACCTTGGGTCCCTTCACAATTAGGTAATCACCTTCACGCATCTCTCGAAAATGGTAGGACATCCTTCCTTGTGGATACATCTAATTAATATCAAGATTCAAAGACACAAAAGTAATCTAAAAGGAATGAGAACTAGATAAAACTAAATCAGAAGTAGTAAATAAACTAGTGGAACATTTTAGAGCTCGTATACCTTTATAACAAGTTCAAAGTAACCAACAAGTTCACCTTGACTATCCTTTCCTCTGTCTGAGAAAACAATGAAGTTAAGAATAATAAACTCATATATTTGGGCAAGAGTGTTTATATATATATAATTCAACATTAAATTCATTCATTTCAAATCCTTCAATCTAAACATAACCTGAATTTATTTGGACAAGAGTGTTTTTTTATTAATTTTTTTTTTTTTTTTATGCATATGCACCAAGCATTCCACAGTGCTTACCAATTCAATAGCAGAGATGAATTGACTCAGTTTGACTCAAATCACCACTTTATTGAGTTTTGAACATATGAAAAAACTAAAAGGCATGAGATTTTACATGAACATTTGACAAACAGGAAAAACAAAACAATTTTTAAAGTGGGATGCAGAATCACATATAACATGTTTCTTACAAAAACATCTGAGATAATGGGAAGATTTATAATGTCGTTGAAGCTTGAACATCTTTACTACAGATGGAAATGACACGATGGTTATTGTAGACCGCCCGAACTTCGCTCTGCCCGCGAGGGCGCGAATTGGGTTCTAGCTACTACAGTTCGGACTCCTGTCACGATTCTAAATCTAATCTCACAAAGTGCAATGTAAGACTGATAAATCACCAAAGAGTCCAAATCCGACAAATCATTTTGGAAAATCGATTTTAATCAAAAAACGCCAAACATGGACTACTTTGCCAGATTTCAGAGTCACCAACTAAATATTTTGTTTTGGGAAATTTAGGAAACCCTGACTCGTGCCAAAGGCCACGTGTCCGTCATCACCAAAGTTGCCTCGGCTGAGGAACTTGGGTACGAAGGGGGAAGGTCATGAAATGAGCACCCCCCGCTCACCCGATCAAAGGATCGGCCTCTACTAACGTGATATGTTGTTTTTGAAAACACATGTGTTCTTATTCCAGTTATTAATCTAACTTACTATGTGATGTGCACAACATACAAGTATAGACTAAATCACTCAATTTGGAACAAAACATCTCAATGTTTGTTTTTTAAAATAGTTTGAAAGTGCTACTCGTAAGTAGGCTAAAGCGCGGATTTGCCACCCTCAAGTGGGCTTAAAACATACATTTGATGAATTGTTCCAATTCAGGCAATCAAGCCTCCACCCACAGGCATTCAAGCAGTTAATCATTTAAGCAAATAGCCTCATAGCAAGCATGCTAACATGACAACACTCACACTTATGCGAGGATGCTAAAGCGTAAATACTTACAGTGTACTCCGAGCCAAAACAGGAAACTAGTTAGAAAACATGCATGATCCTAGCTATGTTATCAATGCCTAATGCAACACATGCAAAGATGCAACTAAATAGGCTCGACTCTTCTAAGATGGCATATAAGTGCAACACTCGATAACATGCTTTGAAACACATATTCATGAAAGTGTTTTGAAATACAATGTAGTTTCAATGATGCGCCGAGCCCGGTACATGCAAGACGAATGAATGATGCACACATGCACGCATAAGGTATGCTACTCGAAATATGCCCTAATCTAAACACTGAAAGCGGGTAATAAAAGAGAGAAAGACGTGGGGTTGGAAGACATTCACACACACACGCACACTTATTACAACATTTGCCCTCTCGACGGAGGGTCCAAATGAAATGAAAGCTAACTAGCTACACTAATTAAGCTAACTATTACAAATCACAACTAATTAACTAACTAGTTAACTAATTACAAACACAAATGAATAGCTAAGCGCATTAACTATCAAGTATAGAATCGACGAGTTAACCATCTAAGCAAAGCAGTTAAAAGGAGCCTCAGAGCGAGGAATGCATGCATGCTCGGTTGCTTCTTCCCGAAATCCCGTCGTCTTGCCACCGGTTGCCTCCGTTTGCATTCGCTTTGATTCTAAACACCAAACCAATTCCCAGACTGCTTCTGCTCCAGAACCAGAATCACTTTGAACCATCTTCAAGCTGGTGGGCTGTCGGCCACCAGAGGAGGCTGTAGGCCACTTGTCGGCCACTTAAGGAGGCTGTAGGCCACTTAAAGTGGCTGGTCGGCCACTTCCTCTAATCGGTTGGCCAGTTGCTTCTGCACACTTCCATTTTGGTGCAAATAGAGTTCAACAAGGGCAAAGAAAGGCATTTGTAGGGTATGTGTGTACAACCACCCTCTTTATCATTTTTCAAGCTCAAAAGAGTATGGTACTCAACTCTGCCACCAACGAAAGCATCACAATGCCTTGGCGAGAAGTTTGTACAAGTTAATGAATGCACAAGTAACACACAAGACTCAAGAGGCCTCCACCCTATCATGCACAATCAAGGGAGACGGCGACCAAGAAATGAGGCACGTTTCATCACTTTAAGTATGAAACGTCCAATCCAAACACATGCAATGTATCACACATGCAAACAACATGCTTATCTATCAATGCTAGAGTGGCATGCACGAGGCTCTACCATGTAAGCAATGCGTGCAAAACATGTTAAGAGACTACGAGCTCTAAATCAAGTGAAGAACATTACACATGAGGCATGAGCTATCAATCCCACATAGTCAAACCACATATGGACAGACCTATATCATGCCAAAACAGTGGCAAAGTCATACTGGAAATGAAGCACCAAAAGCTATAACAACATACTCATGCATTGGCTCGTAAGCTAGGCATTAAACACAACTCTCAAACACAATGAAAGGGTGATTAATAAGAGAGTATGGCAAGGCTATATGCTCTGAAATAACATGTTAAGTGAAGCCATATCACATGAACATCGCAAATAAGGCATGCTAGAAGGCCTAAAGCATAAGACTAGTAAAGAGCAGTACTCGAGAGGCATGCAATACATAGCACAAATGTCCAAACCAAACCTGGACAGAGCTCAGTTAGGCCAAAACAAAGACCCAAAATGTGTTGAAATGATAGCCCAAAAGCTTAGACAAACATGCATGCAAGTTGGCTTACAAGTGAAGCATAAGGCTCAACCCTCAAACACAACGAAAGGGCGATAAATGCAAGAATATGGCCAAGGTATATGGTCTAAAATAACTAGCCAAATAATGCCATGCCATGCAAAAGGCTCAAATATGACATGCTAGAGGTCTCAAAGTACAAGGCTAGCAAAACCAATTGCACTATAGCTATGCGAAGCCAAGAATGCATGACCAAAAACACTCAAATTAGACCTAAAGCATGCTAAAACATAGCCCAAAATGTGCTGGAGTGGAGCATACACATGCTAGATCAATAGGCTAAAACACCAAATACACTAGGCTAGTGAACAGAATTGCACTACAAGTGCAAGAAGCATGCAAGAGGCAACCAAACCAATCAAAAAAAGAGCTATGGCATGGCAAATCAATGGCAAAAACATACTGAGATAGAGCTAAAACAAGCTAGAATTAGAGGCACAAAGCATGATGCATGTTAAGGCTATAAGGAGGATTGCACTACAAGTGTGTGAAACATGCAAGAGGCAATCAAACCAACCCAAAATAGAGTTATATCATGTCAAAATAAGGCCTGAAACATGCTAAGATAGAGCCTGAAGAAGGTAGAAAAACATGCCAAAGTGTTACGCCAACAACACATGCAAACAAAGCATTAATAGGGGGGACCACCCCCATCCATTTTGGGTCTCAAAATACACTTTCCACCACTGAAATTCCTCTGGAATTCAGTGGTGAAAAGGCCAAATAAAGATGATCTCAAAGGCCTTAAAGGATAGCTCAAAACAAAGCAAAATAAGGCACAAAAGGGGGTAGACAACCCCTAACCCAAACAAGGCCTCAAACAAACATCTTAAACACTTAGAAACAAGAGTTTTTGTAGTTGAGAGTAAGGCCTAAAAGAGAATGCAAGGATGGCCAAATACTTAAGCAAAACAAAGCTTAAAGAGGGTAACTACTCACTGTAGACGTCCCCTGAACGCCACGGGAGGGTGAGTCCCGTTCTGTTCATTTTGGGGTTCACTACAGTTCGGACTCAAATTGTCACGGTTCTAAATCTTGAACCAAAGAGTCCAAATCCGGCAAATCGTTTTGAGAAAAACAGATTTTTAGAAAAGAAGTGCCAAACATGGACTGCTTTGCCAGATACAGAGTCGCCACCTAAATATTTTTTAATGGGAAAATTTAGGAAACCCTGACTCGGTGCCAAAGGCCACGTGTCCGTCATCACCAAAGTTGCCTCGGCTCGGGAACTTGGGTACGATTGGGGAAGGTCACTTCGTGAGCACCCCCGCTCGCCCGATCCGAAGATCGGCCTCTACTAACCATGATATCCCATTTTTGAAAACACATTCGTTCTTATTCCGGTTAATTAGCTAGAATTACTTGTGATGCGCACAGTACAACAAGTATAGACTAGATCGCCTAATTTGGAACAAAGCATTGCATATCCGTTTATTTGAAAAATGTTTGAAATTTTCTACTCGCAAGTAGGCTAAAACGCGGATTTCAATGAATTATCCCAATTCAAGTAATCCAACCTTCACCCACAGACACTCGGCGATTATATCAATTAAGCATTTAGCCACATGGTAAGCATCTTTGTCATGTTAACATTCACACTCATGCGAGATGCTAAAGCATAAATACTTACATCGTACTCCGAGCCAAAATAGAAATCAGTTAGAAATCAATGCATGATCCTAACTATACAGAAATGCCTAATGCAACACATGCAAAATGTAACTATAGCAGGCTCTGCTATTCTCGACATGGCATGTGAAATGCTACAGCTAACACATATTCAATTTGAAATTGAAATTCAAATGCGATTAGTATGATCTTGCGAGACCGGTGCATGCAAAACAGATGAATGAATGCAAACATGCGATCATACTGTATGCTAATTTAAATATGCCCTAATCTAACCATCATAAGCGGTTAAATAAAAGGGAGAAAGAAAGGGGATTGGAAGACATGCACACACCCTTATTACAACAATTGGCCCTCACTCGGAAGGTCCGAAAGAATAATACAGTCCCAAATAAATACAGTCCGAATAAATAATATAAAATCCTAATTAATTAACAAATTAATCTAGGAAAGCAATAAATTGGCATGCAAGCCAGGGACTGCCTCAGCTCTGATCCAGATGATGAATGATGCATGTTCAGGTTGCCTTGCGCAGAAATCCACTGCAATGCTCCAATTAGCCTCTGTTTGCAGTTGTTCTTGGAATGCGTGCCAAGCTCCGGAAAGCTGCTGATTCTTGATCTGCTACAACAGAGAGCAACAAAGGGGCATGGCAATGTATTTTACATATGTATGCATGACTACTCTTCAGGGAGTGTAGTCCTCGATCCTCATGCCACCAATCACGCATATCGATGCATGATGGCCGAGGAGTCGAATTGCACGACTCAATATGAAATGAATGCACATGTAAAGCAAGTAAAGCCTAGAACTCTATCATGAATTATCAAGAGCTTCGGCGACTGAGAATTGAGACGCATCCCATCACTTGAAGTATGGAATACCCCTCGTTTCTCGTGCTCAGATTAACACTTAACCCGAACAATGCAACACATAAGCATGGCAAACATGCCATATGGACAACCTAACAAGGCTAATGACGTGCAACAAACATATGAGCACGATATGAGGTGACAACCTTGGATAGTCATGGCAAAATGCAATGTGAACATGCGAGCATGCGAGGCATGTAAAGCTAAGCAAGTATGCAATGACATACTACGTGTAACAAGCATGCGACAACATGGTAAAATGGGCTTACACCAACATGGACAGCTCTCAACTAGGTCCAAATCAGTAGCCAATGTATGAAAACGAGACACTCGAAATGCATGCACGCGGGCACGCAAACCGAGGACCGAACCTAAGGCACGAATGCCACTCTACCAAAACATGGTAAGGCATGGAACATGGTATGCAAACATGCAAATTTCAGCACTCAAACATGATGCTAAACAGCCCCGAAACATGGAGATATGGTACCCGATGCATGAGATGAACAACGAAATGCAAAACTAGGCACATGGAATGACTTACAGCTATACAAAGCATGCATTATTTGATCATGAAGCATGAAGATAGAGACAAGGCAGTCCCAAAACATGGACTTTTCCAGTTCTAAGCATGGCCAAAAAGTGCTAACAAGATGGACTAAATTAGCATGCAAATTTGACTAGCTAGCATGGTTTACATGGCAAGTGTATGATGCACATGGAATCTGACCAAACCATCAAAAAATCAGTGAATAAAACATGCCAAAACATGCCTAAATAACCATGGAAATGCAGCCAATGCATACCAAAATGAGGGGCTCCTTTAGAGGGCTATGCAAGGAGTTCTTAGGCACATACAAGATAGACAAGTGGCATGACATATAAAACTCTGAAAATCAAATATGATAGTCCTAAAATTCACAAAATTGTCACCGAAGCCAGTCAACAAAGCATGCAAGATGGGGGCTCTTTAGAAGGCCAAAATGGCCATCAAGCAAGTCAGGGTGAGAGGGGGTCACCCCCCTCTGATTTGGAGGCTCAAAACAGGGGCCAGGCCACTGAAAATCCACTGGATTTCAGTGGTTAGAAGGCCAACCAAGGCATGCAACAAGAGCTTAGGCATAAGGCTCAAAACAAAAGGCAACTAAGCATACAAGCTCTCATATGACCTCAAATAAGAAAATACCCTTAATCAAACATGGAGAGGGCCTAAAAAAAACTATTTTCAGTTTACAACATGCTTCAAAAATGAATAAAAATAGGGCTAACCTAACATGCAAAAATAGCCCTAAAAGTGAGTCAAAGAGACAAGGGGCATCATCCGACCCCAAATGGCAAGGATCCCTTCAACAGAGTTGAAGAGGGACTCAAAATAAGGCACTTCATAGTTTACCTCAAGCCACAAAAACAAATACAAGTAGGCCTAAACTAGCATGCAAGAAAAGGGCCTAAAAGAGGGGTAAAGAGGCAAGTGGTAGCTACTGTCCTCAAACAGAGGAGAGCCCTTCAACAAAGTTGAAGAAAGGCTCAAAAAAAGCCACTTTTCAGTTTACATAAAAGCTCAAAGCAGTTTAAAAATAAGCCTAAAATACTATGCAAAAATAGGCCTAAAAGAAAGTTAAAGAGGCAAGTGATGAAAGGAGGCCTCAAACAGAGAAAGACCCTTAATCAAACATGAAGAAGGACTCAAAATATGACTATTTTCAGTTAGGGTCGGAGCCCAAAAATGCTTGCAAGAAAGGCTTATAAATGAAACAAAAAGGGCTAGTTTAGGGAAAAGTATACTTACCCTGGAAGACCAAGTCTTTACCACCCTTTTGGTCCAAAAATCTGAGCTTCTAGCCTCTGAAGATCAGCCTCAAGGTGTTTGAATGGAGGATGGAGGTCTTGTGCTATGAGGTGTAGTGCAAAAATGCAAAGAAATCCAACTTCCAAGCTCTAACCACAAGCAATATAGAGAGAGAGAGAGATGAATTTTTGCCCTCCAAAATCTCTGAACCTGGTGTAAGGAAGAAGCCCCTTGCTTATATAGAGCAATGCAAGGCTAAAGCTTCTTGAACAAGCTTCCAAAGGCTTTGATCCCTCCATACACGTGTATGGAGGCGATATGAGAATCCAAGGTACAAAATATACATGCGAAACTAAATGAGAAAGAAGGGTGCAGCCATCGGCAATCGCCAGCGATTATCTTGATGGCCGGCAGGTGCTCACCAGTGGCCGGCAGGGGCAAAGCCATGGCCGGCAGTGCACTAGGAGGGTCACTCTGACAGGACCTAGTCAGGGTCCAAAAATAAGGCAGAAATGATGCAGGGTCCGGAAACTCGAACCAATGACGTTCCGCCACGACAGTCGAATGCTGGGCGAGCAATCGAACCAGTTGTTGGGTGTACCCTACAAGCACAACTAAGTCTTGAGGACGGTCAAAAATGGGGTGTCTACAGTTGCCCCTCTTTGATAGAACTCAGAAGTCACAAAGTGACGAGAGTGAATGTCAAAGCCCAGAGATGACCCATTTTTGACAAGGCCGAAGACTTAGACAAAGCATACAAGCTATAGATAAAGATATGCGCCCGAAGGCAGGGGCAAAATGCAAGACAATGCACAAAGCCGAGAATAGCTTATGATCATGCAAAGAAACATAGGGACGTATCCTGGTGTTTTGGAAGGTATAAGCATTGGAACATATTACAAATGCTCTTAACCAAAGAGGGAGAAACGAAAGGACGTATCCCAGTGTTTCGAAATGATGGAAGGAACATAGGGACGTATCCCGGTGTTGCAGAAAAAAAAGAAGAAACATAGGGACATATCCCGGTGTTTCAGAAAGAAGAGAGAAACGTAGGGACGTATCCCGGTGTTTCGGTAGAAAGGAGAAACATAGGGACGTATCCCGATGTTTCGAAAAGAAATAGGAACGTAGGGGCGTATCGATTTTTGAAACTTATAAGCACTAGAACGTATTCCGAATGCTCTTAACCAAAGAGGGGGGAAACATAGGGACGTATCTCGGTGTTTAGGGATGTATCTCGGTGTTTAGGGACGTATCCCAGAGATTAGGGACGTATCCCAGTGATTAGGGACGTATCCCAAAGATTAGAAAGGAAGGGGACACATAGGGATGTATCCCGGTGTTTCGCAAGGAATGAGAAACATAGGGACGTATCCCGGTGTTTCGAAAAAAGAGAGAAACATAGGGACGTATCCCGGTATTTCAAAAAAAGAAGGAGAAACATAGGGACGTATCCCAGTGTTTCGGAAAAAGAAGGAGAAACATAGGGACGTATCCTGATGTTTCGGAACAAGGAGAAGAAACATAGGGACGTATCCCAGTGTTTCGGAAAATGAGAAGAAACATAAGGACGTATCCCGGTGTTTCAGAAAAAGAAGGAGAAACATAGGGACGTATCCCGGTGTTTCAGAAAAAAGAGAAGAAACATAGGGACGTATCCCGGTGTTTCGGAAAAAGAAGGAGAAACATAGGGACGTATCCCGGTGTTTGAAGGAAAAAAAACATAGGGCGTATCACGGTGTTTCAAAAGAAATAAAGCGTAGGGGCGTATCGGTGTTTGGAAAAAGAGAAGAAACATAGGGCGTATCCGGTGTTTGGAAAAGAAGGAGAAACATAGGGCGTATCCGATGTTTGGAAAAGAAGGAGAAACATAAGGACATATCACGGTGTTTCAAAAGAGAAGAAACATAGGGCGTATCGGTGTTTGAATGAAGGAAAACATAGGGACATATCCGGTGTTTGGAAAGGAGGAGAAGCGAGGATGTATCCGGTGTTTGAAAAGGAGAAGAAACATAGGGCGTATTAGGTGTTTGGAAAGGTATAAGCATTGAGCGTATTCCAAATGCTCTTAACCAAAAAGGGAGAAACATAGGGACATATCCCAATGTTTCAGAATGGTGTGAGCATTGGAACATATTCCGAATGCTTTTAACCGAATAGGGAGAAACATAGGGACGTATCCCGGTGTTTCAGAAAAGAAGGAGAAACATAGGGACGTATCCCGGTGTTTCGCAAGGAATGAGAAACATAGGGATGTATCCCAGTGTTCCGCAAGGAATGAGAAACATAGGGACGTATCCCAGTGTTTAGCAAGGAAAGAGAAACATGGGGACGTATCCCGGTGTTTCAGAAAGGTATAAGCATTGGAACGTATTCCAAATGCTCTAAACCATAGGAGGTCTAACCCGTCGCACGCGCGAGGAGAAAGAATGACAATTACAAGTGATAAGGTGCATAACAATGCAAGTAAGATGTGCATAATTAATGCAATGAATGAGCATAACAATGCTAGTGAAGTGGGTGCATAACAATGCAATTGGAATGTGCGTCACAATGCAAGCATGAGAAGTGCATAACAATGCGGGTGGAAGGGTGCATAACAATGCAAGTGGAGCGTGCGTGACAACACATATTTGAAACAAAATGCCGAATAAGGGAATACAAGCCTTAACGAG
Organism: Camellia lanceoleosa; assembly: GCA_025200525.1. Lineage (NCBI taxonomy): Eukaryota > Viridiplantae > Streptophyta > Magnoliopsida > Ericales > Theaceae > Camellia > Camellia lanceoleosa. Next base: position 119,533,786 of record CM045762.1, on the reverse strand, counting down.
ACCAAATTCAAACGCGACCTCCGATTTACCTTTCGAAGGGGTTTGCAACACACTCAGCTCAAAAACGGGCACACCCTGTTCATATTAGAGAGAGATAACATCTGCTGCTGCTTTAATTGCCATTCTGACTTGAAGCAGGCTTAAGCTTGGGGTCGAGATACACTCATAATTCAGAGTAGTGACGAGGCCTGAGGAGGTATATCCGGAGTACAATCACGGAATTTGCTGAAGGCGAAACACACTCAGGTGCTTCGATTTTCCCTCTTTTCTTTTGCTTTGCAGTCCAGAACCTATATAGCTTCAGATAGGCCCTGATTTCACTGTTCTCACATGACCTGGGTTAAACCCTGCAGTTTTTGAAAGAACAAATTTCTTTTTTTGCACAAATGTGGAGAATGGCACAGCACTCTGAGCACACAACAAATCATTTTTGAAATTGAGAAAATGAGTTCTCGACCGGGTATTGAGCCTACAACTTGTAGACACCCCATTTTTGACCGACCTTAAGACTCAGACGTCATCGATTGAGCGCTCGGTGATGTTACATACTGTGCTTGTTCAGAAGTCTCCGAGTCGCGGCCGTGCGCCCTGCCTCCGGACTTCCGAACTCTCTTCCGTACCTTGCCTCGGTTTGCGAACTAGACTCGGTTTTCTCCGTTTTCTTTCCTGAGGGGAGGGAGAGGTCCCGTAGACCATCTCTCAGTGGCCGTGGGCTACATTTCGTGGCCATAGGCCATTTTGCCCATTTCGGAGCCCGGTTCCCGGTTTTCGGAGCCGTCAGGCCGTGTGCCTCGGTTCGGGACCGTCTAACCATCTCCGATTCCTCCGGTTTCTGGCATGCATCTCATTTACTCCCTTTCGAGGGACACTGGAGTCTTAGATACCCACTTCGCAGCCAAACACCACTTTCGGTGCATAACGGCCGGTTTTCGGGACCCCGAACTGCGTGTTTTGGCCCCTGAGCATTCGTTTTGCATCGGTTTTTGTTCATTTTTGGCAGGTACCTCTGTTTTTTCATAAGGAAGGTCACTGGATGGTGGGAGGATAGTAATTGTCTCAGCAACCAGTTATGCTCCTCCGACGCCCCCCGACGCCCGTTTTTCTCACTTCCGGGCTAGTGTTGAACACCCTAAGGCCATTTTCTTCGAGCCAAAACCACATATTTGTGTTGTACACACATGGGAGGACCCTAAAAAATAGAGCTCGGTTAGTAATTCTTCTTTTCATTTTTGGACCTCTCCTAGAGGTGGCTTGTTGTCTCTCCTGCTTCAGAGTTGCCAAATTCCAACCACAGGGCCTTGTTGTACACACATGGGAGGACACCACCCTTTGGTGCTCGGCCAGCAATTCCAACTTTCCATTTTTACCCCTAGCCGGCCGGCCATGGGGGGTGGCCGGCCGGCCACCTCCAGCAAAAGTGGCTAGCCGGCCTGCATCCTCAGTTTGTGTTCTTTATAGCTATATAGCTATTTCTCCAAAAGATCTGGGCATCCGGGGGATATTTTGGGAGGGAAAGCTTGGGTGCATTTCCCTCCTCTTTTACACCCCCTTCTTGGCCTTTATAAGTGGCTGGCCAGCTCCCTCATTAGGGTTACAAAAACTTCCTAGAAGAGCTCCTAAGCATTTGCCTACATCTCCCTATCCAAAAACCTCCAAAAACTTCAAGTGTTAGCCTCATTTGTTCATCAACACCAAGCCTCACCATCACCACTTCCATTCCAGCAGCAAAGGAAGGTTTTTCAAAGGCTAAGAAGCAACAAATTCAAGCCAAGAAGCACCAAAAGTCTTGTCTTCAAGGGTGAGTACTCTTTTACCCTTTTTGAGCTTATTTTTGCTTCATTTTTCTACCCTATTTTCTTGAGGTTTTGGGCTCCGACCCTCAATGATTTTAGACTTATTTTGAGCCCCTCTACAACATTGTAGAAGGGCTCAACCTTGTTTGGAGCTTCTACATACCACTTGCTTCAATATCCATCATATTTACCGTAAACTTGCATGCTATTTTTAGCTTATGTACATTTGTTTTTGGAGCATGCCATAAACTTTGATTGAGCTTATTTTGAGCTCCTCTACAACATTGTAGAAGGGCTCAACCTTGTTTGGTGCTTCCATGCATGACCTCTCTTTATAGCCCCTATTTGGTCCATATTTTGCATGATTTTTTAGGCCTATCTTGCTTCTGTTTTTGGCCATGATCAGAACTGGAAATAGTCTTAAAATGACCCACTCTTCATGTTTTGTTAAGGGTCTTAGGCTGTTTGGAGAATTCTTGGTATACCTCTCTTTATAGCCCTCTTTTGGTCCATATTTTTGCATGCTATGTTTGCCGTATTTGTATACTGTTTTGAGGGCTTCCATAAGCTGTAAATATTTATATTTTTGGACCCTCTTCAATGTTGTAGAACTGTATTTTTCAGTTTGAGCATTGTATATATCACTTGCTTCATTGTTTTCCTCTTTTCCCCCATTTTTGCATGCTATTTTTGCCATACTTGTGTTTGTTGTTTGGCCATACTTTGTACTGGAAAAATGTTATTTTAGGGACTGCCTAGCATCTGTCTCTACACTTCATGTCCATATTGTGCATGTTTGGCATAGCTGCAAGTCATTTCGGGTACTTAGCATAGCATTTCGGGCATCGGGTGTAATTTTGCTATAATTCGGGGGCTGTTTTTGCATCATTTCGACTGCTGAAATTTGCATTTTCCATATGCCATATGCCACGTCTCATTTTGCATACCATTTCATGCCTTAGGGCCATTGCCTCGGTTTGCGTGCCCGTGTGCACGCATTTCGAGGCGCTTTATTTTTATCCAACGGCTTCTTATGTGAGTGTGGCTGAGGCTCACTCATCTTAGTGTAAGTCCATTTTGCATTCTGTATGCCATTTTAGTCTCATTGGATCGTGTATGCCATTGTCTCGGTTTGCGTGCCCGTGTGCACGCATTTCGAGGCGCTTTATTTTTATCCAACGGCTTCTTATGTGAGTGTAGCTGAGGCTCACTCATGTTAGTGTAAGTCCATTTTGCATTCTGTATGCCATTTTAGTTCCATTAGCATTCCGTATGTCATTGCCTCGGTTTGCGTGCCCGTGTGCACGTATTTCGAGGCACTTCATTTTCATCTCCCGGCTTCCTGTGTGAGTGTGGCTAAGGCTCTCTCATGTTGGTATAAGCCCATATTGCATCGCATATCTCATTTCAGTCATGTTGCATTCCGTATGTCATTCTCTCGGTTTGCGTGCCCGTGGCCACGCAATTCGAGACATCTCATTTTAGTCTCATTGTATGTCATATTTAAGCCATTTCGTGCATTTATGCCATTGCCTCGGTTTGCGTGCCCGGGTGCACGCATTTTGAGGCACTTCTTTTTTATCCGCCGGCCTCTTGTGTGAGTGTGGCTGAGGCCCACTCATGTTAGTGTAAGTCCATTTGCATTGCGTATGCCATTTCATGCCTTAGGATCATCGCCTCGGTTTGCGTGCCCGCGTGCACGCATTTCGAGGCATTTCATTTCCATAGCATTGTGTATGTTAGGATTACATATTAGCTGCATTTCATGCATATCATGCATATTGCATCGTGTTCGGGATAGGAGTTAGCCCGGGCACGGGAAACGAGGCACGTTCCGTACTCCGAGTGACGGAACGGGTCTCAATTCCCAAGTCACCGACACTCCGGATTACCCATGATGGAGTTAGGTTTTGTTGTAGCATTCATCTGCATTCACCCCATATTGAGTTGTGCAATCCGACTCCTCGGCCATCATGCATCGATATGCGTGATTGGTGGCACGAGGATCGAGGCATGCATATATTTGTGAAATACATTGCAATGCCCTTCTCCTGCTCTCTGTTGCAGCAAAATGAAGAGTAAGCAACTTTAGAGTCCGCACGTATTTCAAGAAACATCATAAGCAGAGGCTAATTGGGGCATCGGTGGATTTTCGCAAAAGCGACCAACATGCATCATTTCATTATCGAGGCGGAATCAAGGCGTCCACGGTTTGCGTGCCAATTCTGACTTTCTTAGTTAATTCATTAATTAAATAGGAATTTGTAATATTCTTTTATTCGGACTGTATTATTCTTTCATTCGGGACTGTATTATTATTTTATTCGGACCCTCTGCGCGAGGGCATAATTGTAATAAGTGTGGGTGAGTGTGATGTATGTCTTCCAACCCCCATTTCTTTCTCCCTTTTATTTACCTGCTTATGATGGTTAGATATAGGGCATATTTCAATTAGCATACAGTATGATAGCATGTTTGCATCATTCATCTGTTTTGCATGCACCGGGCTCGGCGCATCATACAAACTGCATTTGTATTTCAATTCCAAATTGAATACTTGATAGCTGTAGCATTTCACATGCCATGTTTAGAATAGCCGAGCCTGCTATAGTTGCATCTTTGCATGTGTTGCAATAGGCATTTCAATATATTTAGGATCATGCATGGTTTCTAATAAGCTTATGTTTTGGCTTGGAGTACTCGGTAAGTTTTATGCTTTAGCATCCTTGCATGCGTGTGAGTGATTGCCATAAATAGCATGCTTACCATGAGGCTATGTGCTTATGTGATTTAACTGCCTTGAATGCCTGTGGGTGAAGGTTGGGTTATCTGAATTGGGACAATGCATTGAATGTGAGTTTTAAGCCCACTACATAGTGGCAACACCATGTTTTCTAAGCCCACCCGAGGGTGGCAAAATTTGCATTTTAAGCCTACCTGCGGGTGGCAAACCATCTTTCAAAGAGACAAACATGAAATGTTATGTTCCAATTCAGGCGGCTCAGTCTATACTTGTATGCTATGCGCATCACATAGTAACCTAGGCTAATAACCGGAATAAGAACTCACAATATTTTCAAAATCAGATATCATGGTTAGTTGAGGCCGGTCTTTGACCGGGCGAGCGGGGGTGCTCACGAAGTGACCTTCTCCAATCGTACCCAAGTTCCCGAGCCGAGGCAACTTTGGTGATGACGGACACGTGGCCTTTTGGCACCGAGTCAGGGTTTCCTAAATTTCCCATTTTAAAATATTTAGATGGCGACTCTGTATCTGGCGAAGCAGTCCATGTTTGGCACTTCTTTCAAAAAATCTGTTTTCAAAACGATTTGCCGGATTTGGACTCTTCGGTTCAAGATTAAGAACCGTGACATTTGAGTCCTTCGAACTGTAGTGACCCAATATCGAACCAGAACGGGGGGGACTCGCACTCCCTTTCCCCCGGGATGCGTTCGGGGACGTCTACACAACTGAACACAGCAAAGACTACCCAACAATGGAAAATAAAGGTAAACAACCTAAACACATCTATTGACACTTGAAACGACTCAAAACAAGAATCGAGACAAACAAAATGTAACAACAGACTCAAATGCGCACAGGGAGCCTGTTTCACCGGGTATTATTTCCCACCCTTCCTCATTTGTGATTCTCACATCACTCGGCCCTCAAGCTCGGTTTTTCTCTCAAAACCCTTTTCTCGCTTTTTCTCTCAGCGCACATCTCTCTATTCTTCAATCTCTCATTCTCAATCCCTCCCCTGGGTGGTTGATGGATAAATAGAAAGTTGTGGGCTCTTACCCCTAGCATTCCACTAGATTCTTCTTTCTTCTGCTCACAACAGTGAACTCTCCCACAGAGGGGCTGCGCTACAATTGGGTGTGTAGCAAATCTGTAGCTGACATCGGTTGATGATGCTCTGCTGGGGAGTTTGGACGTGGTTAGATCTGTCCAGATGAGGAAGTGGATTATCTTGATCCATTCCAATTCGTGCTTCGCACTTGACTTGATACCTCGTTGCTTGGAGGGTGAGAGAGCTTTCTGCCCTTTTCTGTTAGCTTCAATTGTGCCCTTCTTGGTAGGTAGAGTGCCCTTCTTGGCGAGTAGTTGACGATGGGGGAAAGACAGAACAACTGACTCAACAGTACCCCTAATTCATCATTTTGACCATTTTTGTTTTGATTTTTCTACTAAAACAATTTTAACCAAAATGAGAGTTAGATTAATGCGCTTGTTCGATTTTCTGATTCAAAATCATGCAAGTTAGGTTATGAGCACTGAAAATTTTCTTTTTTTTGGGTCCAGGAAAAGGGTCCAGTTTTGGCAAAAAAATGGAATAGTTTTCAAGAGAAAATCAGTCAACCTCAGTAAAAATTCTCAAAAACTGTTTTTGCAATCGGCCAATGCTCAACTAGCATAGAACCCACTCTCAAGATGCACAACCTCAAATCCGAAGAAAAATTGCCCCTTACTTGAAAAGAGCTGCATGGCAATGGAAAGTTGCCACTTGTTTGAATGATACCGCGGTGCGTTGAATGGCAACGGAAAATTGCCCCTTGTCTAAATAGCGCTGACATATTATAATGAGTCCTCCTTAGTGATGATCACAACCAAACTCTCGGATCTGAGAGAAGGCGAAGATGGTCAAAACCAATATATGGACACGATCGCTTTGAAAGCATTGAAATTTGGACTTCAAGATGAAGTTGCCTCGTATCCCAAACATGGGAATCAAGCCTTCGTAGTTCGGTAAGGTACACTTGTGTATTAACCCTCAACTTTTGTTTAGGCTCTAACTTTTGCCAAGGCCCGCCGATCTGGGTTTTCGACCTTCGAGCTTTGTTTTTCTTTTCTTTTCAATTCTTTTCATTTCTTTTCATCTTTTCTTTGCATTTTTTCTCTTTTTGTTCTTCGCATTTTTGATTTTCTTATTTTTCTTTTTTTTTTTAATCTTTTTGTTCTTTTCCTTGCTCTAACTTTTGCCCAGGTTGCCCTTCCAGCTTTTCGGCCCAGCGAGCCTCTCAAAGGGTAAAATTGTAACTAGTACATGCCAAATGGTTTTAAGGATTTGAAGCCATCCGTATCTAGGAGAGTGGCTGTTGGATTGATTTGCAGAAAGATCCATCTTGGCTCTTGAGCACATCGACATTTTTTGCCCCTAGTTGAGGGGTGCTCTGTTCTAACCATAGCTACTTTTGATCACATATGATATTCTCACCCCTAGTTCATTGGCTGCTTCTGATCTGGCCACACAGGCCTGTAACAAGCCCGCGGGGGACCTCGCTACAGCTCGGACTCGATTTTTGTGTCACGGTTCTTAATCTCGAACCAAAGAGTCCTAATCCGGTAAATCGATTTTGAAAACCGATTTTTTGAAAAGAAGTGCCAAACATGGACTGCTTTGCCAGATACAGAGTCGCCACCTAAATGTTTTATTTTCGGGAAATTTAGGAAACCCTGACTCGGTGCCAAAGGCCACGTGTCCGTCATCACCAAAGTTGCCTCGGCTCGGGAACTTGGGTACGATTGGGGAAAGTCACTTCGTGAGCACCCCCGCTCGCCCGGTCAAAGACCGGCCTCTACTAACCATGATATCTTACTTTGAAAACATTGTATGCTCTTATTCCGGTTATTAGCCTAGGTTACTATGTGATGCGCACAGTATACAAGTATAGACCGGGTCGCCTGAATTGGAACAAAACACTTCATATTTGTTTGTTTGAAAAATGGTTTGATGGTGGTACCCGCAGGTAGGCTAAGACGTGGATTTGCCACCCTCGGGTGGGCTTAGAAAAATATGATTTTGCTACTATCTAGTGGGCTTAAAACAAACGTTTGATGAATTGTCCCACTCCAAGTAACCCAACCTCCACCCACAAGCATTCAAGACAGTTATATCACATAAGCACATAGCCTCATGGTAAGCATGCTATTCATGGCAGTCACTCACACGCATGCAAGGATGCTAAAGCATAAAACTCACCGAGTACTCCAAGCCAAAACAAAAGCTCATTAGAAATCCATGCATGATCCTAGATACACAGAATTGTCTAATGCAACACATGCAAAGATGCAAACTATAGCAGGCTCGGCTATTCTAAACATGGAATATGGAATGCTACAGCTATCATGTATTTAATTTGGAATTGAAATACAAATGCAGTTAGTATGATGCGCCGAGCCCGGTGCGTGCAAAACAGATGAATGATGCAAACATGCTGTCATACTGTATGCTAATTGAAATATGCCCTAATCTAACCATCATAAGCAGGTAAATAAAAGGGAAGAAAGACGTGGGGTTGGAAGACATACATCACACTCACCCACACTTATTACAATTATGCCCTCGCACAGAGGGTCCAAATAAATATACAGTCCCGAATGAAAGAATAGTACAGTCCAAATAATGTACAAATTCCTAATTAATTTACAAATTAACTAAGAAAATAATAAAACTGGCATGCATGCCAAGGACTGCCTTGATTCTGCTCCGGATGATGGAATGATGCATGTTTGGGCTGCTTTGCGCGGAAATCCACTGGAATGCCCCAATTAGCCTATGTTTTGCAATGATTCTTGAAAAGCGCGCCAAGCCTCGGAAGACCGCTGATTCTTGATATGCTGCAACAAAGAGCGGGAAAGAGGCATAGCAATGTATTTCACAAATGCATGCATGTCTCAATTCTCGTACCACCAATCACGCATCTCGATGCATGATGGCCGAGGAGCCGAATTGCACAACTCAATATAGAATGAATGCATATGAACACTACAACAAAACCTAACTCCATCATGGATGATCCGGAGTGTCGGTGACTTGGGAATTGAGACACGTTCCGTCACTCGGAGTACGGAACGCACCTCGTTTCCCGTGCCCGGGCTAACTCCTATCCCGAACACGATGCAATATGCATGACATGCATGAATGCAAGTAATATACAACCTAACATTCGCGATGCTATGAAATGACAAACACGATGTACGAGGTAATATGCAACCTAACATACACAATGCTATAGATGAAATGGCATACATAATGCAATGATGGGCTTACACCAATACGAGAGAGCCTCAGCCACACTCACATAGGAGGCCATCAGATGAAAATAAGACAATTCGAAATGCGTGCCCGCGTGCACGCAAACCGAGGACGGACCCTCAGGCACCGAATTGCCACTCTAATGAGACATGGCAAGACATGGAATATAGTATGCAAACATGCAAAAAACCAGTAGCAAAATGAGGGGTAAAACAGCCCCGAAACCCAGTAAAATGGAACCCGATGCATGGAATGACCCCGAAACATGGATTTTGGTGCATGAAATGGCCTATAGCTATACAATGCATACATAATTTGAACATGAAATGAAAAGACAGAAGAAAGGTAGCCCCGAGAAAAACATTTCTACAGTTCAAAGCATGGCCAAATAGTAAGCACAAATAGGGCTAAAATGGCATACAAAAATGGCTCCGCAAGGGGGGGCAATGAGGCAAGTGGTAGATGCAATGCCCAAACAGAAAAAGACCCTTCTAAAAAAATGAAGAGGGACCAAAAATATGACCACTTACAGCTTATGGAAGCCCCCAAAACAGTATACAAACATGCGCAAAATGCAATGCAAGATTAAGGCCAACAAAGGGGCAAAGAAGTAACTGATATATGGGGGGCTCAAACAAGTGAGGGACCTTCAACAATGTCGAATAGGGTCCCAAAATATAGCATTTTACAGTAGATGATCAAGCCCGAATCAGCATAAAAACATGCTCAAAATGCAATGCAAGATTAAGGCCACAAGAAGGCTATAACACAAAGTATACAAAATATTCATCAAACAGCCAAATACCCTTAATGAAACATAACAAGGGGGTCAAAATGTAGCCACTTTCAGTTCTGATCATGGCCGGAAAACAGAAGCAAGATAAGCTAACAAAACATGCAAAAATAGGGACCAAAGAGAGGTACAATGGAAAGTGATACATGGAGGTCCCAAACAGTGTTAAGCCCTTCTTCAATGTTGAAGAGAGGCTCAAAATAGGCCTATTTACAGTTTACATCAGACCCCAAAACAGATCACACACATGATAAAAATATCATGCAAGAAAATGGCATTCAAGAGGGCATTGAAGCAAGTACAACATGGGGGGCTCAAACAGTATTGAGCCCTTAATGAAACAAGGAAATGAGCTCAAAAAAATGACCTTTTCAGTTTTGGTCTGAGCTCAAAACAGCAAGCAAAGAGGCTAGAAAAATGTTGCAAAATTAAGCTCAAAAAGAGGGAATTGACACTTACCCTTGAAGACTACCCCTTGGATGCTTCTTGGCTTGAGAAATGCTGCCTCCTAGCTGCTGGAAAGCTTCCCAAGTTGCTGGAAATGGAGTAGTGGTGGTGGTGCTTGGTGGTGATGAAGAAATGAGGTGTAGGACTTAGGAATTTTGAAGGAAATGAGAGATAGAGGGAGATATGTGTGTATGAGCTCCAAGCAAATTTTCCCAACCCTAAAACCAGGTTTTTGCAGCTGGTTATGTAGACAAAGAGGGGGAGAAAGGGAGGGGAAAAGTGGAGGGAAATTGCATCAAGTTTCGCTCCAAAAAAAGTTCCCTCCGGATACAGGTTTTGGAGGGAAAAATAATGTACACCAGAATGTAATCAACCCGAGGATCATGGCGGCTAGGTATTGAGCTGCAGGTGGTGGCAGCCACCCCCATGGCCGGCCAAGGGTCAAAAAGGCCAAGTTGATTTTCTGGCCGGCCACCAGATATTGGTGTCCTCCCAGGTGCCCTCAACACAACCCTGTGGTTCAAAACTGGCAACTGTAAAACAGGAGAGAGAACAAGCCACTTTTCAAAGGGGTTCAAAAGGTTCAAGTAGAATTAATGGCCGGCCATATAATATTTGTGTCCTCCCAGGTGTCAACAACACAAATATGGGGGTTAGGATTGAAGAAAGTGACCCTAGGGTGATCAACATTGGCTTGGAAGTGAGAAAAACGGGCGTCGGAGGGCGCCGGGGAATATAACTGGTTGTGAAACAATTGCTGGCCTCCCACCCTTCTACGGCCTTCTGGTGATGAAACGGAGGAACCGGACAAAAATGAGCGAAAACCGATGCAAAAGGAATGTTCGAGGGCGAACGCTAGTCAGGTCCCGAAAGTCGTTAAGCACCGAAAGTGGCATTCGACCACGAAGTGGGTCTCTCAAACCTCAGTGTCCCTCAAAAGGGAATAAATAAGATGCATGCCAAAAATCGGAGCAATCGGAGATAGTTAGGCGGTTCCGAACCGAGGCACACGACCTGACGGCTCCGAAAACCCGACCGGCTCGAATGGGCAAAATGGCCTACAGCCACAAAATATAGCCCACGGCCACTGAGAGATGGTCTACGGGACCTCTCCCTTCCCTCAGGAAAACAAACAGAGAAAACCGATTCTGGTTCGCAAACCGAGGCAAGGCACAAAAGAGGGTTTGGAAGTCTGGAGGCAGGGCTCATGGCCGCGACTCTTAGACTTATGAACGAGCACAATACGCAACATCACTGAGCACTCAATCAGTGACGTCTGAGTCTTAAGGTCGGTCAAAAATGGGGTGTCTACAGTTGCCCCTCTTTAACAGAACTCGGAAGTCACAAGTGACGGGAGTGAATGTCAAAGCCCAGAGACGACCCATTTTTGACAAGGCCGAAGACTTAGACAATCATACAAGATTAACAGAGATATGCCCGCAGGCAAAGGGGGCAAAATGCAAAGCGACATGCACGGAGCCAGATGTAACTTAATGATCATGCAGATGTAGCAAGCTGTAATGAAGCAAGTATTCACAAATAGATGCAACAGTTTTAAGCAAGAATGTAAAGCAACAACTACATTTCATGCAGTTAGGAATGCGAGAATTATTCAATTCTCGTCGCGTCTCACACGAAAAAGATACGATACCTGCGCAATTCGTCTGGTCGCACCAGTCTCAAATGATCTGCACATACAATATCGTGCCTGGAAAAGAGAGAAATCCAACAAGCACAATATGCTAACAACATATATTCAATGTGATTCCGAAGTTTGACACACGCAAAGGCTTTGAAAGTGAATGCATCGCAATGCGAGAAAGGAACGTGCGTGACAACGCATGCTCAAGCACAGAGGTATGGCAATATCAAGAAATGTGCATAATAATGCAAGTATGCTCATGAGAATGCAAGTTATGTGCATGATAATGCAAAACGAGCATAAATCACGGTGCCTGTTTGTTACGAAATAACGAGCAAGGGAACGCGCTGCGAAGGCGACTCGATCGCGGCCTCCGGTTCACTTCCCGGAGAGGTTACAACACATTCAAAAAGGATACATTTTGATTTCGATGAATAATGATGAGACACATGTCAGAACTTGAAGCTGAAGTTTCAGCGAAGCAATTTCACGATAGAAAGTGCACTTTTCTTGAACTTTTTCAGGTCTCGGGAACTCCAATCTTCTTCAAAATTTGCAGAGAGCTAGGTGAGCATGTGGGGGATACCACCGGCCAGTTATTTTCCCAAGAGGAGGCCACCGGCCACTTTTCAAAAAGAGAATGGCCTGTAAAAGGTGGCCGGCCACCTGCCCAAAACCGTGGGTAATTTTGTCTTTTCACCCTCTTTTCTTTAAATACACTCACCCAAACACTTTGAGCTCATAACCTCAGCCACAAAATCTTCTCCTCTTGCTTCTCAAACCATTTTCTCCCTCAGATCTACACTCTATACGCGTTTTTCAACCCCCCACGCAAGTTGTTTTCGCGAAAACTTTCGGGCCAAGCACTTTGAACCGATTAAATTTTGATTTCGGTGCTTCTTTTCTCATTTTCACCACTTGAGGTAAGTTTGTCTCAATATTTGGAAGATTTTTTGGGGGGTTGACTTTTGTTGACTTTTTTCAATTTTTGCTCATTTTTGCTCCTTTTGTAGATTTTCCGAAATGGCGGGTAATTTTCCTTATGGTGGAGGCCCTCCGGGTGCCAGGGATGATTTTGATGTCATGACTCTGCCTCCGAGGGTCCGACCTTTCATTCCCGAGAGGTATGCCCCGCCGGCACACGTTCTTCCCCGGGCTATTTTTCGTCACTTCACTGACTTTGATGATCGAGCACCCGGAGATCTACTTCTGCGAGAGCCAGAGCATCACCTCTCCTAAGAGGCACGAGAGGTATTTACTTCATTTTCTGCATTTTTCGTGCATTTCGTGCCTTCGCCATGCTTGAACACACAGTTTAGCCTATGACCTAGTACTTTGTTTGCATCCTGAACATGTGGCTTAAACACTTGAATTTCTGAACACTCGGCTCATTAATTGATTGTGAACGCACGACACATATTAGTTAAGAAGTGAACACATGGCTCAAACACTGATTTGTCGAACACACAGCCCGAATTTGAAGGTGAACACACAGCACACACTGACTAAGAGTAGAACACGCAGCCTAAACTCTGATTTTCTGAACACACAGCTCGGATTGATGGTGAACACACGGCACACACTGATTGGGATTTGAACACACAGCCCAAACATTAATTCTCTAAACACACAACCCAAATTGATGGTGAACACGCAGCACACACTGATTGAGAGTAGAACACGCAGCCCAAACTCTGATTTTCTGAACACACAGCTCAAATTGATGGTGAACACACGACACACACTGATTGAGGATAGAACACGCAGCCCTAACTCAGATTTTCAACACACGTTCAAATTGAAGGTGAACACGCAGCCCACACTGGTTTAGAGTAGAACACACAGCTCTAACATTTGAGATGAACACGCAGCCCAAATTGAAGGTGAACACGCAGCCCACACTGGTTTAGAGTAGAACACACAGCTCTAACATTTGAGATGAACACGCAGCCCAAATTGAAGGTGAACACGCAGCCCACACTGGTTTAGAGTAGAACACACAGCTCTAACATTTGAGATGAACACGCAGCCCAAATTGAAGGTGAACACGCAGCCCACACTGGTTTAGAGTAGAACACACAGCTCTACTTTACTTCGCACGCAGCTTATTCATTTCATTTGCACTCATCTCATTTATTTCATTTGCACACAGCTCATTCATTTCATTTGCACACAGCTCATTCATTTCATTTGCACACAGCTCATTTATTTCATTTGTAGGTTGATTCTCGCACCGTGCGAGGATATGGATCCACCACTGCTAGAGAGTGGTATGCTGAGCTCCCGGAGGCTGTCCGGGATTTAGTTGATTTGGCAGGGTTCGGGGCCTTCTGCATGGAGTTATCGCATTGTCCTGCCAGGAGGACACTGCTATGTTTTGGTGGAGAGATGATGGGACACCACCAACTCCTTTCACTTTTCCGCCATAGGGATTTGACTATGACCTCACTGGATTTTTTGTGCATCGACCGCCTCGACATAGGAGGCTGGTCTATCCCTTATGATGAGGACATGGGCCAGTGGGAGGCCGCTTGGATGTATTTACTGGGGGCTCGCCCACCTGTTGATAGAGCCTCAGGGAGAGTCCGATACACTTGGTTCTCTTCCCATTTTTGGAGGGTGGAGATGGAGCCCGGGACCCTTGATGAGGCAACGCAGTCTGCCCGTGGCTTTCTTATGTTCCTCTTCGGGACTACTCTGTTCGCCGATAGAGGGAAGACGGTTGGGCTATATCTGTTGAGCGCTCTGTGGACCTATCATGTGCCTGACAGACGGGGTGGCGCCGACTGCTACCTTCTTATCGCTACATGAGCACGACCTCCATGCAAGGGAGACTCACTTGGCGGTTATTGGAGAGCCTGAGAGGTACTTTCTATCCTCTTGATTTATATTTCTGCTCCTTATTACTTGTACATTGCACACACAATGCACTTTACACTCTGTATCTTGCCCTCAAAGACTTTGTATTTACATTCTCAGACCGCTTTCTCGCTTATGGGTCTACGTATATTTCCCAACGTTAGCCCCAGAGTTGGTGGTGGCAGGGCCCCTCATGACCCCGTATTCATTGGTATTCGATGGCCAGCATCGGCCGAGACCCCGAGAGACTCTCTTTTATCTGCGGCAGTATTTTGACACTGTGCGGATGACAGAGGTATTTCAGAACCCTCAGCTCCTTCCGTTTTCATCTTTGATTTGCCCTGTATATTCCCAATTTCTGATTGATTTATGCCCTGGTTATCCGCAGATTACATGGCAGCCCTGGGCGTCCTTGGGTGATGGTCTCCAATTTCAGTATGCCGGAGGATCGGGCACTTCCCAGTACAGGATCCTGCTTGAAGGACCAGTTGGTAGAGCATGGTTTCTGGGGGAACGCTTTTTGCGTCAGGTATGGGGGTACACTTCTCAGTATCTCCTCCGCAAAGACTCCAAACAAGATGCGATCGCCGATAGGCTCTCTTCCCGAGATGTCGTTAGTGCTATGCTGGGCACTGATGCTTTGTTACATCTCGAGGAGGGGGACTATGCCACTTATCGCCACGTGTATCTGATGCCTCCCTTGACGGGAGTGCGATTCACATCGAGGCCCACCGGTATACCATCTTCGAGTCGCTCGTACAGATATCACTTCCTCCAGCAGGGCTGGTACGTCTAGAGGTGGGGGTGGGTCGATTTCCCCGATCCCTCCGACTCTTCATCATCCTGGGTGGCCAGACATGCCGACCGAGTTGACGAGTTGGCGATTTGGGACTCCTTACCAGGTCTCGCTGGAGCCTCCTCTTCCTGACCATAGATATGTCAGAGACCCTGATTCACCACCGGTATGTTTTACAGCTCTGATTTATCAGTCGGATACTTGGACATTCATTCCTTTACTGATAGTTTTGCATTTGTATCTACAGCCTCCAGTTGAGTACGTGGATGAGATGCTAGGAATGCTGGCCACATTTGAGGGCATGATCCTGCGGAGGGAGGCACAGCTGGCCATTATGGGTGTGCAGGTACTGTTCATCTTTCCTGCATTTATCATATTTCCTGATGACACGCTGGTTTTGAACATTCTACTGCATTGATAGGCTGTTTGTGTAGAACACATCTGACACACACCCCACTCACATACTATACTTGCATCTGATTTCCATATTTGAACTGATGTATTGAACTCTTCGCTTTCAGATGCCTCCTGTGTATGCTCTGCCGCGGGCCGGGCCACCCGGGCCTTCTCAGGGAGGTCGATCGTCTGGATCTTTTCGAGGTGCTGGGCCATCTGAGCCCTTTCGAGGAGCTAGGCCATCCAGGCCTTTTCAGGGAGCTGGGCCATCCAGGCCTTTCCGAGGAGCTCGAGAAGGGTCCTCTCGCAGACGCAGGGCACATGTTATAGAGGCGGAGCCCGATGAGGAGGAGGAGGAGGAGGTTGCAGACCGTCAGTCAGAGACATCTGCTGAGGAGGGGGACCCCGGTCTTGGTTCCGGGAGTGGAGGCGAGGCCGAGGGGGATCCCGAGGATGATAGCTCCGACCCGGATGATGATGGTGGTGCAGACGCTGTCCCGCAGAAGAGGACGAGGAGGGCTTCTCATTCTCGCTCCCGAGGGCATTGATGCTGCTGTTTCCTGCTTTATTTTCCTTTTTGCTAGTAGTTTGTAGCACTTTGCATATTGTTAGGCAGTTTTATTTTCTGTAAAACTTGTACCTTTGTTTGTTGTAAAACATGATGGAATGAAACAGCTTTTGAAAAGGTGTTTGTATTTTAAACTTTTAGCATCGTACCGCATCATTTTATTTTGCACAAAAATGAGATCGAATGGAAATGTGCCTTGTGTATTTACCGGGTCAGGTAATGAACCGACGCAACAAATCAAACAACTCGACTCACTAAGAAATAACAGAATCTTAGCAAGCAAGTTTACAACTCGATAAGCAAGATACAACAATGTTAATGACTTGATAAATAAGACTTAACAAAATTGCGTAAACAAAGAGTAACAACTCAAGACACAAAATACGACAGCTCGACAAAACTTACAACTCGACAAACAAAACGACAACTCGATAAGCAAAATGACAACTCGATAAGCAAGACTACAACTCGATAAGCAAAGCGTACTTCAGACGATCTGGATGATGGAACGCATCCGAAACTGAGAGAAATGGAGGCCTTTGACATTCCCGATGCATCGAAATGCATCGAACTTCCTTCCGGAGGGCAAAACAGGACCAATGGCATACATTGGAGCATGGCCGGCTACATTTTGGAGTTGGCCGGCCAGCTTTTTGCATTTTGAAGAGCCATAGGTGGCCGGCCGGCCAGTTTTTGAGTCAAAGGTGGCCGGCCTGCTAGAATAGGTGGCCGGCCGGCCACTTTTCCCTGCAACCCACAGAATTCTGACACTTGTCCTTCGAATAGTGTTTCACCCCCTATAAAAGCTCCAACTTTGGGACTCATTCATTTCATCACTGCTTTACACAAAGGATGGAGGCGTGTCTCATAGAAAATCTCACATCTTGGATCTCCTCTTTAGATGGCTCTAAAAGTTGAACTTCCGGTTTCGCTTGAATGCACTGCTCACGTTGAGCCTGACCGCTACACCTTCCTTTCCTCCATGCCAAGCGAGGTTTTGGAACCCGGTAACGCATGTCTTTAGCTTCAGAGGGCAAGAGGTATGTCCCACTTTTGAAGATTTTCAAGTTTTGATGGAATCCGAGCGAGGTGAGGAAATCTTGCCCCAACTTAATTTTGGCTATGCCCAAACCTTAGGGCGGATGTGGACTCAACGCAAGATGATGCTCGATCCCTAATTTGTAACGGAATGTTGGATATCCCAAGCCCGATGACGGTTCTCGATGCCGGTGACCGCAATGACCATCATTGGCAAGGCTTCCCATGACACGCCTCTGTTTATGCATGTTATCTCATTTTCGCTTGCCTCAAGCTTTGGAGGATCCAAATATCCGTCTGGTTGAAGTGGCTCAAGGCTTGGAAGAAGGAAAGAGTTGCATCGCCATGACATTGGCTGAGACACTGATGGGCTTGGATGCTTTCTACCATCGGGAGACTACCAGGTTTGCAGGGAGTCCATTACTGGTACAGGTAATGTTTCCCACCCGATGTCACATATGTATTTGCTCACATCACTCGCCCCTCGGGCTCGATTTTTCTCACAAAACCCTTTTCTTACTTTTCTCTCATCGCACATCTCTATTCTTTATTCTCTCATTTTTCATCCCTCCCCAGGTATGGTTGATGGATAAATTGCAAGTTGTGGACTCTTGCCCTGCTTACTCGGCCCGCGGCTACTTCTTTCGACAACACCTAGTCGACGCCCTTGATGAGGGATGGTGGTTTGAATGGATGTGCAATTTGTCGGCAGATCGCATTGCATGGCGCTGCCCTTGGCTCAATCTCCCGGCAATGAGCTACAGCATGTCTCGGCAGGTCAGGATTCGATTGATCGGCTTGACTCATCACAGATTCTATTTCCCATTCTGTATTCTGCGCCAGTTTGGCCATGATCAGACTTGCCCACCAGAGGGAAAAGAGTATCCGGCCACATTCCTGCTCGAGGCAAGACAAATTGCTCTAAGAGCCGCAGCGTGGAGAATTAGAGAACTCCTGGCTCCTGCTCCCATTTTTAGTTGCACTTTGTCTGATGAGTGCTGGGATTGGCTCAATGAGGAGGCACAGATTGGGCCTAGGTTGGCATCAGAGGCTTCAACCAGCTCTGGAAGGGGGCGCAGGGACACTTGACTTGACTATGGCCCGGATTTATTGCTTTATTAGTACTTTCAAGTTTTCGTTATGAGTGTAATAAAAAGTAACTTCAATTGTATGCAAGAGCAAGAGAACTCTGTTTTGAAATCAACAAAATTGAAGGTTGTGGTACTGAAAATTTTCCGCTTTGGTCCAAAAATGGTCTTAGTTGTGATAAGATTAATTTGAACAAAGTCAACTTTTATTAAAACTTTTCAAAACTATTTTCGATATGGATTAGAACTGGACACACCTGAGATCTGTCACTGAGATGCACAACCCCGGATCCTAGTAACTGGAAAGTTGCCCCTAGTCTGAATAGTGCCTCGGCAATTCATGGCAACGGAAAGTTGCCCCTAGTCCGAATAAAGACTGCATCGAGATCACGATAAATGCCGATGAATAGAGATGACCGAGATGATCAAATGGACAAAGTTGATCGGGAAAAGATTGTGGTCAACTTCAAGATGAAGTCGCCACGTATCCCAAAGATGGGAATCAAGCCTCACGAGTTCAGCTTAGGTTCGCCGGTATTTTCACTCTCTTTTGGCGCCTAACTTTTGCCAAGGCCGCCTTTATGGGTTTTCAACCTTATGAGCTCAGCTTTTATAATTTCAAATTTTTATGCTCGAATTTTGCCTAGGTCGCCTTTTGGGTTTTCGCCTAGCGAGCCTCTCAGGTAGTATTTCTTCAACTTGTCCATGTTGATCGATTGGGAAAACTCTAAGCCATCTAGATCCATCGTAACCACAGCTCCACCGACTGCATTGACTTGATGATGTAGGGACCAGCCTAATTGGGTCTCAACTTGCCCCTTGGGTCGTGGATGGGAGCTCGGTTGTCTTTGAGCACCAAATCTCCTTCCTTTAAATTCTGGACTTAACCTTCTTGTTGAAAGCCCGCAAATGCGTTGATAACCTTGGACGTGGTACATGCTTTCACCTTTCTTTCATCGAAGAGCATGAGTTCCTCAAATCTACGCCGCTAATCCGCTTTGCTTATCTCGACACTCACCAATACTGTAATGACGGACCTCAATCTCAATAGGCGTAACGGCCTCCATCCTATAAACCAATGAGTACGGAGTCGCCCAAAGAGAAGTTCTGATTGAAGTCCCAGAGTCCCACAGAGCTTAACGGCACTTATCCGCCATTCCGTAGGTTTCCACCATCTTCGTAGTATACGCTTGATATTCTTGTTGGCGCCTTAATCGCCTCCATTGGTTTGCGTCGTAGGTAGACGACTTATGAAAAGCCACATTGTATTTCTCCAACAAATCAATCACCTCCTTCTTGAAGTGGGAACCATTGTCCAAATTATTTCGCTTTGGGACCCCGTAGCGACAGATGATGTTGTTTCGATAAATCTTATGACGCGACGTAAACCTTCAACACCGCATAAGATTGAGCCTCAACCCACTTTGTGAAATAATCTATCGCTACCAAGATGAACTCATGCCCATTTGACCCCTTCGCAGAACGGCCGATTACATCAATTCCCCAAATCGAAAATGGCCATGGCGAAGTCATGTTGTACAAATTTTGACGGCGAATGTTCATGCGATTTGCATGAATCGACATTTGTGACATCGCCGACGAAACCAATACAATCCTCCTCCATGGTGGACCAAGAATAACCCCGCTCGAGGATCTTCCGTGCCAACATTACCCCATTCATGTGCGCACCACATTCTCCCCGGATGGCTTCCATCGACGCTTTGACTCTTCTAAGATCAACACACAGTTTATGCATTCCCAGATGACCCCGTTTATACAGTTTACCCCCGCAGATGATGAACTGAACTGCCATTCTCCTAATTGCCCTTTTGTCTTTGGCATTTACCCCTGGCGGGTATGCTTCTTTCTCCAAGAAGTTCCAGATGTCGTAATACCAGGGGTGTTCATCCTGAACTTCATCTATGGCTGCAATCGACTCATAGGCAGGTGCAAATTTCTGGTCAATGATGACTGGACGCATCCGGACTCCACACAGGATGTCTATCATAGATGATAGAGTTGCTAAAGAATCCGCGAACCTGTTGTTCTCTCTTAGTAGATGAGTAAAACTTAGCTTCTCAAACCGAGGAATCAAGAAATCCAAGGTCCGTGATACATCATCATCTTTTCCTCTTTTCACTTTCCAGTCTCCTTTAGCTTGAGACACAACAAGGTTCGAGTCCCCAATGACGCCCAACCGCCTTGCCCCTAGTTCCGTGGTCGCTTTAGACCAATGATGCACGCCTCATATTCTCGCTTCGTTGTTCGAGACTTTGAATCGGAGTTTGAAGGCGAGAGGGATACGGAATTGTCAAAAGCTATCAAGAACACTCCTATCCCATACCCATGTTGATTTGACGCCCGTCAAAGTACATCGCCCAAGTTTCATCACCAATATGCGTAATTGATTCATCCGGAACAGTACTCAATCGATTTATCCCTCAACCGGTGGTCGGCAAGGAACTCGCCATCGCTTCTTCCTTTCATCGACTTGGCGGTCACGACGTGAGATCAAATTCGAGAGCAACAAAGAACCAACGAGCTAGCCTACCGTAAGTGCCGGTTTTTAAAAGATATTTGATGGGATCAAGTCGTGAAACCAACATTACAGAGTGAGCTAACAGTAGTGCCAGCCTTCCGGTAGCCCATACCAAAGCTAAGCAAGCCTTTTTCCAAATATGTATATCGGGTCTCATACTCCAAAGATCTTCTTGCTAAGATAGTAGATGGCTTTTCCACCTTGTCTTCTCGATTCTTGTGCAAGCATGCAGCCCATCGTGGTCTCACCATCGACAGATACAAAATCAACGGTTTGGCGATAAAACGGCGGGTTCTCAGAGATATTCTTTAACTGCTCAAATGCAGCTTGGCATCGGCCGTCCCATTGAACTTTTTTCCTTTCTTGAGGAGGCCAAAAAGTGGTTCACAAGTCAAGGTTAATTTTGAAATAAACCGCCTTATGAATTGCACTTTACCCGTAAAAGCCTCGCACCTCCTTTTTAGTCCTTGGTGGTGGCATTTCTAAGATGGCCTTGATTTTGGAAGGGTCGACCTCGATGCCCCTTTGTGTAATCGAAACCCCAACATTTTTCCCAACAGAACACCAAATGTACATTTTTGAGGGTTCACCAAGAACCTAATTCTCGATCCTTTGGAAAAACTTATGCAAGGCGTGTAGTGGCCTCTTTCTTTGGACTTGACAATCATGTCGCCCATATACACCTCAACCTCTTTGTGGATCATATCATGTAGTATTGTGGTCGCGTCTGCTGATAAGTAGCTCCAGCATTCTTCAACCCAAACGGCATTACCCTCAGAGCAAAGACGTCTCACGGGTGGTGAATGCGTCTTTTTCCTGCCTTCGGTGCCATCACTATCCGTTATAACCCGAGAAGCCATCCATAAATGAGAGCAAAGCATGCCCTCAGGAAATCTACCAACTCATCGATGTGCGGTAGGGAAGTCGCCCTTCTGACTAGCTCGCTCAAATCCTCAAGTCTACACACACCCGGATCCCGCCATCCTTCTTCTAAGACCGAACAAAGTTGGCCAGCCAAGGCGGAAATTCAGATACCAGCAGGAAGCCTGCTACGATTTGCTTGGTGACCTCTTCCTTAATCTTGAGAGCCTAGTCCGGGCGGATCCTCCTGAGTTTCTCCTTGACAGGTCGGGCCTCGAGGTCAAGGGGGATCCGATGTCGCATAATCTCAGATCGATTCTGTGCATGTCTTCGTGAGGACCACGAAAAACATCTTTGAAATCTTTTAATAAAGCGACTAAGCGCTCCTCGAAGACAACATGGACCCGATCCGACTACCATGGTCCTTCTCAAGACTAATGTTCACGATAATGATTTCATCCATTAATGGTTTAACAAATCTCTTGCTCTTACTCAATTAAACGTTGTAAAACCGGAGGAACTTCGCCTCGCTGCTTTCATCAAAGTTTTGAAAGTCCGAATTAATGCAATAAATCAAGGGCACGTAAAAGTACTGAAACCACGATATTTCATTCTCATTAGGCACATCCAAATCGTCCGATTCATTTACAACAGACTCAAATGAAAAGGAAAAAGACAACCTAGACAGATCAGTGGCATCCGGTTAACATCCTCAGAGTACCAGACCAGACTACCGAGCTGAACTCGATTCGACTCACAAGACTCGGTGGAATCAGATTCGCTCACCACTACCCGAATCTTCTTGGACAAAAATCCTCCTCAGATTGCCAAGTGAGAGAGGGTGCAATTGATGCATCCAAGATAGCCGGTAGGCCCACACTGCTTTCATCCCCAATCATGGAAACCGCGGTTATCCCCAAGCACTTATGGTCGATCAAGGATCGAAGTAGACATGCCGCTACCCCCATTTCAAATTTCGCGCCTCAGATCCACTACTTTACAATCGCTTCAAATTTCACCGATGGGTCTGCTCGCCTGTGGCAACGCTATCCCCGGATAGTTGCAGTGTCGAAGAAGATCTCAAGCTCGCACGCGCTTCTTCTCCGCTTATCCACGGCTCGGAAGCCGCAAAATGGAAAGTCCTCCTCCTCGACAAAGCGCCCATTCAGGTACCTGAATGGGCCTATGCATTAATTCAAAAGGCTTCCCAGCCTGCTTTGCTCTGGCTCTTCCGGCCATTTCTTTTCCCTTCCTCACCCAGTCCTCTTTGGTGGGCAGATAACCCAAGCCAAAGGTATGAGGGTTGTGTGGCACTTCGGCCAACACTGCAACGCCTTTCCAGCCGCTTCTTCCTAATCCCATCCCGGGGATGTGTTGTAGCTTGTTCATGAGGTAGACGGATTGAGCACTGACGTACACACCTTCATTCACAGCCATAATATTCTGCACCACCCGGGCCTCAGCCAAAGTGAACCCCGATAAGAACACATCCTCCGTGCCATGCTCGATCTCTAGAACTGGTGTAGACACTTCCGGCGGCGGATGGATGGATGAATTTCCGAAGACAATAGCCACCCCCTTCCCGTGAGGGTACTTCAACATCTGATGTAAAGTGGAAGAGACTGCCTTGACTTGGTGCAACCACGGCCGCCCCAAAAGTAGATTAAAGGTTGCAGGAACGTCCAAGACATGAAATTCAATGTTGTGTTGTCCTGGACCAACTTGAGTCTAAATTTTGACAGTCCCCATCACTTCCCTGCTAGTATTATCATATGCTCTGATCACTTGAGTAGTCGGGACTAAGTCCGCGGGCTTCAACCCGATTGCATATGCTATTCTGGCTGGGCAGACATTGAGGGCAGACTCGGTATCAACAAGTACCACCGGTATCCACTTGTCTCTACACTCCATGGAGACATAGAGAGGTTTGTTATGATTTGTGCCCTCAAGCGGTAGTTCTTTATCTAAAAAGGTTAATGCCGGGGAACCTCCTCCCGGGAAAACCAGCCCAACCAGCTGTTCTGGTGTAGTATCGATAGAGAGTTTGGCTTTGTCCATAGCAGATAGGACAACTTCGTGTACTCATGACGCCATAAGCAAATTCCCAGATGGAGATGTCCGCTTGTATCTTCTTCAATTGCTTGAGCACGCCTTCTTCTTCAACTGCTTTCTCCTTCGCTTTCTCAACTTCTTTGTCTTTCCCAGACGCCTCAAAGTTGGTCTAAGTCTTTGGGGCTTGAAATATCGCCCACTTCTTGTCATATGAGCGATCTCACAATATACCGTATCGTCCGTTGGTTACTTCCCAATCCTCATCTGTGTGGGCAAGACATAAGTCATCGCCTTCCCACCACATTGCGTCGGCAATGACAGACACCGTCCGTTCCCGGTATGATCGCACTCGCAAAGACCTTATCCTCGTGCCCAAAGATTTTACTGCTCCTGCACACAAAGACTCTCGAACCCCACATGGGCCTTAGCTTTTCTAATTCTCTCAGAATCCTCAAATCTTTGTTGTTCCGACTGCGTCAGTACAGCTGGTTCAATATTCCCTACATTTACAATCCCCAAATTTTGAGCGAAATTCTTAGTGCCGGCGCTCTCCGGCGGTGTATTCTGACTTTCGGCCCTTCCGGCCACCACTGATACTCTTGCCCCTGTTGGGCCCTGTTCTGGTTGAAATTCTGCGATGTCTGGTTGATCATCTAACCATCCGGTAACTTCTGCCGACTCCTCATAGTCGAACCAGTTGATCGCTGTATCCCCTGATTCTTGGTCACTGAAGAACTGGAGGTTGGCAAGGTCCTCTCCTACGGCTGTTAGATCATCTGTTCCCCTTTCAAAACTATTTCCCTGAATCACACATAACTCTGCTTTTTCTGGCAGCCCTATACTCAACTCAGACCGGCCCACTGACTGGATGTATTCACTCGGATCATAGGCTCCTTCAAAGAAGATTCCTGACTGTTCAATCTCAGACTCAGCAACTCCCTTTTCCTCTGAAATCTGCCCTGTCCCATCTTCGGTGGTCACCACCACTGGCTTAGATTGGGTTGTGGGGATGTCCATCATGCACAAGTCGGTGCAGATAAGAAGGATCACCTCCGGCTTAGGTAGGTGGGATGGGGTGATATAGATACTAGGATCGTAAGACACGACCCCAGTTTGGATGAAGTTGATTCTGTTGGGAGGAGGGGCTTGGTTATGTGGTGAGAGAGGATTTGTCGTGACGTTGGGTTTTTCGGGAGGTGCGATCACCTGCTTGTCAATAAGATCCTGGATCTCATGACGCAATCTGTAACAACGGTCGGTGTCATGACCGTGCTGTTGGTGATACGCGCAGTATTTTGCCGGGTCATGAGAGGGAGGGAGTGGATTTGGTAGTGGCCTCGGCTCTAGGGGCGTCAAATGCTTCTTCCTGATCAACACCCCCAGAGCTTTGGACAGGGGCATATATAGGGGGGTGAAGGTTCTTTGGCCTCTGGGTTGATATTTGGTGTTTTGGGTATTACTTCCAGATGCGCCAGAGAAAGGCGTGGCTGTCGTGGGTCTTGGGGGAGGGGGAGTGGTGGTGACCATGCTCACCTCTGAAGCTCGTGCAGTTGCAGCGCCACTCGGGCCTGCGTTATTGTTATGGTTGAAAGTCCTTCTGGGTTGCTCCTTATCCTGGTCGATCAGACCTTGTTTTATGCCATCCTCAATCTGTACCCCCATCTCGTGTAAATCTGAGAAGGTGGGAAGGGGAAGTATGATCATCTTCTGCATCAATTTCAGTTGGAGATTGCGCACAATCATCCTGATTTGATCTTTGTCTGTAGGCCTCAAGGTCATCATCGATGCCTTTGCCCTCCAACGAGTTACAAAGTCTGAGAAAGTCTCCTTGGGTTCCTGCCTCGTTGTTTTTAGATCACGGGTTGTAATCTCGATCTGTGTATTGTACGAGTACTGTGCAACAAAGGCCTCAGCCATCTCATCCCAACTTCTTTTTACCTCATCTTCTAACTTCGCGTACCAGATGGCGGCCACACCCGACAAAGTTCGGCCAAACAGAGAAAGCTTTTGTGGTCGAGTCAGGCCCATTGGCTGCAGAATGTCCGAGAATAGCCGAAGATGGACCATGGGGTCCCCGGACCCATCGAAGCGGTCAATTTGCGGCATCTTGAATCTATCTGGTAATGTTACGGCTACATTGGTGTACCCATTTTCGATGTCTGGAATGGCTTTCACCCCTTGTGACTTCTTGAAAAGCTTCTCCAGCTTACTCAGTTTTAGAGCTGTATGGTCAATTTCGAACTCAAAGGGAGAGTCCGGGTGGTTGGGTGTATGAGTCTTGGACAGTTGAGGCGGAAGTGGGGGCGGAGCCAGCCCCGTTGGAAGGCCTGTGTCCTCTTGAGTATTCTGGACATTGGGTAGGGTATTCTGGGTGTTCGGGAGGGTATTCTGACCAGTAGGTGCCTGCTCGGGTAATGGAGCCCCGGGTGGAGGAGGAACCTGATGTGAAGCAGATGCCGCATTCTGCTGTTGCAGCCTAGTGATCAGCTCGGCCTGCTGGGCCATGACTGTGGCCTGTTGCTTAGAAAATTCCGCTTGGCGGATGGCATCCTCCTGCATCTGTCTCATGCTCTCTTGCATCTGACGCATCATTTCCTCTATCCCGGCCATATTCTGTTGGTCCAGCTGACTGACCGGTAAATGTATCTCTATGGCAGAAACAGGAATCTCAACTTGATCGCTTGTCGCTAAAGTAGCCCGCCGGTGCAGAATCCTCGCTCGACATTAATCGCGCCTCGGCCTTCTTCTAACAACTGGGGGTAGGGAGTAGAACACTGGATGTCCATCAACCAGATCCTCAGATCGATTGAGTCGGCGACCTCATGTCCAAAGTGCTTGGGGAATATCTACTGGTTCGGAAGCAATCGTGCTAAAAACTACCCCCAAGCAAAAAGATAAATAAAGCGAAAAGGAAATAAATAACCAGATAAACGGGCAGCATAACAGCTTAAATTAAATACACAACACACAGTCGGGCATACAACACACGGTTGATAAGCTGAAAACACACTGTCCTCAATCATCGATCATCGCTTCTCAGTATCGTTTCCCCAAATCGAATCTCATATCCGCAGACAATTGATTCTCAGATACTGACTGATGCCCACAGGCCTGATGCCCAAAACTCATAAACTGATACATGCATTCCCTGTAGAGACGCACTCTAACAAGCACATAGCAGATAAGTGAGAGCCAAAACACCCCTATGTTGGGGTAGGGTTTCCCTGTCTTATTTTGTCAGGAACTAGGGTTTCACTACGCACACAGCGGTTTCAAACAACCTATAAACGGGTAAGCAACCTGTCCTAGTTTGGAATGGTCACTATGGATCCGAATATGCACTAGGTCGAATGGTCAAAAAGGGTGCCCTGGTAAAACCGGGGTTTGTGTTCCCATGCTGTCAGAGCCCAGAGTCGATCAGCCTTATGGACATGCCTTGACAAGACAAGCCTCCGGCAAATCGTTCGGGAATGGCATATGGCAAACACGGTGTCCTAGACGCACCAATGCAAATGCAAATGCAAAGAAACACACAAGTGTAGTCAAAACCAGATATCATGAGTTCGAGTCAAGTTCTCTAAATCCCCAGCAGAGTCGCCAAAAACTGTAACAAGCCCGCGGGGGACCTCGCTACAGCTCGGACTCGATTTTTGTGTCACGGTTCTTAATCTCGAACCAAAGAGTCCAAATCCAGCAAATCGATTTTGAAAACAGATTTTTTGAAAAGAAGTGCCAAACATGGACTGCTTTGCCAGATACAGAGTCGCCACCTAAATGTTTTATTTTCGAGAAATTTAGGAAACCCTGACTCGGTGCCAAAAGCCACGTGTCCGTCATCACCAAAGTTGCCTCGGCTCGGGAACTTGGGTACGATTGGGGAAGGTCACTTCGTGAGCACCCCCGCTCGCCCGGTCAAAGACCGGCCTCTACTAACCATGATATCTTACTTTGAAAACATTGAATGCTCTTATTCCGGTTATTAGCCTAGGTTACTGTGTGATGCGCACAGCATACAAGTATAGACCGGGTCGCCTGAATTGGAACAAAACACTTCATGTTTGTTTGTTTGAAAAATGGTTTGATGGTGCTACCCGTAGGTAGGCTAAGACGTGGATTTGCCACCCTCGGGTGGACTTGGGAAAATATGATTTTGCCACTATCTAGTGGGCTTAAAACAAACGTTTGATGAATTGTCCCACTCCAAGTAACCCAACCTCCACCCACAGGCATTCAAGGCAGTTATATCACATAAGCACATAGCCTCATGGTAAGCATGCTATTCATGGCAGTCACTCATACGCATGCAAGGATGCTAAAGCATAAAACTCACCGAGTACTCCAAGCCAAAACAAAAGCTCATTAGAAATCCATGCATGATCCTAGATACACAGAATTGCCTAATGCAACACATGCAAAGATGCAAACTATAGCAGGCTCGGCTATTCTAAACATGGAATATGGAATGCTACAGCTATCATGTATTCAACTTGGAATTGAAATACAAATGCAGTTAGTATGATGCGCCGAGCCCGGTGCGTGCAAGACAGATGAATGAATGCAAACATGCTATCATACTGTATGCTAATTGAAATATGCCCTAATCTAACCATCATAAGCAGGTAAATAAAAGGGAAGAAAGACGTGGAGTTGGAAGACATACATCACACTCACCCACACTTATTACAATTATGCCCTCGCACAGAGGGTCCAAATAAATATACAGTCCCGAATGAAAGAATAGTACAGTCCAAATAATGTACAAATTCCTAATTAATTTATAAATTAACTAAGAAAATAATAAAACTGGCATGCAAGCCAGGACCGCTTTGATTCGCTCGGATGATGGAATGATGCATGTTTGGGCTGCTTTGCGCGGAAATCCACTGGAATGCCCCAATTAGCCTCTGTTTTGCAATGATTCTTGAAAAGCGCGCCAAGCCTCGAAAGACCGCTGATTCTTGATATGCTGCAACAGAGAGCAGAAAAGAGGCATAGCAATGTATTTCACAAATGTATGCATGTCTCGATTCTTGTACCACCAATCACGCATCTCGATGCATGATGGCCGAGGAGCCGAATTGCACAACTCAATATAGAATGAATGCATATAAACACTACAACAAAACCTAACTCCATCATGGATGATCCGGAGTGTCGGTGACTTGGGAATTGAGACACGTTCCGTCACTCGGAGTACGGAACGCACCTCGTTTCCCATGCCCGGGCTAACTCCTATCCCAAACACGATGCAATATGCATGACATGCATGAATGCAAGTAATATACAACCTAGCATGCGCGATGCTATGAAATGACAACACGATGTACGAGGTAATATGCAACCTAGCATACACAATGCTATGGATGAAATGGCATACATAATGCAATGATGGGCTTACACCAACACGAGAGAGCCTCAGCCACACTCACATAGGAGGCCATCAGATGAAAATAAGACAATTCGAAATGCGTGCCCGCGTGCACGCAAACCGAGGACGGACCCTCAAGCACCGAAATGCCACTCTAATGAGACATGGCAAGACATGGAATATAGTATGCAAACATGTAAAAAACCAGTAGCAAAATGAGGGGTAAAACAGCCCCGAAACCCGGTAAAATGGAACCCGATGCATGGAATGACCCCGAAACATGGATTTTGGTGCATGAAATGGCCTATAGCTATACAATGCATACATAATTTGAACATGAAATGAAAACAAAGAAGAAAGGAAGCCCCGAGAAAAACATTTTTACAGTTCAAAGCATGGCCAAATAGTAAGCACAAATAGGGCTAAAATGGCATACAAAGATGGCTCCGCGAGGGGGGGCAATGAGGCAAGTGGTAGATGCAATGCCCAAACAGAAAAAGACCCTTCTAATACACTGAAGACAGACCAAAAATATGACCACTTACAGCTTTTGGCAGCCCCCAAAACAGTATAAAAACATGCTCAAAATGCAATGCAAGATTAAGGCCAACGAAGGGGCAAAGAAGTAACTGATATATGGGGGGCTCAAACAAGTGAGGGACCTTCAACAATGTTGAATAGGGTCTCAAAATATATCATTTTACAGTAGATGATCAAGCCCTAATCAGTATACAAACATGCTCAAAATGCAATGCAAGATTAAGGCCACAAGAAGGCTATAACACAAAGTATACAAAATATTCATCAAACAACCAAATACCCTTAATGAAACATGACAAGGGGGTCAAAATGTGGCCACTTTCAGTTTTGATCATGGCCGGAAAACAGAAGCAAGATAAGCTAACAAAACATGCAAAAATAGGGACCAAAGAGAGGTACAATGGCAAGTGATACATGGAGGTCCCAAACAGTGTTAAGCCCTTCTTCAATGTTGAAGAGGGGCTCAAAATAGGCCTATTTAAAGTTTACATTAGGCCCCAAAACAGATCACACACAAGATAAAAATATCATGCAAGAAAATGGCATTCAAGAGGGCATTGAAGCAAGTGCAACATGGGGGGCTCAAACAGTGTTGAGCCCTTAATGAAACAAGGAAATGAGCTCAAAAAAATGACCTTTTCAGTTTTGGTCTGAGCTCAAAACAGCAAGCAAAGAGGCTAGAAAAATGTTGCAAAATTAAGCTCAAAAAGAGGGAATTGACACTTACCCTTGAAGACTACCCCTTGGATGCTTCTTGGCTTGAGAAATGCTGCCTCCTAGCTGCTGGAAAGCTTCCCAAGTTGCTGGAAATGGAGTAGTGTTGGTGGTGCTTGGTGGTGATGAAGAAATGAGGTGTAGGACTTAGGAATTTTGAAGGAAATGAGAGAGATAGAGGAAGATATGTATGTATGAGCTCCAAGCAAATTTTCCCAACCCTAAAACCAGGTTTTTGCAGCTGGTTATGTAGACAAAGAGGAGAGAAAGGGAGGGGAAAAGTGGAGGGAAATTGCATCAAGTTTCGCTCCAAAAAAAGTTCCCTCCGGATACAGGTTTTGGAGGGAAAAATAATGTACAGCTGTAATGTATTCAACTTGAGGATCATGGCCGGCTAGGTATTGGAGCTGCAGGTGGCCAGCCGGCCACCCCCCATGGCCGGCCGGCCAAGGGTCAAAAAGGCCAAGTTGATTTTCTGGCCGGCCACCAGATATTGGTGTCCTCCTAGGTGCCCTCAACACAACCCTGTGGTTCAAAACTGGCAACTGTAAAACAGAAGAGAGAACAAGCCACTTTTCAAAGGGGTTCAAAAGGTTCAAGTAGAATTAATGGCCGGTCATATAATATTTGTGTCCTCCCAGCTGTCTACAACACAAATATGGGGGTTAGGATTGAAGAAAGTGACCCTAGGGTGGTCAACATTGGCTTGGAAGTGAGAAAAACGGGCGTCGGAGGGCGCCGGGGGAATATAACTGGTTGCTGAAACAATTGATGGCCTCCCACCCTTCTACGGCCTTCCTGGTGATGAAACGGAGGTACCTGCCAAAAATGAACGAAAACCGATGCAAAACGAATGTTCGGGGGCCAGAACGCGCAGTTCGGGGTCCCGAAAACTGCCTGTTAAGCACCGAAAGTGGCATTCGACCACGAAGTGGGTCTCTCAGACCTCAGTGTCCCTCAAAAGGGAGTAAATAAGATGCATGCCAAAAACCGGAGCAATCGGAGATAGTTAGGCGGTCCCGAACCGAGGCACACGGCCTGACGGCTCCGAAAACCGGGAACCGGGCTCCGAAATGGGCAAAATGGCCTACAGCCACAAAATGTAGCCCACGGCCACTGAGAGATGGTCTACGGGACCTCTCCCTCCCCTCAGGAAAAGAAACAGAGAAAATCGAGTCTGGTTCGCAAACCGAGGCAAGGCACAGAAGAGGGTTCGGAAGTCCGGAGGCAGGGCTCACGGCCGCGACTCTAAGACTTCTGAACGAGCACAATACGCAACATCACCGAGCACTCAATCAGTGACGTCTGAGTCTTAAGGTCGGTCAAAAATGGGGTGTCTACAAGGCCTCACATTGTAGTTGACCGTTGAACATTCTGAATTCAAGTTCAAGGTTTGGAGGCAAAGGGGTTGAGTCTCGAGGCTGAGAGTGATCCTAGGCTGCACAATCTCAAGAGCGATTCCACACAGGTCTTCGCAGGACTGCGCAAAACATTTTGTTTTTGAAAATTTTTAAGAAAGCGACAAGTCGCTCGCACTGAAGATAGTGTGAAACCAGTCTGGATCAAGCCTGGGTCCTTCTCAGTACTCACGCTAACAAGCATGATCTCGATCATTAAGGGCTTAGCACGCCTCTCTTTCTCTCAGTTGATCAAATTTTTTGCAAATCCCGAGAAATTCCTTCCTCTTCATTTTTCACCACAGTGTTCAAAAAGTTTTGAAAAACTCAGGTCATTACAATGACTTCAAGGCACAGAAAAGACAGAGTCCTTAGTCAAATACTGTCATCTCCTTCAGAACTTCTGGCATAACTGGCACAAGGCAGAAACAAATGCGAGAGCGTAAAAAATCACAGCTGTTTCATTCAAAATCTGTTGGCATAACTGGCTCCCTGGCAAGAACAGACTCAAAACAAAATGAAAAGATAAACGCGAAACAAAATGGTGACGCCCGAGGTAACACCCCCGGAATCACCCGACTCCTATACAACAGGACTGACTCGATACAACAAGACAGACCTGAAACAAAAAGACTGACTCAGGACAATGAGACACACTCAAAACAGAACAAAAGAC
The DNA here is from genome assembly GCA_025200525.1 of Camellia lanceoleosa. Taxonomy (NCBI): domain Eukaryota; kingdom Viridiplantae; phylum Streptophyta; class Magnoliopsida; order Ericales; family Theaceae; genus Camellia; species Camellia lanceoleosa. Next base: position 119,501,180 of record CM045762.1, on the reverse strand, counting down.
CGACTCGATACCCAAGCCAGAATTTACAAAAACTAGCAATCACAGATGCTCAAAAATGCGTGCCAGACGTCAGATCCGAAATACGCCGCGGGTCGCCCATAGGTGGATCACTCCCCGATCACATACTCGCAATATCCTCAAAATCCAAGAACTCTGTAGTGACTGACTTGGCCGAGGTAGGCGGGAGAATGACCTTATCATCAATCAAATCTTGCACTTCATGACGAAGGCGGAAACAACTGTCGGTCTTTGTGGTGGTTTCTTTGGTGGTACGCCAGCGATACAAGAGCGTCATGTTTAGCTAGAAGGGGATACGGGAGAGGCCGCGACTCAAAAGGTGTAAGATGCCCCTTTTTAGCCAAAATTAGAAGTGCCCTAGACAAAGGCATGTAGAGAGGATGAAAGACTCGGCGCCCTCGAGGCAGATACCTTGAAGTCTGGGAATTCTCGCTAGACGCGCTAGCAAAAGGATCGGCAGGTGCAGCCTTAGCTTTCTGGTCTTTCCCGGATGCAGGGTTGGGAGCGGAAGGAACTGCTCTAGCATGACGGGGCCTATCCCGGTTTTCTGGCTAGCTTGTACTGCCCCTGGCTAGAGTGGGGAAAACATCATCCACGATCTTGGTTATGACCATGAGCATCTGTTGCTCACTTATCCCCCCGGCTTTCAAAGCCTCGACTGCCCACAGCAGTCGTTCAATGGGATCGACGTCCGCCTTCTTGCCCCTGGCTTCAGCCTGATCAAGGGCCTAGGTTGGTGCTGATATGTCATGGTTATAATTGGAGCCCATCTCTGGTTGACTAAGCTCGATCACAATCCGCCCCAATAGCGGGGGCTCCTGTGGTACAACATTTTCAGCGTATGGTACGACTGGTGGCAAAATTGATATCCCGTAAGCAAGATCTGCCACGGACCTCTGGAGGTCACCTATCATCCCCATCAATTCGAATGTGGTGGGCTCACGAGCCTAGTACAACTGAGAGATCCAAACCGGGTACGCCGTAGGCGACCTGGACGGATGCGGTACATCGACATCGGTCCCACTTTGCAGAGTGAGTCCGTGGTCCAACGCGGCTGTCATAACCACGATCTTTTTTGAATTATGTGCCATGATAAGTCCACTGCTCTGAATGGTGACTAACGGATCAAATAGCTGCCTTGCCTCAGCAAAGGGAGAACACTGACTGTTCTGAATCAACTCTCTAAACCTTGTAAGGAAGAAAACAAACAGCATTTCAGCCCAAACGGATCAAACACAAGTGTGGCCGAACAACTGTACTCTACCACTGACCACTGTTTCCCCAAAATCACTGTCCCCAAAGACTGAATCTGATACCCGCAGATAACTGATTCTCAAAACACTGACTGATGCCCGCAGGCCTGATGCCTAAACTTGTAAACTGATACATGCATTTCCTCAGAGACGTACTAACAAAGACATAAGTGAGAGCCAAAACACCCCTATGTTTGGGGTAGGGTTTCCCTGTCCTATTTTGTCATGAGCTAGGGTTTCACTATGCACGCAGCAGTTTCAAACAACCTATCGGGTAAGCAACCTGTCCAAGTTTGGAATAGTCACCATGGATCCGAAGGTCGAATGGTCAAAAAAAGGGTGCCCCGGCAAGACCGGGGTTTGTGTTCCCATACTGGCAGAGCCCACAACCGGTCAGCCTTATGGTCATGCCTTGACAAGACAAGCCTCCCACAAACCGTTTAGGAATAGCAGATGGCAAACACAGTGTCCTAGGCGCACCAATGCACAGGTAATGCAAAGAAACACATAAGTGTGAACAAAACAAGATATCATGAGTTCGAGTCAAGTTCTCTAACTCCCCAAAGAAGTCGCCAAAATGGAGATGTCCCCAAACGCATACAGGAGGGTGAGTCCCATTCTGTTCATTTTGGGGTTCACTACAGTTCAGACTCAAATTGTCACGGTTCTAAATCTTGAACCAAAGAGTCCAAATCCGGCAAATCGTTTTGAGAAAAACAGATTTTTAGAAAAGAAGTGCCAAACATGGACTGCTTTGCCAGATACAGAGTCGCCACCTAAATATTTTTTAATGGGGAAATTTAGGAAACCCTGACTCGGTGCCAAAGGCCACGTGTCCGTCATCACCAAAGTTGCCTCGGCTCGGGAACTTGGGTACGATTGGGGAAGGTCACTTCGTGAGCACCCCCGCTCGCCCGATCCGAAGATCGGCCTCTTCTAACCATGATATCTCATTTTTGAAAACACATACGTTCTTATTCTGGTTAATTAGCTAGAATTACTATGTGATGTGCACAGCACAACAAGTATAGACTAGATCGCCTAATTTGGAACAAAGCATTGCATATCCATTTGTTTGGAAAATGTTTGAAATTTGCTACTCGCAAGTAGGCTAAAACGCGGATTTCAATGAATTATCCCAATTCAAGTAATCCAACCTTCACCCACAGGCACTCAGGCAGTTATATCAACTAAGCATTTAGCCACATGGTAAGCATGCTGTCATGTTAACATTCACACTCATGCGAGATGCTAAAGCATAAATACTTACATCGTACTCCGAGCCAAAATAGAAATCGGGTTAGAAATCAATGCATGATCCTAACTATACAAAAATGCCTAATACAACACATGCAAAATGCAACTATAGCGAGCTCGGCTATTCTAGACATGGCATGTGAAATGCTCTGACTAACACATATTCAATTTGAAATTGAAATTCAAATGCGATTAGTATGATGCGCCGAGCAGTGCATGCAAAAGATGAATGAATGCAAACATGCGATCATCTTGTATGCTAATTTAAATATGCCCTAATCTAACCATCATAAGCGGTTAAATAAAAGGGAGAAAGAAAGGGGATTGGAAGACATGCACACACGCACGCACCCTTATTACAACAATTGGCCCTCACTCGGAGGGTCTGAAAGAATAATACAGTCCCAAATAAATACAGTCCGAATAAATAATATAAAATCCTAATTAATTAACAAATTAATCTAGGAAAGCAATAAATTGGCATGCAAGCCAGGGACTGCCTCAGCTCTGATCCAGATGATGAATGATGCATGTTCGGGTTGCCTTGCGCAGAAATCCACTGCAATGCTCCAATTAGCCTCTATTTGCAGTTATTCTTGGAATGCGTGCCAAGCTCTGGAAAGCTGCTGATTCTTGATCTGCTACAACAAAGAGCAACAAAGGGGCATGGCAATGTATTTTACATATGTATGCATGACTACTCTTCAGGGAGTGTAGTCCTCGATCCTCGTGCCACCAATCACGCATATCGATGCATGATGGCCGAGGAGTCGAATTGCACGACTCAATATGAAATGAATGCACATGTAAAGCAAGTAAAGCCTAGAACTCTATCATGAATTATCAAGAGCTTCGGCGACCGAGAATTGAGACGCATCCCATCACTTGAAGTATGGAATACCCCTCGTTTCTCGTGCTCGGATTAACACTTAACCCGAACAATGCAACACATAAGCATGGCAAACATGCCATATGGACAACCTTACAAGGCTAATGACGTGCAACAAGCATATGAGCATGATATAAGGTGACAACCTTGGATAGTCATGGCAAAATGCAATGTGAACATGCGAGCATGCGAGGCATGTAAAGCTAAGCAAGTATGCAATGACATACTACGTGTAACAAGCATGCGACAACATGGTAAAATGGGCTTACACCAACATGGACAGCTCTCAACTAGGTCCAAATTAGTAGCCAATGTATGAAAACGAGACACTCGAAATGCGTGCACGCGGGCACGCAAACCGAGGACCGAACCTAAGGCACGAATGCCACTCTACCAAAACATGGTAAGGCATGGAACATGGTATGCAAACATGCAAATTTCAGCACTCAAACATGATGCTAAACAGCCCCAAAACATGGAGATATGGTACCCAATGCATGAGATGAACCCCGAAATGCAAAACTAGGCACATGGAATGACTTACAGCTATACAAAGCATGAATTATTTGATCATGAAGCATGAAGATAGAGTCAAGGAAGTCCCAAAACATGGACTTTTCCAGTTCTAAGCATGGCCAAAAAGTGCTAACAAGATGGACTAAATTAGCATGCAAATTTGACTAGCTAGCGTGGTTTACATGGCAAGTGTATGATGCACATGGAATCTGACCAAACCATCAAAAATCAGTGAATAAAACATGCCAAAACATGCCTAAATAACCATGGAAATGCAGCCAATGCATACCAAAATGAGGGGCTCCTTTAGAGGGCTATGCAAGGAGTTCTTAGGCACATACAAGATAGACAAGTGGCATGACATATAAAACTCTGAAAATCAAATATGATAGTCCTAAAATTCACAAAATTGTCCCCGAGGCCAGTCAACAAAGCATGCAAGATGGGGGCTCTTTAGAAGGCCAAAATGGCCATCAAGCAAGTCAGGGTGAGAGGGGGTCACCCCCCTCTGATTTGGAAGCTCAAAACAGGGGCCAAGCCACTGAAAATCCACTGGATTTCAGTGGTTAGAAGGCCAACTAAGGCATGCAACAAGAGCTTAGGCATAAGGCTCAAAACAAGAGGCAACTAAGCATACAAGCTCTCATATGACCTCAAATAAGAAAATACCCTTAATCAAACATGGAGAGGGCCTCAAAAAAAAAACTATTTTCAGTTTACAACATGCTTCAAAAATGAATACAAATAGGGCTAACCTAACATGCAAAAATAGCCCTAAAAGTGAGTCAAAGAGACAAGGGGCAGCATCCGACCCCAAATGGCAAGGAGCCCTTCAACAAAGTTGAAGAGGGGCTCAAAATAAGGCACTTCACAGTTTACCTCAAGCCAAAAAAACAAATACAAGTAGGCCTAAACTAGCATGCAAGAAAAGGGCCTAAAAGAGGGGTAAAGAGGCAAGTGGTAGTTACTGTCCTCAAACAGAGGAGAGCCCTTCAACAAAGTTGAAGAAGGGCTCAAAACAAGCCACTTTTTAGTTTACATCAAAGCTCAAAGCAGTTTAAAAATAAGCCTAAAATACTATGCAAAAATAGGCCTAAAAGAATGTTAAAGAGGCAAGTGATGAAAGGAGTCCTCAAACAGAGAAAGACCCTTAATCAAACATGAAGAGGGACTCAAAATATGACTATTTTCAGTTATGGTCGGAGCCCAAAAATTCTTGCAAGCAAGGCTTATAAATGAAACAAAAAAAGGGCTAGTTTAGGGGAAAAGTATACTTACCCTTGAAGAACAAGTCTTTAGCAGCCTTTTGATCCAAAAATCTGAGCTTCTAGCCTCTGAAGATCAGCCTCAAGGTGTTTGAATGGAGGATGGAGGTCTTGTGCTATGAGGTGTAGTGCAAAAATGCAAAGAAATCCAACTTCCAAGCTCTAACCACAAGCAATATAGAGAGAGAGATGGATTTTTGCCCTCCAAAATCTCTGAACTTGGTGTAAGGAAGAAGCCCCTTGCTTATATAGAGCAATGCAAGGCTAAAGCTTCTTGAAAAAGCTTCCAAAGGCTTTGATCCCTCCATACACGTGTATGGAGGACAGATATGAGGAATCCAGCTGGTATAAAATATCTGCCCGGAAACTAGCTGAGAAATGAGGGGTGCCGGCCATCAGCAATGGCCGGCAGTGCCATACTGATGGCCGGCAGGGGCAAAGCCATGGCCGGCAGTGCCATGCCTATAGCCGGCAGTGCACTAGGAGGGTCACTCTGACAGGACCTAGTTAGGGTCCAAAAATGAGGCAGAAAGGATATACGGTCCGGAAACTCAAACCGATGACGTTCTGCCGCGACAGTCGAATGCTGGGCGAGCAATCGAACCAATTGTTGGCTGTACCCTACAAGCACAACCAAGTCTTGAGGACGGTCAAAAATGGGATGTCCACACTCACCCTTGAAGAACCACTGCAAAACAGCAAACTCTGAGGCAAAAACCAGCTTAAAACCACTCAAATAAAGCTTCCAAATACCTCAGTAACAAGAGGAAGCTGTTTGAGTAGGTGTTTATGTGCAAAAATATGAAGAAACAACACCTTAAGGCACAAATATAGAGATATATATAGAGAGAGAGAGTAAACTTTTTGCTCTTCAAAATTTTCTGAACCCCGGAAAGGGAGAGAGAGCTTCCCTCTTATAGAATTCCAAGCTTCAAGCTTCTTGGACAAGCTAGAAGCTTGGTGCAATCCCTCCATACACATGTATGGAGGATGCCTTATGTGTCTAACAGCTGGCACAATTGGCAATAAAAATATCTGCAAAACCAAAAAAATGGCCGTAGGCCACTTCAAGTAGCCTACCGGCCACTTAAAGTGGCCTACAAGAGGAAAAAGTGGCCTACAACCACCAAAAGTGGCCGACAGGCCCTCCCCTCCCTCTAGGCAAGGGGTAACAAGGTATGGTCCAAAAACAAACCAAAAGGAAGGGAGCTAAGAGACCACAAGACAAGGCACTTAGTCGGAAGCCCCGAAAACTAGCCTACGGGCCACTACAAGTGGCCTACAAGAGGAAAAAGTAGCTTATAGCTATAAAAAGTGGCCTACAGGCCTCTCCCTCCCTCCAGGCAAAGGCACAAAGGCATGGCCCCAAAAACAAACCAAGAAGAAAAGAGTTAAGAGGCCCCGAGACAAGGCGCTCAGCTGAAAACCCGGAAACCCAAAACGAGCACAAACATGCGCAATCACCAAGTGCACAAACGATGACGTCTAAGTCTTAAGGTCGGTCAAAAGTGGGGTGTCTACAGTTATTCTTCACATTCATCTCACTTGCCACCATTTTCATCCGAGACTCTAGTTACAGCTTGTTGCAATTTTTAGATAACATGAATGCCAATGCCAGTTTTAAGGAGTAGCATGAACCCACCATTTGTTTTAACAACATTAGTGGTGGTGGTGGAGTGTCGGAGGTAGTGGTGGTGGGGTGTTGGAGGTGCAGTGATGGTGATAGTGATGGTGATGGTGGTGGTGAGACATAGTCCAGAAAGGTTTTCCACTTTTCAAAAGTGAAAATGTTTTCCCACTCAAATAAACTTGTTTTCCTCTAATCATGAAATTGTTTTCTATTGACTTTCATTTTTCATCATACTAAATTCTAGAAAATGCAAAAAATATTTTTCAGAAAATATTTTCTGCCAAAACAAGCTGAGCATAAGATGAAAACTAGCTTGATAATTCATTACCTGAATACATGACAAGGTGTATTGCACATCACTTTTTGAAATTTGGTAGTGAAGGACAAGTCTAATTCTGCAACCATATAATACTTGCATTAAAAAAAATTTGTCAAAAAATAAAAATAAAAATAAATAAATAAATATTAACACCAACTTTTTGTATTTATACAGTGTTCATGTATATTCAAGGGGGGGTCCAAAAAAATACTATCTAGTATCCCATGTTTTTTTAAGAAAAAAGAATAAAAAGCTAATGGATTTTAAACAATGTTTTTGGCATAAAACACACCTAGATGAGCTCTCGGGTATCACATGTATGCCATGTTCTTCCAAATTCTTATAGAGTTTTAGGGCAGTAGTATTTGCACCCTTTCAAATATCAAAATATAACTGGTCATAAGAAAAGGAAAGTGAATTTAGAATTTCTTTATATTCTAAGAACGGAGAGTTAAGATTCACACTTGAATAGAAAAAGAACAAACAACTAAGTATATATAGTAAACAGACTACGTGAGAACACAAATTCAATTGAAATGAACCAAAGTCAATCATTCAACTAGCTAAGAAACAAAACTAACACATGCCATTAGAGATTTTTATTATTCTCTTATTGTTTGGGGGAATTTGGATTCTCATCCATTCGCTAATAATTGAGCCAACCATGTTGCAACAACCTATAACCCAGAAGCTGAATGGAATTGGGAAGGTCTCAAATGGGATTTGATCCCTAAAACTCAAGCATTTTGTGCAGCTCAAGTATGAAAATTTCTACTACCACACTGTTGGTCTTTAAAACTTAGATTAAACTAGAAAATATGAATTGAATTCTAATCTTGATCCCAAAAAGATTAAATGGAGGGGGAAAACATATATTAACCAAACGAACAACCACTACAAGAATTTACACTTTTGTCACTAATTAAATGCATGTAAAGCTCACTTTTTCAACTTGTTCAAGTGCTGCTAACACAAGCCATCTAATGTTGCATTTAATAATTGTTAAATGATTCATCAAATTGCCCAAAATTGCTAATCAATTTTCCTCAATCGTCAAACTACCCAAAAACACCCAATTATGAATGCAAAGCCACAGAAACCAAATAATACTTACAGAGGTCTTAGGTGAGAAAGCTTCTAAAGGTCTGGGGCAAGTTCTCCTGCCTAAGAAAGTCCATTGAGATCCCTACACATAAAATTAAATAGCAATATGTCATAAGATATAGTGATTCAAATTGCACAATTCTAAACCCTCGTCATCAAATCTTTAAACAAATATGAGAATTAATTTATGTATACAAATTTACTAACACACACTAATACATAGAAGATAAAATTAAGCGGCCTCTTGAAACGAATGACCAAATTAGAGTCCCTCATTTTCTTGGGGTTTTTTGTTTTTTTTTTTTTAATATTTAAATTGTAGGGTACAACAACTTTGTTTTCACCAACAATCGCATAACTGAGATCAAGAAATTATCTCTGAGGTTCAACCCAAGCTGAAATTCAACAAAAGAAATGATTAACAATCTAAAAGGGGTTCCAAAAAAAGAGTATTTCACAAGTAAAAATACAAAAGAATCAAACAAAAAAGTAAATCAAACAATACACTCATGAGCAAGCAATCTATGAAATAAATTGTTTGTGAAAACATTGTTTGTGATGCAGCTGCACTGTTGTATAAAGACTAACATGCTCTATTTTGTATATCAATCAGCACAAGTATTGCTAACAGTGTAGTCATCCAAGAAACGAGTATTTCTGTAAATTTTTTTTCTTCTTTCAACATGCAAGCTTATGAGGAATCCATAAAATGTGCAGCCAATTAACCGCCAAAGTTAGACATTTGCCTAAGACGTTGAGAGTAAAACTCTAAATCAACATATCTGGGTTTCAAAAAAGGGGGAAACAAAGGAACAGTCTAAATTAACACGAAATTAAACCCTAAATCAACAATCAGAAAAGAGGAAAACAGAGGATGGGAGAGAGAGAGAGAGAGATAGAGATAGACAGAGAGAGACTATGAGTGAGAGAGCTCGAGTGAGAGAGACACACACACACACACACAGACAGATGGAGAGCGAGCTGAAGAGAGTGAGAGAGAGCACCTGCGATCTGCGTCTGTGGCGGTGGTGATTTTTAGTGGTGGCAGTGGCCGTGCTGACATCCTCCGTACGGTGGGCTGCGGTGAAGTGATTTCGTATGAGGTTTCAAGGTGAGACAGTCTGGGTGTCACTTGAGATCTTGATGACATTCTGTTTTGCTGCTATAAGTTCTCCTTTTAGCTTGACATTCTCACTTTCACATGCTTTGAGCTTGAGAGAGAGTTTGTCTTTGATTTTGGACAAATTCAGAGATTCCTCGTAAAGCTTTTCGTAAGCTTGTTGTAGTTCATCACCATTAATCTCATCATTGTCTTCAGATGTTTCATCATCCTCTTTTTGCTCTTCATTCTCCTTGACCTCATCCAATCTTGCAACTAAGGCAGGAAAGTTGCCGGATGGTGGTGAAGGTGAATCTCCTCTTTCATGAAATTGGCTCAGAATTTCCCATGCATCTTTAGCCTTTGTGCAGTGAGCAACCCATTGCTGTTCTTCATCAGAAATTGCTCCACGAATAGTAATCAGGGCTTTCTGATTGCTCGGATTGTTAGCACTTTCTGTATCTTCTTTAATGGCTTGCCAGCCTTCTGGGTCAAAAGCTCTCAGAAACGCCCTCATTCTGATCTTCCAATACAGGTAGTTACTCCTATCAAAGGTGGGAGCATGATGTAGGTTCTGACCACGAGGTAATTCCGCTGGCTTTGGAAGAGGTTGAGTGAAAGTGGACCAAAATGCCATGAAATCACTATCCCCGTCTTCACCGGATTCAGGTTCTTTAGGTTCTTGCTCCGACCCGATTTCATCATCCCAAGTCACAGTGTAGACTTTCTTTCGATTCTTTTTCGAAGGGCATTCAAGGGCAATATGACCAAACCCTTGACATTCATAGCACTTGACCCCTTGCCCCTTTACAATCTTCTTTTCAGTTTTTGGAGCAAGTTTTGGTGGAAAAGTTTTGGGTTTTTCATTACTCTTGTCTTTTGAAGTAGGGTCTCTGAAATTAGGCTTCTTTTTCTTCAAAATTTTTTTAAACTGTTTAGTAAACATAGCTGTCATCTCAGACTCTAAATCAAATTCAGTCTCCGGAGTTTTTGCAGTCTCATGAGCATTAGTGAAAGCCATACTATCTTTTTTATTTTTTCTTTGAAATCTGGTGGGCTTCATAAGACTGCAAGTTTCCAACCAACTGATCAAGCTTGAGGGTGTCAACATTCTGAGCCTCCTCAATGGCTGTCACTTTTGATTGGAACCTCTCAGGTAAAGACCTCAAAATTTTTCCAACAACTTTAGCTTCAGGGATTTTTTTCACCGAGTGTGAAATAGGAATTCACAATATCACTAAGTTTTGCATAGAAATCATCAAATGTCTCATCATCGCACATAAAAAGGGTCTCAAAGGCGGAGGTGAGACGTTGAAGTTTTGACCTTTTGACAGAAGTAGTACCTTCATGAATCGTTTCAAGAATGTCCCAAGCCTCTTTTGTTACCTCACACGTGCAAATATGACGAAACTCTTCAGGTGTGACGGAGCAAAATAGGGAATTGAGAGCCTTACTGTTCCAACTCGAGTTTTGGTAATCAATTGTGTCCTATTTATCAAGGGGTTTAGGAATATCAACACCATCAATGGTAACAATAGGTTCACACCACCCATAAATCACACAGTGCCAAACTTTCTCATCGATGGATTTTAAAAACGCTCTCATACGAGCTTTCCAATAAGAATAGTTTGTACCATCGAGTAAAGGAGGTCTATGAGTCGAGTTACCTTCACAAATAGAATCCATATTACTAGTCACACAAAATAACACTCCTATAGTTTTGATAAAAACAAAGAGTGACCCGCTTTGATACCAAATGAAATCCTAAGTGATTTGTGATTAGATCAAGATTAAAATATTTCAATTCCCAATTATTCAAAACACACAATCTAAATCATCAAGCACTTATGAAAGTGATTTAGATTGTTGTTTTCGGAATAAACAATAAATCGACACAAACGATTTTTACGTGGAAAAACCACAATTGAAGAACCTTCAATTGTAATCAAAAACCACTGGCAAAACGCCACTAATTAATCCACTACTAAAGAAAGAAAGATTACAAAGATAACACACAAATTACCCAACTCAATCAATTTGTCTTCAAACCTTTTGTAACTCTTTCACCAAGCCTTCATCTCGGAACTAATTAATCTGAAGTTGAATCCACAACTTCGTTTGTCGAATAAACGACTATGTACAGAATCAAAATCCTTTGAAACTCCACGTTCGAATCTTCGAAATCCATTGAAGAAAACTCTCTTGGATATAAAGCAACAAACTCCTTGATGTATGTATCTTAGATCATAAGTTTAGAACTCTCTCAAAACAATAAGGAAAACTCACCAAAAAACTCCAGAAGAAAACCTCAAACAAAACCCTAAGATCCTTAAACAAGATCTAGAAGAAGTAACCCTAGAATTGAACCAACACGCGAATATATAGTATCTGAGATCGCGCGGTCCACTCGAGCGTGGGAATGCCCGCTCGAGCAGAGACTTCATATTCCGTGATTCATACAGGGTTCACGCTCGAGCTGAAGTTTCCACGCTCGAGCGTAGAATCTCAACATCTAGTATATGTGTAGGCGTAGCAGAGATGCTGGGAGAGTGCAAACCCCGCTCGAGCGTCACTTTCCCCGCTCGAGCGGAAAGACCAAAACTGGAAAAACTAGAAAATTATAAATTGCTACAACCTTGGTTTTGTTCCAAGGAATTTGACAACAAATGGTCCTAACATGTGAAAGTGAGAATGTCAAGCTAAAAAGAGAACTTGTAGCAGCAAAACAGAATGTCATCAAGATCTCAAGTGAGAGGCAAGACTTATGTGGAAAACTTCTATCCTGTGAAACTGAAAGGAATGAACTTCTGAAAGTGTATTCCACATATGAAGAGAAGCTTGAAAGCCTTGAGATGTCACAAGCTACATTGGAAGAGATAGTCTGTCAGAAAGATGAAGAACTCCGTATTGCTAGAGCCACAATTGCCATGTGGAACAAAGGTTCCAAATCTCTAGAAGACATCCTCGGGTCTCAACAAATGGGTTGTGACAAAAGTGGGCTAGGCTATGGTGCGACAGCTCACAAGGGACAGGCCTCCACTTCACATGACCTGAAGACTCAAGCAAAGGAAAAGTTGAAGGTAGACCAAGGTGATCCCTCTCTTCATCTACCTAAAGTTGGTAAGATCAACAAAAGGGAGGTAAAACTTGTTTTTATTTGTCATCACTGTGGTAGGTATGGCCACCTTCATCCTTATTGCTTTGAATTGTTTGGTAAGGTGTCTCAAAAGGGTAGAACTACGAATACTTTTTAGGTTAGGAGACAACCTTACATGTCTAGGTGGAATACCAAGATTTATGAGAGTGTTCACAATGCCAAGACATTTATCAAGACCACTAGACCTGATTTTGTCAAGACCAAAAAGATTTGGGTGAGAAAAGATGATTTGACTTGTTTAGTTGTTCACACTGCTCTCAAAGCACGTGACTCACACATGTGGTATCTTGATAGTGGGTGCTCTCGTCACATGTCCGATAACAAATCCTATTTCACCTCCCTTGAAAAATATAAAGGAGGAATTGTTACCTTTGGAGATGGCGGCACTTCTAGAGTCATTTGTAAGGGCTCTTTAAGTGTTGCTGGTCTTCCCAAGCTTGAAAATGCCTTACTTGTTGATGGTCTTAAAGTAAATCTTTTGAGCATTAGTCAAATGTGTGATTCCCATCATGAAGTATTGTTTTCAAAAAATAAATGTAAAATTTTGGATAAAAAGGGAAATACTGTCTTGCATGGAGTTCGCACATCTGATAACTGCTATGGGATTGTTACTACCAATGATCTCACTTGTCACTCAGCGATCATAAGTAATATTGATTTGTGGCATTAAAAGATTAGGTCATATGAATTTCAAAGACCTAACTAAGATAGCCAACAAAGAACTTGTGAAAGGAGTACCTAAATTGGGTAAGAATCTGAATCATGTGTATGGACCATGTCAACTTGGGAAACAAACCCGTGCCCCTCATAAAAAGTGAACAGCTTTACAACCAAACATCCTCTTGAATTGGTTCACATGGATTTAATGGGTCCTACTCGCACTGAAAGCATTGGAGGTAAAAGATATATTTTTTTAACTGTTGATGATTTTACTCGATTTTCGTGGGTAAATTTTTTAAGAGAAAAATCTGATATGTTTAATGCTTTCCAACCTTAGTCCTTAAAATCCAAAATGAATAGGGTGTTTCCCTTGGGCATATCATAAGAATCCGAACTGATCATGGTCGTGAATTTGAAAACAGTTCATTTTCGGATTTTTGTGATATGCATGGAATCAAGCATGAATTTTCTTCACCTATTACACCACAACAAAATGGAGTGCTTGAGAGGAAGAATAGAGTTGTTCAAGAAATGGCTAGGGTCATGCTCCTTAGTAAAAAACTTCCTCCAAAGTTTTGAGCTGAAGCCCTAAATACTGCTATTTATGTCATAAATCACGTGTATTTAAGGCCTGGCACTTTACAAACTCCATATGAATTGTGGAAGGGTTTGAAACCTAATGTAAAATACTTCAAAACTTTTGGGAGTAAGTGTTATATCTTCAAGATAGAGAGCCTTTAGGCAAATTTGACTCCCGAAGTGATGAAGGTATTTTTCTAGGGTATTCAACCACCAGTAGGGCTTTTCAAGTCTATAACATGCGAACCTCTTCTTTAATGGAATCTATCAATGTGGTTATAGATGACACAAGTTCACCTACTCCAACAAAAAATGAGGATGACAATGGTGAGTCTCCAATCCTGGATACTGAACCACATAGTCAAAGAGAAGCTGAGGTCCAAGCACAAGAAGTTGTGACAGCACCACCCTCACAAGTAAGTTCAAGTCCAAACAGTGCACAAAGAAACATCACTCCTGATGCTTATGTCACCGCAAGTCCTAAGTTCAAACCATCAGCAAGGGTGAAACTGAATCATCCAGCTCAACAGGTGATTGGAAGTGTATCGGATCGAATGAAAACCTGAAGACAGATTTGAGATGAGGTATCACATATGTGTTATGTTTCATTAATTGAACCTAAGAATTTTAAAGAGGCCTTGCTAGATGATAGTTGGGTCAATGCTATACATGAAGAATTAGGTCAATTTGAACGTAACAATGTTTGGACTCTAGTTCCCAGACCTAGAGACATGAATGTGATAGGTACCCAATGGATCTTTAAAAATAAATCTGATGAGAATGGTACTGTGGTTAGAAATAAAGCAGGTTGGTGGCTCAAGGCTACACACAAGTAGAGGATGTTGACTATGATGAGACGTTTGCCCCAGTTGCACATCTCGAATCTATTCGTATCTTACTTGGTGTTGTATGTTTTCTTGGTTTCAAATTGTTTCAAATGGATGTGAAAAGTGCCTTTCTGAATGGGTACTTGAAGTAAGAGGCATATGTTGAGCAATCAAAAGGGTTTAAGGACCCTAAATGTCCAAATCATGTCTACAAGTTAGACAAGGCTTTGTATGGGTTGAAACAAGCTCATCAGGCTTTGTATGATAGACTTACTACCTTTCTTCTTGATCATGATTTTCAAAGGGGTAGTGTGGATAAGACCTTATTTGTGAAACATACTAAGTCTCATATTCTTGTTGCTCAGATTTATGTTGATGATATTGTGTTTGGATCCACTGCTGAACATCTTGTGAAATATTTTTCGGATTGCATGACACATGAGTTTGAGATGAGCATGATTGGAGAGTTGTCTTATTTTTTGGGTCTTCAAATTAAACAGTCTCATTCAGGTATGTTTGTCTCTCAGTCTAAGTATGCCAAAAATCTTGTGTCAAAGTTTGGTCTTGAGTCTGCCAAACATGCACATACTCCCATGAGCACCAGTCTTCACCTTTCCAAAGATTCCTTTGGTATTGATGTTGATCCTACCCTTTATAGGAGTATGATAGGGAGTCTTCTTTACCTCACAGCCAGTCGTCCTGATATTACATTCAGTGTAGGTGTCTGTGCCCGTTACCAAGCCAGTCCTAAAGAGTCTCATCTTCTTGCGGTCAAACACATTATCAAATATGTTAATGGGACATTGGGGTATGGGGTTTGGTTTTCTACTGATACTACAGCTAAAATTACTGGTTTTTCTGATGCCGACTGGGCAAGGTGTGCTGATGATTGGAAAAGTACATCCGGGGGGTGTTTTTACCTTGGGAATAATTTGGTTTCTTGGCATAGTAAAAAGCAAAATGCCATCTCCCTTTCGACTGCTGAGGCTGAGTATATTGCTGCAGGGAGTTGTTGTGCACAAATGCTGTGGATGAAGCAAATGCTTCATGACTATAGAATAGAACAGAACACTCTCACTCTTTTCTGTGATAACACAAGTGCCATAAACATTTCAAAAAATCTTGTCCAACACTCTCGCACCAAACACATTGACATCCGTCATCATTTTATTCGAGAGTTAGTGGAAGAAGGCCTTGTTGTTCTTGAACATGTACGCACTAAGCATCAAAAAGCTGATATTTTTACAAAACCCCTTGATCTTCTTCGATTTGAGTATCTTAGAAAGACATTGGGTGTAGTGCTCAGTAACTAGGCAGTTTCCTGTTTTTTAAAGTGAGTGTGAGTGGTTGGCTTATTGTACTTAGATGTGATAATCTCATTGTCATTAAGTCCTGATATCTTTGCATCAGAAATTTATATGAACACTACTCATGTTGCTTACAAGATCTCATTCTTCTTTGTTCATAGCTCATTCTGAATGCCCATACTCATTTACTTCATGATCTCATTCTGTACACATCCTTGAGATAAACTGTTGCAAAGGTTTCCGCACAAGTGATCAAAGTTCTCTATGGACCACTAACAGTGTTTCTTGTACTTTTTCAGAGGAATTGACCTATACTAGTATATCATGGGTGATGTTGAGTCTCTTAACCATCTACCATTTTTTTTCACTTCCATGGTTTCTCCCCCAGTTCATTGAATTTCGGGCATTAGGAAAAGGCTACCTCAGAGGCACCAACTAGGCCATCCTTTTTTATTTCATTCTTCTCTGGTTTGGTCTCCATACTCTTGAGCGTGCATGCCACCAGTGAGTGCCCACAAGAAAGTAAAGTTCAAAAACGTAAACAAGAGGTAATCATTGATTGAGGGGGAGCCTCCGCGTTTACTCAACAAATACCCCCTGATTCCTAGTGGTTTGACTTTTCTCTGTGATGGTCCATTACTCTTGTCGGAGGTCCAGCCATCCGATCACTACGAGGATTAACTCTAGCTTTGTGGCTCTCAAGGATTGCACACACACACATTCTATTTGTGAGCTCTCATGTGTGTTTTTGAGTTATGCATTCTTATGTTGCTTATGGCTTTGATTAAATCCTATTTGTTTTGTTCATGACCTGGTGCTTCAAAAAAAATTTCTACAAGTTTTCAGGACTCATGATTGATGGACTCTTTTATCCTAGTGGTACAGTCATTCACTTGGACTCTCCGCTGGTTACAAGACACCTTAGTTATTTTTTGTTTAAAAAAAAATTAAAAAATAATTTTATTTTGTCCCCGCTCGAGCGGACAGTTCCAAGCTCAAGTGTGGTTTCGAGCCTTGCAGTATTTTGCACTTCACTTTACAGTTCTGTGAGGGGTGAATTGGTGCTCGATCGTCCATTTTCACGCTCAAACGCGTCTCCGCGTGCCTTGGCTCACGCTCGAGCATTAAAACCCACGCTCGAGTGGATTGGTTTTGTTTAAATCTCCCTCCTTCGACCCTTCAATTCATTTTTTGCACATTGGTCTCTCTATCCTAGGGCATCCTTTGCGATTCCAGTCCATTGTTCTTCCTTGATGACTTCTTGGTGCTCTCAGTTTGTGTGCCCACCTAAGGCATGTCTCTCATGTCTTTCTCCTCTGTTTCTTTTGTTGTCCTTCTGTCATTTTGCTTTGCTCGTCACTACAAGAAAAAACACTTTCCGTGACCGACATTTTGGTCGCGAAAAGTACCATATTTGGTTGCTAAAACCTTTTTGCAACCAAAATATGTTGGTCGCGAGTTGGTCGCTAAAGCCTCGTGACAGATAGTTTTCTACGACCAAAAAAGCCTTTGGTCACTAAAAGTGACCATTCGCGACCAACTTTTTTGGTCGCGGAAAGTCCAATTCATATTAGCCAAAAGGGAACTATTAGCGACCAAAAAAAGTGACCATTGGCGACCAACTTTTTTGGTCACGGAAAGTCTAATTCATATTAGCCAAAAGGGAACTTTTAGCGACCAAAGATAAGTTGGTCGCCAAAAGTCAACGCCTTGACCCAAAAAAAATAATTCTTTTGTGCTACCTGCGACTTGAACTCCTGACCAAGGAGTCACCATGCACCCAATCCACTCTGCCAATAACATGCTTCTTGTTCATATTTAGCAAAAAAATATATAACCCATAAAAATTTGGTTATATATTATTTTATAAAACTTTTAATGCCTAAACAAAAAAATAGCATGTAATTACAGTAGTATCCTTTTTTTAAAAATTTATCTCGCCATAACTTTCTGCGACCAACTTTTTTTTTTTTTTTTTGATCGCCAAAGGGTAATCTTCTATGACAAAAAAAGCCTTTGGTCGCCAATAGGTGTACTTTCCGCGACCAACTTTTTTTTTGGTCGCCAAAGGGTATACTTTCCGCTACCAAAAAAGCCTTTGGTCGCCAATAGGTATACTTTCTGCAACCACCTTTTTTTTTGGTCGCCAAAGGGTATACTTTCTGCAACCAAAACTTTTATGGTCGCCAAAAGATATACTTTCCGCGACCAAAAAAGCCTTTGGTTGCCAAAGGTATACTTCCACGACCAACTTTTTTTTTGGTCGCCAAAAGGTGATTTTCTGCGACCAAAAAAGCCTTTAGTCGCCAATAGGTATACTTTCAATGACTAACTTTTTTTTTGGTCGCCAAAATGTGATTTTCCGCGACCAAAAAATTGTGGTCACCAAAAGTTAAATTTTAGTCACAAAAAGTGGACTATTTGCGACCAAAAAAAATAGGTGGTCGCCAAAAGTGTTTTTTCTTGTAGTGCATCTTTGTTTTGCTTGAGTTTGTTTTACAGTATGTAGATGGGTCTATTTTGTTTTTGTTCATCATGTTTAGGGTTATTTAATGTTGATTTTGCTTGTTTCACAGTGGTTTAGTTTCTCTCTTATACTTGTTATTTGGTACAGTTGGACATATGTTTTTTTTATGGATGGATAGTGTATTTGGATAGTTTTTTTTTTTTTTTTTTGGATGGATTTCTATTTTGTTATTTAATACAGTTCCACAGATTTTGGTTGGCTTGTGTGGTTGTTTTTTCTTTCAGGGTGATTGTTCAAAAGCATGGATTTCAGATTTTCATGGTTGTTAGTGTTGGCTCATAGTTGTTGGTGTTGTTAGTATTGTTTTTGTGATTTTGATTGGAAAATTGTTTTAGTGATTTTGTTAGGAAAATTGTTTTAGAATGGTTTTGTCTAGGATTTGACAAAAGGGGAGATTGTTAGGACCCTTTGTTATCAAATTCCATGGAACAAAACCAAGGTTGTAACAATTTATAATTTTCCAGTTTTTCCAGTTTTGGTCTTCCCGCTCAAGCGGGGAAAGTGACGCTCGAGCGGGGTTTGCACTCTTACAGCATCTCTGCTACGCCTGCACATATACTGGATGTTGAGATTCTATGCTCGAGCGTGGAAACTTCCGCTCGAGCGTGAACCCTGTATGAATCACGGAATATGAAGTCTCTGCTTGAGCGGGCATTCCCATGCTCGAGCAAACCGCGTGATCTCAGATACTATATATTCGCATGTTGGTTTAATTCTAGGGTTACTTCTCCTAGATCTTGTTTAAGGATCTTAGGGTTTTGTTTGAAGTTTTCTTCTGGAGTTTTTTGGTGAGTTTTCCTCGATGTTTTGAGAGAGTTCTAAACTTATGATCTAAGATACATACATCAAGGAGTTTGTTGCTTTATATCTAAGAGAGTTTTCTTCAGTGGATTCCGAAGGTTCAAACGTGGAGTTTCAAAGGAGTTTAATTCTGTACGTAGTCGTTTATTCGACAAACGAAGTTGTGGATTCAACTTCAAATTAATCAGTTCCGAGATGAAAGCTTGGTGAAAGAGTTACAGAAGGTTTGAAGACAAATTGACTGAGTTGGGTAATTTGTGTGTTATCTTTGTAATCTTTCTTTCTTCAGTAGTGGATTGATTAGTGGCATTTCGCCCGTGGTTTTTTATTACAATTGAAGGTTCTTCAATTGTAGTTTTTCCACGTAAAAATCGTTTGTGTCGATTTATTGTTTATTCCGAAAACAACAATCTAAATCACTTTCGTAAGTGCTTGATGATTTAGATTGTGTGTTTTGAATAATTGGGAATTGGAATATTTAATCTTGATCTAATCACAAATCACTTAGGATTTTCAGTTTTGTCTAACAAAGGAAGCACGGGCAGCAATAAATTGCTTCCTTCCCTAAACTTTTATCATTTTTAGCGACTAAATCAATGTTTTGTTGGCAAATGCAATATATATCCCGACTATTCTATTTTGTAGCCGAAGATAAATTAACGGCAACTAACTTTTTAGTCACCCAAAGTATTTTTGGCGGCTGAATATAATTTTGGTCGGTAAAAGTTAACAAATGGCGACTAATTTTTTTGGTCGACAAAGAGTTACCATAAGAATATGCTTATTATTTGGCAACTAAAATTTATTTTGTTGGCAAAACATTATATATGACGACTAAAAAAAAATTAGTAGCCTAAATATAGACTTATGGCGACTAATACGATTTTTAGTGGCCAAAAGTGAACTTTTTGCCCACTAAAACTAAATTTAGTCGCCAATAATTAATATTTGTCGACGAAAAACTTTAGTAGCTAAATCCTAAACCAATGCCGACTAATAAATTTTTTAGTCGCCAAATGTGATACTTTTGGCGACTAAAATACTTTTACTCGCCAAATTTAGTCGCCAAAAGTGTAAATTCTTGTAGTGCCATTACTACCACCACTACTATCACCATCACAATATAAAAATTTAAATACACAATTTGAAAATAATAATTTTCAAATTTGATCTTATACATATCAAAAAAAATTATTTTTAGTTCAGCACTTAATTTTTTATCAAACAACTTTCAGCTTAAAAATTTCAATATTTGATTTTCAATACTTAATTTTCAATTTTTTAGTTTATCAAAAGCCACCCGCAAATAAGTCTCACTTTATGAAATAAATGGTAAATTAAAAATATATTTTTTTAAATTTACTTAAAATACAAATTACACTTTGTGGTTTAAAAAATTATAAATATTTGGAATTTTTTTGTTTTATAGAATCAACTAAAAAAATAAAATTCCTAACTATGCTTCTATACAATAATGAAATGACTTCAATTATTAATTGAAATAAATCCGTAACATCATTAATACTATTAATTGACTTGATAATTTATTAATGAAATAAGTAATTTGTTATGAAATTAGAAATTTCAAGGGATGAGATGTAATTTCTAGAATTAGAAGAGGCAATTCGTATTTTAAGCAAATATTAGGGAGTGTATTTATCATTTACCCTGGAATAAAAGTAAAGAGTTTAAGCAAATATTAGGGATTGTATTTATAATTTACCTTGGAATAAAAGTAAAGTGTATTTATAATTTATCCTCCTTTGTTTCTACAAATAGTTTTAGGAAGAGTCTATGAGAAAGAGAGAGTTACGACATTGGTTTGGTTCGCCCGGCATGGATTTGTAGTGTTGTAAGTTCAAGATATAATCATTGCATCTTGGAAAGTAGATGCCAATAAAACTCGAAGCAACGGAGCGAGTGCAAACTCTACTTTAAGGAAATTGTCTCCAACACAAGTCTCGACTTAAAGTTCTACAATCTTAAAGCGCTGTAAAGTATTAAATTTTCTATTTAATTTTCATAATTATTTTCTAAATTATTTACTTGTTGTTTAATTTGTTTCTACATTTAAAATACACACATATTGCACATAGGATCGTTGGGTTCTAACATATGGCAAAACACCTAATGTGGGAAATGAAGGAGATAATGAAAGTGCTAGATTTGAAGTGGATTAGTTTTATTTGTTTATGACTTTTGGATTTGCTGTAGGTTTTTGGGGCGTCTCTATTCTTATATTGTTCATTAAGTCATGGAGATATGCCTATTTTCAATTTCTGAATAATGTCTGGACAAGACTCTATGTCTATATACAAATAAATGTGATAAAAATTTAAAAGTAATGTGGAAGTCTCCTACTTGTGTCTCCTTAATACTATAAATAAATGTATCTTTTGTGGAATAAATTCTATTTCATTTAAATTTCTCATGCTTATATAATATAAGCTTGCCTATCGCCAAAATTTGTTTAAAATAATAATTATAATTACAAATACTAATTAAAATATATCTTTTCTTTATAGTAATTACTTCTGTAGTTCTAGAGCTGAAAATTACATATATATCTTTCTTTATAAGATAAACTACAGATCTGGAAATTATATCTCTTCCCTTTGATCATATAACAAATAATCTTTTCATTAAATAACCATTAACTCAATTAACAGATTTTAATAATATCAAAAATATATTTCAATTAATAATTCTGATAGTTTTATTGTTGTACAGAAAGGTAGTTAGGAATTTTATTTTTTCTATTAACACTGTTCAATGACAAATTATAATTTCAAATCTCAATTATATTTGTAATTTATCCAAATTTTTATATAAAAAGTTGGTTCTTTACTATTAAACTAGGGTTGCGTTTTCACCCCTCAATAATGCAAATTGGATTGGAGGTCCCCAATCCGCCAAGTGGTTCAGTTTTGTGACAATCTTTACTTCAATTTGATATTAAACTTTTGGCTATATAGGCAAGTGCTATTTGACATTTTACAGGTTTGATTTCCTAAAATTATCTTCTCTATAAAATTTAAAAACATGAAGGGGGTTAAAATTTTCTATCTCTCACATAGCATCTCCAGCTCAACACTTTTAATTAGACAATGAAAATAATTTATTTTTTTTAATTTAAAAAGTGATTTTAAAATAACTTACTATTCATCAAACTCCAACAACAAATTATCATTTTCTTTCTAAAAGATTTTCCTTCAAAATATTTCTTCAAAAAGCGAATAATTTTTATTCATTAATAAATATTTAATTTTCAAATCTTTGTTAAATATATTTAATATTAAACGCATTTTAAAGGTATGATTTCACTCTTTTTAATGATACCAATATCATAAAAATTAAATTTGCATATTAAAAGTTATTTGCAATCAAACATATAAAATAAATAATGTTTTAGAGATACTCTTGTATTTTTCGTTTTCTCTTCAAATATGGAAGATCAACCCATCCTCCTCCCATATGGAGATTGATTTAGAGATTGGGTTGGATTGGAGGTGAACATCCCTCAAAAATAATAATAATAATGGAAGATGGATTGGAGATGCTCTAAGTAATCCATTAAGCAGATCCACTTTTATTCAATTCAAAATTTTATCATAATTAAACCCGTATAATTGAAGGAATTGAGGTTACTATTGTTGCTGAATTACAGTAGTAACTGTTGTCAAATAATTCGAGAGACGAGGGTTAATGTTGTGGCTAAATTATAATAGTAACTATTATGAATATTGGTGAGATATAATTTTTTAGCCTATTTTGACTATCTGTACCATTGATATTTTAAAATTTATCATATATATCATCTATATGTAAAATCATACTATAATTGGGTTCTAATTATTTTCAAAAACATTATCGAAAGTAAATGTACTGCCTATTTGTTTACAAAAAAATAAAATAAAATAAAATATAATATGATCTTATCATGAGATTATAAATATAGAATTATAATTTATAATATTATAATATAAATTTGTTCTAAAAAAAATATTATAATATAAATGGTTGAAATTATTAAAATGGACTCAAACTGAATATTTCCTCCATCTTTTTTCTCCGCTCTGATCTCCACCAAATCCATGAAAGCGATTAGGAAAATGACCCCCAGATCCAGCAGATTGACAACACCAGCGCCGTATGCGGCAAGAATG
Organism: Camellia lanceoleosa; assembly: GCA_025200525.1. Lineage (NCBI taxonomy): Eukaryota > Viridiplantae > Streptophyta > Magnoliopsida > Ericales > Theaceae > Camellia > Camellia lanceoleosa. The sequence goes on along the minus strand of CM045762.1, from coordinate 119,477,806 downwards.
AGGAATTGATTGATTACTTCATTTTATAAACACCAAAACGGATTCAAGGTAAACCACGTCTATGAATCATTCATTACCTTGTTTGCTCATCTATTTTTCTGAGAATTGCACTTCCGTTTTCCTTTGAATGAAAACGACAGCATTTTGGGATCTAGATATCATTGTGTAGGTGGGGTGTGATCAAAACTAATCACTAAAAAATTTAAGTATTTCTTAAATTGTAAATTAAAATTAAAAAGAAAAGTTAAGTCATTTGAAATTTACTTACACTTCGTTTGGATCGTAAGGGGAGGTGAGAAAGGAAATGATTGTGATTTTTTACCTACGTGGAAAAAAAAAATTAATGATTATGATTTTACAGAAGAAAATGTAATTTTTCACCTATCTTGTTTGGATAGACTAAGAGAAAGGAAAATAAAGTATTTTATTTTGTTTTACCAAAATAGCATTTCATATTAATAAGGTATGCTTTTTATAAGGATAATTTTGATATTTTAAACAAGTTTCATTAAATCCAATCATTTTCTCATCAAATCTCACCACTTTTGATGAGAAACAACACACAAGTTTGGTGAGAGTCCATTTCTCATCATTTCTCATTATTTCTCACTTTACTTTATCATCCAATCAAGTGAAGGGTTTCCAATTCTCATTATTATTATTTTTTTTCTTTTCTCACCAAACACTTTCATCCAAACAGAGTGTTAATCTTAACTGAATTTATAAATATTAAATATAAGGATCAATATACACTATTATAAACTCACCACCACAACCACCAACATCATGCCACCGCCACCACTATTACCACCACTACGCTACTGCCACCACTACTACCACTATCACCTTCATCAACATTGTCATTATTACCATGAGTATTACTTTCATTTTACTACCATTACCATCGTTACCGTTGCCGCTATCACTACAACTACCACCAACGTTACCATGCCACCACCGGCACCACCACTATCAACGGTGCCGCTACTACCACCATCAATGCTACCATAACCATGTCACTGCCACCATTAACACTACCACCACCATCATACCATCATTACCACCACTACTATCACCATCACAATATAAAAATTTAAATATACAATTTTCAAATTTGATCTTGTACATATCAAAAAAAATTATTTTTAGATCAACACTTAAATTTTTATCAAACAACTTTTCAGTTTAAAAATTTTAACATTTGGTTTTCAATACTTAATTTTCAATTTTTTAAGTTTATCAAAAGCCACATGCAAATAAGTCTCACTTTATGAAATAAATGGCAAATTAAAAATATATTTTTTAAAATTTACTTAAAATACAAATTACACTTTGTGGCTTAAAAAATTACAACTATTTGAAATTTTTTGTTTAACAGAATCAACTAAAAAAATAAAATTCCTAACTGTGCTTCTATACAATAATGAAATGACTCCAATTATTAATTGAAATAAATCCGTAACATCATTAATACTGTTAATTGATTTGATAATTTATTAATAAAATGAGTAATTTGTTCAAGGGACGGGATGTAATTTCTAGAATTAGAAGAGACAATTTATATTTTAAGCAAATATCAAAAAGTGTATTTATAATTTACCCTGGAATAAAAGTAAAGAGTTTAACTTATCTCATATTCAAATCTCAACTTAAGAAAATTTGAGGAGACTGTGAGGCCTACCATCGTCCCATTTCGATAATCCGAACTATCTATTTTATAAAACCCTTCGTATATCTCATCCATTGAAAAAATAGATCGATTCGATAATTATAACATTTTCATTTTATTACGTTTGTTTTTGAAAATATAAACGACAAATATATTTTTTAAAATAGGGCATTCATTTTTTTTTTTTTGAGACAAATATAATAAAATAAAAAATGTACAATTATCGAATCGACTTCATTTTTTTCCATGGATGAGGAATGCATAGGATCCTACAAAATGAACAGTTCAAATCATCAAAATGGTAACCTGGTAGGCCTGACAGGCCTTAAAATTCTCTGAACTTGAGATTTGAACATAAAAAAGCCAAACACTAAAAGTAATGTTAGAAACTCCTAAAATATCACTCACAAATTTATCAATATTGAGATAATATGGGTTGAATTTGAATTTATTGATTTTTAAATAAATTAACCACTGATATGTAATAATTTAAATTAGTAACCGTTAATCTAAAAGTGGTGTTTTAAGAGTATCATTTTATTTTTATTTTTATTTTTATTTTTTTTATAAATAGAGGGTCTACTTAATATAATATCATGGGCTTACATAAAAGTATCCATTAAGAAATTCAATACCGCTATGAGTCATGAAATATATTTTGAATTTTATTCGAAAAAATGAGAATATGAGTTGAATTTAAAATTAATGAGATATGAGTTACATTTATCATAAATATAATTTATTAATTTATTTTTTTGAATAATTTTCTAAATTTCTAATATTGTTCCAAAGAGTTGGAAACATTTCTCCAATCAAATTCAACCCAAGCCCTAGCCCATACGAAACAGCGAAGAAAACATAGTGTCAAAGTCAAACGAAGACTTGGAAAACTTGCATCTAAATCCAAATAAATAATGTCAATATATGAATAAGTGGTTGTGGTTGAACAAATCAACAAAATAAGGGTGGTGCCACAGTTGGATTGGAGTACTTCCAATACAAAACAAAATGAGAATTTGAATATAACCTTGATACCATGGTATCACGCCTGTATGCTCTGATCGTCTATTCATCATGTATAGATCTTAATTTTAGGTGATAAACGAATTGAATAAGCCGAACAATACATTGTTCAAGCTTAATTTGATAATTTTAACGAGTTTTTAAAAAAATTTAAGCTTAGTTCATTAAACTTTTAAGTCAATCTCAAACGAACTTTTACGGAGCTAAGCTCGAATAGTTTGATATTTTATATAATTTTAGACTTATTGAACTGAACCGAACAAGCAATTAGCTGTTCAAACTTGGTTTGAAAACCTTAACAAGCTCTAAAATGTGTTCAAATTTGATTTGTTTATTTAACAAACTAAGCTCGAATGAGCTTTTAACAAGCCAAACACAAATCGAACTCATCACAATGGATCTTAACTAAATATCCCTAGAGGTATAATTAGAATGTCATAACCACTACAACAAAAAGCACCAATGGCGACCAAAAAATTGATTTTCGTCGTTGAAAGTTACACAAATGGTGACTAAAATCGATTTAGTCGCCAAAACTGATGCCTTTTGCCGACTAAAGGAGTTCAGTCGCCGAATAGATGGGTTTTAGCGACTAAAATTCGGTTTAGTCGCCGAATATAGGGGTTTTACCGACTACAAAAATTTTAGTAGCTAAAAGGCACGGTTTTTGGTGACTAAAAGCATTTAGTAGCCAAAACTATAGGTTTTGGCGACTAAAAAATCCTGTAGTCACCGAATATAGGTGTTTTACCGACAAACAAATTTTTTGTAGCTAAAAGTGGACAATTTGGCGACTAAAACTGAGTTTAGTCGGCAAAAGTGGATGTTTTGGCGACGGAAAATAAGTTTAGTCGCCGGAAGTACTTTTTTTGGGCAGAAATTAAGGTTTTTAGCGACAAAGCAGCATTTAGTAGCCAAAAATCATAGAATAGGCGACTAAAATTCAGATTTAGTCGCCAAAAGTGCTCTCATATTTTTTTTAACCAAAATAATAACCACAAAGAGATCAATACTAAATTATAATCAACACCACAATCAGTCATACCCAATACTACAATATGTTATAATCAAATATCACAAAAATCATAACTGAGACATATAGTACACACTTTTCGTAAAATGTGTATAATAGAAATTTCCATAATGGGTAAAGCAACACTTCATGATTTACTATGAAATTATTCATGAGTATTGCTTATTTCAGACAACAATGTCTTGAATGTGGTTGCAATAAATGAAAATTGTGAAGTTCTCCTATGACAAACTATTGTTCTATTCTAATTACATATTGGAGCAATTTGTGCACTTGGTAAAATGTTAGTTTTTTTGTTTTTTACTAAGTTCTCTCAAAAAAGTTACAAAAAAGTCACCAAAAAAGCCATCAAAAAAGCCAAAAAACCAGAAAGTCAGCTTTTCACTAATTTTCCAAAAAAGCCAATTGTCATATAAATCACTATGTACATATGGTAATTACTAAATTATAAAGGTGGCCAACTGATGAGTTTACATTGTTCAAAATTAGTATGCACTTATAGCAATTTAATTTCAACCCACCCTTTTTTTTGTTTGATCGGCAAAGCGAAAGACTTTATTGATGCTAAAACCATACAAAATGAAGGATACATCAATAAAGAGGTGCTTGGAACTAATCAAAGCTCCAACCTCCTAGTTGGTGAGAAACCAACAGAGAGAACAAAAGATTACAACAAAGCAAAACAAAGAACAACTAGAACAGAACAACAAAATAAACCAGAACAGCAACCCCAGTAGTGCAACTACATAAGAGCAGCACAAACACATTTGCAGCAAGAAGAGAAGCTCCAACAGAGTAGAGAGACTCCATACAAACCCCATCAGTATAGCAGCATTAGACTAAAACAAATAAACCAGATCAGCAACCCCAACAGAGCAGCTAAATGACAGATAGACAAACAGCTGCAGGTAGACATGCTCCAACCTCCTAGCTACTAAAAAAGCCCAGCCAGATGCAAATCAACCACTAATGGCAATCCACGAGACAAACCAGATACAAATCCAGATTGAACCAGAACAAAATATATGCAAATCCAGGACAAACCAGCAACAAAACCAGCAAGGACCCAGAGCAAGCGAACCAGCAAGAGCCTAGGGCAGACCAGAAGCAAAAACCATGCAAAAACCATAGCAAACAATAGCAGCAATAACAGTCCAGAGAAAGAAATTGTGCAGCCTCAGCCTCTACTATTCCAACCCAGAATAGATTAACAGTCCAAATTGCAATTGAAAGATGATAAAGCTCTAGAGACAAAATGGCACACAACCAGCCCATCTAATGATTTGTAAACCCAGCTCTGATTTGTCTCCAATTGAAGGTTAAGTCATCAACTAAGAAGGGAAGGCCCTTAATGGTTGCTTTCAGCCATAGTGCTGCTCTGATTTTGATAGATTCATTCATATCTGAAAATTTTGGTTGATCCACTTCGAAAATACATTTGTTCCTACATTTCCACAGTGACCAAAGAACAATGAGCGAGATAGCTCTCCAAATTAATCTATCAAAGTGCTTGAAGTTTACACTCATCTACCATTGGAGAAAGCCATCAACTGAATCTTGAATGCACCAAGAAAGCCCCTATTCGTGAATAATTGAAGACCAGATCAGCCAAGAAAAAGAGCAGTGAAGCAAGACATGGTGAAAAATCTAGAAATCTGCTAGATATTGATTTGTGATTATATATCAATTTAAAGCAATAAAACAATCCTAATCAAACAATCAAGACAAATCGACACAACGATTTTAACGTAGAAAAACCACAATTGGAGCACCTCCAATTGTGATAAAAAAAAAACCACGGGCAACAGCCACAAAACAATCCACTAAGAAGATTTAAAGAAATTACACAAGTATACTCTCAATTACCTAGCGAATCCACGACCGAATTGAACCAACCCCTATGTGCCTCTTCCAGCCCCGTCTTTACCTCAGAATTGTCTTGATGATGAGCCACTCCAGAATCCACCAAAGCTTCAGGCTCGAATTCTTTAGAATCCACCAAAGAACAACTCTCTCTCTTTTTAGAATAAACAAACAATCCTTTGATGTATACTTTTTAAACCATGAGTTGAACACTCAATTAAACATCAAAGAAAACTAACAAAATATCTCCAGATATAAATCTTAATATTCAAAAAGAAGATCTGAAGAAGTAATCTTAATTTTGGACTAAAACAAATACTTATAGAAATCTGGGACTATGAGGCTTGCTCGAGCAAAGACTCTCTCGTTCGAGCGAGGAACCAAAAACACGTGTTTTCCATAAGTGGCTTCGCTCGAGCCACGCAACTTGCGCTCAAGCGAGCAAGGGCGGACATGCAACTTCGAATGCAATTTTTCATTTTGCTTCGGGGGCGCTACCCTTCGACCCCGCCTGGGCGCTGCCCCCTGGACCTCCGCAAGCTAACCGAGCAGCTCGATTCCCATCATAATCAGCGAAGTGGCAATCTTGAAAGCATTAACATTACAAACTTCTCTGCAAGGCACAATTCGGGTTGGATTTGCATCTAAAAACTTATAGCTTCACTGAAATAAAAAGTGCGAAAATAAGTACAACTGAAAAGAGAACTCATAGCCTCACTGAAATAAAAAGTGCGAAAATAAGTACAACTGAAAGGAGTTTTGTCAAACGGGATTACCAAGAATAAAAACCTAACAATCTCCCCCTTTCGCAATGCCGTGAACAAACACACCTAACAAATAAAATCCTAATTACCCCAACCCATTATAGTCAACAAACACAAACTTCTTTCTCAAGGTTAAGATCTGCAAAACAGCTATTAGTGCCACAATCTCTAAAACAACTATTAGTCCCACAAGAGTATATGAAAAAAATAATAAACATATGGCTAGATTATCTTGAAGCATTTGAAGCATGAGATGGAAAACATGAATAGATGCGACTTTGAGATTTTAAGAACATGTAGCATGAAAACTTGAAAACTAAGACACATGCACCTGACACATGGCATGAATACATGAAATCCTAAGACATATGCACCGGACAACATTACTTCCCCTTTTTGTCACGAATTGACAAAGGAAGCTCAATCAACTAAAGCAAGATCAGAAACCACACAAGCAATGATAAGATTATGTAAATATCAGGAGCATGCAAGAAGGAAATAATAAAGAAACAATGCATAGCATCATGCAAACCAACTAAAGCCAATCTCCCTTTCACTCAAAACAATCACAAACACTGTACAGAAAACAATGAACAAGAAGAAACCGACCAAAATAATATGGTGGAGCAAGCAAAGAATTACAGATTTGTATCTTAAAACACATAAGATTATTCAAGAAGTACAATTACTTGAAAACACAATGTCCACGGTTTGTAGAAGATTCCTCATGAAAGAAAGTGATGCCACATGTGAAAAGCATAGATCCCATGATAAAATTGTGTGTGTGACTCTTGGAGTTCAACAAACACAAGATTTAAATCCTAGCAGTGATCTGAAAGCTTGACCTCCGGCAAGAGCATCTAAGCACAACAAAGAAAAGTCAAACCACTAGAAATCAAGGGGGTATTTGGTGAGTAAAAGCGGGGGGGCTCCTCCTCAATCAATGAATCCTTTATTTTTTTTCCTTGTTTTTTTCACATCTTTTTCTTTTCTTTCTTTTGCACATCTTTTTTTTGTTTCTTTCTTTTGCACACTCATTGGCGGCTGACACGCTCAAGAGTATAGAAACTGAACCAGAGAAGCATGGATATAATAAGGATGGCGTGGTTGGTGACTCTCAAGTAGCCTTTTCCTCATGCATGGACTACAAAGAACAGAGGGGAAAACCGTGGAGATGCAAAAAGATGGAAGGTGGTTTAAGAGACTCAACATCACCCATGATATGCTAGTATAGGTCAATTCCTTTAAAAAAGTAAAAGATACAATGCCAGAAGTCCATAGAAAAAATAATAATCACTAAGGCGGAAGACTCCGATATTTGCTAATCTACGAGTGTGTACAGAATGAAACATACTAATCAAAAAACACACACTCCAAAATGTGTAATGACTACAGAAAGCACACACATATTAACATGTAATGGATATTCTTATCAATTCCAATATGTACTAAGGACCACTCAAAAATTTTAAGCTTGCAAAACCATACTAAGAAAATCTTTTTGTTTTTTTTTTTATTATTATTATTTTTTCCTTTAATCAAGACAAAAAACGAACATGCACACATTAAGTGACTCAAAAAGAAAAAAAAAAATACACAGAAACCTAAAAACTAAAAAGAATATACAAATTAACACAAGTCAAGTTTTCACACCCAAACCGCTTTAATATGAAGAAAGTTGTGAGAATTGCGGTTCTTGGATAGTGTCTTGACGTTGTGGTTCCCTTTACTTTCAATGGGAACCCGTCTTGACTTGGTTTCCAACTTCCTATTTCTAGGTCTAGGCAAATACAAACTCGCTCCATGTTTGGTTTCAAGCTGATCAAAATAACGAGGTCTAATATGACCTTTAACCTCATTACTACCAATGAAGTGTCTCCTACCCCATGAGATGTTGGAATTTCTTCCATCTCTATGAGACACTCTCCCATGCAACTTATAACAATAAGGGCGAAGATGACCATGCAAACCACAATGATGACAAATAAAAACAGGGTGTACCTTCTTTTCTTTTACCTTACCAACTCTAGGAAGTTTGAGAAGTCCATCCTTATGTTGAATTTTTTGTTCTCCCTTTCCTTGAGTTCTTGTATCATAAGATGTAGATGCATTCTGTTTTTGCTCTTTGTTATCACCAAAACCAATGCCACTCTTGTCATAACACATTTGTTGAGACCCAATGATATCCTCCAAAGTCTTTGATCCTTTGTTCCAAAGACCAATGGTAGCCATAGCACTCTTGAGCTCTTCCTCTTTTATGATGATTAGCTCTTCTAAAGCAACTAGAGACATCTCGAGAGGTTCAATCTTTTCTTTATATGTTGCATAGATTTGCTGTAACTCATTCCTCTCTGTCTCACAAGTCAAGAGTTTTGCACAAAGAGCTTGTCGATCATTAGCTATCTTGATGGCATCAATCCTAGCCTCGGAAATCTCCTCCTTTAGTTTGACATTCTCACTTTCACATGCTTTGAGTTTCATAGTGAGTTTATCATTCAATTTGGATAAGTTAAGAGATTCCTTATACAACTTTTCATAAGCTTGCTCAAGCTCTTCATCATCACTTCCCGAGAATTCATCATCAGTGGCATTCTCAACCGGCCTCTTCGGATACTCTGTTCGTCCTTCAGTTTCGGAAGCCGCCATGAAAGCAAGGAATTGTTTATGTCCCTCTTCGCCTTGATCTTCATTGTCACTTACATCTTTATCAGATTCGGATTTATCATCCCAAATGATAGCGAGAGCTTTCTTTTTCCTCAAACGAGTGGGGTATTCTTGAGCAAAGTGACCAAATCCTTGGCATTCATAGCATTGGACTCTTTCAGAGTTCCCTTGTATCTTTCATTTCTCCTTCTTGGCTATAGAATTAATTTTGAGTTTATTTTTGCCTTTGGATTTATGAGTATGAGTAGAGTCCAAAAGATTAGTATTCTTTTTCAAAAAAGATTTTTTAAATTGTTTTACAAAAGCATCCGTAATCTTAGAATCCATCTCACAATCCTCATCAAAATCCTCTCCAACTCTATGAGCACTACTAAAAGCAATAGCATCTTTTTGTTTCTTTTTGAAATTCCTATGTGCCTCATAAGTTTGGAGATTTCCGACCAAGTGATCTAGCTTAAGATTGTCAACATCTTGAGCCTCCTCAATAACCGTAACTTTTGGTTGAAACCGATCAAGCAAGGACCTCAAAATTTTTCCTACAATCTTGGATTCCGATATTTTTTCACCTAAATTGAAGCTAGAATTTACAATGTCACTCAACTTCGTATAAAATTCATCAAAGGTCTCACTATCTTTTATTGAAAGGTTTACGAAAGTATATGTGAGTCTTTGAAGTTTTGAGCATTTAACAGAAGGAGTGCCCTCATGAATAGTTTGTAAGAGATCCCAAGCTTCTTTTGTGACTTCACAATTGCAAATTCGGCTAAACTCTTCAGGTGTGACAGCGCAAAAGAGAGAATTGATATATAGCTTTACTATTCCAGCTACTATTTTGGTAATCAATTGTGTCCCACTTATCAATTGGTTTGGGGAAAGTTACTCCATCAACGGTAATCGTTGGTTTGGTCCACCCATATATGACAGATTGCCAAACTTTTTAATCAATAGATTTCAAAAACGATCTCATCCAAGCTTTCCAAAAAGAATAATTAGATTCGTTAAGTAGGGGTGGTCGAACCATAGAATTTCTCTCACGTATTGAATCCATTATCACAAATCAAACAAGATCTCGCTCAAAAGTTTTAAAAAATAAAAGAGTGACCCGCTCTGATGCCAATTGAAAAATCTAGAAATCCGCTAGATATTGATTTGTGATTATGTATCAATTTAAAGTAATAAAACAATCCCAATCAAACAATCAAGACAAATTGACACAACGATTTTAACGTAGAAAAATCACAATTGGAGCACCTCCAATTGTGATAAAAAAAAACCACGAGCAATAGCCACCAAACAATCCACTAAAAAGATTTAAAGGAATTACACAAGTATACTCTCAATTACCTAACGAATCCACGCCCGAATTGAACTAACCCCTATGTGCCTCTTCCAGCCCCGTCTTCGCCTCAGAATTGTCTTAACGATGAGCCACTCCAGAATCCACCAAAGCTTCAAGCTCGAATTCTTCAGAATCCACCGAAGAACAACTCTCTCTCTTTTTAGAATAAACAAACAATCTTTTGATGTATACTTTTTAAACCATGAGTTGAACACTCAATTAAACATCAAAGAAAACCAGCAAAATATCCCCAGATATAAACCTTAATATTCAAAAAGAAGATTGAAGAAGTAATCCTAGTTTTGGACTAAAACAAATACTTATAGAAATTTGGGACTGCGAAGCTTGCTCGAGCGAAGACTCTCTTGCTCGAGTGAGGAACCAAAAACGCGTGTTTTCCATAAGTGGCTTCGCTCGAGCCACGTAACCTGCGCTTGAGCGTACAATCAACTCTTTCAGGTTTTTTGCCAGACGCAGCCTTTACTCGAGCGAGAACTCCTTCGCTCGAGCGAGCAAGGGCGGACATGCAACTTCGAATGCAATTTTAAATTTTGCTTCGGGGGCGCTGCTCCTCGACCCCGCCTGGGCGCTGCCCCGGACCCAACAAATTTTAATTCATGCGTTTTTATTTGTTATAAAGCATTGTGCTTTTCATTTTCATCTTGCAATATTTGTTGCCATTTGTCATGTAGTGCATAGACAAGCACATAGAGAGGAGGCTATTTTCAGAGCTAATAGATTGGGTTTTCTCTTTAGGTTTTCTAGTTATTCTCTGACTGTGGTTGTAGTGGTGGCAGCAGTGACAGTTGGGATGATGGTAGTAGTGGAGTGGAGATGGTGATGCTGGTGGTATGGTGAGGGTGGTATTGGAAGAGATGATACCGTGTAAACAACTTTAAATGTGATTATTTATATCTAATTCATTTAAACCTAAATATAATCGGGTTAGTAATGCAATTCAATTAAAAATTTAAAGAGATTTTAAATGAGTTTATTTGGGAGAATTTTCAATTTTTGGTTGAATTTGCTATCAATATTAAATTATTATGGAATAGGTGATTACACATTAGGGAAATTTTATTTGCATCAGTTATGATATTTATTTAGTTATACACATTGTAATATTGGTTGTGACATTATTTTAGTGATGATCCACAAAAAAAATTGGTTATATCATATGTGATGTTTAGTTATGACTCAAAATATATTTTTTTATTTATGACTGTAATGTAAAAAATTGAGTTATGACATTTGTGGCAATTAAACCCACAAATGGCATAGGGTACCCCTTGTATCATAGCATTACACATTAAATATAAGTAGGGGTGGTAAACGAACCAAACAACTCTAGTTTTGACTCGTGATCACCTCATTAAAAACTCATTCAAACTCAGCTCATTAAATAAACAAGTTAATATTGATTACATTTGAGAGCTTGTTAAAGTTTTAAAGCTAACTTTGAACTGCCAATTGTTCGGCTCTATTTAATAAGTCTAAAACTACATAAAAGGAGAGTACTAAACTACTTGAACTCGGAATGAAAATTTAACAACTCAAGTTTGAATAAATTTTAATACTCGTTTAAAATTTTAAATCAAATTTAAACAGTTAATTGTTTGACTTGTTCGACTTATTTATCATTCCTAAATATAAGATTCATTATCTCCTTTGTGATTTTATTACCGACTCATGATATCATTCAATGATAATGTGATATTAACGTTAAAGAAGTTTGAATTGTTATTAACTAGTAGGACAAATTGATTGTTTACGAACCATTCACCTTGTTTGGTTATCACTTTTTCTACAAATTGAGTTTTTTTTTTTTTTTTTTTTGCAGATACATTTAAAAAGTATTTGTGATTTTTTTTTAAAAAAATTCACTAAATACAAAAAAATATAAAAAGAAATATATGAAAATTCAATACATTTTATATATTTTGTTCTATTCAATGAATTTTAAATATATATATATATATTACGCATATCAAGTGGATCTAAAAGGTAAAAATAAAAATAAAAAAAATTATTAAAAATATAAAAATATGAAATAAAAACTCAATAAACTATTTTTGAAAATTCCAAACCAAATAGAGTGATTCATTTTTCTTTTTTCAGATATGAAAAAGTATAAATTTAGTTATTGAAAAATATGATTATATAACAACACGGTTTTATGAGAAGATTAGATAATTTTTAGGATAAATTACTCTTTGCTTACTTTATTTTGGTCACTTTCTCACTTTAGGTTTTAAAATTTATTTTTTTTCTACTTAGCCCTTCTTGTTTCAAGTTTTTTTCAATTTATTCCTAAAACTAACTTTTGTTCAAAATTACACAGAAAATATCATAATAACTATCACATAACATTAAAAAAAAATAAGTTTATGTCAAATGTATGAATCATATATAATAAAATATTTTTATATCACGTGACTGTCAATGTGTCACTTTTTCTCTAATTTTTAACAAAAATTATATTTAGAAAAAAAAAATATGAAAGGCCAAAGGAAATAGATAAACTTTAAAGGTTAAAGTAAAAAATTGCCCAAACATAAAAGGGTAAAGTGTAATTTACACAATATTAATTTGTCATTACATATGTAATCACATCTACTTCGAGTAATATTAAGAATCATGAAAAAAATATCATAAAATAGTTCATGAAGATTCACCATCTTTAGATTATATATATATAATAAAACACTACATATTAATTATAAAAAAAAAATTCATAAAATATTTTTAAATAGTTTTTTCATAATCATTAATATTACTCATCTTCTTTATCAAGCTTATAAACATATATACCAACAAGAAACGACAAAATCAAGATGGTAGACAAGTAAAATTTTGATTTGAAAAATTATATATATATATATTATAGTTGATTTTAAAATTTTTATTTACATTAAAATTACTTAAAATATTAATTGCAATGGGTCCCGTGGAAGTATCCGGGATTCTCAAGTGACAAACAACCAAGAAAATTCCATAGAAAATATTGCAAAAGTGGAATGAAAATTAACACAATCAATTACCCGTGACTTTCGGGATTGGACTGATCTTCTTCGTATATATTGCCATATTTGCTATTTTCTTAAGCATACACTTCCGAACTGTTAAAAGTCTGCATGAACTTTATTCATTATGAATAGATCAATGCAAACAAGTGTTGGAATTCTTTCCCTAATTGGGTTTCTCACCATAGCAGCCATTGATTTTAGTGTCTGCAATGGAAACCATGATGTGGTGGTGATGTGCAGGGAGAGCGAGAAACAAACTCTTTTACAATTCAAGAAAGATCTAGAAGATCCTACAAACGGACTCTCTTCTTGGGAGGTCGAAGATGATTGTTGTAAATGGGAAGGAGTTGTTTGCGACAACTTCACTGGCCATGTCCTCGAACTCAACCTTCGAAATTCTTATACTGATGTTTTCATCAATGGTTTTCACCAACGGTATGACAAACTCAGTTTGTATGGCAAAATAAATCCTTGTTTGCAAAAATTGAAGCGCCTCAAGTATCTGGATCTGAGTGAAAATTATTTCACAAATATACCATTCCCACCAGTCATTGCTTCTATGACACAACTGCAATATATCAACTTGTCCAATGCAGGATTTGTGGGAACAATTCCCCATCAGCTTGGAAACTTCTCGAGTTTACGTTCTCTCAGCCTTCGAAGTAGTATGAACGTTGAGAACCTGCAGTGGCTTGCTGGTCTTTCCCGTTTGGAACACCTGGACCTAAGTTATGTGAACCTTGTCAAGGTACCCAACTGGCTACAGGTAATTAACAACCTTCCTTTCTTGGTAGAGTTACGCTTGGTGGGTTGTCAACTTGATCACTTTCCACCTTTTCTCAGTGCTATTAATTTTACGTCTCTTGCGGTCCTAGATCTTTCCGGGAACCAATTTGGCTCTCTAATACCTGGGTGGATCTTTAGCCTTGGTAGCCTCGTTTATCTTGATCTAAGGTCTTGTAATTTGATAGGTCCAATCCCTAAAGGTTCTTGGAACCTAACTTCTCTCGAGACGCTTGATGTTTCTTATAATGATCTCAACTCTTCTTTACCAAATTCGTTGTTTAGTACTACAAATAGCCTCGTCTATCTTAGCCTTACACACTCTGGATTTCAAGGTCCATTTCCCACAATTGTCCCCAACATGACCAATCTGTCTCATCTTGATCTATCTTACAATTCTCTCAATTCTACTATACCCAGTTGGTTGTATAGCTTTAGTCGTCTTGAGTTCCTCAACTTGGACTCCAACAGGTTAGAAGGTGGAATATCAAATGAGATTGGGAACTTGACTTCTGCCATCTTCCTCAGGCTTTCACGAAACAACATTGAAGGAAGGCTACCGAATTCCATCAGAAACCTCTCTTCTCTATACAGGCTTGACCTATCATATAATGGACTTGAGGGAAGGCTACCGAATTCCATCGGAAACCTAGCTTCTCTGGAAATTCTCGAGCTATCATATAATGGACTTGAGGAAAGTCTACCAAGATCGTTAGGAAATCTTTGCAACTTGAGACATATTGGTTTGTCACATAACAAATTGACCGGAGAATTATTCACTAGCTCGTCTAAATGCGTTGCAATACATGCTTTGGAGGATATGCGCTTGGATGTGAATAAATTTTCCGGTCACATTCCTGATCAAATTGGACAATTTCAAAATTTGACTAATATTTTGCTCAGTGGTAATTTGCTTTCCGGTCCCATTCCAGAAACTCTAGGAAGATTGACTTCCTTATATACATTGTCATTGGAGGATAATCAATTAAATGGAACTCTTCCTCAAAGTCTTGGTCACCTTTCAAAGTTATCAAAACTTCATGTGTCTAATAATTTGTTGGAAGGCACTGTATCAGAAGTTCACTTCACCAATCTTGCAAATCTGAGGGAATTTCATGCTTCCGGCAATCGGTTGACCTTAGAAGTGAGTCCTGACTGGATCCCTCCCTTTCAACTTTTAGAAATGGAACTTAGATCATGGCATTTGGGTCCAAAGTTTCCCATATGGCTCCAATCACAAACCGAGCTTCACATCATTGACTTGTCATGCACTGATATATCAGACAGGATTCCAACTTGGTTTTGGAACTTACCTTCCTCGACCACCTATCTAAATCTCTCCCACAACCAACTCCACGGTGAGATTTCATACATTCCTGCTGGCAATGTTGGAAGGGTTTTCTTAAGCTCCAATAATTTGAATGGTACATTACCTCGTCTTTCTTCACGTTTGATTGAGCTTGATCTTTCCAAAAATTTATTTTCTGGGGAGATCTCCCACTTGCTATGTGATGGGAATAAAGAAGAAAATCTTCTAGTAGTTCTCCTTCTAAAAGAAAACTTTTTATCAGGAGAAATTCCTGATTGTTGGATGGCTTGGCCATCAATGACAGTCATAGATATGGGAAGCAACAATCTGACAGGGAACATCCCATGCTCCATGCAGTATTTAGGTGGTCTGCAATCGTTACACCTGCGAAACAACCATCTCTCTGGAGAAATTTCTTCCTCTCTTCAAAACTGCAACAATTTAGTAATGGTTGACCTCAGTGAGAACGAGTTTATTGGAAGCATACCGACATGGATGGGAGAAAGGCTTTTGCATTTGACGGGTCTCATCCTCCGGTCAAATAAGTTAGATGGTATGATACCTCTAGAACTTTGTCGTATCTCCTCACTTAAAATCTTGGATCTTGCGAACAACAATTTGTCAGGTGCAATACCATGGTGCATCAACAATATCACTGCCATGGCAATGAAGCAAAACTCCAGTGTTCATGTTACCTACGGAGTTACATGTAGTAGTAACGGTCCTGAATGTTGGTCCAGAGCTTACTTGGAGAATGCAAATTTGGTGACAAAAGGAAGTAGCTATCAATATGACAAGATTCTTACTCTTGTGACTAGCGTAGACCTTTCAAACAACAATTTATCTGGTTACATCCCTGAGGAACTGACTGGTCTATTAAGACTGGTTTCATTGAATCTGTCTGGAAATCATTTGATTGGTGTGATTCCAAAGAAGATGGGTGATATGGTGTCTTTGGAATCTCTTGATTTATCCAAAAACCAAATTTGTGGTGAAATTCCTCCAAGCATGTCAGGTTTGACTTTTTTGAGTTACTTGAATTTGTCTTATAATAACTTGTCAGGTAAAATTCCATTGAGCACCCAACTTCAAAGCTTCAATGCTTCTAGCTTTCTCGGCAACAAGCTTTGTGGACTTCCACTTACAAAGAATTGTAGTGTTGATGGTGAAAAATCTAATGCGGGGAATGCAGGAGATAGTGAAGGTGTTGGACCTGAAGTGGATTGGTTTTATTTGTCTATGGCTTTTGGATTTGCGGTAGGTTTTTGGGGCATCTCTATTCCTATACTGTTCATTAAGTCATGGAGATATGCCTATTTTCGATTTTTAGATAATGTCTGGACAAGACTCTATGTTTATATTAAGGTAAATATGGTGAGATTTTAAAAGTCATGTGGAAGTCTACTACCTGTGTCCCCTTTATATGCTATAAATAATTGTATCCTTTGCGTTGTTATTGTTAAAGTTCTCATGATTATATAATATAAGCTTACTTACAGTGCCAAAAGTTCTTGTCAATATGCTTCAATATTGTCCTCTTTTTTAGCCAACCTCCTTTAAATTATTAACAAATAGTTCAGATTTCCCTTAGTAAGTAAATTACAGCCTTAATGCTTCATAATATGGCAAGTATAGCATGTCAAATATGTATATATGCATAGGAAGAAATTTAATGAAATGCATGGGATTCATAAACTTGATTTCTAGTACAGAAAGATATGGTAAAATTCACCTGAGAATTAGATATCCATAACTTGGGTTGGGGTTGAGTTTCATTTAAGTTTCTTTATTGATATATATATATATATATATTTTAGGAAAACTTACGTATAGGTCTTAATAAGTGGACTTATTGTTTAATAGGTCATATTATCATTAATGGCATTTTTCATCAATTACTATTAAAAAATGTCACTAATTGTTAATTTTCAGTTACAATTTGAAAATTTTGTATTATATTGCTGGTACTTCTAATTTGAGATAAATTTTAGTTTGATACTCATAGTTTCAATTTGAATAATTTTATTTCTATAATTTTAATTTTATTACAATGTGATTCTTTTGTCATTTGTCATCAGAATTTTTAACGAAAAAGTGTCACGTATAGAACTAAAGAGATCAAAGTGAAATTCGAAAAAAAAAAATCATAAAGAATACATTTTTGCACGTGATTTTTTTTGATTCAAAATGTTAACGACGCATAATAGAAGGACAATATGGTAACAAAATTAAAAGTATAAAGTTCAAATTTTTTAAATTGAAATTACAGGAATTAAAGTATCAGTTCATTTAAACAATTATACAATTTGAATGCATGGACATCCTAAGGAGGTTGAGACATAGTCAATTCCCTAATCCGCCAAAGTCCTCTACTAATGTTCAATTGCTCACTTGAAAATTGTTAATAATTGGAATGAGTTAAAGCCCATTGAATAATGAACGGATATTAAATACGGTTCTAAACCAAGGGAATAAAATAAGTGATACCATGAACATAATGTGTGATATGATAATGTATTCAAATCAGTAGACAATTTGAAAATCAATTATTTAGGAATTTGATATTTCATTTCAAAACAAGAGCACACAAAAATCTTGTATCTCCAATTTCTTAAATAATCAGTACCAAACGGTAATATTAAATTAACCAACATGTCATATTTGGGAATCATGATCATGATCTCCATATTAATGCCGAATACATACTCAGAGTAGCTTGGCTCGCTGGATCCAATGTAGCACTAAGGGTCATCACGGGGGTGGCGCCTCCAAAACTGATCTGATTAAGGTCACTCGAACGCACTGAGACTGTTCCTTAAACCGTAGAGCACTAGAGTCATCATTGCCTTTCCAAGATTTTTTCCCTAATAGCCAGAGTTAATTCCCACAAAAGTATATATATTGGACTTGCACACATAGTAATTATCATAATAGATTAGGGTCACTTCACACAAAAGAATATTTCCTGAACCTTTTTCGTATGAGAAGACAAAGAGAAGATGTTGCTTACAAAGATCATTAAATTGGTTAAGGTCTATGGCATAATCATTTTGTTGACGAAACTACTTAGCTACGCGAGGACGATATGTGTGAGAAGTATCCACACCTATTCTCATAATTTACTCAAGTTAGTTTCAAGGATGAAACTTTGATTTTAGGGGGGGGAGAATGTGAGCACCCGGTAAATAAATAAATAATTATTGGAGGGTATTTTAATTAAAGTTTAAACTTTAAATAATTATTTTATATACAAGTCTAAAGTTAAAAGGTAAGATTTTAATAATAATAATACTAATAAAAATAATAATAAATAAATAAATAAAAGAAAAAAGGAAAAGAGAGTCAGATTATATAAAGTGTTTGGATAACCCTAAACTCTCATAATATTGAACTAACAACCGTGAAGTCTAGAGAGAAGAGGAGATAGGTGCAGCTTTTCGTGAAAATTGAAGAACTATAGTTTGGTTCTTGAATAACTCCATCTCCAAGGTAGGAACCAATATTTTGTAAATATAGTTATTTGTATATATGTTTCTGTGAATTAATTGAAAGAAAAAGGAACGAAAGGTTACCTGATTAGGTGGCTTGAATATCTATCAAACTTGTAGTTTGTGTGGAATAGTGTAATGGTATGGTTGATTCATGGAAATAAGTATATGGCATGTGTTATATTCAATGAGTGTTGTTGCTTGTATTGGTGGGCCTTATGAGTGAAATGTGGGATAGGTAGGAGTACTTCGCCACCACTATTTGTAAATATCATTTTTTTTTTTTTTTTCAATGTAGTTTAAGGAATTAAATGGGCACATAAAGTAGAGGATACAATTTATAATTGTAAAATTTTGCACATAGCTATAAATTTTAAAAATCAAGAAAATATAGTAAATGAATGAATTTTAAGTTGACATTTTTATAGTAGCTTAATTAAATATTGAATTTCATACCAGATTTATTTCATAATTTTTTAGAGTAGACTCCATATAAATTGATGCGTTTAAATCTGTCCAGAAAACTAGTACAAAATAGTAATTTCAAAAGCGGCGTTCTCTTCGAGTATAAATCTAAAAATTATCAAATAAGCACCATTAGAACCATTTATGAGTCTAGTTTCTTACATTTTTGGCCTTGTGTTGATTGCTAGTGTATATTAAGAGAACTACCAATTTCTTTAAAACGTTGCATAAAGTGACCTGTTTAGACATGATTAATTGTAAATAATTATTTTGATAAGCAAATCGAGTAAAACCAATTGGGTTGAAACTTAGGATATAGTAGTTGATATCTGGAGCATTTTGGATTTTTTTTTGAACAGCGTAGAGTGGGTTTTTAATTTTCAAAGTTAGCGAATAGATTGGAAGAACCTATTTAAAATTCTGTTTTATCTCAAAATCACATTTAATTTAGTTTTAATTTGAACCCATGTCTTGGATGATTTGAGACCTTGAAGAATATGAACTTAAGTATTATTTAAGAGTAACGGTGAGTTGTGTAACGCCCCAAAAATATATTCTCAATTTCAAATATTATAATAATAATCAAATCTAACTTTAAATTAAGATAAATCATTAAATAGTACAACATGCTTAAAAAATAACCTCTTTCCTATTGAACTATTCAAGTGATTACATCAATGTTCAATTACATTCATAAATGTCTTAATAGTCAAGAAGTTAGAGATTTTAAAATTAAAAATGCCGTAATGGCGAACACCTTCACAAGGATTTCCCTTGGTTACACAAAAATTGGACTTCTGTACCAAACACAAAAATAGCCCGGAGTTTCAACATAAAACATTCATAGAGCCTTCGTGCTCCCTTTCAAAAAGACATCATAGCATCATAGCATCATTTCCTGAAACGTTGTTAATTCACTTTGGCGGCATCATAGCATCATTTCCAGAAAGGTTGTTAATTTTGGGGTGAGCTATTGCCCAATAGGAAATACCATTAACAAGATATATAATTAATTGAGATACATATGATCATGCCGTGTAAGGAATGAGAAAAATTGAAGTCTTCTCCTTTTCAAACCATGATGCTAAATGCATGATGCCAATACATGTTTTAACCAAACCATAGGGTGTAAATCAGCTGTGATGTTGCAAGCAAGAACCACATCACCAGACACACACACACACACATATATATATATATACTAAAAGTAGTCCCACATTTGCCAACCCTAACAACGGCGGGGCGTTAGGCAACCAAGACTTTCCCTTTCTCCACATTTGCCAACTCTTGAAACGGCGGACTTGTGGACACCCAAAACCATGATTTTTCACATTTGCTGACTCTAAAAACGGCAGGCTCGTGGACATCCTAAACCTTTTCCCACATTACTCTAGTGATATGCTCAAGATAGAGTAATTAGGCACCTTGACTCCCCGCGCGGGTACCAATATACAATACACAACTCATTTTCCAAAACTGGACTCATACACTATTTACCGCCTCGCCCCCACCCCCCGCCTATCACACCCCAAATCCAGGCATGACCAGCTGTGGTCCACAGGGACTTAGCCCAAGGCACACATAAGCCAAAATGTGAATCCAAAATCACAACAAATAAATGTGACGATAGCCTAGAAATAAATAAATCAAAACCCAATCCAATGACAAGTCACGAGTATAAATGGTAAAACCAGCCATAACTAAGTCTTTCAAGAATATATACTAAATGGAACACAAACTGTCCACAAAATAAAATAATTCTAACTAAAACCCAACCACAATGTATGCACAAAATCAACATAACAAGCTAAAATAAAATAATGAATGTCCTAGAAGTCCATGCAGTTGAGTCCCTGCTACGCCATGAGTCCACTCTAAACACCTGAAAATGATAAACAACTAAGTCAGTTGAAAGCTCAGTGAGTAGCAACATGTATAGTAAATACAGCTTTGAAAACAGGTTCAATTCCAAAATAAGATATATATCACAAAAACTAGATTGACATATAGTTTTGATAAAGATAATCTATTTCAAAAAGAAGGTTCCACAGTTTAATAGTTAAAATACTCATGTCTCTTAAGAACATAATAAATGACATTCTCCACTTAAAACAGATTACAACATGATCGCCAATAATTTTCTGGATACCAAGAATAACAAGTAGCATGCCACATAATTCTCACGGCAATAAGCCTGTTGGGTTCAATGTGGAACCAAGAGTCATCCTCGGGGTGGCAACCCAAGCCTTTTCTTTAAAACAATCCTATTGAAGGTCACCTAACCTAGCCTAGGTCTTTTCCTTACAATCATTGAGCACTAGAGTCATCACGGCCCAACCCAAATCTCTTCCCTAGTTCACCACACACAGTGGAATAATTTCCCTGGACTAAATATACATATGGTCCTGATAATCAATACAATTCAGTTTTGCAAAACATGGTAGTTCACCATTATAAAAATGAGACCATAACAAATAGTTTACAGTATGCCAAGTTTACACATATTTCAGAAATAATTTAATTCCATTGATACTATAATAATTTATCAAAATAGTTTAATCCTGAAATAACAATTTAATTTTCCAACAGTTCAAGGTGAGGGAACATTTATAAAAATATGTAATATGCAACTACTCACCTGAAAATGAAATAATATAATCCTCGAATAGAGTATGAAAGTCCAACTAGTGCCCTAAACCAAGTATGAAAACTACACATCACTACTAATTTAAAAATACTAAAAAGAATAACAAACTAAGTACCCACACTAAAGCGCACAAACACAACTCAACCCCATTCACCGTTACTCTTAAATAAAACCTAAGTTCATGTTCTTCAAGGTCTCAAATTACTCAAGACATGGGTTTAGATCGAAAGTTAATTAAAAGTAACTTTAAGATAAAACAAAATTTTAAACAAATTTTCCCAATCTATTCGCTAATTTTGAAAATTAAAAACCTACTCCATGTTGTTCGAAAAATTCCAAAACCCTCCAAATTTCAACTAATATATCCTAAGTTTCAAACCCAATTGGTTTTACTTGATTTGCTTATCAAAATAATTATTTGCAATTAATTATATCCAAACATGTTGTTTTCAGCAGCACCTTAAAGAAATTAATGGTTCTCTTATTATACACGAGCAATCAATGCAAGGCTAAATATGTAAGAATCTAGACTCGTGACCGGTTCTAATGACACTGATTTGATAATTTTTAGATTTATACCCAAAGATAATGACACTTCTGAAGTTACTGTTTTACACCAGTTTTCTGAACAAATTTGAATGCACCAGTTAATATAGATTTTGACTCCCAAAAATTATGAGAAAATTCTAATATGGGGCTCAATACGTAATTAATCTACTATAAAAATTTTAATTCAAAATTCATCCATTTGATATGATTCCTTAAATTTTGTGGTTCTATACAGAATTTTTCTAAACTAAGAATTACATCCATTATTTCTCATCACCAACCACTAACTTGGCACCCAAACAACACACCCGTTTCTCCTATTCCTTCCCAACAACAAGTAGATTACACACATGAACCATCACAATATATAGATATAATAAAATAGGACAATACCTTAGAGTTGTTGACCACCAATGTTGCTAAAAGTTTGTCTCAAATCTCTCTTCTCTCTCTCTCTCTCTCTCTCTCTCTCTCTCTCTCTCTCTCTCTCTCTCTCTCTCTCTCGGCTGCTGCTAACTGGTGATGAACAAATAAGATGGTAGGATTTGTGCTTGTTTTATTTTATACTAGTGGTGGGCACACCCAAAGCATGTGTAGGTCAAATAAATAGATAAATGTACAAAATATTTATATAAGTTATATGCAACTCAAATGGTAAGAGCATTATTTGTCAAATTTGTGGTCTAGAGTTCAAGTCACACCCTCTTCTCTACTTTATTTTTTTTTTTTTTTTTAAAAAAACAATGAATCTTGCCTCTAAATTAAAGACTTTCACCATAAATTTATTTTAAATTTAAAATTAATTAAAAGATCGTTCAGTAATATTTAATTTGCACCTTAAGATTCCCAAGTAAAATATTTGAGCTTTGTAAAATAATTATTATTTAATTATTTATTTTATTTATATATTCAGGTTCTCACATTCTCTCCCCTTAAACGAAAAATTTCATCCTTGAAGCTAACCTGAGTAAATCATGAGAATTGATGTGGGTACTTTCGCGCATCTCGTCCTCGCGTTCCCAAGTCGCCTTTTCAACTAAATGATTACGCCATAGTACCTTAACCAATTTAATGGCCTTTGTACGCAACATTTTCTCTTTCGAATCTAAGATCTGAACAGGCATCTCCTCATACGAAAATTTCTCTCTAATCTGAAGCGGTTCATAATCTATCACATGCGATGGACTGTGCACATATTTCCTTAGCATAGACACGTGAAACACATTATGCACTCCTACCAACCTAGGGGTTAAAGCAACACGGTACGCAACCTCACCAACCTTCTCCAATTCCACAAATGGTCCAGTGTATCTAGGACTCAACTTTCCTTTCTTTCCAAACCTAATGACTCCTTTCCATGGTGATACTTTCAAGAATACCATATCCCCCATATGAAACTCTAAATCTCTCCTACAATGATCAGCATAACCTTGTTGTCTACTCTGAGCAGTCAATAATCTCTCTCTGATGGTGATAATTTTCTATGTAGCATCCACCAAATCAACTCCCAACATTTGCCTCTCACCAACCTCATACCAACACAAAGGAGACCTACACTTCATCCCATATAAAGCTTCATAAGGAGCTACTCCCAAACTAGAATGATAACTATTATTATATGCAAACTCCATGAACGACAAATAATCATCCCAATTACCTTTCCACTCCAAAGCACAAGCCCTCAACATATCCTCAATGGTTTCAATAGTAATCTTCGATTGCCCGTCTGTCTGACGATGATAAGCTGAACTAAAATTTAACCAAGTACCCATAGCTGACTGTAACACACCCCAAATTTAGACACAAAACAAGGGTCCCGATCTGACACTATTGACACAAGTGCACCATGCAATCTAACAATCTCCTTCATATATAACTGTGCAAATCAAGCAAGAGAATAGTTCATCTGTACTGCAATAAAATGTGCTGAGTTGGTTAATCTATCAACAACTACCCAAACTGCATCGTGATTACTACTAGTACGAGGTAATCCGCACACAAAATCCATGGCAATATGATCCCACTTCCACTCTGGTATAGGTAACGATTGTAGTTTCCCTGTAGGTTTCTGATGTTCTACTTTAACCTGTTGACACACCAAACACTGAGCCACAAATTCTGCAATATCTTTCTTCATACCATTCCACCAAAAATGTTCATAAAGATCCCGATATATCTTAGTGCTTCCAGGATGAATGTTGTAACTAGAACTATGTGCCTCCGTTATAATTTGCTTCCTCAATCACCAACAGCAGGTACACAAACTTGGCTACAGAATCTAAGTAACCCATTATCACTAACTACAAAGTCTGCATGCTTACCCTCTGTCATCTCTCCTTCAATACGCTCACACTGGAAGTCAATCTCCTAAGCTAAACGAATCTGTTCTCTCAAGGTTGGCTAAACTGTCAATTGACTACAATAAACACTATCACCAAACGTAACCACCTCAAGCCTCAAGCGTTTCATGTCTTCCACCAAACAACTCTTAACAGACAAAGCCGCTATATCTCCAACTGCGACCTTTCTACTCAAGGCATCTACCACCACATTTGCCTTATCTGAATGATACAAAATATTCACATGTAATCTTTTAGCAACTCAAGCCATCTTCTTTGCCTCAAATTTAGCTCATTCTGTGTGAAAATATACTTCAAACTCTTATGATCAGTGTAAATCTCACATGACTCTCCATACAAATAATGTCGCCAAATCTTAAGAGCGAAAATCACTGCTGCCAACTCCAAGTCGTGCGTAGGATAATTTCACTCATGTACTTTCAACTGTCGTGACGCATAAGCAATCACCTTCCCATACTGTATGAGCACACATCCTAAACCCTGTCGTGAAGCATCACTATAAATCACAAAACCACCCCCATCTGTAGGTAAGTAAGGATTGGAGCTGATGTCAACCTTTGTTTAAACTCTTGGAAGCTACACTCATAATCATCATTCCACTCAAATTTTACCCTTTTCCTGATGAGATTGGTAAGTGGCAAAGCAATACGGGAGAATCCTTCCAAAAACTGTTTGTAATAACCAGTAAGCCCTAGAAAGCTGCGTACCTCTGTCACAGAAGTAGGTCGTGGCCAATCAACAATTGTTGCCACCTTCGTGCTATCCACAGATACTGTATCTTTATTCACCACATGACCCAAAAAGGATACACTACTCAACCAGAATTCACACTTCTTAAATTTTGCATACAATCTTTTCTCCCTAAGGGTCTACAGTACTACCCTCAAATGTTGCTTATGCTCCTCCTTACTCCTCAAATAAATTAGGATATTATCAATAAACACTACCACAAATTTATCCAACTGGGGTTTAGATACTTTGTACATCAAATCCATGAATACAGCTAGTGCATTTGTGAGACCAAAAGACATCACCAAGAACTCATAATGCCCATAATGGGTTCTAAAAGCGGCCTTGGGAACATCTTCTTCACTTACCTTCAACTGGTGATAGCCTAACCTCAAGTCAATCTTAGAGAATACTTGAGCTCCCTACAACTAGTCAAATAGGTCATCAATGTGTGGCAAAGGATACCTATTCTTCACTGTGACTTTGTTCAGTTCCCTATATTCAATACATAATCTCATAGACCCATCATTCTTCTTTACAAACAACACAGGTGCTCCCCAATGTGAGACGCTAAGCCTAATAAAACCTTTGCCTAGCAACTCCTGTAACTGAGTTTGTAACTCCCTTAACTCCAACAGTGCCATTCTATGGGGCGCTTTAGAGATAGGTGTTGTATTAGAGACCAAGTCAATGGAAAATTCTACCTCACGATCTGGAGGAAGTCTAGGTAGATCCTCTGGAAAAACATCAACAAATTCCCTCACTACAGGCAACTCTTCTAACTTCTGTTCTGGCTATTCGGTAGTCACCACGCAAGCTAAATAACCATGACACCCTTTTCTTAACATTCGGTTAGCCTGAAGGGAAGAAATAAAACAGATAGAATACCCTTTTCCTATCTTGTTGAAAGAAAAACTCACATTGTCTTGGCATAGCAAAAATAGGGATGGCAATTTAAAATCGGCCCGACGGGGTCCCCGGTCCCGACCCCGATTTAAGTGGGTTTTCCCCGAAAAATACCCCTGCGGGGACGGGGATGGTATTTAAAACTTAATCCCCGAACAGTTTCGGGCCGGGGACGGTGATCAGTGTTCAAGCCCCGGCCCGTCCCCGTCCCCGCCCCGAATTTTCCCCGAAGCAAAATTACCGTTTTACCCCTCCATTATATATATACAAATCAGCCCTTTCCCTTCACTTACACACACAACCTCACTCGGTCTCACTCATCTCCTCTCGTCTCTCTCTCTCCTTCTCTCTAAAACCCACGGCCGATCTCCATCTCCCACCGCCGACCTCCCTCCTCCCACCGCCGATCTCCACCCTCCCTACGACTCTCTCTCTTCTCCCTTACAAACCCACTTCTCTCTCTCTCTCTCTCCCTCTTTCTTCCCTCTTCCGACGCCCCTACCTCTTCCGTCGACTCGATCTGCTGACGTCGTTGCTCGATCTGCTCGTGGCCCTCAGATTCGCCTCATCTCTCTCTCAGATCTGTCTTACTCTATCATTTTTTTTTTTTTTTGTGTAGTTGATATTATATTACATTATATCTGTTGATGAAAAATATATCTGTTGTGTGTGTGTGTAACATAGTGTGTTGAACAGATCTGTAATGTATACATACAGATTATTATTTTTTTTTTTTGTTCATGTTTGTAATGTGTGTTAAAAAAATTTTTGTTTGCTGATGAACATGTTGAAAAAATCTCTCTGTTTGTTGATGAACATGTTGATTAATTTTTTTTTTAAATTTTTTGGTCGGGAATTTTGGTTTGGGAAACCCGATCCAGATTAGGGACGGGACGGGTGGTTATGGGTTCCCGTCGGGATCGGGGATCGGGAGGTATTTTCACCATCGGGGATCGGGGACGGGGAGTGTGATCCCCGGCCCCGCCCCGCCCCGTTGCCATTCCTAAGCAAAAACAACAATTTTCCTAAAACAATCAACAAAAGCGTGATGCTTCATCAGCAAATCCATCCCCAAAATCACGTCAAAATCCATCATCTCTAAGGAAATCAAATCCACTAGAAAAATCCTACTATCCAAGTTTACCTCACAAGATTTACAAACTTCCCCCAATACTATTGTTTCTGCTAATGGAGTAGACACGATAGTACAAACATCCAAAGGCTCACAAGGAATAGACAATCTGTGTAGATATCTAGGTGCCAACTCTTAACCTTCAAAATGAAATCAAGAAAGATTCAACACAAGTTTAAACAAACTAAGTCAACCGCACACTACTAAGGAGTATAGGGACTCGAACCTCGTCTAAATGATAAAATACAAGATATGTAACTCGATAAACTACAGCTCTGATACCACAATTGTCACACCCCAAATCTAGGCATGACCGGCCATGGCCCACAGGGACTTAGCCCAAGGCACCTATAAGCCTAAACATGAACCCAAAATCACAAAGAATAAATGTGACGATAGCCCAAAAATAAATAAATCAAAACCCAATCTAGTGACAAGTCACAAGTATAAATGGTAAAACCAGCCATAACCAAGTCTTCCAAAAATATATACTAAATGGAACACAAACCACCCACAAAATAAAATAATTCTAAATAAATCTGAACCACAATGTATGCACAAAATCGACATAACAAGCTAAAACAAAATGTTGAATGTCCTAGAGGTCCATACAATTGAGTCTTTGCCACGCCATGAGTCCACTCTAAGTCCTTCTAACACCTAGAAATGATAAACAACTATGCCAACTGAAAGCTCAGTGAGTAGCAACATGGATAGTAAATACAGCTTTGAAAACAGGGTTCAATTCCAAAACAAGATATATATCACAAAAAACTAGATTGGCATACAATTTTGATAAAGATAATCTGTTTGAAAAAGAAGGTTCCACAGTTCAATAGTTAAAATACTCACATCTCTCAAGAACATAATAAATGACATTCTCCACTTAAAACAGATTACAGCATGATCACCAATAATTTTTTGAGTACCAAGAATAACAAGTAATATGCCACAAAGTTCTCAAGGCAATAAACCCGTTGGATCCAATATCGACCCAAGAGTCATCCTCGGGGTGGCAACCCGAGCCTTTTCTCTAAGACGATCCGATTGAAGATCACCTAGCCTAGCCTAGGTCTTTTCCTTACAATCGTTGAGCACTAAAGTCATCATGGCCTAACCCAAATCTCTTCCCTAGTGGCCAGAGTCACCACACATAGTGGAATAACTTCCCTGGACTAAATATACCAATGGTCCCGATAATCAATACAATTCAGTTTCGCAAAACATGGTAGTTCACCATTATAAACATGAGACCATAACAAATAGTTTACAGTATGCCAAGTTTATACATGTTTCAAAAATAATTTAATTCCATTGATATTATATTAATTTATCAAAATAGTTTAGTCCTGAAACAACAATTTAATTTTCCAATAGTTAAAGGTAGGTGAACATTTATAAAAATATGTAGTGTGTGAGTGATTTCTGATCACACTGCCCTCCTTAGTGATTCAGCTGTAGAACACAGGCAGAATAGATGGCACCCTGCTGTCCTACATAGAAAGAAAAGGCTCCGGTGGTGGTTCTTCTACCCGGGGGTACTCCGACGATCAAGTCAGTATATCTCTCAAAGATAGCAAAAGTATTCAACTCACTAGCTTGGGTATAAAAACATACCTTAGACCCATGGAGGTGCCTCTCTTTTATAGCCAATACAATCCTAGTCCCAATAGGAGCCTAACTCCAATGGACTCAGGATTACTGCTAATCTGGAACTTCCAGTGGGATTAGGATAAACCCTCTAAGAGTTTCATCTTCACCCAAACTGAAGTCTTCTCTCGATCTAGGACTCTTTTCCTTTATCCGCTTATCTCAGATTCCGATATCTTCGGAGATAACCTCGGTAACTCCGAGATCACTTCGGCATAACTACCACGACACGTGGCATCTCGACTAACACGTTGGCGTCACCTTGCCACGTGTATCTTTGACACATCAACAAGGAGGCACACAAAGTCAGATTGAAGGCGTCAACAAGTGGTAAACTTTGTATCTTTGACTTCTCTCTGCCCCCAATGTGAACCTAAGTTCCACTTCGGTTCTCATTATTCATGTCTTCCAGAAACAATATTTAAGTATCTTTATCAATCATATGCGTTTGAGGAATTCTGAGAAGATTTTATTGATGACATTGGGCAAAAATAATGAACATCTAATGATAGAAGTATTTCAAATTACAAGTGTTCCAAGGTCTTGGCAATGCTTTGCCCTCATTGTCTTCAGGCCGATAAGCTCCATTGCCTAACACCGAAGTAATTCGGTAGGGTCCTTCCCAGTTTAGGCCGAGCTTGCCCTCTCTGGGATCTTTCTTGTTGCCGACGACTTTTATCAAGACTAAGTCGCCGATTTGAAAATCTCTTGGATTGACCTTCTTGTTGTAAGCTCTTGCAAGTTGTTGCTGGTATACTGCAAGCTGAATTGCAGCCTTCTCTCTTCATTCTTCTAAAAGATCCAGATCTCGGGCTAAGAGTATGTCATTAGTCCCATTCTCAACTCCCTGGGTTCGGATCCCTGGGATACCGACTTCTAGTGGAATTACTGCTTCTGTGCCATAGGCTATGGCAAAGGGGGATTTCCCTGTTGATCTTCTCAGCGTAGTCTGATATGCCCAAAGTACGTTGGGTAATTCGTCTACCCACTTTCCTTTTGCTGCCTACAGCCTCTTCTCTATTCCATCCAAAATTACTTTGTAGGATGCTTCTGCTTGCCCATTACTTTGGGGAAAACTTGGTGTTGCAAAGTAATTCTTGATCTTGAATTTCACACAAAAGTTCTTAATAAGTTTGCTGTCAAACTGTGTTCCGTTGTCGGTAACGATGGCTCTTGGGATGCCAAATCTGGTGATAATGTTTTTCCATATGAAATTCTTAACGTCCACATCTCGGATTTTGGCAAGAGGTTCTGCTTCTATCCATTTTGTGAAGTAATCTGTTGCTACCAGCAAGTATTTTCTCTACCCAGTTGCTCGGGGAAGTTGTCCAACCAGATCCATGCCCCATTGGGCAAACGGCCAAGGGCTGGATATTGGGTTCAGGTCAGCAGCTGGCTGATGACTCAAAGGTGCAAACCTTTGGCATTGTTCGCACTTCTTCACGTATGCTTCTGCATCTTTTTGCATATAGGGCCACCAATACCCCTGGGTAATGGCCCTATGGGCTAATGATCTGCCCCCAGCGTGGCTTCCACAAATTCCTTCATGAATTTCATATAAAAAATCTTCAACTTGTAAAGGATGTACGCACCTTAGAAGGGGTCCAGTGAAGGACCTTCTGTAGAGATGTCCGTCCGCAGTTAGACTGAATTTTGCCGACTTCAATCTGACTTTGTGTGCCTCCTTGCAGTCTTCTGGCAGCTTTCCTTCTTTCAGCAATGCAACAATTACATCCATCCAGCTGGGCCCCATGTCCACACACATTGCTTGTTGCTTTGTGTTCTGTGGCTCTATGCTCGGGCCCGACATATAATCAATCATAATTGTTCTTGTTTTTCCAGTCTGTATTGAACTTGCCAGGTTGGCCAACGCGTCGGCGTGGCTGTTATCATCTCGGCTTACTTGGAGAAGTTGGCAGTTCTGAAACAGGGCTGCCAATCTGATGACCTCTCTTGTATATGCCGACATCCTCTCGTCTCTGGCTGCAAATTCTCCTATTGACTGGTTAACAATTAACTGTGAATCACAAAAAACTATTACCTCATCTGCTTCTGCTGCTGCTGCCAGCTTTAATCCTGCAATTAATGATTCGTATTCTGCTTCATTGTTTGAGGCCTTGAACCCCAAACGGATGGATTGTTCTATTATTTCTTCATCTGGGGATATCAGCAGCACTCCTGCCCCCGCTCCTTGTCGGTTTGAACTTCCATCAACAAACAGTCTGAATGAGTCGCCGATGTAGATGCTGCAGGGTCTAAGCTTCTCCTTCCTTTGTTCCTTGGCCTTTGGCTGGGTTTCTCCTTGCTTGTTGGGACCTCGTTCATCTTGGCTCAACGGAGCCTGATGTTCGATGGATTCGGGCGTGAATTCTGCCACGAAGTCGGCCAAAACTTGGCCCTTAATTGCTGTTCTAGGCCTGAACTCTAGGTCATACTGGCCCAAGGCCACTGGCCACCTTACAATTCTTCCTGTTAAGTCTCCTTGTTGCAACAAGGACTTCAGTGGGTGCTCCGTTAGCACTACAATCTTGTGTGCCTGGAAGTAGTGGTTCAACTTTTTTGAGGCCATTACTAAGGCCAGCAGTAACTTTTCTAGCGGTATATACCTTGTTTCTACGTCGGCCAAGGTTTTACTTACATAATAGACAGCCTTCTGTTCTCCTTGTTCTTCTCGGATTAATCGCACTTCTGCATGTTCTCGACACGGCTATATGTAAACAACTCCTCCCTGTGTTCGGTGTTGAGAGGATCAGGCGATGGTCAGATACTTCTTTAGGTCGGCCAAAGCGGCCTCACATTCTTCAGTCCATAGGAAATCTGCGGTCTTTTTTACCAAATTGAAGAAGGGTTTACACTTGTCTGAACTTCGGCTTATGAACCTATTTAGGGCTACGACCCTGCCAGTGAGCATTTGAACCTGTTTTGCCGAAGTTGGGCTCTATAGATCTAGGATGGCCTTGATCTGATCTGGGCTGGCCTCTATTCCCCTTCTTGTTACTAGGTACCCTAGAAACTTACCAGATCCAACTCCAAACGCGCATTTAGATGCGTTGAGTCGGAGCCGATATGTTTTGAGTATTTCAAATACCTCTTTCAAGTCGGCAAGATGACTCTTAGGCTCCTTGGTCTTCACGACCATGTCATCGATGTAGACTTCTACTGTTTGGCCGATCAAGTGTTTGAACATTTTGGTTACCAGTCTTTGGTAGGTTGCTCCTGCGTTCTTCAGCCCAAAAGGCATCACCCTATAATAGTATAGGCCTTTTGGGGTGATGAATGTTGTTTTCTCCTCGTCTGGGAGGTACATGGCAATCTGGTGGTACCCCCTATAAGCGTCCAGGTGTAGACACCCCATTTTTGACCGACCTTAAGACTCAGACGTCACCGATTGAGCGCTCGGTGATGTTGCATATTGTGCTCGTTCAGAAGTCTCAGAGTCGCGTAGTGAGCCGCCTCCGGACTTCAACCCTCTTCAGATTTTGTCTCGGTTTGCGAACCAGACTCGATTTTCTCTGTTTCTATTCCTAAAGGAAGGGAGAGGTCCCGTAGACCATCTCTCAGTGGCCGTGGGCTACATTTCGTGGCCGTAGGCCATTTTGTCCATTTCGGAGCCCGGTTCTTGGTTTTCGGAGCCGTCGTTGCCTTTCGGGACCGCTTACCCATCTCCGATTTCTCCGATTTTGGCATACATCTTATTTACTCCATTTTGAGGGACACTGGGTCCGAGACCTACTTCGTGGCGGTATGCCACTTTCGGTGCTTAATGCCTATTTTCGGACCCGACTGCGTGATTTGGCCCCCGAGCATTCGTTTTGCATCGATTTTCGTTCATTTTTGGCAGGTACCTCTGTTTTATCACCAGGAAGGTCACTGAAGGGTGGGAGGCCAGCAATTGTCCCAGCAATCAGTTATGCTCCTCCGGTGCCCTCTGACGCCCGTT
The DNA here is from genome assembly GCA_025200525.1 of Camellia lanceoleosa. Lineage (NCBI taxonomy): Eukaryota > Viridiplantae > Streptophyta > Magnoliopsida > Ericales > Theaceae > Camellia > Camellia lanceoleosa. The sequence goes on along the minus strand of CM045762.1, from coordinate 119,444,467 downwards.
TTTCTCACTTCCGAGCCAATGTTGACCACCCTAGGAGCATTTTCTTCAAGCCCAAACCAGATATTTGTGTTGCACACACATGGGAGGACCCTAATATCACATGGCTGGCCAGTAACTCAACTTGAACCTTTTGAACCCCTCCTAAAAGTGGCCTATTCTCTCTCCTGTTTCAGAGTTGCCAATTTTGAACCACAAGGTTGTGTTGAGGAGACCTGGGAGGACACCAATATCTGGTAGCCGGCCAGAAATTATTTTGGACCATTTTTCCCCTTGGCCGGCCGGCCATAGGGGGTGGCCGGCCGGCCACCTACAACAAAAATAGCAGGCCGGCCATGATCCTTGGGATGTGTGCATTGCAGCTGTATAGCTTTTTTCCCCAAAATATCTGATTTCGGGGGACTTTTTGTAGAGAGAGGAACTTAATCCCAAAGCCCTACACATTTTTCCCTCCCTTTCTCCTCCATCCTTGCATACATACAGCAGCTCCCTCTCTATCTCAGGGGTTGGAAAACTTTCTTTGAGCATACACATACATATCTCTCCATTTCTCTCTCATTTTCTCAAGTTTTGACTCTATTTCTTCACTACTACCAAGCATCACCACCACCACTCCATTTCCAGCAGCTTGGGGAGCTTTCCAGCAGCTAGGAAGCAACATTCCTTGGTCCAAAAGGGAGCAAAAGTGTGGTCTTCAAGGGTAAGTTCATCTTTTCCTCTTTTGTAGCACATTTTTCCACCATTCTTTTAGCCTATTTTCTTGCTGTTTTGGGCTCCGACCCTAACTGAAAGGGTCATTTTTTTGAGCCATTCTTCATGTTTGTTTAAGGGCTCAACCCTGTTTGAGCCCCCCATTTGGTACTTTCTTCAATACCCGCTTGTATGCCATTATTTTGCATGGTATTTCTAGCCTATGTGTGATCTGTTTTTGAGCATGATATAAACTGTGAGTTGGCTTATTTTGAGTCCCTCTACAACATTGTAGAAAGGCTCAACACTATTGGGGGCCTCCATGTAGCACTTACCATTATACCCCTCTTTGGCCCCCATTTTTGCATGCTTTGTTGACTTGTCTTGCTTCTGTTTTTCGGCCATGATCAGAACTTAAAATGGCCATATTTTGACCTTCTTGGCATATCTCATTCAGGGTCTTTGTCTGTTTGATGTATATTTGGCCTACTTCATGTTATACCCCTCTTTGACCCCCATTTTTGCATGCTTTTTTAGGCTTATCTAGCTTCTATTTTCGGCCATGATCAGAACTGAAAATGGACATATTTTGACCTTCTTGGCATATTTCATTAAGGGTTTTTGGCTTTTTGGTGAATGTTTTGTATACCTCATGTTATACCCTCTTGTGGCCTTAATCTTGCATTGCATTTTGAGCATGTTTTCATACTGATTTGAGGCTTTTCATCTACTGTAAATGTTCATATTTTTAGTCCCTCTTCAGTGTTGTAGAAGGGTATTTTTCTGTTTGGGCTTTGAATCTACCACTTGCTTCATAGCCTCCCTTGCGGTGCCATTTTTGTATGCCATCTTAGCCCTACTTGTGGTTGATTTTTGACCATGTTTTGTACTGTAAAAATGTGAGTTTTGTGGATGCCTTGCTTCTTCCTTTTCATGTCATGTACCAATTATGCATGTATGGTATAGCTGTAGGCCATTTTATGCATCGAAATCCATGTTTCGGGATCATTTCATGCATCGGGTATTATTTCGCCTCATTTCGGGGCTGTTTTGCCCCTCATTTTGCCAATGATTCTTGCATGTTTGCATATCATATTCCATGTCTTTGCCATGTCTCATTAGAGTGGCATTTCGGTGCCTGAGGATCCGTTCTCAGTTTGCGTGCCCGCGGGCACGCACTTCGAGGTATCTTGTTTTCATCTGATGGCCTCCTATGTGAGCGTGGCTGAGGCTCTCTCTTATTGGTGTAAGCCCATTATTGCATTGCGTATGCCATTTTATCCATAGCATTGTGTATGTCCAGTTGTGTATTACCTCGTATAGCGTATATGCCATTCCATGACATTGTGTATGTTAGGATTGCATATTAGCTGTATTTTATGCATATCATGCATATTGCATCATGTTCGATAGGGTTAGCTTGGGCATCGAAACGAGGCACGCTTTCATTTACTCGTGACGGAACGGGTCTCAATTCCCAAGTCACCGACACTCCGGATTATCCATGATGGAGTTAGGTTTTGTTGTAGCATTCATATGCATTCACCCTATATTGAGTTGTGCAATTCGGCTCCTCGGCCATCATGCATCGATATGCGTGATTGGTGGCCCGAGGATCGAGGCATGCATATATTTGTGAAATACATTGCTATGCTCCTTTCCTGCTCTCTGTTGCAGCAAACTAAAGAATCAGCAATTTTTCGGAGTCTGGCACGCATTTCGAGAAACATTGCAAACAAAGGCTAATTGGAGCATCCCAGTGGATTTCGGTCACCCCGAGAGTGGTTAAGTCCCCGAGAGGGTTAAAGTGGGGTCACTACAGCTCAAGGACTCAAATGTCACGGTTCTTAATCTTGAACCAAAGAGTCCAAATCGCAAATCATTTTGAGAAAGTCGATTTTTGAAAGAAGTGCCAAACATGGACTACTTTGCTGCATAAGAGTCGCCACCTAAATGTTTTTAATGGGAAATTTAGGAAACCCTGATTCGTGCCAAAGGCGACGTGTCCGTCATCACCAAAGTTGCCTCTGCTTGGGAACTTGGGTACGATTGGGGATGGTCACTGTGAGCATTCTCGCCCGGTCAAAGACCGGCCTCTACTAACCATGATATCTTATTTTGAAAACATTGTGCGTTCTTATTCCAGTTATTAGCCTAGGTTACTATGTGATGCGCACAGCATACAAGTATAGATCGAACCGCCTGAATTGGAACAAAACACTTCATGTTTGTTTTTTAAAATGGTTTGATGGTGCTACCCGCAGGTAGGCTAAGACGCGGATTTGCCACCCTCGGGTGGGCTTAGAAAACGTGATTTTGCCACTATCTAGTGGGCTTAAAACAAACATTTGATGAATTGTCCCAATCTAAGTAACTCAACCTCCACCCACAGGCATTCAAGGCAGTTATATCACGTAAGCATTTAGCCTCATGGTAAGCATGCTATTTATGGCAACACTCACACGCATGCAAGGATGCTAAAGCATAAAACTCACTGAGTACTCCAAGCCAAAATAGAAGCTCGTTAGAAATCATGCATGATCCTAAATGTACAGAAATGCCTAATGCAACACATGCAAAGATGCAACTATAGCAGGCTCGGCTATTCTAAACATGGCATGTGAAATGCTACAACTATTAAGTATTCAATTTGGAATTGAAATACAAATGCAGTTTGTATGATGCGCCGAGCCCGGTGCGTGCAAAACAGATGAATGATGCAAATATGCTGTCATACTGTATGCTAATTGAAATATGCCCTATATCTAACCATCGTAAGCAGGTAAATAAAAGGGAAGAAAGACGTGGGGTTGGAAGACATACATCACACTCACCCACACTTATTACAATTATGCCCTCGCACAGAGGGTCCGAATAAATAATACAGTCCCGAATGAAAGAATAATACAGTCCCAAATATTACAGTCCAAATAATATACAAATTCCTAATTAATTATCAAATTAAATAAGAAAAACTGTAAACTGGCATGCAAGCCAGGGACTGCCTCAACTCCGCTCCAGATAATGAAGTGATGCATGTTGAGTTGCTTTGCGCGGAAATCCACTGGGATGCCCCAATTAGCCTCTGTTTGCAAGGTTCCTCGAAGTGCGTGCCAGACTCCAAAAAGTTACTGATTCTTCATTTTTGTTGCAACAGAGAGCAGGAAAGGGGCATAGCAATGTATTTCACAAATATATGCATGCCTCGATCCTCGTGCCACCAATCATGCATCTCGATGCATGATGGCCGAGGAATCGGATTGCACAACTCAATATAGGATGAATGCATATGAATGCTACAACTAGACCTAACTCCATCATGGATAATCCGGAGTGTCGGTGACTTGGGAATTGAGACCTGCTCACACTCTGAGTACTGAACGCACTCGCTTCCGTGCGGGCTAATTCCTATCCCGAACACAATGCAATGTGCATGATATGTATGAAATGCAATTAAGATACAATCCTAACATACACAATGCTATGAAAATGAGATGTCTCGGAATGCGTGCACACGGGTACGCAAACCGAGGAAATGATCCTAAGGCATAAAATGGCTACGCAATGCAATTGGACTTACACTAACATAAGAGAGCCTCAGCCACACTCACATAAGAGGCCGTCAGATAAAAGTGAAGTGCCTCGAAATGCGTGCACACGGGCACGCAAACCGAGGCAATGGCATACGGAATGCAATGATGCTAAAATGACATAAACAATACAATATGGGCTCACACCAACATGAGAGAGCCTCAGCCACATTCACATAAGAGGCCGAGAGATGAAAAATGAGATGCCTCGAAATGCGTGCACACGGGCACGCAAACCGAGGCAATGGCATACGGAATGCAATGAGACTAAAATGGCATACAGAATGCAAAATGGACTTACACTAACATGGGTGAGCCTCAGTCACACTCACATAAGAGGCCGATGGATGAAAATGAAGTGCCTCGAAATGCGTGCACACGGGCACGCAAACCGAGGCAATGGCATACGGAATGCAATGAGACTAAAATGGCATACAGGATGCAAAATGGACTTATACTAACATGAGTGACCCTCAGCCACACTCACATAAGAGGCCGATAGATGAAAATGAGATGCCTTGAAATGCGTGCACACAGGCACGCAAACCGAGGCAATGGCATACGCAATGCTAAGGCATGAAAATATGATATGCAAACATGCAAATGAATTTCAGCACTAAAATGTGGGAGAAAACAGTCTCGAAATGAGGCGAAACGGCACCAAATGCAAGGAATGGTCCCGAAATGCGAAATTAGGCGCCCGAAATGGCCTATAGCTATGCAATGCATGCACAATATGGACATGGAATGAAAATACAGTAGCAAGGCAGCCCCAAAAAAAGCATTTTCTAGTCTAAAACATGGCCAAACAGCAAGCATAGATAGGGCAACAATGGCATACAAAAATGGGGGTCAAGAGAGGGGTATTGAAGTAGATGGTAAATGAAAAGCCCAAACAACAAAATACCCTTCTACAACACTGAAGAGGGATTAAAAATATGAACATTTACAGTTTATGACAGCCCCAAAATCAGTATGAAAACATGCTAAAAATGCCATGCAAGAAATAGGCCACAAGAGGGTATAACATGAAGTACACCAAACATTCAACAAACCAGAAAAGACCCTTAATGAAATATGTCCAGGGGGTCAAAATATGACTCCTTCCAGTTCTGATCATGGCCAAAAACAGAAGCTAGATAAGCCTAAAAAAAGCATGCAAAAATGTGGGCCAAAGAGGGGTATAATGGTAGGTACAACATGGAGACCCCAAACAAGGTTGATCCCTTCTAAAATGTTGTATAGGGACACAAAATAAGCTTACTCACAGTTCATGACATGCTCCAAAACAATTTACATATAGGCCAAACAAATCATGCAAATTTACGGTAAATAGGATGGATTATGAAGTAAGTACGAGATAGGGGGCCCAAAATGGGTTGAGCCCTTCTTCAATGTTGAAGAGGGGCTCAAAAGAGGCCTACTTACAGTTTACATTATGCTTGAAAACAGATCACACATAGGCTAGATAAAGCATGCAAAATATTGACATACAAAGAGATATTGAAACAAGTGTGAGATGGGGCTCTCAAAGAGGGTTGAGCCCTTCAACAAACATGTAGAATAGCTCAAAATAGACCTAGTTTCAGTTATGGTCGGAGCTCAAAAAAACAAGAAAATAGGCTAAGAAATTGGTGCAAAAATGGGCTACAAAAGGGGGAAAGTCTACTTACCCTTGAAGACCAATACTTTGACTACTTCTTGGACCAAATTTGATGACTCTAAGCTGCTGGAATTCCTCCCTTTGCTGCTGGAATGGAGTGGTGATGGTAGAGCTTGAAGATGATGAAGAAATGGAGCCTAAACTTGAAGGAAATGGAATGGTATGTATGTATATGCTCAAACCAATTCTTGTAACCCTTTCTCTAGAGTTGGGAGGCTCTCAATATAGGCAAGAGAGGGAGAGGAGAGTTAAGGCAAAAGTGGAGGGAAATGAGCCCTTATTTCCCTCCACAAGGGTCCCCCGGATAGAGATATTTTTGGGGGAAAACCAAGGCACAGCTGGAATGTACTCAACCTAAAGCAGCAGGCCGACTAGGTATTTTTGTTACAGGTGGCCGGCCGGCCACCCCCTATGGCAGGCCGGCCAAGGGCAAAAATGGAAAGTGGATTTTCTGGCCGGCCACCACATATTGGTGGCCTCCCATGTGTGCTCAACAAGGCCTTGTGGTTGGAAATTGGCAACTGTAAAACAGGAGAGACAACAAGCCACTTTTAGGAGGGGTTCAAAAATGAAAAAAAGAATTACTGGCCGTCCATGTGTTTTTAGGATCCTCCCATGTGTGTACAACACAAATATGTGGTTTTGGCTCGAAGAAAATGGTCCTAGGGTGTTCAACATTAGCCCGGAAGTGAGAAAAACGGGCGCCGGGAGGCGCTGAGGAGCATAATCGGTTCTTTGAGACAATTGCTGGCCTCCCACCCTCCAAAGGATCTTCTTGGTGATAAAACAGAGGTACCTTCCAAAATGAACAAAACCGATGCAAAACGAATGCTCGGGGGCCAAAACACGCAGCCGGTCCCAAACCGCCATATAATCGAAGTGGCGTTTAGCCACGGCGGGTATCTAAGACCCCGGTGTCCTCGAAGGGAGTAAATGAGATGCATGCCAAAACCGGAGGAATCGGAGATGGTTGGGTGGTCCCAACCGAGGCACACGGCTCGACGGCAGCGAAAACCGGACTGCCCGAAATGGGCAAAATGGCCTACGGCCACAAAATGTAGCCCACGGCCACTGAGAGATGGTCTACGGGACCTCTCCCTCCCCTCAGGAAAGAAAATAGAGAAAACCGAGTTCGGTTCGCAAACCGAGGCAAGGCACAGAAGAGAGTTCGGAAGTCCGGAGGCAGGGCGCCACTCCGAGACTCTGACTCAACGAAAGCACAATATGCAACATCACCGAGCGCTCAATCGGTGACGTCTGAGTCTTAAGGTCGGTCAAAAATGGGGTGTCTACAGGACTCTTTGGTTCAAGATTGAGAACCGTGACATTTGAGTCCTTCGAACTGTAGTGACCCAATATCGAACCAGAACGGGGGGGACTCGCACTCCCCTTCCCCGGGATGCGTTCGGGGACGTCTACACCAGGAAGCTCATCCTTCCATGTCCAGATGTGGCGTCTACTAATTGATCGATTTTGGGCAGAGGGAAGCTGTCTTTGGGATAGGCTTTATTTAGGCTTGTAAAATCCACGCAAACCCTCTATTTACCGTTTTTCTTCTTTACCACCACAGTGTTTGATAGCTGTGTTGGATAATTGACTTCTCTGATGGCCTTGGCTTCCAGAAGTTTTTCTACTTTTTCCTCTACTGCTTCGACGTGCATCAACGTCGGTCTTCTAGCTCGTTGTATTACAGGTTTTTGTTAATTGCCGACGCCACCGTGACATGTGACCTCGGGGTCAATGCCAGGCATTTCATAAGGTGTCCAGGCGAACACCTCTATGTTTGTTCTTAAAAAAGCTTCCAGTTCTTTCTCTTCTCCTTCAGCTAACCCTGAGCCGAGAAGAAAAAAGCGCTCTTTGTCGCCCTCCTGGACGAGGATTTTCTTCAGTGTTTCCTCGCTCTTCTTGGTCGGCTCCTTGCCGACATCATCTAGGACTTCCATGTCCTCATCTTCAATTTCTACCTTCCCTAGTTCTTATATGTTGCAGGTTGTTTTCATTGCTGCCATGGAGCAATTTTTGGCCTGTAACTGGTCTCCTCTGACTTCTTCAATCCCATGTTCTGTTGGGAACCGCAATAGTTGATGTAACGTTGAGGGAACTGCCCCCATTGCGTGCAACCATGGCCTTTCCAATATGATGTTGTAAGGAGAAGGCGTATCAATCACGATGAATTCTGTCCTGATCTTCTTAGTGCCGGCCTGTACTTCCAAGCTTGTAGCGCCCAGTGGCCACATCGGCGTTCCATTGAAGCCGACCATCAGGCCATTCAATTGCTCCATGTCGTCTGGGTGAAGGCCTAGCTCCTTGTAACATCTAACATACATGATGTCACAAGAGCTGCCTTGATCTATTAGGATGCGTTTTACTTGGTACTTCCCAACCTGGAAGGATACTACCAAGGCATCATTATGTAGGTGCTGTACCATCTCTAGGTCGACTTTGGTGAAGGCTATCATCGGTCCTTGGTACTCCGCTGGTCGATGTCTTTTTTCCCCGACCTGGTAGACATGCTGCAGATGCCTTACCCTTTGAGTCTATCCTCTGACTTCATTCTCGTTAACCTTTAAATGGATCACATTAACTATCCGAGGTCCTTCTGCCCGAGGTTGCAGAGGTGGTGGGGTTGCTGGAGCATGAGGCAGTCTTGCCTGTTCTTCTCTTGTTCTGGTTTCATCGACAAGGTCTCTCAGGTGGCCTTGCCTTACCAGATCTTCCAAGTGTGCTTTTAGGGCTCTGCAGCCCTGTGTTGTATGTCCGTTTTCATTGTGATAAGCACAATGTCTGTCCATGTTTCTTCCCATAAATTCCCCTGGTTCCCTTGCTGGCGTTCTGAAATAGGGTTGGTTCCGAATTTTTCCTAGGACTTTTTGAATTGGAATTCGGAACACAGTTGTCACTGCCTGTTTGGCCCTTAACTCTATCTTTGTTTTGTTGAATCCGTTGTTATTTCGGCCTTGCTTCGGCGAGCTGTTCCTTTTTTCCTATTTGACTTCCTTGTGGGCCAATGTATCCTCCTCGGCTCGGGCATATTTTTCGATCCTTGTCATGAGTTCTTCCATGCTCTTTGGTAATGTCTTTGCCAAAGATTTTCGCAATGAACAGTTATCTTTCAGGCCGTTCTTGAAGGATACAACCGCCACTTCCTGGTTGCACTCGGGTATTCGATTGAACACATCGTAGTATCTTTTTGCATAGGCCCTAAGGCCTTCATCCTGGCTGATCTTTAGAGCCATTAGTGCATCCACCCTTAATGGCTGTAGTTTGTTTGTTACGAACCTGGCCACAAACATCTCGGCCAGGCCTTCCCATGTCTTTACGCTTCCCTTCAGCAATTTATGGAACCAATCTGATGCAATTTCCCCAAAGGACGAGGGGAATACTTTGCAGAGTAATGGCTCGTTTCCGCTGTACAGTGCCATTGAGTTCAAAAATAATCCAACGTGGAAGTTAGGGTCCGACTTACCATCGTATATTTGAAACCTTGGCATGCTGAACCTTTTCGGTGCTTCAAATTTGTCCAGTTCTACCGAGAACAATGTCCTCGGCTTGATGGGTGAGGTTACCTCAGCTTCAGCGTTCTGTTCCTTCCTCTTGAGGTAGTTTCTCAAGTCTTCTTTACTCCTCCCCGGAGCCCGGCTATCTATGGACTTCAGTCTCTTCGGCACACTACTCTCGGCCTCGTGATGGGCCCGTTTTGATCTTTCTCCGTGGGTTGTGTCAAAGCAGAGCGCCTGCCCTCGAATACGCCGATGTTCTTTGCGCTCCTGATCCTTCGTATGATACGTCCTCTAGGACCTGTGTTGTCTTGGTTCCTCTCGCCCGACCTCCCCGAAAGGCGGGTGAGAGTGTCTTTTGCTCCTGGTGTGTTGTGGTGCCTCAGGAATTATTTTCCTTCCTTCCATCTGAGTATTAACTGCTGGGATTGGCATGTCCTGCAGCGAGTATGGTGGCTGCATGACATTGTTTTGCATCATGAAATTGACGACCGACTGTAGGTCTGCCAATTTGTCTGCCAAATCTTTTACTTCCTCATCCCTCTGTAGGCACCTATCCCTCCATACCTGGAGGTTATCTTCGTTGTAGTATCTGTCCTGGTCCGTCTTCTTTGAGGTGTCGCCCTTCTGGCCGACGTTTTTTTCTCAATTCCCCTGGTTGTGGGTTCCTTTATTATGGTTGTCTCCTTTGACGTCAAGGTCGATAGGTCTGCTACTCCCAGCGGGAGCGTCGTCTCCAACCTTTTCGTTTTGTGCGTTACTGGCCATCTATTCGTCTTTCGTTCCCACAGACGGCGTCAAATTGTGTGAGTGATTTTCTGATCACACTGCCCTCCTTAGTGATTCAGCTGTAGAACACAGGCAGAATAGATGGCACCCTGCTGTCCTACATAGAAAGAAAAGGCTCCGGCGGTGGTTCTTCCACCCGGGGGTACTCCGACGATCAAGTCAGTATATCTCTCAAAGATAGCAAAAGTATTCAACTCACAAGCTTGAGTATAAAAACATACCTTAGACCCATGGGGGTGCCTCTCTTTTATAGCCAATACAATCCTAGTCTCAATATGAGCCTAACTCCAATGGACTCAGGATTACTGCTAATCTGGAACTTCCAGTGGGATTAGGATAAACCCTCTAAGACTTTCATCTTCACCCAAACTGAAGTCTTCTCTCGATCTAGGACTCTTGTCCTTTATCCGCTTATCTCGGATTCCGATATCTTCGGAGATAACCTCGGCAACTCCGAGATCACTTCGGCGTAACTACCACGACACGTGGCACCTCGGCTGACACGTCAGCGTTACCTTGCCACGTGTTGGTACTCAGCAAATATATCCCCACATGTAGCATGCAACTACTCACCTGAAAAAGAGATAATATAATCCTCGAATAGAGTATGAAATTCTAACTAGTGCCCTGAACCAAGTATGAAAACTACACGTCACTACTAATTTAAAAATACTAAAAAGAATAACAAACTAAGTAACCCACACTAAAGCGCACTAACACGGCTCAACCCCACTCACCATTACTCTTAAATAATACCTAAGTTCATGTTCTTCAAGGTTTCAAATTACTCAAGACATGGGTTCAAATCGAAACTTAATTAAAAGTAACTTTAAGATAAAACAGAATTTTAAACAAGTTTTCTCAATCTATTTGCTAACTTTGAAATTTAAAAACCCACTCCACGCTGTTCGAAAAACTTCAAAACCCTCTAGATATCAACCAATATATCCTAAGTTTCAAACCCAATTGGTTTTACTTGATTTGCTTATCAAAATAATTATTTACAATTAATTATATCCAAACATGTTGTTTTCTGCAGCACTCTAAAGAAATTAATGGTTCTCTTAGTATACACGAGCAATCAATGCAAGGCTAAATATGTAATAAACTAGACTCATAACCGATTCTAATGATGCTAATTTGATAATTTTCAGATTTATACCCAAAGAGAACGACACTTCCGAAGTTACTGTTTTACACCAATTTTCTGAATAGATTTGAATGCACCAGTTAATATAGAGTTTGACTCCAAAAATTATGAGAAAATTCTGATATGGGGTTTAATATGTAATTAATCTACTGTAAAAATTTCAATTCAAAATTCATCCGTTTGATATGATTCCTCAATTTTTAAAGTTTGGGGTTCTGTACATAATTTTTCTGAACTAAAAATTACACCCATTATTTCTTATCACCAACCACTGACTTGGCACCCAAACAACACACCCGTTTCTCTTATTCCTTCCCAACAAGAAGAAAATTACACACATGAACCATCACAATATATAGATATAATAAAATAGGACAATACCTTAGAGTTGTTGATCACTAATGTTCCTGAAAGTTTGTCTCAAATCTCTCTCTCTCTCTCTCTCTCATGGCTGCTGCTAACTTGTGATGAACAATAAGAGGGTAGAGTTTGTGTTTATTTTATTTTACACTAGTGGTTGGCACACCCAAAGCATGTGTAGGTCAAATAAATAGATAAATATACAAAAAAATGTATATATAAGTTATATGCAACTCAAATGGTAAGAGCCTTATCTATCAAATTTGTGGTCTAAATTTCAAGTCACACCCTCTTCTCTATTTTATTTTTTCAAATAATAAATCTTGCCTCTTAATTAAAGACTTTCGCCATAAATTTATTTTAGGTTTAAAATTAATTAAAAGATTGTTTAGTAATATTTAATTTGCACCTTAAAATTCAGAAGTAAAATATTTGAGCTTTGTAAAATAATTATTACTTAATTATTTATTTTATTTATATATTCGGGTTCTCACACCGCTCCCCGTTCCAACACTTTCCAAGCATCCATAATTAAAATCCTTAAAGAAAGGTATGATGCACATGATGCATTAATTTCCAAATCCCAATTTCTTATAGGTTGTTCAATTTACAACAATACATTATATAAACAACAATATTCTTCTATTTCACAATATTACATTTATCAATTTACATACACATATGACCAAGGTAGTTCCAAAAGCTCATATCCAACATCATTGTTAAGACTATTCATCCAATTTCATGTTTCTAGAATCAATTGGATCAAACCCATTATTAAATTAAAGTTACAAATTAGGGCTTTAGGAAAATTTTGGGCTTTCCCCTCCTTTGCATATAAAGAGTCAATAATCTCCATTTCTAACAATAAACTTCAAGGATATGCATAAACTTTTCCACAATATAGAGCCTAACCCTCTTTTTATGATCAAACCCACTTTATATCATAAACATATCTCATACATCTTCTATACTTAGAAAATACCACATAAGTATCCCAAATCAAAGGCATATCAAGTTAATAAGTACCCCTACCTCAAGAGTGAAGGTAAAAGATGAAAACCCGATTCCAAAGCCAAGAAATGGGGGAAAAAATCAGTAGAACCTTCGAACCAAGCTTGCTCTTCAATCTCCTTAGAAGATCTAGGGTAGATTTTGGGTAAAATCAAGAGAAATCAAGTGTTTTAGGGCTACGGAAAGTGAGAGGAGAATGGGTTTAGATTGACTTTTAAATCTGCTATCCTGGACAGACCGCTCGAGCGAACATTTCATCACTTGAGCGATGAACACAATTTCGAGCAATAAATATAAGGTCTCAGAAGGTTTGCAGGTCTACGGTGAAAATACTGGAAGCCTCGCATCTCCGCTCAAGCAACCACTTGACCGCTCGAGCAGTCTCCTAGAACAGAATGTTAGAAATTGGATTGAGTCGTGTTAGTGCGCTTTAGTTTGGGATTAGTTTATTATTACTTTTAGTATTTTGGGAGTTAGTAGTGACACATAGTTTTCATATTTTGTTCAGGGCACTAGTTGGACTTTTGTACTCTATTAAATGATTATATTGTTTCGTTTTTAGGTGAGTAGTTACATGCTACATAATTTTATAAATGTTCCCTTACCCTGAACTATTGGAAAATTAAATTATTGTTTCAAGACTAAACTGTTTTGAGAAAATTATTATATTATCAATGAAATTAAATTATTTTCGAAGCATTGGTAAACTTGGCATACAGTAAACTGTTTGAAATGATCTCATGTTTGTAATCGTGAACTACCATGTTTAGCGAAACTGAAGTGTATTGATTATTGCGACCACATTTATATAAAAGTCTAGGGAATTTATTCCACTGTGTGTGGTGACTCTGGCCACTAGAGAACGGATCTAGGTTAGGTTGCGATGACTCTAGTGCTCAACGATTGTACGAAACAGACTTGGGCTAGGCTAGGTGACCTTTAATTAGATCATCTTAGAAAAAAGGTCCAGATTGCCACCCTAAGGATGACTCGTGGTTCGATATTGGATCTAACAAGCTTATTGCCTCGAAAACTTTGTGGCATGTTACTTGTTAATCATGGTACCCAACTATAGTATTGATCATGTTGTTATCTATTTTAAGTGGAGAATCTCATTTGTTGTGTTATTGAGGGACATTGATATTTTTATCTAAATTGTGGAACATTGTTTTTTTATTAGATTGTCTTTATCAAAACTGTATGCTAATCTAGTTTATTTTGTTTACATCTTATTTTGAAATGGAACCCTATTTTCATAACTGTATTTACTATCCACATTTTTACTCATTGACCTATCAATTGTCTTAGTTGTTTAACATTTTCAAGTGATAGAATGACTTAGAATAGACTCATGGCTTAGCAAGGACTCAATTTTATGGACCTCTAGGACATTCATTTCTTTTTATTGTTTTTTTTTTTTTAGATTGTTATGTCAATTTTGTGCATACTTTTTGGTTGAAATTCATTTAGGATTATTTTGTTATGTGGGTTGTTTGTGTCCCATTTGTTTGGATGGTATTGATTAGGGTTGGTTTTGCCCGCTTATACTTATGACTTGTGACTAGATCCTGTTTTGATTTATTTATGTGAAGGAACTACTATTACTTTTATTCTATATGGTTATATGGTTTTTGTTTAGGTTTATGTGTGCCTTGAGCTAAAGCCCTGTGGGCCATGGCTGGTCATACCCGGATTTAGGGGGTGACAAATGGTCCCATATATATATATATATATTCATTTCACAAAGTCTCATTATTATATGTTGAAATAATATTTCAAAATATGTACTTTTAAAACAATGATGAAACATGTGTCATGAGATTTTTTAAAAGAACGAATATATGGAGACCCTAATTTTTGTAATTATCTTTGAAACCTTAATCTTCAATTTATTTTAATTTAAACCTTGAATTATCGCTTTATCGCAAATTAAACCCTAAGAACGAAACGCTTCGTGGGTGAATCCGATCAAACCCTAATCAATCCCGGCAACTAGATGGTCACTTTTAAAACCTAATTATGAATATCAAAACCTTAGAAAATAGTTTAATTTCATAAAAATCCTAACTCCTAGGTGACGCCCATTTCATTCAAATTTTCTAATCTCTTTGTAATTTGTTCCAACAGGACCTGAATTAATTATTTTAACTATTTTATTATAATTATATATTAATAAATGATAATTTTTTAAATTTTCATATTTCATCCTTGTCATTTTTATTTTATTGCACTTTGGTCCTTTCTTGAATTTGTTAACGTATTTTGTACTATCTATACTTTATATTATATTATAGAGAAAGTTTCATTTTATCCCCCGCCTCGATGATCAATTTAACCCATGTATTTCTTATAGTTTCAATTTTATACCTAAAAAATTTGATTTTGGATGCCGTTAGTTGCCGTTTATAATCAAACAGAAGTTGCTGACGTGGCACTAAAATTTTGTTTGAAATTTTATTTTACCCCCCCAAACTATCTCAAAAATATCAATTAGATCCCAAAACTTCATATTATTTAAGGGTCTAATTGATATTTTTGGGATAATTTAGAGGATAAAATGAATTCTCAAATGAAGAAAGCAACAAATGCCATCTAATTATAGACAATAGCTGACAACATGGGTGAAATTGATCCAAAATTGAATAAAATAGGTGTAAAATTGAAAGCATAAGATGTACATGGGTTAAATTGGTCATTGAGTTATAGATTTTGGGGCAAAATGAAATTTCCTCATTATTACATACACATAATATCTTTTATATATATATATATATATTATATTCAATTTGTACCTAAGAAATGAGAGGTGGTCAGCTGATGAGGGAAAAGAATGGGGCTTGACCAATTTCACCTAAAAAAATAAAAAATAAAAAATGTATACCTGTCATATTTTTTCCCAAAATAATGGGACTTGTCTTCAAACCCTAACTAGGCTTCCAACCAAGCTTGATTACACTTTAATTAAGGAAACTTAAATCCCTAATTGATCCTTCATTCCATTCCATTCCAATCAAATTGTCAAAAATCCAATTCCAACTGAACCAAGGGCACTTTGGACCTTTCAACTCCCATCCCAAATTATTTTTCCACATAATATACGGGTAATTCTATTTCCACACACCAAAATATCTCACTCCACATCCTCTCTCAATACACACACCCACTAATTTTAAATTTATAATTTTACTCAATGCACAATCTTTTTGCCAAAAATATCCCTCTCTTTAATATTGAAATCCTAAACCAACACTCACTCTCTAGTTAGTGAAGAGCAGTTCTTCAAGCATTCCAGCAATGGCCCGGTGAAATTGTTGCCATTCACTGTCAATTCCTCAAGAGCAAGACCATTGCACAATCTCGGTGGTAGTTCTTTGGAGAAGCCGTTGTCAGAAAAGCTAACATTCGATAATAAGAGACTGTTCTTCCCAAAGTCTGCAGGGATGCTGCCAAAGAAATTATTTGTGCAGAGAGAGAGTGTGTTTGTAGATTAATAAGGCTAGATAGTGTATTCGAAAAATTCCCACTCAATTGGTTAGTGTTGAGATCAAGAGATTGCAATGAACTCAGATTTCCAAAAGTGTAATAGCGGCGGCAATAGCGGTGGGCGGTAGCTAGGGTTAGGGTTAAGAAATTAGGGTTTTGGTGGAGAAGATAAGGACACTTTAGTAATTTTATTTTAGGACAAAATTGTAATAAAAAATAAATCATTAAGTGTGCACACAGAGATAAGTAGATGTGTAGAAATAGAATTTTCCATAATATACATCTACATCTCTCATTCATTCATATTGTGGCTGAAAAAAAAATTAAAAAAAAATAAGAGAGAGAGAGAGAGAAGAAAGGAAAGCAAAAGAAAACAAAGAAGAAAGCTTGAATCTATTGATATGTGTTACATATCATATATGTATAGTTTTGGGAGGTCATACACTTCTATGATCTTGAATCTTTCAAATATAGTGTGTTTCTCCTTCTTCTTTCCATTTCCACTAAACTGTTTTTTACCTTTCTTGATTTTATTTTCATATAAAAAATTCATAAACTTAAGATCTATTTCTAAGGGGTGTTATTTTATATGT
Organism: Camellia lanceoleosa; assembly: GCA_025200525.1. Classification (NCBI taxonomy): domain Eukaryota; kingdom Viridiplantae; phylum Streptophyta; class Magnoliopsida; order Ericales; family Theaceae; genus Camellia; species Camellia lanceoleosa. The sequence continues at coordinate 119,427,641 of CM045762.1, read as the reverse complement.
GTAGAGTGTGTGTGGATTTTGGTAGAGCTTGAATGGGTTTTTTTATATCCCAAATAATTTTTCTAAGTTTGTGACACAAAGAACCAAAAAAACAAGCTCTCTTTCTACAATTTTAGAAAAATTTCCTTCAGTTCATTTTTTTGTCAAAAGTTTCATTTAGATGGTAACTTTCACTGAATTTTATTTTGAGTTCAAATGAGTAAGTATTTTGTGAGACACGCCATTTTTCCTCACAACTGACGAATCTGGACATAGTCTAGTATTTCTGAAATATCTTAAAATCTAAAAGGCCTATTCTGTTTTTGTAAATTAGAAATGAAACTAGACACTTTTGTCTAAAAACCCTCCTGAGATTACGTCCATAGGGCCACAAAAAGTATTTTTTCCATATTTATTTCTAAACCGGTTTGAATTTGAAAATCTGATTTTTTTTTTTTTTTTTGGTGAATAAGTCATAAAATAAAAGACAAAAGAATACACATAGACAAGGGGCATACCCCAGGCCCTAAGAATAAACAACAAAGACACCCAGCTAAAACAACAAAAAAACTGATAAAACAAACCCATCAACACAACGACCAATCCAGACCAAGAAGAACAACCACAAAATCTGTTCAATCACTACATACACATAGACAAGGGGCATACCCCAGGCCCTAAGAATAAACAACAAAGACACCCAACTAAAACAACAAAAAAAACTGATAAAACAAACCTATCAACACAACGACCAATCCAGACCAAGAAGAACAACAACAAAAATCTGTTCAATCACTACATACTAGAATATGGAGGGAAAGAACAACAAAAACCAAGCTATAACCCTCACTCAATCACAAAGCCAGAACAACAAGCAAAAAGAAAACCGCACGCCAAAAAGCCATGTACAGCCCACATGTGAGCGCAATACCCAAACTGGAAACAACAAAGGCTAACCAAAGATCAATACCACATCGGCTGACATGAATAGCCACGTAGCGGTACACTCTGCCCGACAAAAACACAACCCACAAAGACCACACTCAGAATGACTCCTTGAAGTCATTTCTGACTGACTCAACTGCAACAACACAAAGAAGACAAAGACATCTTGGCGGCCGCAAAGAAAGGGCACACTGCAACTCATCGCAACAAAGCGAGTAACGACATCTTTGGCGGCAAAGCGGCGAAGTCACAAGAGCAAGATCGAGCACCAATACAGCAACACCAGCAACAAGAGACAGCCACAGCAGCAACAGCATACTGGCAGCACCAGCACCACCAAGAGCCATAGAGGGGAGCTCTAGAGATATAATAGAAGCAAAACACCAAGCTACAGCAGCTATGTGAACTCCACAGCAGTGGATAACTTGCCAACTACCTCCATTAAGAGTCCTGCAAGGCCAAGGAATCAGCACCACAGTGGACAATTCAACAATCACTCAATGCATGATATTCTCCTCATATATATAAGCTCAGTCACTCAACCCACAACACTCATCTCACTACCATGCAACAGATATGAGACCAAAACCAAAATAAACAACATAATTTAGAGCACCCTTCACTCAACGCTCAACAACATCCCTAACCAAGGCCAGCTGAGTACCTGCAAACAAATATAAATATATGTAAAAGCTCACACCACTCAACCCTCAACATAAACTGATCACACCAGCTCGGCTCACTTACACTCAACACACATTCCCTAACAAAGGACCAGCTGGGAATCTGCGAAGACAACAGTTAGAAAGAAACTTTGAGGGCTCACACACTCAACCCTCAAAACTCTCTATTGTTGGAAAATTGGTTTATATAAGGCATATTTTGGGCCAACTTTGAGCCCAAAATAGAGTGGGTCCCAAATGTCTTTTGGGGTGGGTCCAAAAAGGTGATGTGTTCCTTGCTGTGTGGCAAGTCACACAGTGAAGACGGAACGTCAAAACCATTTATGAGTGAATGGGAAGTTGACGTCGTTTTCGGGTTTAACATTAATTTTTTTTTAGATAAAAATTCTTTTGAATTTTTTCCATAAAAAAATTATTGTGGGAATTTAATTTAATTCTAAATTCAAATTTTGGGTTCCTAAGTGGTTTCCTAAAGTTTGTAATTGTGAAAATTTAATTTAATTCTAAATTCAAATTTTAGGTTCCTAAGTGATTTCCTAAAATTTGTACCTCTTAATTTATTTATTAAACTATTCAATTTGTTTAATATATATATTCAATAGTTTCATATATATATATTCAAAATAGTTTATTTAATAAAGTAGCAACAAGTTTGTTTTGGTCCAACAACAGTTCACTTTTTCATTGTTTGAATATTAGTGCTTTCACCAACGGTTAATTCATGAATTCAAATATTGAATAGTTGTGCACCTGTTTGACTTTGGTATTGCATCTGTTCGGGTGCTCTTGTTGCCTATAAATACCATCTTACTAGCAATGTGTTTGACACTCTCGGAAAAATCTATCTAAAATATTTCTTGCTGTCCAGTTTGTAATCTTTGGTGCATTGTTGCATTATTCTTCATTTTAGTGTTAAGAATAAAATTCAGAGAGTTAGAACACAAGTTTGGTTCGCCGAACAAATTGTTTGGAGTACTACTACAATTTGTGAAGATCATTGTATTCTAGGAGATAGACGCCACTCAACCGTAAATACCGTAGCGGGGCGAATCTGTCTTAAGGACAGAGTGTCACACACTCGACTTGGTCTTGAATTATTTATTCGGTTCTATGAAATAAATTCTGTAAGATTTATTTTATTTTGTTTGGTTTATTTCAAGTTATTTTATATACACAGAAGATTGTTCCAACAATCTTAAGACATATTCGAATTATTCTGTTTACAGAATTTTTCGTTTGTTTCCCTTTTTCATTCTTCGTAAATAATTTCAAAAGAAAATTATTTTCTGTGGATTTACAAAATAATATTCTGGTTGAAAAAATAAATAGTGATTATATGCTATTTGACAGATAGTAGTAATATACTGTCTCTTTTCTTTGACAACAACTAGTAGTACGATACTGGTGTCATTAACAATTCAGAATATATTTTTGTGGAATTTTTTCAGAAATTAATTTTGGGTTTTAGAAATTATTTTCTGAGTTTTCATTAATTAAAATTCTGTTTTCAGTATTTTAATTTTTGGAGTGTAACAAAAGATTTAAATTTTTGTGTGAAATTAATTTGGTTAAATAAATTTTATTTTATTTCCAAATTAATTGAAAAATAAAAGTTATATTTTTATTTCTTTTATTTTACAGAATTTAATTTCTTGTGTTGAATTAATTTGGTTGAATAAAATTTTATTTTATTTCCAAATTAATTGAAAAAAAAAAGTTATATTCTTATTTCTTTTATTTTACAAAATTTAATTTCTTGTGTGGAATTAATTTGGTTAAATAAAATTTTATTTTATTTCCAAATTAATTGGAAAATAAAAGTTAGATTCTTGTTTCTTTTATTTTTACAGAATTTAATTCTGTGAATTTGGATTAGTTTTCTGTGTGGAATTAATTTGGTTAAATAAAATTTTATTTTATTTTATTTCCAAATTAATTGAAAATAAAAGTTACATTTTGTTTTGTTTCTTTTATTTTAACAGAATTTATTTCTGTAGTTTTGGTTTAATTTGTTTAAATAAAATTTTATTTTATTTTCCAAATTAATTAGAAATAAAAATTACAATTCTTGTTTCTTTTATTTTTACAGAATTTAAGATTCTGTGTTTTTTTTGGTTTAAATTTTCTCTGTAGTATAAAATTCTAATTATAATTTTATTTTATAATTTAGAATTTATGGCTACTAAAACTGGTCAATTTTATGTTCAAACCAGTACTGGTATGGTGATTGCTATTACGCTAACCTCTCCTTATGTTGGGACTGTGCCAGTGAATTATGGTGGAAAACCAGAAAAGTTCTCAAGAACTGATTTTTGCAAAGGCAAAGGAATAACAAGTAAGAAGGTTACTAAAGCCGATATAATCGAAATGGATTTAATTTCCAATGGTGTAGATGTCATAAATGTTTCTGCAGTTGATTCCGAGACAAATCTTGTCGGAAATCCTAAAGAATGGTAGGTGGACACTGGTGCTACTCGCCATATTTGTGTCGACAAAAAGATGTTCACATCTTATTCTATAGTGGACAATGGTGAACAACTCTTTATGGGCAACTCCTCAACTTCCAAAGTTGAGGGACAAGGAAAGATTGTACTCAAGATGACATCTGGAAAAGAACTCACTCTCAATAATGTGCTGCATGTACCGGACATTCGCAAGAATTTAGTTTCCGGATCTTTATTGAGTAAGAATGGGTTTAGGCTAGTTTTTGAAAGTGACAAGTTTGTACTTTCCAAAAACGGGATGTATGTAGGAAAATGTTACATATCTGATGGCCTTTTCAAGTTAAATGTAATGACCGTTGTACCTTCAGTTATTAATAATAATACATCTTCTTCTTACTTGCTTGAGTCTTCAAATTTATGGCATGGTAGACTAGGACATGTTAATTATGGATCTTTACGTAGATTAATTAATATGGAATGTTTACCTAAATTTGACATTGATTCAAATCATAAATGTGAAATTTGTGTTGAGGCAAAATTATCTAAAACTCCTTTTCATTCAATTGAAAGAAGTACGGAACCACTTGAATTAATTCATAGTGACATTTGTGATTTTAAATCAATTCAAACTAGAGGTGGAAAAAAGTATGTAATCACTTTTATAGATGACTATACTAGATATAGTTATATTTATTTAATTCGAACCAAGGATGAAGCTTTGGAAACTTTCATTCAATATAAGAATGAAGTTAAAAATCAACTTGGTAAGAAAATCAAGAAAATTAGAAGTGATAGAGGTGGTGAATATGAATCACCTTTTGGTGAATTTTGTAAAGAACATGGAATAATTCATCAAACCACCGCTCCTTACTCACCTCAACAAAATGGAATTGCTGAAAGGAAAAATAGGACTTTAAAAGAAATGATGAATGCCATGTTAATCAGTTCTGGATTACCTCAGAATTTGTGGGGGGAAGCATTACTTTCTGCTAATTATATTTTAAATAAATTACCCCGAAAGAAAGTGAATCAAACACCTTATGAAATGTGGCATGGTAGAGTACCATCCTACAAATACTTAAAAGTGTGGGGGTGTTTGGCTAAAGTGGTTATTCCTAATCCTAAAAAGACTAAGATAGGTCCTAAGATCATTGATTGCATTTTCATTGGTTATGCCAAGAATAGTAGTGCATATCGATTTTTGATTCATAAATCAGAACATTCCGAAATGCATGTAAATACTATTATTGAGTCTAGGAATGCGTCATTCTTTGAACATGTATTTCCAAATAAGACTGGACAAGAGACTAGCAATAATAAGAGATCTTTTGATGCTATTACTAGTAATAATCAAGAACATGATCAAGAACAAGAGTTAGATCAAAATGAGGAAGAGGAACCTAGGCATAGTAAACGTGCTAGAACCTCAAAATCTTTTGGTCCAGATTTTCTAACATATTTGTTAGAAAATGAGCCTTTAACTTTTAAAGAGGCTATGTCCAGTCCTGAAACTCCTTTAAGGAAAGAAGCTGTCAACAGTGAAGTTGAATCCATCTTGCAAAATCACACTTGGGAATTGGTGGATTTGCCACCAGGTTGTAAACCTCTTGGGTACAAGTGGATTTTCAAAAGGAAAATGAAAGCGGATGGATCAATTGACAAGTACAAGGCAAGACTTGTGGTCAAAGGATTTAAACAAAAAGAAGGTCTTGATTACTTTGACACATACTCACCGTTTACTAGAATAACATCCATTAGAATGCTAATTGCCATTGCATCTCTATACAATCTAGAAATTCATCAAATGGATGTGAAAACCGCTTTTTTAAATAGTGAGTTAAATGAAAAAATTTACATGGAACAACCAGAAGGTTTTTCTGTTCTCGAAAAATAAAAGAAAGTGTGTAAATTGGTTAAATCATTATATGGTTTAAAACAAGTGCCAAAGCAATGACATGAAAAATTTGACAAGGCAATGATGTTAAATGGATTTAAAATTAATGAGTGTGACAAATGTGTTTATATTAAAAACACAGATAAAGGTTATGTCATTGTATGTCTTTATGTAGATGATATGCTCATCATTGGTAGTAATAATGACATGATTAAAACTACTAAGAAAATGTTGAATAAACATTTTGACATAAAGAACATGGCCATTATTGATGTAATACTTGGTATGAAAATTACCAAAACATCAGAAGGTTATGCTTTGTCACAATCTTATTACATTGAGAAAATACTTGACAAATTCAGCAAAGATGATGATCATCTTGCTAAAACTCCTGTAGATGTTAATTTATATCTTTCTAAGAATGTACAGGAAAGTATTTCACAATTAGAATATGCCCAAATTATTGGAAGCTTAATGTACTTGATGAACTGCACTCGCCCAGATATAGCTTATGCAGTAAGTAAATTAAGTAGATATACGAGTAATCCGGGAGTAGAACACTGGAAAGCAATTATAAGGGTTCTTAGATATCTCCGATTTACTCGTAACATTGGGCTTAATTATACTAGATATCTAGCAGTACTTGAAGGATACTGTAATGCAAATTGGATATCGGATACAAGAGACTCAAAGTCCACTAGTGGGTATGTCTTTACTCTTGGTGGGGCGGCTGTATCTTGGAAATCTTCCAAACAGACTTGCATTGCTAGGTCTACTATGGAATCAGAGTTCATAGCCTTAGACAAAGCTGGACAAGAGGCAGAATGGCTTCGCCACTTCCTTGAAGATATTCCAATATGGCCTAAACCGGTGCCTGCTATATGCATACATTGCGATAGTCAATCAGCTATAGGTAGGGCACAGAGTCATATGTATAACGGTAAGTCACGACACATTCGTCGTCGACATAACATCGTAAGACAACTACTCTCTAATGGAATTATTTCCATAGAATATGTTAAGTCTAAAGACAACATAGTGGATCCACTAACCAAAGGGTTAGCAAGAGAGTTAGTTGAGAATTTATCGAGGGGAATGGGACTTAAGCCTATTAAATAAGAGTTACCACAATGGCAACCCAACCTAGTTGATTGGAGATCCCAAGATCTAGGTTCAAAGGGACAACCGAGTTGTGATTGACTCAGAAAGATCACTGGGGAGTCCAACTCCTACCCATTTCTAGGATGAAATAGTGATGTCTGCAGCGTTTTAGGTTAAGTAATACTTTTAATGATTCTTATATCTAGGTAAACCTAGTGGAGTATGGCAGGATACTTTTCATAAGATTCACCTATGTGAGTGTGAACTGGGCCGGTTCTATAAGATTTGTGAAGGGCTACAAGTCTTTAGAGCACTCATGAAAGACCAGGTTGTTCAGGGCCAAAATGAATACTATAGTGAGAACTAAACTACGTCTGGGGATATACTGTGTGAGTTCTATTGTCTTGGTTTACACAAACGGCTGAACAGTTCAAGACATCATGTTCACTGTTTAGCTAGTAAATCCAATAGTGTCTCACAAGGGAAGGTTCAAAGCCAAAAGCTACCTATCCTTTGCAGAATATTTCCAATTTCTGTACTCTCTGTAATTAGATCATGTTGTTGCATTTTCTCTCCGTTAAATTCCATTCATGTGGGGGATTGTTGGAAAATTGGTTTATATAAGGCATATTTTGGGCCAACTTTGAGCCCAAAATAGAGTGGGCCCCAAATGTCTTTTGGGGTGGGTCCGAAGAGGTGACGTGTTCCTTGCCGCATGGTAAGTCACACGGCGAAGACGGAACGTCAAAACCATTTATGAGTGAATGGGAAATTGACGTCGTTTTCGGGTTTAACATTAATTTTTTTTTAGATAAAAATTCTTTTGAATTTTTTCCATAAAAAAATTATTGTGGGAATTTAATTTAATTCTAAATTCAAATTTTGGGTTCCTAAGTGGTTTCCTAAAGTTTTTAATTGTGGGAATTTAATTTAATTCTAAATTCAAATTTTAGGTTCCTAAGTGATTTCCTAAAATTTGTACCTCTTACTTTATTTATTAAACTATTCAATTTGTTTAATATATGTATTCAATAGTTTAATATATATATATATATATATATTCAAAATAGTTTATTTAATAAAGTAGCAACAAGTTTGTTTTGGTCCAACAATAGTTCACTTTTTCATTGTTTGAATATTAGTGCTTCGACCAATGGTTAATTCATGAATTCAAATATTGAATAGTTGTGCACCTGTTTGACTTTGGTATTGCATCTGTTCGGGTGCTCTTGTTGCCTATAAATACCATCTTACTAGCAATGTGTTTGACACTCTCGGAAAAATCTATCTAAAATATTTCTTGCTGTCCAATTTGTAATCTTTGGTGCATTGTTGCATTATTCTTCATTTTAGTGTTAAGAATAAAATTCAGAGAGCTAGAACACAGGTTTGGTTCGCCGAACAAATTGTTTGGAGTACTACTACAATTTGTGAAGATCATTGTATCCTAGGAGATAGACGCCACTCAACCGTAAGTACCGTAGCGGGGCGAATCTGTCTTAAGGACAGAGTGTCACACACTCGACTTGGTCTTGAATTATTTATTCGGTTCTACGAAATAAATTCTGTAAGATTTATTTTATTTTGTATGATTTATTTCAAGTTATTTTATATACACAGAAGATTGTTCCAACATCTATATCACTCACAGACCTATTTTAGGACTCACATCCCTCAACCCTCTTCCCTACAATGTACCAGCCAAACTTGCCACAGTTAGATAACAAATCTAGAGAAAATACAAATAAGCCAACAGCACACCCCAAATCCAGCAAATCCGCCAACCAATAGCAAACTAATCAGTATCTAAACCAGATCAGAAATCACTCTGGCTAATGAGACCCCTGCCAGCTTCAGTGTACGTGTAAACAAAAACATTAGCCATTTGATTGTATAATAAAACGAGGAAGTGACCACTCCTTTATATGCCAATCATTTGCCTGTTCAGCTTTAAACGTACTAACAGATAACAACCTGTGTCTGATCAAGTTTTTAATCCTACACAACACAGAAATCTCATTTGACTTTTTTGGTTGGAAAATTCTACAATTTCTTTCATGCCAAATACAATAGATGGAACAAGCTAGCACAAGTTTGTAAATAGTAGTGGACAAAGACTTACCATGTGTATGACTAGAAAACCACTCAATTAAATTGCTCAAAGGAAGATGAGGCCACTTCACATTGCATTTCACCTGCAAAGACTGCCAAATTCTTTGAGAGAAAGAGCAGCCAAAAAACAAGTGGTTATGGTCTTCATTTTGCTCCTCTTGCAGAGCCTCTAATACCAAACATAACCATCCTATCCAAGGTGCTGAGCCTATTCTGGAAGGCAAGCCAATCCACAGTGCTAACTCTGGGAATACGACACTTAAACCAAAGCAAAGTAGACCAATGAACCTTGGGACCCTAAGGCCTCCATTCATTCCAAGTTGACTTAATAGAGAATTCACTATCAGCAGAGGGTTGCCAAACAATCCCGTCCTCGCTCAAACTAGATCTCAAACTCTCAGGTATACTACTCTTAATCTCATCTAACTCCCAAGTCTGACAACTTGGCCAGCTCCCATAAGGCCATTGACAATAGACCTTAGCTTGAGCTTGTACACTTGAATCATAAATAACCCTATCACCAAACTTCCTATGAAGAGGCCCCAAAGGATGCCAGTGGTCAACTTTGCTTCTAATGTGGTGAATCAACTCACCCTAAGCCTCAGCATTTTCCTCCAAACCCAAGAGGAGTCACCAGGGACCTTCACATTCCAGAAGCACCTATCTTCCAAAATATAGGATTTAACCAATTGACACCACATAGATTGCTCACGACTAGCTAACAAAACCCAAACATGCTTAGACATAGCAGCCTTATTCCAAATGCCAACAGCCTTAAACCCAAGCCCACCTTCATTTCTAGGGAGACTAAGATGACTCCAAGCCACTTTAGTACCAGACTTCTTTAAATCAACCCCAGACCGAAAGAAAGCTCTAAGAAGAGCTTCAATCTCCTTTGTAACCTTTTTTGGTAGGATAAACAGAGACGACCAATACACTTGCATAAAAAACATTATAGACTTAATGAGTTGGGCCCTCCCAGCAAACGATAAAGCCTTATTAGTCTGTAACTGAATTCTCTTAACAATCCTAGAAGTCAATTGAGAGCAATCTCTATGACTAAGCTTGGTAGAAATAAGAGGCACACCAAGATACCTCATAGGTAAAGACCCCTCCTTGAACTCCATAATAGCAAGTAGATCATTCCTCAAATGACAACCCATTCCTGCAAAAAACATGCGACTCTTGGAAGGACTAGGAGTAAACCCAGAGAGGTCCTCAAACTCAATGAGAGCTTCCTTGATAAGGGAAACAGAATGACTATCAACCCTACAAAAAATCATAAGATCATTTGCAAAACACAGAAAAATCTAAAATTTAGTGTTAATGTGCTCTCATTTGTGGTTTAACACTTCTATGCTATATCTCATAAATGTTTTAGCTTTGTGATACTATATATGCTTATTTTGTGAACTTATTTTATCATGTCTTAGTTGTCTCACATTTAGCTTCGGTTAGCTTTGTTGTGATTATCCATTGTTCTAACTGAAAACATAATGAATTTAAGAAGGAGAAACTTAGTTGGGTGATAATGGGTTTCGTTACCTTGTGATGATCTAAAAAGATAATTGAAATGGTTGATTTGATAATGAAATGATGGTGGGACGTGTTCCCATAGAGTTAAGTCTTCGCAAAGTGGTTGTAGCATTAACCCTAAGATGGAACGGACATATTCAAACTCTATGCAGTGGTTTGATTTGGTGAGATAAGATTGGGTCCAAATAGGACATTTAGGAAGACAAAACCTTTTTGATTTGGAGGGATAAGGTTGGGTTCAAGGTGATAAAAAAAAAATTCTTTTGGCCGTCCCTTTTGAGGTCTATCGATTGTGCTGTGCAGTATATAATTGTTGCAAACATCCGTGTTTAGGTTTGCAAAGCAACAAAAAAAGGAGTTCCAAATAGTCCGGTATTCAATTCTAGCGGTTGGGATGACGGGTCTCTTTGAGGGACTCTAGTGGCCTTTAGTTTCATTTTTTAGCTAACTATTAACTTATATTGTTACTATCTAATTGTCACCCCTACTTGATGAAATGTTATTTATGTCTGTTATTGCATAGTTGTTGTTCATAGTTGTTATTTTATTTCCTACGGTTTCTATACTTGTTCATATTTTTCGAGGGGTGTAGAAAGTAGGTCTTTGGGTGTTCTTACTGGGTTTCGCAATTCACGTTGTTTTTAAATTGCCCTAGCATCCAATGCCATGTTTTGAAGAATTCACCGGCAAAGCAGACTTTGCAGAAGAGCTCGAGAGCTATGACGGGCATGAACTGATATTGAATTTTCAATCTCATTATTGTAATTTTATTTTACATTTAATTTGTAAAATTAGGGCTACGTTATCTGTAAGTATATTAAACTCTTATGTATTACTATTTATTTTTGGATGTGTAACCTTAGCAGAATCATGTATTTCTTTGTTATTATATCCCCTGATATATTTCAATTTTTAGGGTGTCACAGAATACCCATGTTCTTAAAAATAAATGATTGAGCGATAATCATTTTGAAAAAGCAGTTCTAAATTTCTCATAAAAATGCTTTTAAGTAATAAATGATCACATGTACTAAATAAAATATTTTATAGAACAATTTAATGGCTAAGGGAGAATTTTATCAAAAGTACGTAACATGCAAAACCACTCACCTGTCACCAAGAAAGAGCAACTATAAACACAACACACACACAAACACACACAAAATCGCTATTATCCTAAATTAAAGTACAAGTAAGGACTATTTAGTACAAGTCTATTTTAATAAATAACCTCAAAAATAATAATGCTAAGGGTCAGGAAGAATTTGTCAGGAAAGGCTTCATGAATGAGTTGACAGTAACCAACTCATTTTGGTGGACCTCCCACATTATTAAAAAAGAAGAAAAAGGAAAGAATATATTTTACCTAGAGAGAGAAAGTTCTATGATTCTATATTTCTGCAACAACACGCAGTCACTTTAGTGGCAACAACAATCTCTAAAAATAAAAAAATAAAAAAACTTCCCTTTGTCTCACGTTTCCACCAATTGACGATTTATACGCTGCCACTTTCATAATCTGAGTTTTTTATCACGATTTTTGCTGCGAGTTCTTGCAAGAACACCGTCTCCCATCACAAAGGTATGAAAATATAGCTGCTCTGTTATAGCAGTATGAAGATTTAGTAGCAGTTGCTCCGTTAAGCGGCTCTGTTTTTCACTAATGGTTGTTGTTGTCAAGTTCTTGGTCTATCAATCCCATTAGCAAACATAACCCCGGTTAGCTATTCGTAAGCAATTCATAATCCCCCATAAACGTAATAAAATCAGATAATGGTTCTCAAATCAAGTAAGGTTTTGTCAAATTAAATCAAACAAGGGTCCCATCAAATTATATCAGATGAAGGTTATCAGGTCAACCAAACAAAGGTTCTATCTGATCAAATCAAATAAAAGTTCTATCAATCATTCTCAATAGGGTACATTTGGTTCTGTAGGTCACATTCCATTCGCTTAGGTACATAGTCAATAATTTCACAATTGTTCTAAGTTCATCAATTCTCAAAATCATATCAGAGTCACACATCACAATGGTCCATATTAAAGTGTTTCAGGTCATGTACAATATGGCATTCTCTAAATAAGTCTTATATGTAAGTATACGGTACATGGTACACAGTAATGCATCATACAAAGTTCCTCGGTTGCACATAGTATAGGTTTCATTATGCAGAAGTTCCAAATCAGTTTTTAACAATCAAAGTACACGGTCTCACAGATTAAAGAGTTCGTTATTTGGGGTGCCCAACTTAGTCACACAATCACAGAATCATAGTCTCGGTGGTTCAGCCAAGAAAGACAATGATATAACAAAACATCATGAGTATAGGTTTAGATATATATATATATATATGTACAAAGTTGATCAATATCCCCAATGCAAATTTCACAAATTCCCCAAATGGAGCAGATACATACAATAAATAAGGTATTGATCCGGTGGGTCTAACCAATCTAAATGCACATGCAACAGATATAAAAAAAATACATTGAATCGAATCAAATAATATCCTAAGCAAAGTTATATACATGTACGAGTCCATAATCAATCAACACATGGGCATTCGTTTATAAATAGTAAAAGGTACCTGGGATAGCAGTTCTAGGGTTCTGAGTATTTTTTGGGTGAGTGCAAATACTCTCCCCTAATTAGCATTCTCTCTTATCACAAGAGGCCTCATCGTTGGTACTGATCCGGCCGAGCTAGCGCTGGGCCTATTCACATTCTATCCCATCTGAGGACAATTTCTTACTATATGTCCCATCCTACTACACCTATAATGCGCTCCAGAAATTCGCTAACAAATTCCTCAGTGCTTTTTCCCACATTCTGGACAAGTCAGTGCGAAGCCGTTTCTTTGAGCGAGTTCATCTTGGCTAGATGTCTCTGATTTCAATTTCTTATTTCTCGAAGATTCTTTATTCACATCAGAGTCTTGCCTTTTTCCCTTCCATTCAGAATATCGGTTCATGTTAGCTTCAGACATTAATGCTCAGTCTAACACATCTACATATTTTGTTAGTTTCAATACATTAACTTTCTCTTGAATCGAGTTCCGGAGTCCTCCTTTGAATTTCCTCGCTTTCTTATAATCGGTATCAACCATGTGAGGCGTAAATCTTACCAATTCGGTAAACTAAGATTCATATTCAGTCACTGTTCGGTTGCCTTGTTTTAGCCCTTCAAATTCAGAAACTTTTTGATCCCAAACACATTGCGGAAAGTATTTTTCATAGAAGATTTCTAGAAATTTAGCCCAATCGATGTTTTTGTTTTCATCTCGGATCAACATCCACCATCGTCTAGCATCATCTTCCAAAGTAAATGTGGCTAGCAGAACATTTTGTGCTTCAATGCACGGGAAGACTTCAAATAAATTTTCAATACCGAGAACCCATGCCTCGGCCTTCAAAGGGTCCACTCCTCCGTGGAATAATGGTGGTTTCATTTTCTTAAACTCTTTTGTCAAAGCTATTGTTTGGTCATCCACTTGATGTTCTTGCATAGACGGTGGCAGAGGTTCTTGTTGTACCAACTGTTATTGTTGTTGTCTTAAGGCTTCAGCTATTTCTTGTACCATTCTTTCCAGTCTGTCAGTCGGGCTGTGGAATATTCTCCCGGCTCATCCGCCCTTGTTCTCACCATGTTCTATAAAAACCCAGATTATGACAAATACAAAAATATATATTGATACACATAGGCATACATTTTCTCATATTCACATTTCATATATCTTGGGTACACAATTAGTCATATACGTAACAGATGATTACATATATAACACTTATCAAATAACTGCACATTTAGCAGATGAATGGAACCCTTAATTCCGTTCTGCAAACTCTTATTTCTCAAATGGACACGTGTGTGACATATAACTCGTGCTTTGATACCACTCTATCACGACCCAAACCCGCCCCTATGGATTTAGACTGTAACTAGCCAGTAATCCCAGATTACCCGGCCTCAAAAACAGAATTAACATAATTTATAATACAATATACAAGGCCATAAGCGGAAGCAAAATATAAAAACTTGTCCATTGAGATGTGCATACATAAAAATGACAAAATAGACATGTTATATCTCACACCCAACAGAACATAAAAGTTTATGCATGTCCAAGACCATTCAGAAACTGGAAAACCAAAAACCAAGGTTTACATATAGACCAGGTCTTTCATGACCATCAAAAGTAAACAAAAGAAAATCAAAATAAAAGCCTCGTGCGTGAGGAAACCTTGGCTAACTCCAAAATCTCAGTAACCTTTTCCAGTCTCACTAAGGCCGGGGCTGGACATCCCACTACTCACCTACAGACATATATATAAACAGAGTGAAATGGAAACCCAATGAATAATCTCTAAGTAAAGGGGTTTAATTAATGAGTTCCATAACTTATTAGAGTAATTCAAAAGGTTCTTGTTATAACTCAAACTTGTTTCAAAAACATGTAATAACAAACATAGTTACCAAATCTTTCATTAATTGTCACATTGCGAAGTACCCAAAGGCTTTATTTTACTT
The DNA here is from genome assembly GCA_025200525.1 of Camellia lanceoleosa. Classification (NCBI taxonomy): domain Eukaryota; kingdom Viridiplantae; phylum Streptophyta; class Magnoliopsida; order Ericales; family Theaceae; genus Camellia; species Camellia lanceoleosa. Next base: position 119,412,419 of record CM045762.1, on the reverse strand, counting down.
ATCGACATGCCATACAGAACATTTATATTGAATGCCTTTGTTCGGAATACACGTCTTGGTGACTTGTACAGAACATCACATTGATGGCTTAGTAGAACATCATTCAGATGACTGATACAGAATGTGGAACATCACATTGATGGCTTAGATAGGATGCAGAACATCACATTGATGCCATATACAAAATGAGCTCATACAGATTTTCCTACGATCAACAGATAGTTTTCAAATTGAACAAATATAATCAAATTAATCACATGGCACGTATCTCAATTAATCAATAACACATAATTAAATAATTAAAATCATTATATACGTGTCGGGGTCATTGTAGTGACGCTTGAGCACTTGCCTCTTTCTTGATGTATCACTTTGTAATTCATTTATGTTCATCAATAAAATTTGTTTTGCTGATCAAAAAAAAATTATGAAAATATGAGTCTTGTTTGTTTCATATACTTTATTTTTAATTTCTTTGTGCATATTTGGAATGTCTTTTTATCAAATCTAGAATTTTTAAAATTTGGGGCTTTTTTTAATTTGGAGCTTTTGTAATGAATTAATCATGAATTATTAACTATAGATGTAGTTCTCTTTCAATCATATTTTTGGATGTTTGTTTGAAGGCTAGATTAATGAAAATAAATTTTGTTGAATTTTTGGGGTGTTTGTTTGAAGGCAAAAAATTAGATTGTTTTTTGAGTGTTTGCTTGAACGCTAAATTAATAAAAAAAAATCAGTATTTATTTAGAGTCTAGATGTAGTTCACAATTTCAATCAATTTGATTCACATGCATTATTAAAGAAAGGCCAAACTAAAGAAGAAAAAATTTGATTTATAATCAGTTATAGTCGATGTTTGTTTGAATTTGTGAAATATATGAATGTATGAATTTATATAAGTTGAGAAATACTATAGATTGATTCTCATAAATTTATAAAAGTTGAAAAATACTAGACAATTGATTCTTATGGAGCACGACCTCATAATGTTCATAATTGTTATGAGATAACAGTGGTTTAATTTGATTCTGAATTTTCTGCTTGAATTTTTTTTTCTAGATGTTCAGCGTCAACATTTATTGGTATTGGTGGAGATAGGGGTGAGACCATTGAGATGAGATATAAAAGCAAAAAATGTAATTGCGGTGTAATTGCAGTAATTTGGATGACAGAGTCCGAGACACCAAACAAAGAAAGACTTTATTAGGCATGGTGTAATCCTGTAATAGTCAAACATATTAAACATGAAACTCAAAGAAAAGCAAGACAGACAGAGCTTTATAGCTACCAACACTCACGAAATAGGGAACAATCCATTGAGTTTGAATATTAACGGGATTGAATGTAATAATATCCTAAAAATGTTGATTCAACACACTCTTGTATTTTGTGTTGCAATGGCAATAAAATGAGTATTGGAGAATATGACTAATGACATTTCATATTCATGTTTGTATTGTAATGGAATGTCTTGTGTTTTGAATTGTAATGATCATTGAAGAATATGAAATTCCTTATTTTTGTCATGCTCTTATTTATATTGTTACTAGTAACTCCTCATTGACTTTTTATTTATTTTTAATGACAAACATAACCCGTTAACAGGCTTGGTTAAGATCACAAATTAAAGAACAAATGAAATTTATTCATAATAAAGAAAAAAACATTCTTAATGGTAATTTACTCATAATGTGAAGAAGAAAAAAAATCACATTTCATAACGAAAAAAAACTTCAAAGTTCCATAATAAACTCTAATAATTGATAATGCTTCAATATAATAGTTCAGCTATATAAGCCAACACCAAAATCATAGTGCTTTAACAAATAAGTCTCTCAAAATGTAATATAAACATTCTCAATGAACTTCAAAAAAACAAAAAGAAAAGAAAAGAAAAAAGTCAACAAATATCCAAGCAACCCTGCCATGTAGACATTTTCAACTTCAACTATTTGTCCTCTTCTGGATTGTTAGCCTATGATTGTGCTATGTCATTCAACATTTTTGTGAAACGTGAATGTCCGAATATCGAAGATGGAGATGGATGATGATGCTCCTATCAAAATATATATATATATATATTAAATTTTAATAAAACCATGTAAATAAATACACACTAGACTATTACGTACTTGGTATGACAAGTTTTCTTGAAATATGTTTTGTTGCTCCAAAATTGGACCCAATATTTCAGATTCCTGCAATATAAGAAGCAATTAGACAATCCAACTATAAATAAATCACATAACTATAAAGTTAATGAATAAAATAAACTTCTTACATTCAGTTGAATACTCTCTTGTGTACCAAGATCAACAAATCCTATATTTGAAGGTGCACCAAACTCAGATTGCCATAGAATATAAAATTTGAAAGTTAACAAAATAATAGCTTTTTTTTTAATAGTAAATTAACTTATTCAAATAATTTTCAAACCTCTATACTTCCTTGGATGTTGGTCTTTGCTCCTTTCTTCTTCTTAACAACTTTTTCAACCATAGACTGTTTCCTTTTACATTGTGGCCTTCCCTTTTGATGTAAAACGACTGGATCAAGTATGGTTCCACTCTCTTTTGACTTCAAAACACCATCTCCATAAGTGGTTGAATTATAATGATTACTCACAAAACTAGACTTATTATTTCCACAATCAATTTCAACTTCTTCCTTGAATTTCCCTTTTAGTTCAAGTAACTGTTCGACCACCATATCACACATATTTTCACAATCAGTTGCCAAATCAGCCACGTCATTGAAGACATTGAACATTTTATTATACTGACGTGTTTCAGGCAGCATTGAAGAGTTGTTATAATTGATAATCACTTTACTATGGCACATTTTCACATTTTTGTTCCATCTTTTCAAAATGTACTTGTCTGATATCTCATGAATCCTTTCTTTCATTAACACCACAATTTGATGCCTACACATTATTCCCCTAAACTCAAACAACTGACAACTACAATTTGTGTCAAAGAAGAAAAGCTTGAAGAACTTCAAGAATTTCAACCTAAATCACCACTTTTGATCATCCTGAATCTTGTAGCTAACTTATCAATCACATAAGATTAAGAAGAAATTAGAGTCAATTAGGTTAGTATGGAAGAAATGAAGAGAAAACACAAGGAAGAGTTAGGGTAATTGAAGAACAAGTAGAAGGTCTCAAATTCTTGCTAGTTTGATCTTCTTTTTAATGTTCTTAGCTCATAGGAAGTTCTATTCTCATGATTTCTCATAGCTTTTAATGATTTTGCATATTTAAATTATGTTTTGAAGGAGGGAGAGGAAGAGGATTACAAAAGAATTGAAATGAAGCTAGGAAGTTAAAAATCTTGAAGTTTTGATATAGTTTTGATGATCTTATTCTTAAAAGAAGTTTATTTTTATGTTTCCTCTTGTTTTTCAAGAGTTTTGGAAGCTCAAAATCATGTCTTCAAACCCTAGAAAAAATGGGAGAATATGAGAAGATGAAAGGATTTTCGAACTCAAACCAAGTATTCTGAAGCAGCCAATCCACTCTAGCGAATTTGAATTCTGCTCGAGCCGTTTGAACCCCAAAACTCGATTTCTGCTACTGCTTAAATCGGCCTATACAACCCCAGAAATCTGCTCGAGCGAATTTCCCCTGTTTCAACGAACTTCAAATAGGCATGTCTCTCTCATCCAGACTCAATTTTAAGCGATTCTTGAGTCTAAATTCCAGTCCTGGAAGTCTAGTTTCCAGTGTTAGTGGTCTCACATCCAAATTCTAAGTACACAAAGAGATATGCTCAAATTAGTGAAGGTTGTTCATTTTCTCTCTAACCATTTCAAGTTAATTCCTCTACTAACCTAGTTTCCTTTCATTTCTTGCCATTTCCCTAAACCTTAAATATGTAAACATGATATTTTCAATACAAAACATATGAAATTGTTGTAGGATACCTAAGGCTCTTCAATATGCATATTTGGTACATGTTTAACACTTGAAATTGAGATTAGAAAGATTAGGAAACATTAATTTAAGTCATGAACATTTAGAGCCATTCAAAGTACGTCTTTGGCACATGCTTTGTACTTGATTCACATTTAGAAAATACTTGAATTAAGCCTTGATTAGCATTAAACACTTGAGAGAAGTTTAAAGAAACATCTAACCAAGTTTAGGCACTCAGTTTGTCATATTTGCACAAATAAGCTAGGTACTTCAATACCGCAACCAATACTTGAATTTAAGGGATTAAACAATGTGAATAAGAACTAAGAAGGCATTAAGTCACTTAGAAAGCTCTCACTAATCTAGAGGCATACAAGTTAAGTCATAGCTGTCACGACCCAAACCCGTCCCTATAGGTTTATCATCGCAATAGGCTAGTGATCCTAAGATTATCAAAGGCCTCTGAACAAATTAACAAATTAAGAGGCTAGCAGAAGCAAATATCAAAATATACTTGTCTATAGAGTTGTGCAGACTTATATGAGACAGAAAATTTAAACTTATATTTACATAAAATATGACGTCAGCCTTACATACAGAAGTAACATAAACTTGTCCAAACAAAAGAAAATAAAATAAAACTTAAAACTTGTTCATTAACTTGGTCACAGCATTGTCCACAAAAACTTGACCATAAAAAGACTTTCAGAACCTCCTCGGAAGGCGCCGCACTGATTAGCTGACACAAACGGATCCAGACCGGAAGTCTCAAGCTTGGTCACGCGCCTAGTTACCTACATACATAATATAAATAATGAGCTAAAACCTAGTGAATAACAACAGAGTAAAGGTTTTATAAATGATGTCCATAACAGATTTAGAAATCAGATTTCAGATTAGAAACGGATTCATATACATATTCAGACTTGTAAACAGTCAAACGTGGTACATCCGTTAGTGCTAACAGATCAGATTGGTCATAAAGATCTATATACAGAGCATATGGTCATTAAGACCCATATTCACATGAGATGGTCATAAAGACCCACTTGTAGATCATATAGCTGATTATGCATAATCAGTTCCATTAATGGAACCCACTTAAAACTCTGGTACTCGGTAACATATAACATATCATATGATGCTAAAGATGCACAATTACATTTCAAAAAGCTGGACAATCATTCATGGTTTACAAAATAGCAAGCATAGCAGATAACTTAGACAGATTAAACGGACGGTTACGCGTGGCCTACACAGACACATAACAGATATACATTGAAACACACGCTCTGTAACACTTGTCTTGTTTTATTTCTTTCTAGGTATGGTTCTAACCCTTATCCTCATTATTATAGCTTAAACCATGGCTTAAGAATGCCCAAGATGGACTGAGAATGCAAAAATGCACTTTAAAAGACTTTGCAAAGTGTTAGAAAACAAGGCAATTCACTCGAGTAAAGCTTTGGTCGCTCGAGTGGTCCGCAAAGTTTGCAAAAGTACTGGGAGCTCTCATTTTACACTCAAGCCAACTTCTTGGTCGTTCAAGCTAAGACTAAAAATCAAAGGTGGTCGCTCAAGAAATCTTTCGGTCGCTCAAGCCAACCATCAAACTCTGCAAAACTTCTAAGAGCTTTTGGTCGCTCAAGCGATGTGACCAAATTCTGAAATTTCCAGATTGCTCAATAAGGTTCAAAACTCAATTCCAAAGCTTTAATCTTGTTCATTTAGGCCAAAAACTTTAGAAACTACTTGGAAACTTGTAGTAAAACATCAAATGAAGATCAATTTACAAAATCAAGGCCCAAAAGCTTGACAATTCTTCAAAACCAAGTTGAAACTATATATATAATCATATGCACGTAATGATATGAATTCAAAACTTCCAACACATGCATTCATGAAGTGAAAAGTGTGAAAACATGTTGACTTCTCAAACTTGAGCATAAAGAACACCATGCATATAAGTATTTGGTGTTTTTCAAACTCAAAACTTGGTGAATTATGCATGCATGCATGGAGTGTTCTTCTTTCTTTTTCCTTAGCTCAATTCTTTTGTTTAATCACTTAAACTCCTTGAATTTACATTATTAATGGCTGAAACATAAAAGGTACTAAAGTCTTGAATTAGCAAGAGTCCTAAGTTCTTCCTAATTCCAAGTCTCTAGCTTAGATTCAAACAAAATCCTCAATCTTCTTCTTAGATCTTTCCTTGCTCTTAAGTTGAACTCAATCTCTCTCTCTCTCTCTCTCTCTACGTTTTTTCTCTCAAGAATGAGTAGAACCTTCATTTGCTAAGTTTATATCATGTATTTATAGGTTGGATTAACTTAAGCTAATTAAATGTTATTAGATTTAATTTAATCTAACTTTGTAATTAATTTATTATAATTATTTGATTCCGAATTGAATTCTAATTAAACTTACCATAAAGTTCCAAAAATTCTAAGTAACACATTGACCTAGTCAATTTCGTGTTCAGATGCCGATAAGGCCTTCAATTAATAGAACAAAGCAGAATTCTAAATAGATATTCCTATGGCTAACAGATAGGAATGCAAAACACATATGAAATTAACATATAATCTCATTCTTAAAACTTAATTAACATTCTTAATTACAGATTAACGGCTAATTCTAGATCGGGGTTATTACAATAACCAAGCCTTGAACAATTTAGAAAAGAAGTTAGGAAACATTAAACAAGATTAAAACACTTGAATTAAGATTAAAACTTACAAGTTGAATTGAATTTCAATGCTTGTTCTTGTTTTGTGTAGGTTAAGCTTTGAAGAAGTTACACCCTCATTCCCGAAGCCATTTGTGAGTAATAATTCAGTAACGCTATGTTGTCAAATTATGTTTTCAATGCAAAACTTGATTATGTTTACAAGCTTTGATATGTTTTGTTATGAATGAACATTCTATACTCTTTTATCATGTACCTAGATGGCATTCTTGGATCATGTCCCACAATTGGGGGAATATCCAATCATGTATTATGGCCGAGCTCATCTTGTTACGTTTAGCCGGTACCCGAGCTAGTTAAACACCTTGTAATCCATGAAATGCTCTTCATTGTATAATGTTTGCAAGTCAAGTATGTTTTGCCTTGTTCAAGTTATAGATATGAACAAGTTATGTTAAATGTTACATTTTTAAAAGCTCATGATATTCATTCATTTACTGCCTTACTTTATTACTATTCACTGGGCAATAGCTCACTTCTCTCCCTTATATATATATATATATATGTAGGTAACGAAGAGTTCAAGTCCAAGGAGAAGTTAATTAGAAGTCGGCCTTTTGTGGTCGTACTGATTTGCAAAATTAAGACATATGTATTGTAATATGTTTGCTATTTATGTCTTGTAATAATTTATTATTTATGTCTTGTAATAATGTAATGTAATGGTTCTAAAAAGAATGTAAGCTTTCATTTCATATAGTTATGCACTGCTCCGAATGGATGTTATAAATGGACTCAATATAACAGATAATAGCTTTCGCACAACAGAAAGGGAATTTTTCCCCAATTATATTAAGAGTTCATCTTCCTTTTGTTTTGTTAGGCCTTTGGTAGTTAAGGACTACAGGCCGATCGCTACATCATCTTATTTGGGACGAGTTAGGGTCGTGACACTCATACCCATACTAATTGGCTGTTCTATCAAAATGCAAACTCATACTCCCCGTCTACAGCTCTCTCTTTAACAGATTTTAGAGTGACCTATTGAAGGTCGAACTCGAAAAGCAAAAGCAACCATCGAGCTAGCCTACCGATAAGTGCTGGTTTCTCAAAGAGATATTTAATGGATTTTAATCTTGAAACCAAAATTACTGAGTGTGCTAACAAGTAGTGCCTTAACTTCTTGGTAGCCCAGACCAAGGCTAGACTACCCTTTTCCAAAGGGGTGTAATGGGTCTCGTATTCCAACATTTTCTTACTCATATAGTATATGGCCTTTTCCACTCTTTCTTTCGACTCTTGCGCCAGCATACAACCCATTGTAGATTCAGTCACTAACAAGTATTGGATCAGTGGTTTCCCTGGCTCGGGTGGTGACAACACAGGCAGATTCTACAAGTACTGCATGATTTGCTCAAAGGCAAAATTGCATCGATCATCTCATTAGAACTTCTTCCCTTTCTTTAGCAAGCCAAATAGTGGTTCTCAAGTCAAAGCTAATTTTGAGATAAACCTTCTTATGAATTGCACTTTTACTAGAATGCCTCACATCTCCTTTTCAGACATTGGTGGGGGCATTTCCAAACACTGATTTATCTGAACTACTGATATGAAATAACGAACCCTTGTATCAATCCTCATACATAGCATATAGAAAGTAAGGTGACCAAAACATCCCTATAAGGGCTTAGGCCGCCCAGTCCTAGTTTTGGAGACGATCTAGGGCTTCACTATTCAATCAAGTGGCATCACTGCATCTCAGACACAAGAAAGCATCCAGTCCTATTTGTGGAAGTTGCTAGAGGTCAATATATGCACTAGGTCAGTCTGGTCAAAAAGGGTACCTCAGCAAGACACTGATATACCTAGGCTATCTAACACCTATAAGTAAAGGAAGGATCAAGTAGTATGTTGGTGATCCAAATCTGAGGCTTGTAGTCCTACCGCAACAGAACCCACATTTGGCAAGCCCTCTGAGATGTTAGATGGAAAATATAGTGATTTAAGCATACCATGCATGAAATGCAATGAATATATATATGAAAATAAAATCCACAACATGAAGTGTGAGTCAAATTCTTTTAGTTTCCCCAGTAGAGTCGCCAAAAACTATGGGATGCCTTTGGGGTTACCAAGCGTGCCCTACAGTTCAGACTCCCAATCTCCTGATCTAGTCTCACTAGTGCAATGTGAAACAGAAAATGAGAGTCCAGATCCAACAACTTTTATAGAAAATCCATTTTATTGCAAAACGTTTGTCAGGAATGGATTACATCACCAAATTTCAGAATTGCCACCTAATCTTTTAGGGAAATTATGAAACTCATTACTCGTACCAAAGGCCATTGTCCGTCGTAACCAAAGTGTCTTGGCTCGGGAACTTAGGTATGAAGGGGGATGTCATTACTTAAGCACCCCCACTCACCCGATCAAAAGATTAGCCTCTACTAAGTCTGGGTGTTGTTTTTATAATCAACATATATTCATGTTCCGGTTTTTATTAATACTAACATTATTATCTGAGGCAATCAAATATAGATTGTATCACTAATTTTGGTTATGCTATGATTTCATGCATTTTTTTGAAAAACCTTTTTTGTACAAACTCTGAAGCATAAGAATCAATTACATTCCAACATAAGCAACATAACCTTCATCTACTATCATTCATACAAATATTTCAATTAAGCATTTAACCTTATGGTATAGCAATGAACATGATAGGGGACATACACACAAAATGCTAAAGCAAAGAAAATGCTCACCTAGTACTTCGATATAAGCCATAAGAATAGCTTAGTATATGCATGATCTTATGTACAAGTAATTAATGCAATACATCCATGACATGCATCTATAGGTTTGGATACTAAGCTATGGCATGGATATCATCTCAAGGCATGGGATGGCGCACATAGCACATATTTAATTTAGAAATGACAAACTCTACAAATGCAAATGAGCGGGACCCAAATGCATTGAAAAATTGATGCAATACATGAGCATGATAAATAAGACATAATGCTATACATAAAACTTGTGAATAAAATGGTTAGAAAGACGTGGGGTTAGAAGATTATTACAACAACCTGAATAAGAAAAGAGGGGGGAAAGGGAGAGAGAGCGCGCGATTATTACAATAATTGAATAAATAATAAAAGAAAAAAAGGGGGATTAGAGAAGTTATTACAACATTGATCGATCCAGCCAAACTATTGTTGAATCTAACACAGCATACTAAATAAAACCATCCAGTAGCTCCAGAACCCCTCAGGAGAGCATTCCCCATAAATTGTTTGCTCTGTTCTTGGAAGAATCATCCGACCAGACACAAAATGGGCCAGCCGAACAGGAAAATGGCCGGCCTAATTCTTTATCCGATAGAGATTTAGGTCAGTGCAGAAATTTCCAAAAAAGAAGCCAAAAGACATCTTCTGAAGGGTGCCCATCCCTTCTACCTCCTCTATTCACAGGAATCTAGGGAAGAGGTAGATGATCCCCAACCCTTAACAATAGCATAAATAGATATATACAACAGATATTTTAAAACAAACCAACAATTAAAGGGATCAAAAATACAAATTCGAGCCTAAGAAATGGATGGGAAACTACTTCATCTCTTTGTGAATAAGGGTAGGTTAATATCCAAATCCATACTATTAATTGGAGAGAGTAAATTAATGCAAATAATTTCTTAGTGGAAGCTTGGCTTTAAAATAAGGGATTCATCAAAAATTCATTGAAAACTCTTCTTCTATTCATGGAACGAGGGTGTTTCCACCTCTTTCCATGTTTACAAATGATTGCGAAGAGAGAGTTTAAGGCCTTTGACATAAAATCTCCTGTTTTGCTTCCAAAATACTCAATAAAAGCAGAAGAATACAACATTTTCAACATCAAATCCTAAGGTTCATCTAAGCAATCCTATGGAAACAACCCCTAACACTCATTGACTTTGAGTAAAAAAATTCATTGAAAACTCTTCTTCTATTCATGGAACAAGGGTGTTTCCATCTCTTTCCATGTTTACAAATGATTGAGAAGAGAGAGTTCAAAGCCTTTGACACAAAATCTCTTGTTTTGCTTCCAAAATACTCAATAAAAGCGGAAGAATACAACATTTTCAACATCAAATCCTAAGGATCATCTAAGCAATCCTATGAAACAACCCCTAACACAAATTGACTTTGAGTAACAAGTTGAGACACATGGATCAAAGTACTTACAAGATAGGATATGTGAAGAAAAAGTGTGTAGCAATGAAAAACTACTCTACATATTAAACTTGTGAATGGATGGCTAATTTTTACTCCCAATCACATTTACAAGGTTTCAAAATATGCAATAACAAGAAGCTCTAGCTAAAGAAAGCAAGAAAGAAAAGCAAGACTATCAACTCAATAGATGGGTGGCTAATTTCTACTCCCTCCACTTCCATGAGGGCTTGTTACATATTTACAACAATTATACAGTAAAGAACAAGGTAAGAAATAAACAAGAGGAGAAGAAAGATGATTAAAGGTTCAAAAATCTCACCTCTTAAAAGGATAAGCTTCTTTGTTTTGCAAACCCCCTCTTGATTCCCTCAAGTCCTACTAGATGTATTTTAAGATGTCCAAGAACCCTCATAAGAAGCCTAGGATCAAGTTTCCATAGAGTTCTAGTGTTAGAGAGTGAAGGCGGCAGGTAGGAGATAAAGGTGAAGGAGAGAGAAGAGTCAAGAGGCTTGTATAAGTCTTGGGCCAAACTTTTTACCCTTAGAAATGAGTTGTCGAGCTTTATCTATAAAGCCTCGGGTGTAAATATTTGTGATATTTGTGGTAGGTGAGTAGAATAAGTTGAAATTTCCAAAAATGCTATGTACACGGACAATTTAGTCGGCCATTCCCTTTGATGTCCAACCGAATGCACTTTTGACCGGCCATAAAATGTTGTCCGGCAAGTCAGAAAGTACACTATTAGATCAACAAGGTAAGGTTAACATGAATTGAGAGGAGAAACATGTATTTAAGAAGATTTCACCTCTTCCATTCATTCCCACTGTATTTGTTACTTTGTTCGTTTGAAAATGTGTGGCATTCCAGTTTGAGAAATACTGAGCCTCGAAACATATTGGTGTAGACACCCCATTTTTGACCGACCTTAAGACTCAGACGTCACCGATTGAGCGCTCGGTGATGTTGCATATCGTGCTCGTCCAGAGGTTTCAGAGTCTCGGCCGTGAGCCTTGCCTCCAGACTTTCGGGCTTTTCTGTGCCTTGCCTCGGTTTGCGAACCAGGCTCGGTTTTCTCTGTTTCTCTTCCCAAAGGGAGGGAGAGGTCTCGTAGACCATCTCTCGGTGGCCGTGGGCTACATTTCGTGCTCATAGGCCATTCTTCCCATTTCAAAGCCCGGTTCTAGGTTTTCGGAGCCGTCAGGCCGTGTGCCTTGGTTCGGGACCGCCTAACTACCTCCGTTTGCTCCAGTTTTTGGCATGCATCTTATTTACTCCCTTTTGAGGGACACTGTGGTCTGAGAGACCCACTTTGTGGTCGAACACCACTCCTGGTGCCTAACAGTCAATTTTTAGGGCCTCGGACTGCGCGTTTCGGCCCCCAAACTTTCATTTTGCATCGGTTTTCGTTCATTTTTCACAGGGACCTCTGTTTCATCACCAGGAAGGTCATAGAAGGGTGGGAGGCCAGTAATTATTTCAGCAACCAGTTATATTCCTTCATCGCCCTCCGACGCCCATTTTTCTCACTTCAAAGCCAATGTTGACCACCCTAAGGCCACTTTCTTCAGCTCCAAACCACATATTTGTGTTGTACACACCTGGGAGGACACAAATATCACATGGCCGACCAGTAATTCCATCTGAACCTTTTGAACCCCTTTGAAAAATGGCTTGTTCTCTCTCCTGTTTCACTTCCTCCAATTTTGGACCACAGGGCTGTGTTGAGGACATCTGGGAGGACACCAATTTGTGGTGGCCGGCCATTAATTCACCTTGGCCTTTTTGACCCCTGGCCGGCCGGCCATGGGGGGTGGCCGGCCGGCCACCTGCAGCTCCAAAACCTGGCCGGCCTTGCTCCTCAGGGTGAGTACATTACATCTGTATACTTTTTTTCCCCAAAAAATCTGTATCCGGTGGGGGACAACTTTTGGGGGGAAACTTGGCTTGTTTTCCTCCCATTTTTTCCCTCTTTTTCTCCCCCTCTTTGGTCTATATAACTTGCCTCCAACATTGGTCCAAGGGTTGGAAAAATTGCCTTGAGCTTGCATATACATCCCTCCTCTCTCTCTCTCCCTTCAAGCTTCAAAACATCAAGTTCTATACCCCTTTCTTCATCACCACCTAGCATTACACCACCACTTCCATTTCCAGCAGCTTGGAGCTCTTCTCAAAGGCTAGGAGGCACCATTTTTCAGTCCAAGAGGCAGCCAAGGCTTGGTCTTCAAGGGTAAGTACTATTTTTCCCTTTTCTAGCTCATTTTTGTACCATTTCTTATCCCTCTTTGCTTACTGTTTTGAGCTCCAGCCATAACTGGAAATGTTATTTTTTTGAGCTCATTTTTCTGTTTCATTAAGGGTCTTACCCTGTTTGGGACCCCCATCTTGCACTTGCTTCATTACCCTTCTTTATGCCATAATTTTGCATAGTATTTTTGACCTATGTGTAATCTGTTTTGAGGCATGATATAAACTGTAACTGAGCTTATTTTGATCCCTTCTTCAACATTGAAGAAGGGCTCACCACTGTTTGGGACCTCCATGTACCACTAGCCATTGTACCCCTCTTTGGTCCCCTTTTTTGCATGATTTATTAGCCTATTGTGTCTCTGTTTTTGGACTTTGGTCTGAACTGAAAATGGCCCTATTTTTACCCTCTCTTCATGTTTCATTAAGGGTCTATGGCTTTTTGAGATACTCTTTGTATACTTCATGTTATAGCCCTTTTGGTGGCCTCATTTTGCATGATATTTTGAGCCTATTTTTACACTGTTTTGAGCTAGGCCATCAACTGTAAAAAGCCTTCTTTTGGATCCCTCTTCAACATTGTTGAAGGGCCCTCACTTGTTCGAGACCTCCATGCACCACTTGCTTCTTTGCCCCTTTGTTGGCTCATTTCTTGCATGAGATCTTTGGCATACTTGTATTTGTTTTTGGGACCTGTCATAAACTGTAAAATATCATATTTTTGGCCCCTCTTAAATATTTTAGAAGGCCCCTTCTCTGTTCAGGGCCAGCATTTGTGACTTGCTTCATTACCTCCCTTGCGGAGCCATTTTTGTATGCTAATTTAGCCCTACTTGAGCCCACTGTTTGGCCTCACTCTAAACTGTAAAAATTCTTTTCTTGAGGCTGCCTTGCTTCTGTATTTTCATTTCATATTCAAATTATGTATGCATTGTATAGTTATAGGCCATTTCATGCGCCAAAACCCGTATTTCGGGACTCGTTTCATGCATCGGGTTTCATTTTACCGGGTTTTGGGGCTGTTTTTCATCTCATTTTACCTCTGATTTTTGCATGATAGTATGCCATTTTTTGTGTTTTGCCATGTCTTGTTAGAGTGGCATTTCGTGTCGTAAGTTCGGTCCTCGGTTTGCGTGTACGTGTGCACGTATCCCAAGTTGTCTCATTTTCATCATTATGGCCTCCTGTGTGAGTGTGGCTGAGGTCCACTCATGTTAGTGTAAGTCCATTATGCATTGTGTATGCCATTTCATTCCATAGCATTGCGTATGCTAGACCGTATATTAGCGCATTGTGTATGCCATGTTTCCTCATGCATCGTGTATGCCATTTCATAGCCTTTCGCATGTTAGATTGTATCTTAGTTGCATTTCATGCATATCATGCATATTGCATCATGTTTGGGATAGGAGTTAGCCCAGACACGAGAAACGAGGTACGTTCCGTACTCCGAGTAATGGAACGTGTCTCAATTCCCCAGTCACCAACACTCCGGATTATCCATGATGGAGTTAGGTTTTGTTATATTTTCATATGCATTCATTTCATATTGAGTTGTGCAATTTGACTCCTCGGCCATCATGCATCGATATGCGTGATTGGTGGCACGAGGATCGAGACATGCATATATTTGTGAAAATACATTGCCATGCCCCTTTCCTGCTCTTTGTTGCAGCAAAATGAAGAATCAGTAACTTTTCGGAGCTTAGCACGCATTTCAAGAACAGGTGCAAACAGAGGCTAATTGGGGCATCGTCATGGATTTCCGCACAAAGGCAACCCGGACATGCATCATTCATCACCCGGAGCGGAATCAAGGCAGTCCCTGGCTTGCATGCTAGTTTTACAGCTTTCTTAGTTAATTTGTTAATTAATTAGAAATTTGTACATTATTTGGACTGTACTATTCTTTTATTCGGGACTGTATATTTATTCGGACCCTCTGCGCGAGGGCATAATTGTAATAAGTGTGGGTGAGTATGATGTATGTCTTCCAATCCCACGTCTTTCTTCCCTTTTATTTACCTGCTTATGATGGTTAGATTAGGGCATATTTCAATTAGCATACAGTATGATAGCATGTTTGCATTCATTCATCTGTCTTGCATGCACCGAGCTCGGCGCATCATACTAACTGCATTTGTATTTCAATTTCAAGTTGAATACATGATAGCTGTAGCATTCCATATGCCATGTTTAGGATAGCCGAGCCTGCTATAGTTGCATTTTTGCATGTGTTGCATTAGGCAATCCTGTATATTTAGGATCATGCATGATTTCTAATGAGCTTCTGTTTTGGCTTGGAGTACTCGGTGAGTTTTATGCTTTAGCATCCTTGCATGCGTGTGAGTGACTGCCATGAATAGTATGCTTACCATGAGGCTAACTGCTTATGTAATATAACTGCCTTGAATGCCTGTGGGTGGAGGTTGAGTTATTTGGATTGGGACAATTCATCAAGTGTTTTAAGCCCACCCGAGGGTGGCAAAATCTGCATTTTAAAGCCTACCTGCGGGTAGCAAACCATCTTTCAAAAGTAAACACGAAATGTCTTGTCCCAATTCAGGCGACCCGATCTATACTTGTATGCTGTGTGCATCACATAGTAACCTAGGCTAATAACCGGAATAAGAACACACAATGTTTTCAAAAATAGATATCATGGTTAGTAGAGGGTCTTTAGCAAGGCGGCGAAGTGCTCACGAGGTGACCTTCCCCAATCGTACCCAAGTTCCCGAGTCGAGGCAACTTTAGTGATGACGGACACGTGGCCTTTGGCACCGAGTTAGGGTTTCCTAGATTTCCCATTAAAAAACATTTAGGTGGCGACTCTATATCTGGCAAAGCAGTCCATGTTTGGCACTTCTTTTCAAAAAAATCTGTTTTCAAAATCGATTTGCTGGATTTGGACTCTTTGGTTCAAGATTAAAAACCGTGACATTTGAGTCCTTGAACTGTAGTGACCCCAATATGAACGGAACGGGACTTAACCCTCCCGGGGCGTTCGGGGACGTCTACAATTGGTAATGTTTGGAACTGCACAGCCAAATTCGTTTTGAAATAGAGTCTCATTTGGTCGAAAAGCATTTTGGCCAAAATAGGCATTTTGGTGGTTTAAGGCTTGCATCTTAGACTTCTTGTTGAGTGATTCATAGGACTAGCACATCTCGTTTTCATCATTGGGTACCCAAGAAAAAGCACCCAAGTCTTAAGACTGGTAAAAAATGTGGTGTCTACAAAGATATTTCACACTAAACGCCCACTTGTATCCTGCTATCTTGGTGCTAAGTTGTAATGGCACAAGGACCCAAGTCTCATTCTGTTCCAAAACTGCCATTTTAACTTGCATGGCCGCCACCTAACGGAAATGCTAAAGAGCCTCAAAGACGGAGTGAAGAACAAACATCAAGTCAAGCTTCCCAAGGAAATAATAATAAGAATCTGAAAGACTAGCATAAGACAAATACTTGAAAATGGGATGATTAGTACTGCTAAGCAACCATAACGATCAAGAGAGAAATGATTGTGTTTGGGAAATCGATAGGAGAAAAAAGAATAGAGTAAGAGAGAAGCAGTACCTAAACCAGGAGAAGATAAGGCAGAGCACGCGGATGGTAAGAATAAGTCTGGAGAGGAAGAGCCAGAGGTGAAGTAGATAGAGAAGACCTGAAAGGTGACACATCGGATAAGATACTTGAAAGAGTGGAGTCAAAGATGAGAACATATAATGAATAGAGAAAGACACGTCGCCAGCTAGAGCAGAGAGAGAAGCCTGCAGAAGAAAGTTAGTACCAAATAAATGAAGAGTTTCACAAAAAGCTATATCTAAATAATGATATAAACGACGACTGACTAGATCATAACACCGATTACCCTTGGAAAGAGCATAGTACCCCCACAAAAAAGCATCTAATAGCTTTAGCATCTGACTTAGTACGAGAAGGGTTATGATTTTGGACAAAACAAGTGCACCCAAATACACAAGGCAAGATTGAAAGTAAAATGCAATCAGGTTTCAGAACCTGTAAGGGCGCTAATCCCTATAGAACTCAACTAGGAGTCCTATTATATGATACATAACAGTAAGAATGGCGGTGATATGACGATTTTTCCATTCAGTAACCCCATTCTGTTTAGGTGTGTATACATAAGTGAGTTGTTGCAAAATACCCAGCTGATTAAGATGGGAACAAAAAGCATCAAACATTTATTGATTATTTTCTATATTTTTCCTATTAAACCTATTTTCCTAATTTTGTATAGCATGAGGGTGCTTTAATTAGAGAAAGACCCAATTTTTTTGAAACACAAATTTGTGAAATTATTCTAATAGTGAAAATGTTGTCTCTACTTTTGAAATTGAAGTTGAATCTTTAAATTGTGAAATTATTGCATACTATAGAGATAGATTGTTGGCCATTGGTGGAGAAAGACATTGTTATAGAATTCATCATCATAGGATAAATTGAAACTCATGTGATGTATATTGAATTGTTAAATTCATGAGATGAAAATTCATTGATGAACGGAGGTGTTGTTGAACACATTTTAGATGAAAATGAGATTTGCATATGTTGCATATAGATTTGAAAATTATTATTTTAAATTAAATAGTTATAGTGAATCCAAGCAATGTATATAGAAATGAGATTAAGTTGGTGAGAGAGTCTATGTGAAAGATCGAAAACTCACACGGAATAAGTACACATTTCTCCTTTCGGCTAACAACCGGTAAAGTGGGGGTGTTTAGATAGTGCCTAGTGATGGCCACTGATAGACACATGTACATTGAGAGGATTCATCAGAATATAATGAAATGAATTGAGAATTAAAGTTTCTTATCAAATGCTTTGATAATTCATGATATTTTTTGGGGGGGGGAGGGGGAAACCATTATCATTGATAAAAACTAAATTTGAGCATCCTATATATGTATAGTATCATGATTATATGATTATGTGGATACATATTAGTAGACATAAAGATTCTCTACTAGACTATATGTTCACCTTACGTTATTAATAAATTTTGAAGTGTGGATGGCATGCCACGATCGTGAAGTAACATAGAATATGTGCATGAGCTAGAGAGAGAACTCTTTTGATTATTGGCCCAGGGCCTGTATATTTTGTAAGCCAAGTGCCATATTTTGTAAATGTTCAAATCCTTCTCTGTCGATGTAAGCATGTGAGCATTCATTTTGTAATTGAATGCTTATTCTTTTGATTCATATATTGTATATTCACGCCATGTAGATATATGATGTATGTAATGAATTGACCTCATGTATTGGATGATGTATGTATATATATACGGAGGGTAACATTTGATTATCATTATGGTTGTCTTTTATTCAAAATTCGGGAATATTCTCTTGGGTTCGGATCTCAAAAATTCAAGGTGTAACACCGCTATTACCTTTCATAGTCCCATCACCCAAAATAAGAGAGTGATAATAATTTTAAGAGTAAATTATACTAACCACATTTAGAAAAAATATATAAAAAATCTTACAAATTTGATATAATTACATCAATCTACCTTTAGGTAAAGATAAAGTGATCAAACTAATACAAATAAGATGAAAACACAATAATAGGTTGATATCCAATATAAAAATACGTTTTAATATAAAAAAAATAACAATATCATTTTGCTATACATACGATTAATAAATCACTGATAAAGAGGGTTAAAGTATAATATGAATTATGATTGTAAAGGATCCTTTATAATTTATTAGAGTTATGAAAATATTTTATTAAATAATTTCAAGGTTTCGGTTGGAAATTTGACTTTTTGACTAAAAAGGAAGGAAAAAGTTAAAAAAGTAAAAAATTTATTTGTTTGGTTACAATTCTAATAAATTATTTTTAAACGTGTTTTCATTTGTCTTTATTGAATTTTTTTTTCATATTTTAGTCAATTTTTATTTTTATTTTGTAGATATATGAAGATTAAATGCATCTAAAAAGTTTTTAAAAAAAAGTTCACTAAAAAAAATGAAAATCCAAAAAAAAAAAAAAAATACACACGTATTTTTGTACGATTTTTTGTTTATTTTTAGTGATTTTTTAATATTTTAGCCAATTTATTTTAATTTTTAGATGCATCTTTGATTAGGTACATCTAAAAAGTATTAAAAAAAAATTGATTAAAAAATAAAATAAAATCACTAAAACTAAATGAAACTCATCTAAAAATATTTTTTTAACAATCAAACTAAACATTAAAAAACTAAGAAAACTGTTTAAAAAAGTAAAATCTACTATCCATTTGTGTTTTCATAGAGCAATTCTATGGTATCATATGCCTAGTTATGATTTTTATGATATTTGATTATCACCTATTGTGATTTTGGTTATGACATTGTTTTAATTATGAATGAAAAGGTCTTTGGTCATATTTTATATAGTATTTGATTATAACTTATTTTTTCTACGCTCATGTTGTTTGGGCAGAAAAATATTTTATAATGTTTTTTGGAGAAAATATTTTTTATGTTTGGTGATGGTGATGGTAGTGGAATGAACGTGAAGGCAAAGGTAAAGGTGAAGGTAGAGGAGGAGGCAGGGGCAGAAGTGTGTAAAGACTGGGCATGGCCATGGCCCCCGTAGCTGGCTTTTCATGCTCTTCGGAGGGATTTAGTCTCGGAGGATACGATAGCCCTACAGTTTGGACTTCCGTGATTTTGAATCTGGTTTCACAAGTGCAATATGAAACAGAAAAAACACAAATGAGAGTCAAAATCCGACAAATCTTAGAAAATCCATTAATCATCAAAGATGCCAAAAATGGACTGCATTATCAGATTTTAAACTCGACACTTAAATATTTTTGGAAAATTTAGGAAACTTGTGACTCGTGCCAAATGCCACTTGTCCGTCATAATCAAAGTGTCTCAGCTTGGGAACTTAGGTATGAGAGGGAAAGGCCATGAATTGAGCACCCCACTCACCCGATCAAAGATCGGCCTTTACTAATCATGATGTGGTTTTTTGTACATTATATGCTCATGTTCTGATTATTATGCTAGCTTACTTTGTGAGACACACAAGTATAGACCACTTCACTTACTTCGGAATGTTTTCATTTCATGTTTGTTTGAAAAGAGTTTTGAATATATGTTACTTGAAAAAAGCAAGCTTATACATACATTTATCAAAGTCGTTCCAATTTAAGCGAAATAGCCTTAATCCACATGCATTCAAAGAGATGTTTCAAATAAGCACTTAGCCTCATGGTAGTATGCTTTATATTGCAACACAAACACACATTTAATATGCTAAAGCAAAAATGCTCACCTAGTACTCAACCGAGACATACCAAAGGAAATAAATATAATTAGAAAAATGCATGCTCCTACATATGCAAGGTAACTAATATAACACATACAAAATGCAACTGCTAGGTTCGGCTTATTTAACATATCATATGGATCAACTCAACGCATGTGATAACGCACATATTCAAGTAAGTAGGAAATGACAATGATATTAGAATGATGAACCGAACCCAATGCATGCAAAAATGGATACAAATCATGGCAATGATATGAAACGAAAACATGATGCTACCATGGTAAGCGTGTAAGTAAAAGGAAGAAAGAAATGAGGGTTGAAAGACATACAAATATTACAAATTGGTCTCTATATAAAAGGGTCCAAATGAAAATTAACTAAACTAACTAGCTATTACAAATTCGAATGAAGCTCACTGATTAATTACATATACTAATATTTAAAACACTAATTTAATGGACTTGAATGAGAGGCGAGAAACCGCATGCGCACAATCGAGAACATCCTCCGGAAACCTCTCTGTTTGCTGCCAGAATCTGCTCTGTTTGCAGTTAGAAGATTATTCTATTTTGGCCTCGGATTTTGCTCTGTTTTGCTATAAAAATGCCACTACCTGTACAAAATAGGTGGTCGGTCAGCCTTGAAAAGTGGTCGACTATCCAGAATAATGGCCGGTTGGCCACTGTTTATGGGAAATACCTTGCTGAAACAGAGCAAAAATAGAGTGCTTCCAAGAGATGTTTATCCTCTCTGCCCTTTCCTATCATGAAAATGATCAAGGAAGGAGTAGAATCGATTTTCAAATCATCAATTATCACAAATATATTGCGTGATGATCTTAACACCTATAGGACAAGAGCTCAATAAATGAAACAAAAGATAGACCGTACCTCCTCCCTATCATGGAATTACCTCAAGGGAGGGGGTAGACTTTGCCTCATGAATCATCAAACATCACTTAAATAGTATGCGATGATTCAAGATGCAATAAGTTCAGTATAACGTCCAACTGAACCTAATCGAATTTTGTTATCTTTTTACCTCTTTTATTCAAATTTTATTAGCCCTTTTTGTTTTACCTTTCCATTTTCTTATCTTTTCTTCTTTTTTTGTCCAAAGATGATGATTACGTCCACTAAGTCCAAAAGCAATAAAGAGTAACAAGCATGACTTGACCCGGGAAATGAGCTTTTCAAGCCCTTTTCTACGGGGGAAACTACAAACGAAGAATCAAACCCATTTACAAGCGATAATGAATTTGGAGTCAAACCCAAAATGAGCGATAATGACTCCAAATCCAAACTTGATAATGGACTATAATGACTATTTCCTTTATGATTTCCAAGGGTCTAACTAGAAAATTAGTCCCTTAGAAGTAATACACTGGCGATAAAGGGAAGTGTCAAACAAGAGATTGTGCTTAGCATAAGAGAGATGTAATGCCCTAGTAATGAACCTTCGAAGAGATTAAACCATTTAGTATGAGGGGTCTCTTTCTTATGCCTTGAGCAACAATTTTTTGTTTGATACAACTCTTAATCAAATAAACAAAGAAATGAGGGATATTGCAGAGTGCTAATGCAAAGTGGGTGATTACAATGACATGAATATATAAGAAAGCTATAAAAAAAATTTAAAAAAAAAGTGGGAGAAAAGACTATCAACTCAAATGGATTGGAAGCTATATCCATGAGGACTTACAACAACACATCTATAGTATCTAAAGTATAATTTAACACACCAAAAAGCACTGAAACAACACAAAAACAATGCTGAAAATCAAGTTTTAGATGTGGAAAAAGTGAGGAAAAATGAGATAAAACCAAAGGGCTTCAACCAACCAACAAGCCTAAGAAAGGGTGGCTAACCCCTCCCTTTTTTTGTGACTTTAAATCACATATTTCAGGTCTCAAAACACTCTGAAAATAGCAAGTAAACACAAAGAAAAGAGAGAGGAAAGATAGTTAAAGAGTTGAAAGATTACCCCTTTAAAGAGATGAAGAGCTTCCTAGTTAACAAGCCACAAGTTGAGCACTCTCAAGAGCTGAAATGGTGTTCAAGAATCTCAGCAAAAGGCCTCAAGTTTAGGCTTAAGAGGTGTATGTATATTGCAAGAGAGGAGGGAAGAGTGTTGGACAAGTTATAGCTCTTGACCAAAATTTTCTAACCTCAAACCATAAAGGATGGCCTTGTATTTATAGAAAAATAAGTTCTCTCATCAGAAATATCTGTATAGAGATAGCTAGTGCAAGGTATGCACATGGGAACAACTGGTAGCTACAAATTATCTGCTGTCAGGAAACATGGCCAGCCGGCCATGAAGAGGTACGACCAGCTAATCAAAAATGGCATACCGACCACTTGTTGGCCAGCTCTTCACTAAGTGGTCAGGCTAGAAAAAATAAGGTTTTGGTTCAAAGAGGGGTGCAAGGTTTAGATTTTAAAGCTTGAAACCGAAGTCTTTCGCCAAAGAAATCGAACAATTGCACAGCGTAACTTTTCATCATCGAGTATTCAGAGTGAGGTGCCCAAGTCTTAAGGGGATCAAAAATGGGGTGTCTATTGCCCCCAACTTAAAAATAAAAAAAATAAAAAAAAAAAGAAAAATTTTTATGCATATATTTTTGTTAAAACAACTCATATCAAAGTGTGGCCCCCCTTATTAAAAAATAATTTATATACAAATATGTCAAAGTGGTTGAGCCCTGCTAACTTTTTTCTTTTTCTTTTTTTTTTCTTCTCCTGAAAACAGCAACAAAAAAGTAACAAAACTTACACCGCCTGGCTCTATTTGTTTGTAATTTATAATCTACGAAAGTCCAAAAGTCTTTTAGTGGTTAAAGTCTGAAAGTCTTTTTACTAAGAAGTCCAAAACTCCTATTGCGAGTGTTCTTCCATTCCACCCTCTCCTCCTTAACTTTCTATAAAATTGATTCAAACTCAATAATTATACAAACTGCAGTGTATTTATACCAGGAGAATTAACAACTTACAAGGTACTATATTATATATAATATTGAAAATTATTTATTATTCATATTTTTTAGGGTTTTGTTTTGAATCATTTTTCTTTAATTTTAAATAAATTAATTTATGTATTATCTATAAAATTCTCTCAAGCTCATGGGATTCAATGAAATTGTTGATTTTGTGTGTAATTAAATTGTCTCTTAACAATTGTGTATTTGAATGATTGATTTCAAATTACATTAGTAACAATTTATATTCTTTAGTGATACACAAATTCAAATTTTGTTAATATGATGTATTGACCAGGTATTTGATTTAATTTTGATTTGATTTGGTTTGGTAAATAATTTTGCATTTGTTTGTATATAATTAAAATAAAGCTTCGCAACAAGATGGAGGATGATTATTTCTCAAATTCTGTAACAGCTTGGGTTGAGATTCGATCCCTGTTCTTTTCGTATAAAGATGGTTGTGTTAAAAAGGCTTTCTGTCAAATATTGGACATAGTCTGAAAATTTTTCTAAGTGTAAAAGTCAGATTTTCAAAACTTTCGATTTTAAAAACAATTTTTGGCAATAATTGTTCCTTATATAATAAATAGTCTAATTTGATTTTATGGGATTTTTCTACGAGGAATTAACCATTTTATTTCAATGTCAAATTTAGAAATTTCAATTGGAAAATTATTTTTGTACTAAAACAGGAGGAATCACTTTTTGGTTTAATTGGGTTTTGATTTTTTTGTATTTTTCTTTGAATCCAAATGGGGGGTATTTCCTTATTTGCATTATAAACTTAAGTAAATGAAATATAAATGTAAGAGGCTAAATGAAAGTATTAATAAAGTTGATGTGTAGGGAGTGCATTAGGAATTGAGTCTGTGTGATTAGCTGTGTCCTATGTGACTGCTCGAGCGGTTGGTTTACTGCTCAAGCAGTGAGTTGGGTGCAGTACTTTGCTCTGCAAGCTTGAAATACTGGGAGCACTTTGCTCCATGGTCTGTTCAGGTTCACCCTGTATAAAACCTACTTTTTACTCATTTTCTCACTTTTTTCTAATTCTCTCTCTTTTATCTCTCCTTCTGCCATTTTATTGCCCATAAAGCTTTTAGACTTGGGTTTCATCTATTTCTACCCATTTTCTACCCTTAGTTCCATATACCAAAATGTAGAGCTTGGTGAGGGCTTCCATTTAATCTGAACAGATCTTCATTTCATCGTCAGCGGATTTTTTGACTGGTCTCCTCTTCGCTTCAAGAAGTAGGGTTATATTTCTTTGACTCGATATGAGTTCGGTAGTATATTTGTGGTAGTTTTGAGTACAAAGAACCATGTTGTATTTGTTGTTAAGTTGATTTTGGAAGTTATGATTTGTGGGTTGAGGGTTGGTTAAATTGGGGTTGATTATCTATAATTTTGATATTAAACTTATTTTCTTTGTATAAAATTGTATGTGGGTATTTGAAAGGGAGAAAGACCTAAATGTGTGAAAACCCTAAATGCGAATGCTTTAGGAGTTGAGGGATTATTGGGAAATGAATTGTTTTATTTGAAAAGAGAGGATTTGGTTGGAAATTCTTATGAAACTTTTGGAATATCAAGTATTCATTACTCTTTGAAATGTTGAGTTTGATGGAAAACTATATAAGTTTTGGAAAATTGGCTTTAAAATGTCGAATATGGATTATTCTAATATTGAATTTTGTATTCATATTGTTATCTTTTAATTATTGCATTAGAGATAACTGTTTTAGCTATTGATGGAGGATAGCATTGCCATGTGTTAAAAATTGCATGTGATTAGGCAATTGGATTATTAATGAAATCATGTATCTTATTATGCATGTCATGGATTTGGAAACCTTATGCTTTAGGAAAAGTTATTTTGAAAACACTTATATCGTTTTGTTAAAAAGGATGAATACCAGGTGAAATATGGGTAGAGGGTGTGGTTATAATTAATTAAGTTGGCATTTGTGTCCACAGTAAAAGTCCAAAAAAAAAAAAAAAAACCCGCTTGTATTCATGGGCGTCAATCCCAATGGCGAAATTCTAGTAAAATGGCAATAGTAGTGCTAGCCTACATTTACATGGGTGCCAATCTCGTTGGCGAAATATTAGTAAAATGGCAATCGTGGTATTGTTTTTATAGTATAGCGACCCTAGTTTTGACTCGTCTCTTGTGGTGTTTTGGACTCGAGTTTGTATGGTTTGGAGGGTGGTTTATGTCTTGTTTTCCTTGTCTTTCCCTTAATGTTGGTTATTGGGTTGTAGTTGTGTGTTTGGAACAAGTTGGTTGTTTGTTTTTCCAAAACCTTGTTGCACAGATTTTGGCCTCTTCGCTCGAGCGAGACTTCTTGCGCTCGAGCGAGCCTTGTGTAAACTGTTCTTCGCTCGAGCGAGCACTCTTGCACTCGAGCGTGCATCTGTGTCTCTATAAGACCTGAAGGTTGGTGTTCTTCGCTCGAGCGAGCTTTCTTTTGCTCGAGCGAGCTTCTGCGTTGCAGACCTGAAGCTTTGTATTGTTTGCTCGAGCAATGCTTCCTGCGCTTGAGCGAGGCGACCTTTTTGTGTCTGGTCGCTCGAGCGAGAACTCCTTCGCTCGAGCGAGTCTGGTGTACATCAGTTCACAACAGCGCCGTTTTGGCTTCATTTTTGATCTCCTTTTTATCCACAAACCCTAAATCTGCAGTCTCTCTCTCTAGAAGTCACCTTCTCTCTAAGGTTTCATTTATATTCATTGTGTTCTTGACCCTAGTGTCTTGGAGAATGAGGTAGAGGGCTTTAAGAGCTTCGTATTGATACAAGTAAGAGTTGATTTCATCATCTTTGGAGTTTCGATCTTGCTTGTTCGTCTTCTACACTTGAGGTATGAATTTTCTACACTCTAATGTGGTTTTTAGCTTAGTTATTTGCTATTGTATATAGATGATGAGATTTGGTTGTGGTTTGATCAAATCTAAGATTTGGGCGTGAAATGAAAAGAGGGGTTTTTGATGTATAAGAGATAAATGAGTATGGTGTTTGAATATAAGATCTTGGTGTACCAAAATAGTTGATTTTGGGTGTTTGGGTCAATATTGGAAAAATGGAGATTTTTGCCCTAATTTGTTAGAATGAGTATTTTGTATAAATAATTGGAATTAACATTGAATATGTTAAATTGGATGGTTACTGATATAAATTGTGATATTGGATATGTAACATCTCACCTATGGAAGTTTTGACTAAACTATTTACTTTGAGATTGAACATTTCTTATAAATAATTGCATTGGGCTATCGATAGAAGATAGCTATGATGGTTGTAGAAATTGCATAAGGATTAGGCGATTTAATGCTAATCCACTGTTAGTGTCATTGAATATGACTATGTTATAAATACATTGTATATGTATGTTTATTGGGAGGAGAAAGGGGATGTACTCCATATATGATTATGTTTATAAATACATTGCATATGTATATTTGTTTGGGGAAAAGAAAGGGGATGTACTCCATGTAAAGCAAGTTGGCCGGAGTGTCCTGGGTGAAAGACCTGAAAACATGTATATAAATGGGTGCCGATTCCTTCGGACGAAATATTCGTAAAATAGCAAAGTTTGAAGTGTTTATGTATGTTTTTGTATAAATGGAAAACCATTAAGTTATAGTCTCATTTTGGTTGTTGCAAGATAATGAATTTAACTGATGAATTGAGCAGTGTATATGAACTGGAAATGAATTGATAGAACATGGAATAAAATTGGCCTCAGTGGCATATGGATATACAGGCCTTATGGATGCTTCCATATCGGTATTGTTTATATACGTGGTATTTATACCTTTGCTAAACTTCATAAATTGTGTTAGATTATTTCTACTAGGCTGTTGGCTCACCCTATAAGGAAATACCATTTTTTAGGTGTAGATGAGATGTTTCCTCCAAGCCAATAACGTGGATGGACTTTCGAGAAGCAAGAGCTTCTTAATTATGAATTGGTTTGTGTTTGTTGGTATTTGTAAAGCCAAGGGCTTAAGATGTAATGAGCGAGACTCAATTTGTGTAACCAAGCAATGACTTGGAAAGATGTAAGCCTATATGGCATTTAATTGTTGTTAAACAGTAAACTCTAATGTATGAAAGTATGTTTTTTCTCATATTTATTCCGCGTATGAGTTATCTTTATGATACTATTTTGGGGGCGTTACATATAGCCTGCTTTCGATACATTTGCCTAGAGATTCTAATGTTTGTATTTACAGCCCTAGTTTCTGTTTTCTGTTTAAGAAAAATAATAATGATTCATGATTTGGAAATTGAGAAAATGTAAAGCAATGTATTTACTAATTGGTTTATGATTTCAATAAAGTGTATTGGGAAATGGTTTTGAATAAACCAAATGTGTTGTTAATGAATAACGTTTTGAATAAACGAAAGTTTTTGATGATAACGAAAATGTTTTTGTGAAGGAAGCATATGCATTTGAAATGCATGGAGCATATTATATATGTATTGCATTCACGATCATTTATGCTAGTGGAGCATATTTAGGTTTTGGAATATACTCTACTGGGTTTTATGCTCATCCTACGTGGTTGAAATATTTTTTAGGTATATTGGCTTGCCCAGATGGGGAGATATGGCATCGGTTGGGGTTGTTGTTTGTGTGAGGTTGTTCTACTATTTATAGGCCTTCGGTCGTTTGTTTTATAGGCCGAGTGCCATTCTTGTAAAGTGTTATACCCTTGTATACGATGTAAGTCTACGGACATTTTACTTTTATAGGATATCTTCTCATATCTTCATTTAAAGAACCTCCATTCTACTTAGAACATGTATGTAGGGTGTATGTAATCGGAAGAACTCATATAACGTATGACATTATTGTATCCATTCGTATGAGAGTCTTTACATTCCTTTGTATTATTGTTGTCTTTTACTTATCAATTGGTGGTTTATTCACATGGGTTGGATCTCGAAAATTCGGAGCATGACAGGCTCTGCAGTTTTATACATAGAAAGAGAAATAGCAATGAAATTTAGCTCCAAAGCAACCCTATATGATTTTTGAGATTTGGAAGAGTGTCGAGCTCCACTTTGATAGTTGATTGAGTTGAAAAGTGAACTTAAACTTCTTTTGTTCTTATTTTGTCAAGGTTGAATACTTCTTCTTCTTCTTCTTCTTTTTTTAATATTATTATTATGAAGAAACTTAGTCTATGATTTTAATATATTTCTCTTGATTAAACTGTTATAATATGTTTATATTTTTTTAGAAATGTAAATGTTTTGGCCCTCCAAGTCTAAATCCTAGTTTCGCCCTTGAGTGGAGGTGGTGTGGCAGAGATGATAGCGATGGTGATGGTGGTGGTAGTGGAGGTGAGAGTGCAGTGGTAGTATGGTGACATTGATAAAACTTTAATCTAAAAATGTTTTTTGCCTTTTAAAAGTAGAAAATGTTTTTTTGCCTAAATATGTTTGTTTTCCATTGATTGTGGATTTTTTTTTATTGATTTTTGTTTTTCATTGTATCAAATATTAGAAAATACGGTGTAAGTTTGGTTTGTTTTTCAGAAATTTTTTTAGAAAAAATTATCTACAAACAATTTTTTAAGAGTAATCAAACCAAACAAATTTTTTTAAAAAAAATCTCAAATTTTTGTTTGGTTACCTACTTTCCAAAATCACTCTCTTTCTCATACACATTAAATCAATCACTTTTTTTAAAATTCTCTCTCCCAAAACAATTTTTCAAAATCATTTCTGAAAAAAGACAAACCAAATAAGTTTTCATACTTTTTATCTAAAAAATCATTCTACAAACACAAATCAAACACACCTATGATTTTTTTTAATAAAAAATGTTTTCGTCCAAATAAACAGAGCGTTAGTTATTAATGAGAATAATCTAATTATTACAAATACAATAACTTGTATATAATACTCACCATTTTGAGAGTGTATATCGTGACCTTTTATTCCTATATTTAAAAAACAATAATGATTTATTCACACAATTTCTTTCTCCTAAACTTTCCAAATGACATGCAAACAAAATTTAAAATGATGACCTACATTCAGTTTTACTTTTAAAACTTTTGTTATATATATCTTATCTTATCTTATCACCTCATTAATAGATTTTAAGGTGAAGGGATTGCGTGAATGTAATACGGTTGTTAAATAAAATCATTATAAAAAACGTAATAATTAAAAGAAAAAAGGAAAGTGAAATCCCAAACAAGGGCTTGAAAGGAGATATATATATATATACACACATTTGCAGGAAAAGGTGTGTGTGGTCTGTGAGATTAGGCCTAAGCGATGACATTCGGCACCGGCATTGACACGCGCGCGAAACGGAAGAATTGGTGGGAAAAACCTCCCTCCAAAACCTACACTTGTCACTTTCCAGCTCCTCCTCCCTTCCCCTTCTTCTTCAAAACCCTAGCAATTCCTCTCTCAATCTCAAACCCAGATTTCATTCCCTGGGCCTCATAGATTTAGAGAGAGCGAGAGAACAGTGAGAGAGAGTGAGAGAGAGAGCCCTTTCCATCTGTTCCGAGGCTCTCTCTCCCCCCCAAACCCCCCTACACAATGGCATTGATACATGAAGACGATGATGAAGAGATTGAGATTGAATTCGAGGCCACTCCGAAACGCTACGTACCGCTCTCCGATTTGTACTCCGCCACAGCTCCATGCATCACCGCGACTAGATCTTCCAACGTCAAGTCCAAAAAGATCAAAGCTCGAAAGCTCCACCGTGGTCACCATTTTCACTGCGAAAAGCCACCGACACATTCGAAGAAGCCGCCCCTTCTTCACTGCTACTCTCGTCGCCGACCCAGGAACCATCTGCATTCTCTCCAAGAGCCATCATTTTTCGATTCCTTGGTGTCCCGATCGCAGTCTCAGTCCCAGTCTATTGTTTCGCCTGCATTGGAAATTGTAGAGGAAGATGGAGGACCGCTTGTCGAAAAAAAAGATGAGGATTGCGGGTTGGGATTGATGAAGAAAAATAAGGATAAGAAGAAACTTAAGAAGAAGAAGAAGCGGAAGAGGGAGTTTGGTGACAGTGACGTTGTTAAATTGGACACTGATTCGAGCTCTTTGAACCAGCTGGATGAGCCTCGAGTGGGAGAGTCTCTGAATCAAAATTGTGATGTGAACAATGCTGACATTAGTCGGAAAAGAAAACGTGGTCGTGCTTCGGGGAATTGCGAAAACCCTGATGACTCCCAAATGGGTAATTCTGCTAAAAAATGGGTCCGGTAGGTTTTTCATTTCTTTACAAAGTTGCTCCTTTTATTCCCCCAAAACGAAAACCACATGTGATTTAAGGCAATTATTTAACTAGTATAGGGATTAGTGACGGTTTATCCGGACACCAGATCATAAATAAAAAGTGCAATTATTTAACTAAGGAAAGGAAATTTGAGAAAAATATTAATTTTGAATTGAACACAGGTTGAGTTTCGATGGTGTTGATTCGAAGAAATTCATTGGATTAAAATGCAAGGCAAGTCCTTTTTCTATTTATTTATCTTGATAATGGACACATCCCCATTCAAAATGTATAAATTTTATGTCCACATTGGCCCTTATCTTCAAGTTGCTGCAAACAGGTTTACTGGCCTTTGGATGGTTATTGGTATTCTGGTCGCGTGGTTGGATTCAATGCAGAGACCGATCGACATCATGTATGGCCACCGTAGTTTGAGCAAAAACACCGATATAATATATATGCATACATGACATTTGTTGGAAACAATGTGGTAATACATTTAACATAATGCAGGTTTCATATGAGGATGGTGAGGAAGAATATATTATTCTATCCAAGGAGAGAGTTAAGTTTTACATCTCTCGTGATGAGATGCAGCAGTTAAACCTGAGTTACAGGACTAAAACATCGGAGATGGATGACCTTGATTTTAGCGAGATGGTTGCATTGGCTGCTAGTTTTGATGATTCCCATGAGCTTGGACCTGGAGATATTATATGGGCCAAACTTACTGGTGAGTGTTTGTATGCTTTACAAAAAACCCTAATAACATGTAATTCACCTTATAAAACTACCCTTACCAATATGGTAACAACTTAATTCTCAAATTTAAACTTTAGAACCCTAAAAGCATATAATCATGAGAAAGTACAGCAACATAACTAAAAACCCCCTTCAACTGATTCAGTTAGTAAGAAAGTCAGATGCTTACGCCATTAAAGTGATTGCGCTTTACTAATATAATAGAAAGTAATGGCTCTAAGCTTTGCTCCTTCACATCTTGACCTTTTTGTGCTGTGAAGTGAGCACTACTTTGAGGAGATACAACAAGTTCTCGTGTAACCTACATATAGTGGTTTCTTTTTTCTTTCTTATAGAGAAAGGGCTATGCTTTTTAAAGAATGCATTGCCCTGGTCAAAACTTAATATAAGCATTGTAAGCAGGGACGAGTTCCTAAACTACAAAAGATGTGGAGCGGATGGCAAACTAATAGATCTCCTATTCGTTCAAAACACTTTTATTAACTTTCTAGTGATTTGGCAAATGATTTGTATTGGAATATTTCACAACTAGGCTGCATCAACATGTGTCTGAAGCAGCCCCGTACTTTCTAAGTTCTAATGTTACACTTTCAAAGTTCTCGTTACCTTAAATGTCACGGCCTTTTATGTTTCTATAGTTTGCTATTTTGCATTTTTGGTAGTATTACCAAAAAATGCTAATAGGTTAATGGATTAGTATACTTTTGTTGCAAAATAGTGAATTTAGCAATTAAAAGAGATCCTATTTATGTTTATATTTTTTCTATTTATTTTTTAAAATATTCTTAAGAGCAAAATAATAAAGTGTAAATGAACCAAAACATAGAGAGAGTGGAGTTTCAAAATGAAAAACATGGGCCATAATGTTTTTAGAAATGTGTTATTATATGATTAATTTGAAGAACAATAGATTTTTTTATTGGTCATGTTATTTTTAAAAGTAATTTGTTCTCATGTTTAAAGCGTCGTAAATTCTAATAGTATGATTTGTGCAAGTCTGCTCCATCATACCACATTTTAGACCATATGGTGTACCACATTCTCATTCCCGTTCTTCATGCCAAAACAATCCACGTTCCAAGTAAATAGTTTTTATTTTGTTTGTCTTTCTTTCTTTAGCTTGTTCTTTTTTCAGAGATATATAGGAGAAGATTTTGTTGAAGGTGGCAGGTTAGAAGTAATTGTAGATTGTTAGATGCTGATATGAATGTATATACGCCTAACCTGTGAATGATAATGTAGCATTTTGTTCCTAAGGAATGTAATTTGGTTTTATTAATTACTAATCACAGATAGATTAAGTTTACAACTTATATGGAATGTTATATCAGTAAAGCTTTGAGTATCAAGAAGGATAATTAATATTGATGGCTTAGAGATACCCAAAGGTGACTGTTTAATACTCGCTCTGCCACAAATTGTTAGTCCGGCATGGAAAATAAGAACTTAAAAAATAATGTATTATTGTACTGAAATTTTCAATATTTTTTTTCACCAAATAAAAGATCTCATTTAGTACTTTTACTTTGTGAAAAAATTGAAAATTTTGGCACAAAAATACAACACTATTTTTTATATGCTACTGCTACTTGTACTAATTTTTGTCCTTTATGACTATTCTTTTTCTACATTGCAGCTTGATCCATGCTTGATTGTCAGCCTTTTGTATTTTTTATTTATTTATTATGTATATATATGTATTTATATATATTGACTGTCTGGGGATACCTTCATAGGTGTTTGATGTATTCTTGGTGATTATGTGGATTTCATTTGACATGGACATGACCTCGTTTAAGATGTGCCTTGTGCTGCATAGATAGTGTAAAGCTTGATGAATGAAGTAGGAACATTGTTTATGCAGTAACTTGTGATTAATGAATAACTTTTGGATTTAATGGAAAGCTTTACAACCTACGGGACTGTAAAGCCAGCTATGCATTGTGAATTTGTGAACTTACGATGTTGGACAATCAAGAAATAATGTTTTAACAAAAAATGAGTATAGTTGAAATGAAGTTGCTGTGAAGGATTAGTTGTATTGAAAGAAATGATAGATGAGGAAATGGATGCATATGAAAGAATTTAATGGTTGTACAAATTAAGGAAATGACGAGATATTTGTCTAGGATGTCTAGCTATTGCAATCGAGATTTGTGATTGGAAGTGTAAGAAGTGATATGGTTCAAGTTAGTGCTGTTAAAGTTTATAATGGCTTTTGTTTTTAATTGATTATATTTTCCTTTGATAGAGGAAAGTAGTAATAGATGTGCAATCAATACCTTGAATTTGTGACTGGCATTTTTGATAATTTTGCCAAGCTTGTTTAATATCATGCTTGGCTTGCTTTCTTTGTTAATTATGGAAGTGGTAGGATTAGGAAAGACAGTGCTCCAATTTTGTTTCTTAATGTCTTGTTTTACATTGTTTGGTAAAACACACGCCCTCAAAGAAAATAAAGCTTATGAAAAAAAAGAGTTACCGATGCTAGTTAAGTAATACCTCGATTTTCCTGGTTTAAATATCTCAATATGTAGGTGCAATTTTTTCCCGGTTTAAATTTTAATCCAAATATCAACAGATTCCTCTAAATGATTATTTAAATTAAATCGTTGAAATACTTCACAATTATTGTTATATTTATGTGATATATTTGAATGTTGTCCAAGTTTATGATTCTACCATAATTCTACTTGTGTGGACATTCACTTCTCCTACATGGACGATTGCATCATCTCCACATCGGTATCTCCTAGTGATATGGTGCCATGTGTTAGCCATGTGAGGTGACATCTAGTATATAGTATTAAAAGTTCTGTTTACCCTTAAAAATATCTTTCTTATTTGGCACGTATGTGGAACTCTTTTAATTCTTATATTTTTAGAATGCCATCGTGACGTGGCCCACTTCTTCAGAGGATCACCTGATCCTTTTTTATTGGATGCTTAGTAGTTGAATATACAAAGACTCTTGAGTTACGTGTATATCTAAAATTTTAAAGGTTGATCTCTTCCTTTCTCTACTTCCATAGGAAAATATTTTATGTTGTCATTTGCCTCTTCTTGGTTGGTTGGGGTCTTGAAAAGGTCAATCTCTATTTTCCTAGTCTTCTTTTAATTGGATTCAACTACATGGTTCTTGAAGAAGAAAGGAAAAGGAAAAAGGAAAAAGAGAAAAATCCCTCAGTTGAGCAAAAGAAATATCACAGGTTACACATACACACAGAGAAAAATTAATCCATGGGAGACTCTCATCGATCAGAGCTCAAAAAGTTAATTCAGAGGTGTGTTCTTGGCCCCGAATTATATGCTTTGGATTATTATATTTGCTTCAACCTTCACAACCACCTTTTGATAAAAGGCAGATGAGTTAAAAAGCTTGAAGGCACAACTGTAATATCTTTAAGCCTAAAAACAAACTGTTGTACCATCTATTGACCTTCTCTCTCCTTTTTCCAGCCATATGTTCTTAATTCCTTTACCAATCTTGTGCTAACCAATACCTCAATTCTCTTCATTCGGCGATTCACCAAGAATTCTGTTGGGGGTGATTTCAATGCTGTGAGGAGCCTAGTGGAAAAGTTTGGGGGGAGTCAAATGGGGTGGTCTATGAGGGATTTTGCTTCTTTTATTGATGAGATGGATCTGGTAGACCTGCCATTATAGGGGGGAGGTTATACCTGGTCGGGTGGTTGAGTAAGTTCTCAGCTTGATAGATTCTTGGTTTCTGGGGATTGGGAGGAGCATTTTTCTCAGATGCTTCAGTGTCGGTTGCAATGTTCGACTTCTGATCATTGGCCAGTTCTGTTGGATAGTGGGGGAGTCCGGCGTGGTCCCTCGTCTTTTCGGTTTGAGAACATGTGGTTACAAGCAGATGGCTTTGCTGAGAGGGTGGGTGGGTGGTTGGTAGGGGAGTTACAATGTGGTGGGTTCACATAGTTACAGATTAGCCCAGAAATTGAAACGTCTTAAGTTTGATCTGAAGAGGCAGAATATCGAGGTTTTTGGCCGTTTGGCGGTTCAGAAGATAAGCATCTTGTCAATTTTGCAGGGGTTGGATGAGAAGGAAATTGAGGGGGATCTCTCTGAAAATGGTGTGGCAAGTAGGGATGTGGCTCATAGAGATTATGCAAGGATCGCTTGGATGGAGGAGATTAGTTTTCGGCAGAAATCTAGATGCTTGTGGTTGAAAGATGGGGATCGTAATACAAAGTTTATCTATCGCATGGCAAATGCTCATCGGCGGGTGAATCAGATAGGGAGTATGCGGGTGAATGGGGTGTTGCTTTTGTCAGAAGAAGAGGTTAGGGATGGTATAGTGGCGTTCTATCAGCATCTTTTTCGTGATGAGGAATAGATGTGGCGACTGGGGTTGGATGGTGTGGTTTTTGATTCTATTTCTAAGGAGGAAGGGCGGTTGTTAGAGAGGCTTTTTACTGAGGAGGAGGTTTTGGGTACGTTGAGGAGCATGCCTGGGGATAAGGCCAGTGTCGTTAGAGGCGCGCCTAAGCGAGGCGAGGCGAGGCGAGGCGATTGCGCTTCATAGGGTTCGAAGCGAGGCGATATGGAGAGGCGAGTGAAGCGAGGCTTAGGTGATGAAGCGCAAGGCGAAACAAAGCGTCGCTTCTTGCTTCTAAGATCTGGGCCCTTCATTTTTTCTGATTTTGTGTTATTTGTGGACATGCATTGCACCTTAGAATTGCTTTCTACTCCTTTATTGAGTGTAAAACCCTAGTTTCTGGGGGTATCAAAAGAAGAGAGACGAAAAGCAGAGAAAGAGGAGAGGAGAGAAACGAACCTGGTCTTGCTTCGTCCTTTTCTTCGACATCGTTTCTAAGGTAAGTCTTCTTCTCCTACTTCTTTCTTCTCTCTTCCTGCTTCGTCTTCTCCCTCTTCTCTTCTTTTTGTCTTTCCTGCTTCTTCTTTTGTTCTTCTCTCTTCTATCTTCTTCTTTCCTTTATTTCATCTCTCAGCAGATTTTTTTTTCCCTTTTGTTTTTTAAGTTGCTCTTTTTTTTTTTTTTTTTTTTTTTTTTTTTTTCCCGCTATGGTTCTGGTTATTTTTCCCCTTCCTTGATTCTTGTTTGGTTTCTCTTCTATTTATTTTGCTGAAAATTTTTTCAATTAATTTTACTAAATTGATTTTACAATTGTATAATTATTTTGCTATGTTAATTGTATAATTATTTAGCTAAAAAATATTATACAGACTAATAAATTTTATAACATTGTTTTACTAATTAATATGTCATGTACTAATAAAAATTTAAAATTTAAAATATCATTCACTTTAATAATAAGATAAGTGTCACATTATTGAATAAAAAGAATAATAAAAATTATTAAAGCATTGCATTGATTTTTGATTAAAGAAGGGAAAGAATTATCTGGGATGGTTGATTGGTTTAAAGTGGGGGTTGGTGATCGAGTTCGCTTTTGGCAAGATCGGTTTTGTGATGGCTTCTTTTGGCAAGATCGGTTTTGTGATGGCTTGACTATGGCGGCCATGTTCCCTTTGATTTATGCCATTATCGTTGATGGAGAGGAGTTGGTTGCTTCAGTTTAGGGGATGTAGGGGCAATCTGTTGTGTGGAATGTTTGTCTTCGTCGTGTTTTACATGTTTAGGAGTTAGGCCAATTGGTGGATCTACTAGGTTTTTTGTATGGATTGCAGAATCGGGGCGGGGGCGGGGCGGGGGCGGGAGGGGATGGATTCTATGGTATGGGCTGTCCGGAGGTCTAAAGGTGTTTTCTCAGTGTTTTCATTTTATGGGGTGCTAGTAGGGGGTGCTGGTGGTGCGTTTCCTTGGAAATGTATTTGGGTATTGGGTTCTGCTTCCAAGGTAGCTTTTTTGGTTTGGACAACTGCTTTGGGCTGTATCCTCACTACTGATAATTTGATCCGGCGGAGGCATGTGTTGGTTAATTGGTGTTGTTTTTGTTGTAGAGATGTGGAAACGGTTGATCATTTGCTCGAGCAGTGTTCGGTGGTGTCACGGGTTTGGTGTAGGGTGGTTTCTTTTTTTGGGTTGGTTTGAGTGCAACCGGGATCGGCGTTGGACGTCCTGTTCAATTGGGGCAGGGCGCGGGTGGGTAAGAGGCAGCGGAAGGCTTGGTTAATTGCGTCCCATTGCTTGTTGTGGTTGGTTTGGTTGGAGCGTAATAGGCGTGTGTTTCAAAACACGTGCCATTCCTTTCTTTGGTTAGAAAGTAGGCTTCTTATGGTATTGCATAGTTGGGCTACGGGTTCGGTTGATCTTGATATGTTGACTTTTGTACATTTTGTGGAGAATTTGCTTGGATAATTTGCTTTTACAGTCCATTCTGTGTTGCTATTTTCATTATATTCTTTGCATCGTCTTGATGCTTTATTAATAAAGTTTGTTTATTTATCAAAAAAAATTAACACAATATCTAAAGTTGGAGAAAGAGCACAACTCGGAATTCTTTTAATCATCAAAATTGTTGGGTCTGGCTTACATTGTTATTTGTAATAACCAAAAGCCTAATTATTGCAAAACAAGAAACCTATAAAATAGGAAACTAAATCAATATGAATTAGGAAACCTAATAATTAATAGTTAATTTATAATAAACTAACAAATTTCTGATCAACTATTAATTACACAACAATAAAATTAAAAATATAAAAGAGCTAAAATCTTATTTGCATCATTCTCTCCCACTTGAAGACACTCATTGTGGAGTTTGCATTGCTGGAACCACTGGGCATGTCTCTCTTCCAATATCCTTTGAGATAAATGTATTTGCATTGTAACCAACAAAATCTCAATCAATAATTTAATCCTTGGAAAGTGCGTATTATAAAATCTTAAAAACCTCACCATTCATGATGTTGCATATTCGACTACTAAAATTCATTCCTGTATTACCAGTGGCCATCCCTGGAAAACCTAAATTATCAATCATGCAGACTATTGCCCTAACAAATTATAATATATTATAGTCCCTATATTATTAACAGTGGTCTAGTCTACTCATTTACTGTTTGATTAATTGCTAACACTTCCGGTCAATTGTTTTGATTTAGGTCATGCTATGTGGCCAGCAATCATTGTGGATGAATCTCTTATTGTCAATCTTAAAGGTCTAAACAGAAATTCAGGAGTAAAATCAGTTCCAGTGCAATTTTTTGGTACCCATGATTTTGCAAGGTGTGAAGTTTCGAAAGTTGAAGGGAATTTTTTGTTAGACTTGTTTATTAAAAAGTAAATAATACACTCAAATGCATCTCTCCCTGTGAGGTTAACATCTCTTTATTTTTTGTGATTATCCAGGATTAATATGAAACAAGTTATCTCATTTCTTAGAGGACTTCTCTCTTCTTTCCATCTGAAATGCAAGAAATCACATTTTGTGCAAAGCTTGGAAGAAGCAAAAATGTGAGCTTATTTATTGAGAGTTCATTCTACTCTTGTTGACATGGGAAATTATGTTCATTAAGCCTTTTCTTTTCTTTCTTTCTTCCTTTTCTCTTTAGTACAAATATCTCTTAATTATTATGCATGACATTGGCATGCTTCGCCATGTTGCTGTATTTAACTCATTATCATATATATTTTTATCCAGGCACAAACATATGCCAATCATGCCTTGTATTTCTTCAGGTGTAACTTGGGGCACCTTTTATATCTTTACTCCTTGTTAGACAGATCCTGTGTGACTGAATATCTAACAATTTGTCCAGAAGTATGTAGACATGTGGAGTCAAGTGTCTGTGATTTGGTTATATCCACCCATGAAATGTTTGGACTCAGTGAGTTGTTTTCTAGGTCCAAAGTTTGTGTGACCTTCTAATTTAGGGCATTTAGGCCTCAAGAGTGAAAAATGTTGCAGATGTTTGTTTCTCTACCTGTTTCTTTATATAATTTTTTTAGCTATGTTTAGTGCATTATATAACTATGCTTATGTAACTATTCTTCCTTGCTGACTTCCTGCTCATGTTCCCATTCCTGTATCTCTTTCCTTACCTTACTTTGGGTTTGCCTTGGATTTCTCATCTGAAGCACTCCCATTACCTGTTGTCTTTGTAATGTAGCTTGTTCTTCATGGTTACAGTCGTAATAAAAAATATTTAATGGATTATAACCTGGTTGTGGGCCCAGTTCACTGGTTCAACTGCAAGGGCTGGGTTACTTGGCCAAATGAAGATCATCAAAATATAAACTATGTTTTCAGAAAATATGAAGGAGACAGATTCATTTGTTACCAGCTTATTTGCGTGGTTTTCTTTCTACTTAAACATTTCCGGCATAAAGAAGAGTAAGGTATCCATTCCTTTTATCAGGTATCTCAGTGAACAGAAGCTTCCAAAAAGAATGTTAAAGATGCAAAATGCTGTTGAAGCTGATGATTGTGCGAGTGGAAGTCGAGAGGATGAAAAGGGTGCTGATTCAGGTGAAGATTGCAGGGGAGACAAAAGGATACATAGCAATCTAGAGGGCACCAAAACTTGCCCATTTGAGATAGGGGATTTACAAGTGATAAGTCTTGGTATGTATTATTAAACTGCTGTTGCCTTAAAATATGAGACATTGTATTTACATGCTATAACACGCAATGCAAGAATGTGATGACTAGGTTATCATTGATGAGAGTTTGTTTTTACCTGCATTCTTTTTTTTTGTTCTTGATTTATTTGACAGCTTCAACAAGGAAAGTATACATCTTGGGCTACCGTAAATTTTGCTAATAATTGTTCAAATGCATATAAGAAATGGTAGTGTTACTTATTTAATTGATGAGTTAGGACTAATTCCATTCAAACTCATGTGCATATAAATCTCATACAGGAAAGATTGTGAAGGACTCAGAGTATTTTCAGGATGGGAGATTTATCTGGCCTGAAGGATATACTGCTGTGAGGAAGTGTCCTTCAATAGCAGGTGGATCATTTCTTGAAGGATTCTCTGTTTTTGTAAATTGCAGTTCTGCCATTGCTTGTACTCAACTTATTTTCCTCATCTCGAGTGTTCCCATAACATTCATTTCTGTTTGTTTTCCAATTTGGGGCTTTAGATCCAAATGTATATACCTTGTACAAGATGGAAGTCCTGAAATGCAATGATGCGGGCCCAAAGACTCGGCCTTTATTTAGAGTTACGCTGGATAATGGAAAGCAGGTATGATGAAATGCAATGATGTGAGCCTAAACTAAATTTGTGGTCACTTTGATTATCTTTACATTTTTGTTTGGTTTGTGGTTTTGCTTTGCTTTTAATCACAAGTTAATCTTCTCTTGGTGCTTGATTTTGCTCACGTCAATAATTTCTGCTTATATGTTGCTAATTTACTTATTCTCCAAAGTTGGGTTTTTGGTGTTGAGAGCAAAAGATTTTGATGATAATCAGGGTTACATGCAAATTACGAATGATTTGATTGGTCAGATTCTTAATCACTGAATGAATAATAAGGCAAAGCATTTCTTTCTGCATGATACCTCTAGTTTATGTGAAGAAGCCAAAATCGCATAACTTCTATAGTGTAAGCAATATAGATTTGAAGCAAGCCTTTATCAATCTTCTGATTACCAAAAACTAAAATTATGGAACAAGTGGCTCTATCCTATCTATTTATTATCTATAAGTCACTCATTACTTTGTCCAATGATAATCAAATGATCTTGATGAGATTGATTCACCCCACACTGATGTAGGACAAACTAAGGCCTAAGGCTGCCTATGATAGGAATTGTGGTGGGTTTTGGTTACGGATAACTTCTAGGGTTAGGGTTCTAAGAAGTAGAAGAAGGCTTCTAGAGTTTTCAGATACAGAAAATGAGTTTTGACTTATTTTTGAAATTTGCATGTTTCAGGATTTTCAGAAACAGCATAATTAGAAGTCCTAGACGACAGTTAATTTTAGGGGTTTAACAGTAAAATTGATGGCCAGTATGGTAGGGGTAGGGGCTATGATTGTCTGGACGTGACTGGATAGGGGTGTTTTGGCTTGATTTCCGAAAGTTGCATGTTGTAGGATTTTCAGAAACAGTGTGATTGGAAGGCCTGGACAACAGTTAGTTTAGTGGTTTAATGGTTAAATTAATGGTCAATAGGGTAAGGGTAGGGGTTATGATTGTTTGGGAGTAATTGGGGTTGAGGAACTTTTTGGGGTGTGTGAACAACAGCCCGAGAATAGTGATTTTGTGGAAGAGGAGCAAAAATTTCCACCTTGACTTCCTTGGCAATGTTGGTGAAAGCATGAGGCACACTTGGACGGAGCACAAGAGTGTGCTTGATTGAAATAAAGCACACATATAACAAAATTAGCGTATAATGAAAATAGATTTCTTAATATGAAATGAAAAAAGTCAAAAAATTCAAATAACAATATTTGAGCCTTCTAACTAAATTTGTTGGTCTTTGTAATTGTACAAAGGTTAGTTTGAATTTTACGCAGGCTTGTTTAGTTTCTTAAAATTCTTTGAAATAAAATTTGAACACAATTATTAATGGATGATATGACAATCAAGTGATGATGTAAGAATAGTTAGAGTGGTAGTTATGTTTAAGGTTACTTAGTTGTCATTAGCCTATAAATAAGTCATTTGAGTCTTTGAAAGGCAGTTTTGATGATATTTTGATATTGTAATTGGAGCTTTAGCTGTTCGTAGCCCAATTTGGGATTTTCTCTCTCTAAAACATTTCAATCTTAAGATTTGGTTTTATCATTTTGGTATCCGAGCTTAGGTTCAGATCTTGTTCCTATTTCATGTATTAATTGCATGAAATTGAGAGAGGTCCGACTATCTTCCAAATTCTAGTTGATCTATCTCCTACTCTTAATCATGTAATCACCACATGCTTTGAAACCAAATCATGCACCTGATTTGAAACCCTACGTTGCCGATTTGGTTCACCTCTAGATTGGAACCCTAACTTCGTTGACCAAAGCTTTTGCATTGTTCAAAGCTGAGTTCTAGTGGTGTTTGATTCATGTTTTGGCTAGTGAGCCAAGTCTAGATGTCGATTTGGTATTCCAATTGCTTAGTGTGTATTGCGATTTGAGTTCCCGAGTTTGCGATTGGGTTTCAACGTATCGTGTGGTTCGATTTTGACCTTCTTGGTTTATTTGGCTTTGCGATCTGAGTTTGCAACTTGAAGAACACCAGATCTGGAAGCATCACTAATCTAGATCGAACTCCATCCGATATCTTATTTGAGATTTGAACTTGATCTGACAACCTTGGATGAGATCCAACTCGATTCGAAACCCGAAGTTATGAGTGGAGCAACACATTCAGACCCGATCAAATCTTCATTTCAAATATGAGTTTGTGATTTGGTTACAATCCCTATTCGATTTTCACAACTTGGATTTCATTTTGAGTTCGACTTTGAAACTTGGATTGAAGTTTGACTTTGTTATGTGGATTATGAATCTGGATTCGACTTCGAGGCTTCAATAGATTCTTAGAGCTCCTCGATTGTTCATAGTGCGTTGACTTTGATTCTGGTCGATTATGAACCTTCGATCTTTGTATTGCTTGCCTGAAGAGGGATTAAAGCTGTGTTTGTGAATTGCGATTGAGCCCTAACTACATTTCTGGATAGTTGATTATGAGTGGTTATCTTTGGAAATTGATTCTGTGTAGTCAAAAATATGGTATTTTAGTTGACCTTTTGGACTTTAGTTAAACTAGAGTTGGTATCCATCAGGAATCCCTTGCTAGTTCTATTGGCTGTTTCTATTATGTGATTTGGTTCAAAGGTCCAGTTCCAGCTGCTGTATTGGTTTGAATGTGCCAGGTTACAACATTAATGGCTCAAAGTGGTAGGGTCATTGAGGTGGCCAAGATTGGGGTTATGCTACGAATTTGGAAGAAGAAATTGGGATGAATCCTCACTTAGAACTCGGAAGGAACAACGAGAAACCAAAATCGAAGGAGAGATTAAAGAGGTGAGTGGGGCCAAGTTGCTACTTTGATTGGAAGAGTGCAACATTTGTAACTTCTAACCAACGGTAGTGATGGTTCCAAGGATTGTTGCATTCAATTGGATAATCCTCGTGGGCATTGGTGTCGAGCATGTTCTTATGAATTTGACTCTAAACGAGATAACTCCAATTTTGTGCATCTCGAATTTCATGGAAGCTACATTCTGGATGTGTTTGTAGAATGGTTGACCTCTATTGAGCGTCTTTTGGAGTACCATGATGTGTCAGAAGAAAGGAAGTGACAATGGTCTCTCAAAGCTTCAAAGGTAGAGCTTCTAATTGGTGGAAGCTATAGCAAGTTTGTAGGCAATAAAGAGGCAAAGAAAAGATTGGAGATTGGAGATTAGTGCAAATGAATATGAGGTTCGAGGAGCAATTCTTGCCCTAGCATCACTTGCAACCTCTGTTAGGTGAAAAGCAACAGAGAAAGAGTTATTCAAAAAATGAAGATGAAACTTGTGGAGCAATTCTTGCCTTGTCATCACTTGCAGCCATTGTTAGGTGAGGTGAAAAACAACAAAGAAAGAGTACTTCAAAATCGGGGCATTAATATCAAGGTATCTTTGAGGTTGGACAACCATTCTATCACTGTATCCGATACGATTACTCGGCTAATGTTAAAAAGAGCAAGTATTTTGAGGATGAACGTCATAAAGTAATTTTTTGTTAGGAGATTTTAACACAAAGCTATGATTAGGGGTGCACACGGTGCGGTTTGAGGGTAAAATTATAAACCAAACTATGAATGGCAGACTGGATGGTTTTGATTTGTTAGTTGATTGAAGAATAATCGTAAACAATTATCAAGCATTTGTATAATATTTTTCATATATATAACACTAATGAATTTTAAATAATATTTTTCATATACATTACATTAACTTGTAACAAATTCTACTTCGTAAATCTCTCTCACACTTATTTTTACTTTGATATCTTGTTAAGTTAAAAAAAAAAAATGTATTAACTATAGCGGAGTGGGGTGGTTTCGAAAGCGGATTATAAATTTTAAATCGCTGATCAAACTAACCCGCGGTTGGCCGGTGGATTAGTGCGGATTGGGCGGTATTTTTGCACAGCCCTAGCTATGATGATGGTGAATTTTCCATCTTTGGTGAAGATGCGGAAAATATTTGTGACCAAGAATAAGATTGTGGTCAAGACCTTCCCATCTTTGATCAAGATGTAGAACAAGGTATGTTGAAAATGTTTCCATCTTTAATGAACCAACAAGTGAGGAGTTGGATTATAAAGAAGTTGATGTTATGGTTATGAAGAGGAATTGACTTGTGATGAAGTTGCCATTCATGGGTTAGATGATGTTCTAATCTTTGACATTATGATGATGGGAATGACCACCTTATAAAGAATGAAGATATTATTGAAGATGAAACAAGTTTCATTGAAGAAATGGTTGCAACTCAACCATTTGCTCCCTTTCTAGCTTCAAATGAAGTTGTTGAGGA
Source organism: Camellia lanceoleosa (assembly GCA_025200525.1). NCBI lineage: Eukaryota > Viridiplantae > Streptophyta > Magnoliopsida > Ericales > Theaceae > Camellia > Camellia lanceoleosa. The sequence goes on along the minus strand of CM045762.1, from coordinate 119,367,625 downwards.
GATTCTTGAGTTTGATGCATTGGCTTTGTTTTTCAAGGAGTGTGGGATTAATTTTGAAGTTTAACAAGTTGTTGAAGAATCCAAAGAGGGGTAAGTAAAGGTTTCAAGGGTATCCGGTGTTCGTTGCTCTCCAAACTTGTCTATTAAGGAACCTCTTTCACAAGGCGTGCAACTTTGTTTTGTCTTGGTGCTTGGTGAACCTTTGCATGGGAACGTTATTTTGGAAAGTCTTGAGCAATGTGTGAAGCGCTATTTTGATGACTTATTTCACAAACAACATGCCACATGGGTGGTGTACTCCCGCTTCAACATGGCTTTGGTGGATGTGTATAAATGAAAACTCATTTCAAGGAGGGGTTGTTTGTTGGGTGATTGATTGATCTTGAATAATGACTTGTAATTTAGTCTTGTTTACCGTTGCATGTCCATTGTAGATGTGCAACTCGAGCGGGTTGAGAGGTTGTCCAGGCCTAGCTCGAGTTATGCTGAGAGTTGCCTAAGCCCACCCAAGCCAGAATTGTAACCTGAGATTATCTGTTCAAGCCTGACCTGAGTTATACTTTACTAATTTCTTTTTTGGTGGTTAAAATCATTAATAACGTTAAAACAAATAATTTTTATGATATGAGATGAGAATTGAGGAATCGATGTGCCGGTGCAGTGATCTTTGTAATTTTTGAGTGAGAAACGATCTACATTATTTTAACATCTAAGACTTTATTGTGTTATTTGTATATATAATATATATAGTGAATATGATCTAACGATCTAAATTATTTTAACATCATCCAAAGGCTAATAATTTATATGTAATATTCTTAAATATATATATATATATATATATAATTTGGGTTTTGGATTGTTTGGTGTCACTATGCAAGCCCGCTCAAATTTAATTTCGGCTTCTAAATTGATGTCCAAGCCCGCACCGAACGCAAAAAAATGTTGCTCAAGGCCTAAAAAAATTTTGGGCAAGGCTATGATTGTTTGGGTTGAACTTGCCCAAGCTGCACCCCTAGTCCATTGTGTTTCCGTTTGTTATCGTTTTAAGTCTTTTTTTTTTTTTTCTTTTTTGATTAATGCCCAACTTGAGGACAAGTTGTTTTCTTTAGAGGGGGAGTCTAATGCAATAATAGTTGGAGTGGTAGTTATGTTTGTTGTTGGTGGAGCCTGAAACAAGATTAAACCTAATTAGGAAAGGAAAAGGAGATGAGGAAATTAATGTTTATCTTGATTTGGACTCTAAATTATTTCCCTGTTGGTTAAGATTTTTCCTTGTTAATTTGGGTTTTGGTTTCCTTATTAGTTTATTTTTTGGGTTGAGGCTAGCCCTGTAATATCTATAATTATTTTGAAAAGTTTTGTTATTTTAGTGAGAGGTACACAATAGTGTGAGAAAGATCATTGTAGAGAGAGTTTGTGAGATTGAGTGTGAGAGACTGTTATAACTCATTTCATATTGATCTTAGTGAATCCATTGTGATTCCTTGGACTTAGCTAATGATTTGGGTGAAACACGTAAATCTCTTGTGTTGCTTTGGTAAGTTTGATTTTTTGTTCTACTTCTCTATGTGGTTGTCTGCTCGGTCTTGGAGATTGGTATTGATCGTATACTATGAAGCACGGACACAGAAGCGTGACATGACACGGACACGGGGACACACAAATTTTCAAAAAATGGGAGACACGACACGCTGGGGACACATTCAATATATATAATTAAATTTATTTATTTTATGTCATAAAATTATAAAAAAAATATTTGAAAGGTAATAAAAAATAAAAAATAACAATATTAAAATTATAAAAAAAGCATTTCATTTATTTAACATTATGTATATCATTCACAAATAACATAAAAATTGCATTCCATCAATACATAACATGTCATTTCAAACTATTAACCATCATTTGTTACAAAATGCATGAAAACCAAACCACAAAATGTGAAATTATCTAATGTACCAACAACCATCATCTATTACAAAATCGATAAACATCAGAAAATATAAACCTAAGTAGAGGAAACCAGTACAACATCTTCACCATAGCCTCCATCTTCTCCTTCACTATAAATAGAATCGTCTCCATTGCCGGTTCATCAAGTGAGAGGTTAGCTATCCCAAGCATTCCAATATCATCAAGTGAGTCAAAGTTATCTCTTGCAATGTCCCACATTTTTGTCTCTCCTTGTATGTATTGGGAGCTCCTCCTTGATAAAAGACGAAGATTGCTATTAATGAACACCAAGTCCTCCGCTCATTGAGGGACCATTTTGTTCCTTCTCATTGAGTGAATAAAGGAGTAAGTATTCCAATTTCTCTCATAACAAGATGAAGAGGCGGGTTGCACAAGTAGTCTCAAAGCTAGTTTTTCAAGAGTTGGTGCATATGCGCCATATGCACACCACCAAGTGTAAGGATTCATGTACCACCTATTATGAATGGAATCATATTCGGAGAATGCTTCAACATAACCTGAAAATTTTCCATACTCCATTATCACCTTGGTTTGCTCTGTGATATCTTCAAAATACCTCTTAAAACACTTGTTCCTCTCATGTGTCATCTCTTCATCTCTATGCGGAGGAACTCTATTTCGATCCTCATGGAGCCACTCATCACTATAGTACCTACAATAATACAAAATAGGAAAAATAATTATTTCAAGACTAGATAAGTCCATTAAAATAAAATATCTAAGACAAATTTAAATGTGGTACTTACTTTGGATTCAATGAATGTGCCATACAATAGAGAGTATTGTTCTTGTTCCAACGATCCACGAGAATTTGATGCACCGCATTGTAAAATGTTGATTCCTCATCCAGTCTTTTCCCTTCATGCCTATATGTTGTCGTCTTCACTTTCTCTATCATTGTGTTCCACATATCATATACTAGGTGAATGAAGACAAGGCTTGTCCGTATCACAAACCCTAAGCATGTCATATATAGGACTTTGTGAAGGAAAGGATATAATCAATGTAGTCCTAACCACACATTATCCAAAATCTTTTCTTTTACAAATTTTGCCTTCCCAACATCATCCTCTCTATAACAATTCCACTTGTCACTAATCACTATTGCTTGAAGACCACGTTTTATAAGCTTCAACCTCTTGAGCATAACAATTGTGGAGGCAAATCGTGTTTCGGCAACCAAAAACAACTTCAACGGCACAAATTCATTTTATATAGCCAATCGCATTGAGTGATTAGAGATAAAATTCTTAATCATCAAACCATCTTTGACAATATCACTAATCCAACTACACTTTTCATGTGACTTCATTCCTTTCAATGTTCTTTGCAGCACAAATATTTTTCAAAGCTAGATTTAATATGTGGACTGGAGTCCATAGAATATGAGGGAATTGAGAGTTGCCTGGCTGCCTTACAATTAGGAGCATTATCCGTGATGACTTGAACCACATTACTTGCCCCAACCTCGGTAATCACTTCTTTCATCAAATTTGCAATTTTTCTAGAACAATCAATTGCCTTAATGAATATAGGCCCACTTTCACTCACTGCCATAAAATTAATCAAAGGTCTCCTTTAAGAATCACTCCAACCGTCACTAACAATGCTCACCCCTTTTTCCTTCCATGTGCCCCTAATTGGTTGCAATAGTCTATCAATATTTGCCCTCTCCTTTTGAAGTAATGTGGTTCTTAACAAATTATAACTGGAAGACAAATATCTAGAAATATTATGATTTGCAGCAAATGAGTAAGACCTAACATAGTAAGGGTTCCCTCTCCCCCTCCTCCCAAGTAGAACGTCCTAGCAATTTCAAAATGCAATTGCTTTCTATCCTTCATGTTGAATGCTTTCTCAATAGTAGTCCCACTCCCACTTCCACTTGTTATCCTCTTATTTGATTCATAAGCATAACTACTACCCACTGATACACTAGGAGGAAATGGTGCATTTTTGGGATGAGGATTTTTAATTCTCAGTTCAGCAGTATCATTCTCATTTTGCATTTGTGAAAGTTTGACTTGTAACTTTCTTACAAGCACCAATTTCTTTTCCTGGGAGTTTTAACAGGTGTGCCCTTACTCTTGTATATGAACCTTTGAAAGTATTATTACAAAAATTACATTGTAATTGGTAATTTCCTCCTTTTCCAGATTTTGCTAGTTTAGTTCTATACTTGCACAATGGTTTGTTCTCATCAAAATCATCATCTGGTATGTCATTATGACTACCACCTATAGTAGCCATTGTTTCAGAATTAAAAATTGGTTCCTATAATAAAATTAATAAACAAATATTATTAAAATTAACAAAACTAATCATGTAAAAAAAAAAAAAAAGAATATAATTAAATAACAGATGCAGAGAGAGCAAAGAAAAGAAAAAATAAAATAAAATTGAAAAAAAAATAGAAGAGAGAGAGTGAGAGAGAGAGAGAGAGAGAGAGAGGGGTGTTATATAAAAGAAAAAAGAAAAGAAAAGTCAAAGAGCAGAAGAGAGAGAGTGATTGAGAGAGAAGGTCGAAGAAGATTCGAACGAAGAAGAAGATTGAAGTTGTACCTTGGATAACAGCAAGAGCAACGACGAGCGACGACCGACCACCGACGAGCGACGAGTGACGAGCGACCAGGTGTGCCCAACGAGCCTTTCTCTCAGTCTTTTCTCTTCTCTCTGTTCGATATCTAGGTTAGATTTGTTTGCTTTAATTTTTGTTTTTTACAAATTAGCCCCCCACTTGAAGTTTCATAAATTATGATTTTCACCCTGCAGCATCCCGAATGTGTCGCAAATGTGTCCGTTACGTGTCCGGCTGCAAAAAAAAAGAAAGAAAAGAAGACACCTATAGCGTGTCGGACATGTGTACACCGCGTGTCTATGTCCAACACGTGCCTGACACTAATACGTAGCCCTCAGAGAGTTGTCTGTGCTTTATAGATCGTATATATCATAACAAGTTGTATCAAAGCGTTGGTTCTTGGAGCAAGAATGGTGACAGATGAAGGCAAAGTGAAGATCAAAAAGTTGAGCGGTTCAAACTCCGGATTGTACGAGATGTAGATAGATGATTCTCTCTATCAGCAGGATCTCTGTTTTCCTCTTGCAGGAGTGGCTAAGAAGCCAAAAACAATGAAGACCAGTGAGTGGGAGTTACTAGATCAGAAATCCCTAGGTACAATAAGGCTATCTCTCGTTGCATCAGTTGCGTTTAATATTTGTAACGAGAAGACAACAAAATATTTAATGGTTGCTCTGTCACAGATGTATGAGAAGCCTTCAACCATGAATAAAGTCCATCTAATCAAGCAGTTGTTCAACTTGAAGATGTCTTAGGGAGGAGTTGCGATTGAGCATATTAATAATTTCATTGCATTGATCAGTCAGTTGGAATTGGTTAGTATCTTGTTTGACAAAGAAGTCTTTGGACTGGAATTTCTGCGAAGATTACATCTTGGGAAATCAAAAAATGGTTAGTTTCATCAAGATTTTGAGAGCACGAAAGTCAGAACGGTTGGAGCTAGTTTGTATAGACATGTGGGGACCATCTCCAGTAAGATCTATTGGTGAATCTAGTTAATTTGTCACTTTTATTGATGATGCTACATGCAAATTATGGGTTTATTTTTTGTAGAATAAATCCAATGCGTCTTTGAAAAGTGGAAAGCCTTGGTTTAGAATGAGACAGGTTGCAAGTTAAAGTGTTACAAGTCTGACAATGGTGGGGAGTACATAGACGACTCTCTCGAAAAATATTGTGTAGAGAATGTAATTTGACACGTGATGATAATTTGGGTAAACTGTGACAAAATAGCGTAGCTGGACACAGGAATCGAACAATCTTAGAACGTGCTAGGAGCATGAGGATTAATGCCGGGTTGCCAAAATAGATTTGGGCATATGCCATGAGTACAGAGGTCTTTTAATTTCCTTGAATTGCAGAATCCTAAAAGAAGCATGGACTGGTAAAGATGTAAATTTGTCGCATTTAAAAATATTTGGTCGTATCTCTTATGTTAACATTAATTCTAACAAAAGAAGCGAGTTAGATCCCAAATATCGTAAGTGCATCTTTATTGGGTGTGGCTTTGGTGATTATGGGTGCCGAATTTGGGACTTGGGAAATAATTAGAGGATGGATGTGGTGTATAACGAGTCTGTCATGTACAAGGATAGGCTTGATGACAAGATTAAAGAACCTGAAACAGTTGAACTTGAGGAGATTTCTAGTAATGATGTATTAAAACCTCAAGACATTAGTGGAAGGTTGACATGACCTAATGAGATGCAGACTTCGTGTCCTGTTAGGAGATTAACAAGAGAAAAGAAACCTAATGTTCATTATTCTCTTTCCTTGCATTATTTATTGTTTACTGATAATGGTGAATCAAAATGTTATGAGGAAGCTTTACAGGATGAGATGAGGGAAAAGTGGTAGCTCGCAATGGATGATGAGATGGAGTCTCTCGTAATGAATCAGGCTTGAGAACTAGTATAGTTGCCCAAAGGTAAATTTGTATTGTACAAGAAATGGGTTTATTGGTTGAAGGAGGACTCGTTTGCACCAGGTGATACATGGTCAGATTGGTGGTGAAAGGTTTCCAACAAAAGACAACTATTGATTATATCGAGATTTTCTCTCCTGTGGTAAGGATTTTTACAATTCGTACCATACTTAGCATTGTTGCAATCGAAGATCTGCATCTAGAGCAGTTGGATGTTAAAATTGAATTCTTTCATGGTGATTTGGAGGATATCTACATGCATTAACCCTAGGACTATGATGTGGTTAGGAAAGAGAACTTAGTATATAAGTTGAAGAAGGGCCTGTATGGACTAAAATAAGTGCCTAGACAGTGGTATAGAAATTTGATAGCTTCATGGCAAGTGTAGGCTTCCATTGGTGCCATGGTGATCATTGTTGCTAATCTAAAAAGTTTGACACTATGTATTTAGCACATCTCTTGTATGTAGTTGATATGCTTGTTGCAGGTTCAAGCATGGAGGAGATTTTGAATCTCAAAGAGTTGATGAAGGAATTTGCAATGAAGGGTTTGGGTGTGTGACAAAACAAATCTTAGGAATGCGAATTAGCGGGGACATGTTGAATAGGAAATTGAATTTATCCTAGGTTTAGTACGTTGAAAAGGTACTCGAGATTAACATGGAGTGTGGAAAGCATGTAGGCACTTCATTAGCAAGCCAAGGAACAAGTTGAGGGAATACATGGGGAAGGTACCATATGTTTCCGCTATTGGCAGCTTGACATATGCCATGGATTGTACGAGACCAGACATTACCCATGCAGTGGGAGTCGTTAGCAAATTTGTGAACAATCTTAAGAAAGAGCATTGGGATGTTGTTAAATGGGTATTTAGGTGTCTCAGAGGTATGAGTGATATGATTCTCTAGTATGGCGGCACAGGGATCAGCTTGCCTAGGTATATTGATTTTGATTTAGCAGGTGACATTGATAGGAGGAAGAGCACGACAGGGTATGTGCTTACTCTTGGTAGTGCTGCCGTAAGTTGGGTCTTTCAGTTGCAGAAGATTGTAACCATCTTAACTGCAAAAGTAGAGTATGTTGCAACTACATAAGCTTGCAAAAAACTGGTATGGTTACAAAGTTTCTTGGGTGAATTGGGAAAGAAGTTTGATGATTGTAAGCTGTACAGTGACAACCAAATTGCAATATATCTTGCAAAGAATTTCGCGTTTCTTTTAAGAATAAAGCGTATTGATATAAAGTATCATTTTATTCAATCGCTCTTGGAGGATGGCTAGTTCAACTTGTAGAAGATTCACACAAGTGAAAATGTTGCAAATATGTTAATCGAGGTGGTTACTGTTGAAAAGCTGAAGCTGTGTGTAGCTTCAGTTGGCATTGGCATGTGAGGTTCATGGTTTGCGTCGTTGCGTGTTCTATGGAGTTATGGGGTGAAAACTGTTAGTATCTTGATCAATCTTCAAGTGGGAGATTGTTGTTGGTGGAGCCTGAAACAAGACTAAACCTAATCCGAAAAGGAAAAGGAAATAAAGAAATTAGCATTTTTTTAGATTTGGACTCTAAATTATTTTCTTGTTTGTTAAGGTTTTTCTTTGTTAATTTAGGTTTTGGTTTCGGTTTCCTTATTAATTTATGTTTTTGTTTGAGGCTAGCCCTATAAATACACCCATGTAGCTTCATAATTTTTTTGATCAATTTTGTGATCTTAGTGAGAGATGCATAATCGTGTGAGAGATCATTGTAGAGATAGAGAGAGAGAGAGAGAGTTGATTTTAGTGAATCCACAATGACTCCATGACCATAGTCCATGATTTGGCTGGACCACATAAATCTCGTGTTGCTTTAGCGAGTGTCAAAGATAACCAGGCTAGATCTGTGTGTGAGCTGGCTAAGCTATGAACATTTGAATTTGTATTTAGATTAGTCATATCCCTGATTTATAGGGATTGTATTCTAGGAATCTCATTCCTAATTTGTAGGAATTAGCTAACTATAATCTGTATATGTAGTCTTTCCCTGTACATTTCTAATATATCAGTAATATTCCCATTCTTTATCACGGTATCAGAGCCTCTTACGCTCTCTAGAAACTGAAACTTTCTGTAGCCTGCATTACCATACTCTGTTGTTTTTTCAACCTTTCGTTCTTCAGCCGTCATTGCCAACTGTAGAATCTCTTTGCCCATAAATTCTTCTTTTTCATTCCATTTTTTTCCTTCAATATCATATTTGGAGTAAGTAAAACTTTGAACCCATCTGAAATTGGGACAACCGAGACTCCTAGCATTGTTTCAACAGGAGACTTGCAGAATATTCAACCAAGTTACCGATTGAAAACTACCTTAAGTGGTCTCAATTTGTTTGAAACTCTCTTAAAGGGAAGGGCGAATTGAGTTATCTTCTCGGAACAGGACCAAAACCCGGAGATCTGAAGTTTGATGCCTGGGATGATGCTGATTCCATGGTAATGTCGTGGCTATGGATCTTGATGATACCTGAAGTGAGTGATACATGCGTGTTTTTGGAAATAACAGACATCTGGGACACATGTAAACAGATTATTTGAAGGTTCATGATGCTGTCTATGATATCAAGATCAAAATTTCAGCCACTAAACAAGGTAACCATTCTATTACTGAATACTCTAATATCTTGCAAAACTTATGGCAAGAGTTGGATCATTATCAATGTATTGAGATGAAGTGCAGTGAAAACTCTGCCATTCTTAAGAGGTTTATGGAGAATGAAAGAATTTACATTTTCCTTACTGGATTAAATGCTGTGTTTGATGCTGTCAGAATTCAAGTTGTTGGAAAAGAAGACTTTCCATCATTGAATGAGACTATTGGAATAATCTGAGGAGAAGAAAGTCGCAGAGGAGCTATGTTGGAGCCCCAATCTGTGGAAGGTCTTGCCATGGTTGTTAGGGGTGCTAATGTAAGGAATAGGGGAGCAGATCATCCATCGAGCTCTTACTCTGATGAATTGACAATTGAAAATGGAAATAAGGATTTGGTTGTGTGTATTTTCTGCAAAAAGCCAAGACATACCAGAGAGAAATGCTAGAAACTTCATGGCTAGCTTGCAAATTTTCAAAATCCTCAAGCAACCAACAAAAATTGGACAATAAAGAGTGGACAAGCACAAGGACAAGGACAAAGACAAGCACATGTGACTATGGTACAACCAAGAGGCAAAACAGATTCTGTTCACAATCGAGCAGAGTTCAACATGGACGAGATTGAAAAACTAAAAAATTTACTGGGCATTCTAGAAAAACCTACGAGCTCAGATACTTGTTCCTTAGTTTATCTAGGTAATGCCTCTCAATCCCTTACTCTCAATGTCTCGAATGTGCCCATAACAGATTCATGGGTAGTTGATTCTGGGGCCACGAATCATATGACTAAGTCTTCTCATGAATTTGTCTCTAACAATCCTTGCCCTAGTAATAAAAAGATATCTACTGTAGATGGTACTTCGATTATTGTTGCTGCTCAGGGAGATGTTATCAATTCGAAAATTGTTTTAAAGAATGTTTTACATGTGCCGAATTTGTCTGTAAACCTTGTCTCAGTTCATAAACTTACAAAGGATTTGAATTGTACCATGACCTTCTCTTCTACACATTGTGAATTTTAGGGCCAGGGCACGGGGAAGATGATTGAACTTGCTAGAGAGAAACATGGACTCTACTATCTTGAAGAATTCAGCGGGCAAAATAGCACTATGAATAATTTTCCTGTCTCATTTCTTTCTGAGTCATCTCTTTCAAATAAAACAAAATCTGGTTGTATCATCTTTGTTTTGGTCATTTGTCTTTCAGTGTTCTTAAAATTATGTTTCCACGTTTGTTTAACGGGATTGATATGGGTATATTTCATTGTGATGTTTGTGAGCTTGCAAAACACAAGCGTACTTCTTTTCCAATAAATAATACAAAACTGGCAATTCCGTTTGCTCTTATCCATAGTGATGTTTGGGGACTTTCTACGGTTTCAAATGTTTCTAGGGCTTGTTGGTTTGTGTTGTTTATTAATGGTTGCACTCTTGTGTCATGGGTTTTTTTGTTAAAATATAAGTCTGATGTTAGCTCTATCTTCCAAGCATTCTTTCACATGATTAAAAATCAATTTGGGGTAGAACTTAAGAGGGTACAATCCGATAATGCTATGGATTATTTCAATCAAACCTTGTCTCCATTCTTTTAAGAAAGAGCAGTAATTCATGAGTCTTCATGTGTTAATACACCACAGCAAAATGGGGTGGCATAAAGGAAAATTGGTCATCTTCTAACAATTACTCGTGCCTTTCTATTCCAAACTAATGTTCCAAGACATTACTGGTTGGAATAAAGGAAAATTGGTCATCTTCTAACAATTACTCGTGCCTTTCTATTCCAAACTAATGTTCCAAGACATTACTGGTTGGGGGGGGTGTTGGGGTTTGGGAAGCTGTTTTAACTGCTGCTCATCTTATAAATAGATTACCCTCGCTAGTCCTTGATCAGAAAACTTCTATGCAACTTTTTTCAACATTCTTCCCAGATTTTTGAACCACAAACAACCTACCTCCTAAAGTTTTTGGTTGTGTCCTTTGTTCATATTCATTCTCATCAAAGGCGTAAACTTGATCCTAGAGCTCTTAAGTGTCTCTTTGTTGGGTATTTTTCTACCCAAAAAGGATATGAATGTTACTATCCTCCCACAAAATGGTTTTTTTTTTCTCTGGTGATATTACACTTGCTGAACAGGAAATCTATTTTTCTAAACCTTATCTTCAGGGGGAGACATCATTCATGGAAGATGAGCATAGAGATTGTTTTGACTTTATCTTTCATTCTCCCCATCCCCATCTGTGTCAAATGAGTCTTCTAATCGAATAGATCCAGCCACCCCAAGTCCTATGGGAAAGTATAAATATATTCAGAGCTACTCGCCCACTGCAAGTCTATTCAAGGAGGAGAGAACCCATTATTCAACCTATGCAGGACCTTGAATCAGAACTAAACCCTGGCGCTGATGATAGTACTGATGTTGAGGAAAGGTCTGATGGTGAAGATAAAAATGATTATGATCTTCCTATTGCTATTAGGAAAGGTGTGGGAAAGTGTACCCAACATCCACTATACTCATTATCCCACTTTGTGTCCTATGAGAGGCTATCTAACAGCCATAAAAGCTTCCTTACTCACCTAAACACTATAACCATCCCCAAAACTGTTTCACAAACATTAGGTCATAAGGAATGGATGGAAGCTATGAAAGTTGAGATGGATGCCCTTAAAAGATATAAAAAAAATAAAACTTGGGAATTGGTCGAGTTACCTAAGGAAAAGCAAACAGTGGGATGTAGATGGGTCTTTACTGTAAAGTATAAGGCAGACGGGTCACTTGAAAGGTATAAGGCTAGGTTAGTGGCTAAAGCGTATACCCAAACCTATGGAATAGACTATCTTCAAACCTTTGCCCTGGTTGCCAAATGAATACGGTGAGGATTTTGTTATCTCTAGCTGCCAACCATGACTGGAGTATGCAGCAATATGATGTCAAGAATGCCTTCTTACATGGTGATCTTGATGAAGAAATCTACATGGAAGTCCCTCCAGGTTTTAAGTCAGAAGGTAATAAGGTGTGCAAATTGAAGAAGGTCCTTTATGGGTTAAAACAATCCCCTAGATGGTTAAAACCCTAGAGCTTGGTTTCGTAGATTTACCGGAGTTATGAAAGCTTTGGAATATAAGCAAAGTCAAGGTGATCACACACTATTTGTTAAACATTCGGTTACAGGGGGAGTCACTACTTTGTTGGTTTATGTAGATGATTTTATCGTAACAGGAGGTGACTTGGAAGGAAGAGAAGCTTTGAAAAGATGCCAAGTTCAAGAGTTTGAAATAAAAGAACTTGCAAATTGAAATACTTTCTTGGCATTGAAGTTGCTCACTCTCAATATGGGATTTTTATATCCCAACAAAGGTATGTACTGGATTTGTTAGCTGAGACAGAGAAGCTTGGGTGTAAACCAATGGAAACTTCTATCGAACAAAATGACAAGCTTTATGAAGTTGTTGAAGACGCAGTGGTAAATAGAGAGTCCCATCAAAGATTGGTTGGTAGATTGATTTAATTCCTCACACACTGGACTAGACATAGCCTATGTAGTGGGAGTGGTAAGTCAGTTCATGCATAATCCCAAAGAGATCCACCTCTAAGCAGTACATTGGATTTTACAGTATCTCAGGGGAACTTTGGGAAGAGGAATATTGTTCAAGAAAGGAGGAAAGTTAACACTAGAAGCATATATAGATTTAGACTATGCAGGATCTATTGATCACAAAAGATCAACATCGGGCTATTGTACTTTCCTTGGAGGAAACCTTATAACATGGAGAAGCAAGAAGTAGAATGTGGTTGCTAGCTTAAGTGCAGAAGCTAAATTCAGAGCAATGGTATTGGGAGTTTTTGAACTTCTTTAGCTGAAAATAATTTTAGAAGATCTGAAAGTCGCGTGAGAAGGACCTATGAAGCTTTATTATGATAACAAGTCAGTAATCAACATTGCACATAATCCTGTTCAACATGATCAAACCAAACACATTGAAGTTGACAGACACTTCACAAAAGAAAAGCTGGATAGTGGACTAATCTGCACACTGTTTGTACCTTCAGGTGGTCAAGTGGCTGATGTTCTAACTTAAGGGTTAAACGGTTTAGTCTTTCAGACAATTGTTGGCAAGCTGGGAATGGATAATATCCACTCACCAACTTGAGGGGAAGTGTCAAAGATAACCAGGCTGGATCTGTGTGTGAGTTGGCCAAGCTGTGAATATTTGAATTTGTATTTAGATTAGTTATATCCCTGATTTATAGGGACTGTATTCTAGGAATCTCATTCTTGATTTGTAGGGATTAGCTAGCTATAATTTGCATATATAGTCGTTCCTTGTACATTTCTAATATATTAATAATATTCCCATTGTTTATCAGTGAGGTGTTTTTTGTTCTTCTATTCCTTCATTCTAGATTTGTTGTGTGTGATTGTTTGCCTAGGTCCTCGAGATTGGTATTGATCGCTCTGTTACATGGACTCGGCTGTTTGGGGCAAAGTACCCATGTTGACATGACATAAGTGTGGGTGTTGGATTTGTGTGGGATTCGCCTCCTCTCTCTGAGATATGCCTAATGAAAAAGGAAGAAGGTTGAGATACTTACTTCGATATGTGTTGGGTTTGCGATATGGATTTGTTGAATCATATAACTTCATCGACGATTGAATGTCGGCTACATCAACGGCAAAGTCTAGAGTTCAAACACGCACACACACACACACACGCAGTATGTGTCATAATCTAGGGTTTGAACCAAGAGGGAGAGCTTGAGATATAGGGTTATTGAGTGTCAATTGAGAGTGTCATAATCTAGGGTTTGAACCAAGAGGGACAGCATGAGATTTAGGGTTATTGAGTGTCAATTGTGCTCAGAGAGAGAGAGAGAGAGAGAGTTTGACCGGCTGGTTTTAGTTATTATGAGACTGCAATACAACTAGAGGGATTAAGTGTTATACAATTGGAGAGCTTTTTTGCTGGGTTTCGCTCATAGGTTGGACGCAAATAATTTAAATAAAAGTTTGAGCCTACTTGTAAACTTGGTTCAACAATAAAAACTTGGGCCTCCAAGTATTTATCAAAAAAAAAAAACTTGGGCCTTTTAGTATTTTGTAGCTAGCCAACATCTCTATTAATAACAGGGGCTGTTATATGACATATCCATATGTTTGATCAGTAAATTATATTTATAAAAAAATTGTTGGGTCAATTTTTCTTAAACTTATGTTCATATAAGAAATATATTTTAAAAATATTTATTTAACTTATCCTCGTATTTGTATCCAAATTTGGATCCATATCCATGTATCCTCAACTTTTAATTTTGAGGTATCCGATCCCTAGATACGCATCCGCACCTGATCCTAGTGCCATTACAATGTTTTAAGTTGCTTAGTTGACAGTTAGAGTGTGCAGGAGGCAGTTTTGATGATATTTTGATATTATAATTGTAGCTTTTGCTCTTTGTATCCCAATTTGGGATGTTCTTTCTCTAAAACATTTTGATCTTGAGATTTGGTTTCATTAAGTGGTGAACTAATCATGTAGCGTTTAAATGTAACTTATATATAATTTCTCTTGTGCTATATAAAATATTCACATCCATGATATTTGATGGTTATGTTGAAAATGAACTACATGGTTAAATCAGAATATATTCACTAGGCTTAGACAAAAGAGCACTAGGATGGCAAGTAGTTGCTTCTATGCCTAACAGTCTCTAGCATAAACAATGCAATGCAATTCTAAGGTGTATAATCATCAAGGACCCCTTCAAACTCTATTATGATCTAAGGTTAAAACTAAAAAATTATATTTTCTTAAACAAAAAATAAAAAAGTGCAAAAGTGTGCTTTAAGCTTATTAGAAAAGTGCAAAAAAAAGAAAAAAAAGAAAAAAAGTGCTTCGCGCATGCTTTTGTAAATGCTCTTTACTTTAACTACTATGCTTTAAGTTCACTTAAACTTGTTTTTACTAACACTGTTCCCTAGGAATTACTCTTAAGCTAAGGTTGCATAAAACATCATACAATGCTACAATAGCTTCACACAAATTTTCTAAAACTCAAGTCCACATAATAGATAATTGCTTAGATGTTTACTATGTTACCTAGACTTGGGTACTAGCGTTGGACTCAGGTACACATCTGAAAGTCAGATTTGCATAATGTTCTAGTTGTAGGATACGGGGACTTGGCTAAAAAGTGTCCAAAAAGTAAATACGGATACAAGGACACGACATAAAACATTGGACAACAATGCTTTCCATCACAAACATAACCAATGTTGCAATAATAAAGAACTGATATAATATAGAAAATAAAATTATCTTCAATTTCTTTTTTCCTTGAGTCATTGGATGAAATGGAATTGATTAAAGGTGAGCGAGAATCTTGGTTAGTCAGTAGGCTGTAAGTAAATTGGGCGATTAATTCAAAGGTATCTTAATTAATTTTTGTTTTTATTTATTTATCAAAAAAATAAAAATAAAATAATAATAATGTTAGTTTCTATTTAGTAAAGGAATCTTTTGATAGCTCTGTATATGGCACAATTTATGAGGGAAACTATAAAGTTTGAATTCTACATTGATATTTAAATTAGTGACCTTCCATACTTTATATCTAACTTTATTTAATTATAATAATTGAGTTTTGCTTTGGAAGGTCAAATTTAATTACAATAAATGACACATCATAACAGGCTGAAAGTGGGCAACATTATGTACATGTCACACTAGATTAAAACCTTGGTTTATGGCTTTAAAAAGTTTGGCACGTGCAAAGTGGATTTTCTTGGGATATTGAAACACATAGAGAGAGAGAGAGAGTCGATGATGGCATACTAGGAAGCACAGATAGGGGATATGACGATACGCCAAAATTTGAAAAAATAGGATACAGGTACGGTGGAGACACGTTCCGAAAAAAAATTTATTTTTATAATTTTATTAATGTAATATGCATGAAAATAAAACCTAAAACAAAGAGGGCTAAGGTGCTTTGGAGTCACTTTTTTTGCTTTTTGGTCGCTTTTGTTGGAAAAAAAAGCGCGTGTGTTTTTTGAAGAGTTGTCGGGATATAGACTATTTGTGGGATAGAGTGAGATGGGCCTCATGAAGTTCGATATTCCGAGGGATTCCGCTTTTTTTGATTGAGGCAGATTGGGTGTCAGTTTGTACTGTATAATTTTAGTTTTGCTTCATCTTTTCATCTTTTTGTATTCTCTTTTGTTTAGTTTTGGTCTTTTCTTTTATGTCTTCCTTGTAGAGGATGCCTTATCTTCTTTTTACTTGGCTTAGTGCCTTAATAAATTTCTTGTTTGTTGCTGATCAAAAAAAAAAAAAAAACCAAAGACATTCATAAAACATCTAATATTAAACTTCTTAATTAAATTTAAAAATTGATGTTCCTAAAATTAAATTTAAAAATTGATAATCCTAAGGTTTCACTCAAAAAAAAAATTTGAAACTCACAATATATATATATATATATAATAGAGAGTATTAATGTCAAAGGAGAAAAAATTAAAAAGAAAAAAAAAGAATATAAGAGAATAAAGGGGAACAAAAAAGAAAAAGGAAAGAATCAAAATAAAAGATAAAGGGAAAAAGGAAAAAAAAAAAGAAATTAGAAACGTGACCGAGAGAGAGAGAAACTTGTTCGGTGAAGAGAGAAGAGTGAGATAGACGGTGTTCGCTGTGGTCGATCGAGATGAAGACAAGATCGGACGACTGAAGTTCTTCCTTCTTTGCCAGATTTGCTTCTTTGCCAAATTTGCTTCTTTTCTTTGATGACCGAGAGAGAAGGTTAGGTTAGGGTTTTTTTTTTTAAACCTCTTCTCTGGTTTATGATTTGTATATGGATTGAGGGATTTGATCGATTTGTGTTTTTTTTTAATTAAAACTTTGATTAGTTAGAACATTTGACCTGTAATCCAACCCATGGGTGACCCCAAAAGCCATAAAATTAATACACACTACTAAAAGCGATAAAATTTGTAGCAGTGTTCTAACCTATAAAGCACAAAACTACAACTCAAATTAGCCCTAAACATGGTAATAAACATCCAATCTGCAATCTATGTAAACCACAAGAATTAATGCATGTAAGATTCTGAAGTAATAAATGAGTAAATGTTTGTAGGGGCCACTGCTTGATGCCATGGTAAATGTTTTCAGGTCTATGTACAAAATGCATCCCTGCAGTACATTAGTGGGACTAATTATGGCCAATGGCCTTCAATTCAGTATTGTTAGCTGTCAGTATGACCTCACCCCATGTAGTTGGTCCAGCAAATATATAGCCCTGGTCCTAGGTTGTAGAGTATAATGGAGAATAGATTGCACCTTCGATGCCTGACAAATGAAGTAGTGCTGCATGATTTTTTTTTTTTTTCTTTGTATATTTTGTCTGGCTTATGGGTATGTAAGCATTCTATTGGTTTGTGTCATGGATAAAACAGTGTAGTTAAGTCTTTTATTTGGCATTTACCTCACCTAGCTGCCCCCTTAACTGCCTGGCTTAGTAAGTTGAAAATAAGAAGATGGTGACTGAGTACTGCATTGGGCATGCCCAGGCTACGAGGAGAATTGTGTTTGGGTTGCTGCCTGATTTTGGCTGTGCAGGTCGGAAATTTACATTGTTGCAAACCCAATACTATTCCATCCTTACGAAGTATATTGTATGGGTAGATGGTTGATTAAATAATTCAAAACCATCTAATATATAAAAACTGCCTGTTATGTTTTTGACAAACTTTGGTTGCCTTATTACATCACTTGCAGTTAGTGTTGCATTGTTAATCTTCATATTCTATAATTGCTGTATAGATCACACTATTCAGATGATAAATGAAATGAAACAAAATAAATTTTCTAAAATGGTTTGAAACTATTATCTTTTGTGATTTTTAAGTGCTGATAAGTGATTCCCTAGCTATTTTATGATTCAGGTTGCATAATCTAAGATGTGTTTGTACTCAACTTCAATTTTTTGAGGCAACCACTTGATACCTCCCATCTGGTGGTTCTTTTTGTATATCCATGTTAAAAAATAAAACTAGCCTTGGACAAATATTTCTAAAGCTTAAAATAATATGGTCTGGTTCACATAATGAAGTTTATTATATTGTTAATTGCTTCAGATTTATTCATAAATCATATCAAGTTTCTGGTTTTCAGCACAAAAGCCATTTGAGTTCCTTATTATGTGCATATATATGCATGTCTTTATGGGTCAGAAACAGGGAAATCCTTAGTGCATCACAAATTAACTGACCCATCACATGGAGCATCTGTCACATTTTGAATTTGGTGGTAACTTGTGTTAGGCATATCATTGTAGTTCCCTACTAAAAACTTGTTTTCCAACGGATAGGAATTTATTGTACACTTGATTTTGGTTTTTGAAAATAACTTGTAGGATACATGCTTGCAACACTTTAAACCTGTTGTGTCTTGATCTTGAAATGGATGTAAAATGACACTAGAAACATCCTAAGGAGCTCGTGGGAAACAGAAATGTGTACCTATGAAGTGTGTATCACAAATCATTTAAATTCATTGCTCTCTCCATTTGAGAGCTGTTTCACTTGCTATTTTTCAGCTATTGGCCTTTTGAGTATCCCTGCTTCATTTCTAAAATATATTTTGGTTTTGGCATGTACTCTCTTATTTGAATTCTAATATCATGTGATCACTTAATGCTATTTTTTGATTTGCTTCTGTTGAAATTTTTGTTATTCTTTAGTGCTACAATTTAAATGTAGTTTTATCTTTTAATGATAACTTTCTTTTTGCAGTTCAAAGGATCCACTCCATCTTCTTGCTGGAATAAAATCTACAAGAGGATAAGGAAGATACAGTGCAATTCCGATGGTTTTATAGCTGAAGGTGGACTCGGGAGGATCTTTAATTCTGGTTGTGATATGTTTGGTTTTTCCAATCCTGAGATTTTAAGACTTATACAGGTAATGATTTTTAAATGTGTCCGCAAAATGTTTTAAAAACATTGTGCATAGTTTACCTTTTGTCCTTCTCTCTCTCTTTCTCAATGGTGTCCTGCCTTATGTTACATCTTTACTTTACTCAATGATGTTTGCTATATTTAAAATTTGTTGTTAGTAAATGTGTTCGCTTTCGTTTTACTACTAAACTCGAATTTTTGTGCTTTTTTGTGATTATATTGCATAATGCTTCTTTTTATTTTAATCTTGAATTGAAGAGACCACTAAATCTTGAAACCTAAAATGAAAGGGATCTTAAAAAGCTTCTTTGTACAGTTAACTATGATAGGCTGAAGGGGAAGAGGGGTTTTAGGGGGGCACCGGATTGAGAAGGACAAAGGTGAGTGTTTGGACGAGAATAGTAGAGCGCCAAAGTCCTCTAAAGGGTTGGAGAGGCCTTCTTATGGATGAGGGATTTTACCTAAAAGCAAGTCGGTTCCTTTTTTGTGTTCATGGACAAGTTTAAGAGACAGTTCAAGGAAAAGCACTCGAAAGTTAAATTTCTTATTGTTATTGGTAAGGCTGGAAGGGATAATTGAGAATCATTATCAGAAGTTGAAAAATACCTTTTATGAAGATGGCTAAGTTTAGAAGCATTTTACTGTTGGGGTGTGGATGCTTTGGATTCTAGTAGGGTTGTTGGGTCTATCTTATGAGCTGTTTCTTTTTCTCTGTTTTCTCTTCTTAGCTGATTGTCTAAGGTTTTCTCCAATACAATTTTTATTTGTTGTTGATAAAATGTCTCTTCTATTTAAAACTGAACCATATGTTGATAGTTGAATGTGCAAATATTTTTCACACTTCCGAAAATATGTTGATGCCATATAAAAGTTTTCCACTTTTTTGTTTGTATAGGTTTGACATCCATTGTCATGCATCCATATGTGACTTTGGAATGAGGTGTTTTTCCATTTGGGAGAGTTTTTTTCCCACGTTTTGGAGGTCTGATATGGACAGAGGACACCAACACGACATGACATGGACATGCAGACACGCCATTTCTCTAAAAATTAGGACATGGACATGTCGAGGACACGTTGAATATAATATATATACATATATTATACATCTACATAAAAGACTGACACTATTTAAATTAAATTAGGGTTAAAAAACACAAAAATATGAATAATATTTTAAAGATATTAAACCAGCAAAAGTACTAAATCAAAATTCAAGAACAAAGCAACCATGAAAATATTCATTTAATCATCGTTATTTTATAATTTCACCATTTGACACATTCATATAATTAAAAGATTGCCCATCCAGAAATTTGCCAACAAATACATAAAATTTCTATACATAAACCAAAAATGATTGTCCCAGACATGCCAAACACTGATACGTAAGGGCAGATCAAGTGTCCATATTTCATATTTAGCATATAAGCATCCAATCAACAATCATTGGAGATTGTTGGAATGCGCCAAAGGTCATCGAATATCATGGATGTGGGAGATAAAATTTTTAGTTTCCTCTCTTTCTCCTTTTTGGTTCATTATATCTTTCTTTCTTTTTTTATTTTTTTATTATTTATGTTTCAAAGATCTAATGGTTTTCAGGTTGTAGCTTATTGGTCTCATTGTCATCTCTCTTCCCCCCCAAAAAAACCCCTCTCTGATTTATGTGTCTGAAAATGCCTTCCCCTCTCTTATTCTCACGACAAGCAACACAATCACGGCAACAACATAGCAACATAATCTGACTCGTATGACGAAAGTAATAGAGATGATAGAGCAACACAATCCAATCTCCCTCTGCAGAGCAACACAGCACAACGGCTAACCACTCTCTCTCTCTCTCTCTCTCTCAAATTTGTCCAATCTCTGTCATCCAACCTAATCTGTCCAACCAAATTTGTGATCTCGACTGGTGAGTCCTCACTCTTAAGTTAATTCTTATTGATTGTCTTTTTTGTGGATGATCTATTAATTATTTAAATCTAAGCGATTAATAAACATTCAACATCCATCAAAAGCACTAAAGAAGAGGGGAAAAAAACTAGTTGGCCCTTCTTGACGTGTCCCTTGAAAACAAATTAACCGTGTCTCCGTCTTGTTCCCCTGAAAATAAAGCCATGTTCCCATTGTGTCTGACACCGCTAAGGCACTTATTTTGGAGTGCTGGTGCTTATTAGCAAAATATTCAATTTAGTTTGCGGGGCAACAGGAAACCTAACTCAAACCAACCTATGAACAGCCTTACAAGTGAACTAGACTTAACATTTATTATTTTCACCAAGTGTCACATTTTGTTGATAAGGATAATGCCCACAAATTATTTGAAAATTAGGTCACAGATCACCTGTAGGTTGTAAGGTAAACTTGTAAAATTCCCCAAAAATAAAGAACTGTTGTCAAATTAAGGAACTAGTAATTTTTGGGTTTGTCTTTTCTGATCTCCCTTGTTCAACCAAATTTGTCCCTAGGTCGCATACAGAATATTGCTCATAACTTGTAAGTGTATAGACTTTGGTTGAAAACCTAAATTAAAGGCTAATTAAATGACTGAAGAAAACCCATCGGCATCTTGATCTCAAGCCAATCGACGTCGACTAACTACCTTACCTCTCGATCAACTTATTGTTCTTTGTCTTCTTATTCAACATCGATCAAATACCTCCAATCAGCTCAAAGAAAACCCAAATTGGCATCTTGATCTTAAGTAACAGGGCCATGTGACATTGGCCAGGTACCTTACCTCTTGACCAGGTACCTTACCTCTTGACCAGGTACTTCCTCTCCCTTTGTGATAGAGAACGCCTTAGGGAAAGAGAAGAGAGAGGAAGAAGGCGGCCAAAACCTAACACAAAATGGCCACAACCTCAATCAATATTTTCAAAGTTGAAGAGTACAATGCAAACCTAACACTTCCTATTAGAATATGGAATAAATAATAATAAAATCCTAACCAAACTAAATATCTTAGTTAAAAAAAAAAATACTAAAACAAAAAATAATAAGACATACTAAAGACAATTATAAAATATCCATGGTGCACACGTTCCGCATCATTCTTTCCAACTATGAAAAAGACCTCATCCTCGAGTTCTCCCTTAAGTATTGAACTTGTTCATGCCAGAGAATCAAATATTTTCGAATATGCAGCGTGCTTTGTTGTCTTCCCACACCAACTAGTCTCAATTTTCAAGGTGTTGGTGAGGTCCACTAAATTTGGATTGAACATGTGAAGGAGCTCTTCAACACCAATAAAATCATTATTCTCGATTGTGATGAAATAATTGGTTGCAAGTTCTTTTGGCGGAACCACTTCCTGCGTGAGATTGTCTTGCATTGCATTTATGGTTTTTGATATTTTGACTGCTTCCGAACTTTCCTCCAAAATAATTTCTCTTTCTTCGGGCATTGGAACAGGGTGATCAAGAACCTTCGTATGATCTTTACAAGCACTTTGAGAAATTCTTGAATTTTTCTCCTTAAAAATGGACCACCAATTTATCCAAGGTTGATTACATTTGACGCAACATCTAGGTTATTTGGTCATGCTGATCTATCATGAGCTTGGAACTTTGAGTTATCTCTTGTTGGTCTTGAGAAATTATATCAAACTTTGAATATGACTCAGAGTTGGTCATCATAACGGTAATAAGGATGAGGGAGTAAATAGGAAAGATGTTTTTTTTTGGGTTACAGACCTGGTTGAAAATGGTTGGATAGTTTTTACAGCTGGAGTAGAACTCCCCAAGTGAGTGTATTATGGGGGACCGTCAAGCACATCCGGCAAGGATCAAGGGGATCTCGTTGTTGCAAAGCTTAGGTCGGAGCAAGGTGCCATCGGACATTCAACATGTAGTCTCACAATGGGCCACTCATGCCTGGAAGTTGTCATTGTATATTCCTGCGGTCGGAAGGTGGTGGGGGAAGGAGGGGGACATTGGGCGAGATCTATCAGCAGCGAATCCCCCATACAAATAGAGGTGCCTATCAAAGGCAGCTGGGCAGGTTTGGGGTTAGGTTGTTCTAGGTTTGGGCTTAGTGTAGCAGAATATGGGTCTGGTTTTTTGTGTAGACTAAAGTTTGGTGAGTTGGGTCAAGGTTTGGGTTTGAAAGTATTGGATTAGGGTTTGGGTAATTAGTGGACTGGTCTGGACTGGGTTTGGGTTACTTATTGATCGTTTGGTTGGGCTGCTGGGGTTGAATGTGGGTTGGTTGAAGGTAGCAGAAGTCAGCCTGTTTTAAAGTAACTGGGCCTTTTCTGTTTTTATTTTTTAGTTTTTTTTTCTTGGGTTAAATCTGTCTGGTAGGCTTGTGTCACAAATGTTGAGACTGCTGGTTTATGGGCTTAAATATATTAGGTTAGTGGGGTTTGGTTAAGGCTATAACTAAAAATGGGTGGACCTCAGTTAAAATGGCTGTGTTTGAGTGTTAAATATTGGGTCAGGTTAACCATTGGGTTTGGCTATAGGGTAGGCTTTGGATGATAGTGAAAAACCTTGTACAGAGATATAGCGTCTTGCATGGCAATCAACAGTCGAAGCCCTAGACTTCTTTGAGTCACAACAGTTACTAGCTTAGGGGATGGACGTCAACGATGTATGCCAATGAAGTTGTAATGAGATTCTGGAAATCTTGCAGGAATAATTTCGTGCTATGCGAAGCTGTGAACGCAGTATGGTGGCTAAGTGCTAAGTACTGGTCGCACAAGGTCTTGCTGTTGGTTATTTTATTTTTATTTTTTTCCAATTCAAATCCTCTAGGTTGTACAAAGGAGACAACCGCATCGATTTGGATGAGATGATAGTGATGATGGTTTGAAGACGTAGTTGTATGAAGAAGGAAACTACGTTGATTGAACAGAAATAGAAGATCAACCTGGCTTTGATACCAAAATGATTTGGAGCATCTTAGGGAAAGAGGAGAGAGAGGAAGAAGCCATATCCCTAACACAAAATGGCCACAACCTCAATCACTCAATAATATTCTCAAAGTTGAAGAATAAAATGCAAACCTAATACTTATATAGGCTAAAAACCCTAATAAAAAAGGAAACTGAATCCTATTAGAATTTGGAAACAAATAATAATAAAATCTTTGCGGAACTAAATTTAATAATTAAAATAAATACTAAAACAAATTAAATAATAAATTCTAAAGACAAAATTATAAAATTTCCATGGTGCACATGTTCTGCATCACTTTGTCTCTCAAGGTGGCAAGGCCAATTGATGCCAATCAGGTACCTCCTCTTTTCTCGTGTTTCTTCTTCTTTCGGTTGACCTTGCAACCGTGTTGTCCCTCTTTGTAGTATGGTAGTTTTATTTTTATTTTTATGGGTGGATGAAGTATGTAGCACTGTATGGTTTTGCTTTTTAAGTGATATCTTGTAATCAATTTCATATATGGTATAAAAGAAGAAAATCAGCAACTTCTGTGAGTTTTAGTGTTATACAGATGAGGTGGCTGTTATCATAATTGAGAGGCATAAAGTAGCATGGAACTTTTGAATTTTTTTCTTTGGGATTTTTTTGTTTTGTTTTAGTTTATAATTAAATGAAGAAAATTTTGTTGCTAGAGCTGTTCGAGTTGAAGAAAGTAGCCAAAGAAGTAGGGGTTCGAGATCATGGGATACGTTGAAGAGGCAAATTCAGATGAACCAAAAGATTTGGAGGGACATATAAAACAAGTGTTGATGAAAAAGTTGATTTGCTTGGTGTTGATGATGATGTTTATGACCTTAGGATTAGTGTATAGGACTACATGTTTATTTGATTTACCTTTTTATGTTTCTAAATGTTAAAATGTTAGTGTTTGTTGGATGTCTTCTGTTTTTGTTGGCTATTGGTATTTGGAATGTTGGATGCATTATGTTTTTTTGGGATTGCTGATTTTTTTTCTAGATGACGATACAATACTATTTGTTTTAATTCAATTACTAGTTTGTTCATAAAAAGGAAAGAGTATTCTACTAGGGTCGCAGCTGATGAACAAGTCTGCTTCAGCCGATTAGCAATCCAACTTGACATAGATATGTGGTCACACCTAACATGAAGATACGTATAGATGACACAATAACTCTTTGTTCTTATATATGTGCATCTCTATGTGTTTATTTGATAAATGGGCGAAGAGTGGTAGCATGAGAACTGATATTACTGTTCTTTACTGTTTTGGTTACCTTGGTTTTGTTCATTTATCTGGAACATTAATGAGAACTATTCTTATAAATGACAATTCTTACATGTATTCCTGCTTTCTGATATGTTGTGCCAAACCTGCGAGCCTAAAATTAGTGTCCACTATATTGACAGGAGTCATCAAATTCCAAACTCCCCTCGAAATCTTCTATGTCTAAGTTGAGTTCTCGAAGATTGCAAGATGTGCCTAATGACTACAGGCCTGTTCATATTAAATGGAAAGACCTTGATAAGTGCAATGTTTGCCACATGGATGAGGTGAGAAAGCCTGCTTTTCTTTGCAATGAATCATCACTTTTACCCCTCACAAATGCATTCACCCTCACATGGAAAAGTGTTTCCCTTTTCTAGTCCTGTTTAGCTTTCCTGTACTGGCATTTGCCCCCTCTCATAGGGAGTCTTCTTACTCTACAATGCTTTTGTCATTTTAAATGCCTGAATCTGCTGATGAAGGTTTGTTGTTTTCAGGAGTATGATAATAATCTGTTTCTGCAGTGTGATAAATGCAGAATGATGGTAAGGCCTTTATTTGCATAGCTCTATGGTACTTTTCTAATTGCATATCCATCTTTTGGTGGTAACCTACCATTGGGACAGTTGATTTAAAAGTTCAATTTCTTATTCAGCCTTAATGTTTGCTCAAGGAGATGCTAAATCCTATGGAAATTAGAGCCTGTTGATGAGATACTTTGGTTGTGTTACCTATATGGTTCAGTATCTATGGGGTCTTATAGTCTAAGAAGCACGGACATGGACATTGACATTGACACGTGACACAACAATTTTGAAAAAAATAAGAATACAGATATGGAGGGGATACAACAAAAAGTATATATATTTTTTCTATATTTTTATTTGCTATGTGTATGAATATAAATTTAGGGCATAGATATATAAGAGACATCAATGTGTATGTGGATGTGTTTATGTTTTTTCCACTTTCTCCACTCATTGTTTCTATATATTTTACTGTGATCTGAAATTAGCTTTCTAAGATTATAAAAAAAGACCCGCAAAGGTATCTTGAGGCATGTCCAAATACAGGACAGTGTGTCCTCCAAGTGTGTCTAACATGTCGTGCAAAGAATAGTAATTAAAAAAATTGACAGATCATCTGCTGTGTTTGACACGTGGACATGTGTGTCCATGGGGTGTTAGTGTTCGATATGTGTCAAACACGACACCACACCCATTTTGAAGTGTCGAAGCTTCATAGCTTTTAGTTTTAGTAGTTTGATTACTTATACCAAAAAAAAAAAAAAATAGTTTTCGTATTTTGATTAAGATGTTCCCAACTTTACTCAACAAACCTTTGTGCGCTGATTACTTGGGTTTGACTACATGGATCCATTTATTCTAGTTCTATTAAAAGCCATTTCTTCAGTTAAGTCTAAGAAAATCATGTATTTTGTTACCACCTCAGCCCATATCCTCATTGTTTTTCATCTTTGTTTTCTAGCACCCTCAATGTGAATCAAATCACTCAATTATTTGGCCTACTAGTGTTGGCGTATGTCAAATGTTGATTTATAAAAAAATACAACAATGTTATAATAATAAGGATTAGTGTATTAGACACATTTATCACGACTAATTAAAAATAGATATTGTTGTTAGGTCTATTATTTCACTAGCATTTTATTTCTGTGGCATATATATTTTATTGCAAAGATAGAAAATTGAATATAGCACAAGTTCTATTCATAATTCTTTTATTAAATATTAATTTCCAGATGGTTCAAATTTAAATGTCAAATACTTTTTAGAATATTTGTAGGCATTGTCACACTTCACTTTTGGACATGACTGACTGCGGATGACGGAGACTTGGCAAATGGAATAGGAAAACCAATATATAATAAACTAGCAAGTAATAATAGTAAAGTATGCCAAAGTATGCCCTGTAGAGAATATAATGTACATGGAACTATGGTCGAATATTCAATATTCAAGAGTGGGTTAGAAACAACCCACAATCATTAATAGTCAACAGTGGGACACAAACAGCTCAGAATCGAATAACATAATCCAACAAGAGATGCAATAGTTTGAAACATGAACAATGCATCATTGTCTCAATTAGTGAAAATAAGTCTACTAAATGCATAGAATGAATCATAAAAGGTCACATACCCTGGGTCCTAACAGATGACACGGAACTCCTATCTAATGCTCCCACTGCTCACTTGGAATGATGTAAAGAGGGGTAAGCTCAAGAACTAAGTAATGGAAAACATGCATGGTACAATACATTAGTAAAACAGGGTTTAAATTAAAATATCTATTATTCAGAAAATAGTAGGCATCCCGTTCTAGTTGCCAAACTAGTGATAATAAATATCTACCGAATAAAATGGGTATTGTATTTAGGCCTTGTTTGGCATCTACTATATAAGTCAAAAAGCCAAAAAGTTACTCCAAAATCCAAAAAGATATCACTATTCACCAAAAAAAAAAAAAAAAATTAAAAAATCAATTTTTTTCAATAAAAGTACACACGGAATTGATGACCCGTGCAGCTGCTGTGTGGCAGTGGGGGAAAAAAGAAAGGATTGGGCGTGCCTTTTACACACACCGTTGTTCGTTCCATGGGGGCCATCACGGGTCCCGTTTTGATAATCTGAACCGTTTAATGTGTAGAAATCGTCGAGTACTATATGTCTGCAAAAAATCACATTGATCGGATATCGATAACTATATGATCAAGTCAGTTATGTACAACAAATGGATGGTGTTATAATTTATGATTGAAAAATAAATAAATCTGATCAAATAGCTATCGATATCTGATTAACGTGATTTTTTATAGGTACATAGTGTTCGACGCGTTACACACATTCAACGGTTCAGATTATTAAAATGGGACCCGTAATGACCCCCACGGGCCAAACAAAACCGTCTAGTACAATGCCCAATAATTAGCCAATAATTTCCTACTCCAATTCACACACGCAGGTTGTACGGCTGGGGCCGACCTCTCTCTAATCTTCTCTTACACACTTTTTTTATACAATTTTTTAATACACATTTTTCCATAAAAAGTCAAAAAGTTAACCCAAACCTCCATATTTTTTTTTCAACTTTTTTAGTCCAAAAAGATAAAAAGTGCACTTTTTTAGAACACCCCAAACCAGCCTTTAAACAACAAAAATCTCAATATGTGTGTCAATCTTAAATCAGAAGTGAGCAGAAAACATGTTTAAGGCTTGGCTTGGCATGTTTATATAAGCCAAAAAGTCAAAAAGTCACTATCTTATTTAAGTCACATCATTTTATTTAAATCACATCACCTCTCTAACACATCACATCAAACCCAACCCAAACTCAACCTAAATCCACCAATAAGTCAAAAAGTGCACTTTTTTAGTACATCCCAAACCAACCCTAAATAATAAAGTAAGGGCTCAGCGTAACATCATCATGATTGTACACAATTATATATATGGTACCATAGCAATAAAATTACAATGCTATGCAAGTCTTGGGGCATTCTCGGCCTTGTTGGATCCAACATTGAACTTAGGGTCATTATTGGATGGGCTTGCGCTTATCACCATCATCTACATATATGGGATATGGGTAAGCCAAATCCCAATGAATAGCACTAAATCTAAGCTATAAATAGTATGGATATCTTCATTCTCATGAAAAATAACACGGCAGAACAAAGAGCTTTATCAACTTGAAACATATAGTATCATTTACATTACATTTCCAAATCATGATAATGTACATCTATCGGAACAAAACAAAGGAAACAAACCCACACACATGTAGTAAAGGAGATCTTAACATATGTTTTTAATATATTTACCGTCCTAGTGGCTTAGACTAGCTGACAATGTCATTTAAATTCTTTTCAAATATGAATAACTTAGGATATCCATTCACATCAATTTTTTCAATATAGTTCATAACATTACATAATTTGAATTCTGAAATAATGGTTCAAAACATAACTTTGATAAGACACTACTCACCTCAAGCCTTTCCAAGTGTTAGTCACAAGTATACTCAATCTGCGTCATAGAAGGCAATTTATGTTGGTACACAATTCATAAATCTATGTTCTTCAATTCTTTCTTCAAAAGATTGTTTTCAAACAAGATCAACCAATTAGAAGGTTATAATTAGGTGTAGGAACGTGAATTTTCCCTCAATTCAAGCTAGGAACTAGTCTAGGTCAAGGAGTTAATCTTTACCCCTTTCTTTTTCCTTCATCTCTTCTCTTTTCCTTTTATTCTCTTTCTTTTCAGTGCATAATTCTCTCTCTCTCTATTTTCTTTTGTTTCATTATCATGAGAGATTTATCTCTCTTGTATATACATCCAACTTGTTAAGTAGGAGGTGACACATCCTTAAGTGAGGTGTTTGTGTGATCATCTCTACTAATTACACCATCAACTTAATTAATCAAGGCTAACACTAATTAAGCTAGGTTAGTATTAATTAAACAAGTTTAGCTCACTAATCACACTTCAATAAATTATGCTTAAGCTAAATTGATCTTGATTAAATCCACTAATCACTTAACTATCACGGATCCCAATTAAATTTTCACATAATATATTAGAATATCAATCACATTAAACTGCGGCTATTGAGCACCTTGATTAAGACAATACAAATATGCATAAGCATGCAATAAAAGGATGAAAAGAATTGTTTTGGCTTATCTATGAATGAGGTAGAACCTTGTATTTATAATGAAACAATATTACAAAATAGGAAACAAACAAAATAGAAAACAAAGATAAAAAAGATATTAAATCTGTGATTGGCACAATCGCAGATTTTATACAACTACCATAATTGCAATATCACTATTTCCTAATTCCAACACTACCATAATTATAATATCACTATTTCCTAATTCTAACACTTCTCCGCAAACTGGTGTGAAGATATTCAATGAATCAGCTTGCCGATAGATGACTAGAGTAATGTTGGGCCTACAGACTTAGTGAACCTGTCTGCTAACTGCTGAGAAGAAGAGACAAAGGATGGTCTCATAATACCAATCCGAACATTCTCTTGAATGAAATGTATTTCAACCTCTATATACTTAGTACGCTCATGTAGGACAGAATCAGAAGACAACATAATAGCAGACTTGTTGTCACAAAACAAAGAAGCAGAGCAGTCTCCTCAAATCTTAACTCTGCCAAAATAGAATGCAGTCATAGAATCTCACAAGTGCCTTGTGCCATAGCCCTATACTCATCTTTTGCAATAGACCTAGAAATAACTGTTTGCTTCTTACTTTTTCATGATATAAGATGATCACCATAGAAAGTACAGAAGCTAGAAATAGAATGCCTATCCGCTCTAGATCCTGCATAGTCAGCATTAGTAAAACAGGAGAGTCCAGATTGAGGATCAGCTATGAGGAACAATCCCAAGCCAGGAGAGTTCTTCAAATATATCAAGATGTGATGAACCGTATCAAGATGTTCTGTACGAGATGCATGTATGAATTGGCTAACCACACTAACCGCAAATGTCAAGTCAGGTCTAGTATTGGTCAGATAGATGAGACGCACCAAAATCCTTGCCAGGAACTTGAGTGAAGCCTAGCCTACACTTCTTAAAATCCAGGTATTAAGGAGAGGAAACTGAAACCTTATAACTAGCACAGATGGGGCAACTCCAGGTGATGTGAGACACATTCCAACACACCCTCCTAGGCCACAACCTACACTAGCTGGACAAACAGCACACCAATCACAAGCCTAACCAAGCTTTGATATCAAATTGGATGAAAAGAATTGTTTAGGCTCACCTATGAATGAGGTAGAGCCTTGTATTTATAATAAAACAATATTACAAAATAGGAAACAAAGATAAAAAAAAGGCATTAAATCTTTGATTGACATAATCACAGTTTTTATACACACTATCATAATTACAATATCACTATTTCCTAATTCCAACACTATCATAATTATAATATCACTATTTTCTAATTCCAACAGCAGTGTCTAAAAGAAAATTCTCAATCTTGAATCTCAATTCATTTCATATCAAAGAAGCATATCAAATATGCAAATCATATAAGTAGTATATAGAAAACTTAACATAGCAAATCATCTCTTAAGACAATTCATATTGCATGTTCCTAGCCTTTTATATAGCGAAGGAAAACAATTCAAGACTAAACTTTCAAGTGTGAAATGAAAATATACATGTCATGCAATAAAAACTAGGGTGTTACAGCCACCACCATGAACACCAACACACCCGTATTTGGTTTGGGAGCGAGATGGCAATGCTGGAGGCAGAGTAGAGAGGGAGCTTCCATGAGAGAGGGAGGAGAGAAAGAGCGGTTGGAAGGGTTAAGGTTAGCGTTTTGGGTATTAATTTTGTATAATAATGTTTTATTATGTCACGTGACTGCCAACGTGTCATTTTCCATCCAATTTTGGACAGACATTGGTTTTTAGTATATTGGGAAAAAAATTAGAAATGTTAGGGAGCAATGTGGGGAAAAAGAACTTAAAGTTGAAAAATATTGAAACTTATAGGGGCCATAGTGTAATTTACCCTTTAATAAAATGTTTTGTTGCTTTTCAAAAAAAAAAAAAAAAAAATTATTGACATGTTTGATCTTCTGCATCATATACTTGTTGCTATAGAAATTTAGAAAATTGATTAAAGTTCTTATCTAACATGTGTGTACATATGAAAATATATTATGTGTGTACATGCAGTATCTCCTAATCTTGTTAGATGTTGCCCATGTTAATGCCTCTGTGCCGGTATTATGTGTGTTGCCTGTCCAATGTCTTTCTGTGTTGTGCATGGACTAATATCACCGAACCTGTAGTAATATAGAGATTAGATAAATTACTGATGTTGCTGAAGTGGGAGGAGCATATTTCGATGCATCCTTCCTAGTCTTAGCTTGTGATCACACTCCTATTGTGGTTTGAAAGAAGTGTATGGTACTTAGGTGCTTCTTGGTCAATTCATAATTTGACAGAGTTATGGTTTCTCAGGTTCATGCTAAGTGCTATGGGGAACTAGAGCCTGTTGATGGGGTACTTTGGTTATGCAGCTTGTGTCGTCCAGGAGCTCCTGACTCCCCCCCACCCTGCTGCCTTTGTCCTGTAGTAGGTAGTTCAATGTCATGAATTTTTCCTTTTTCTTTTTCGTCTTATCACCAAATGTTTTTTTAATATTTTTTTATGTTGCTGCAATGGTTATACATCATGGAATCTGGAATTAACTTTTTTTCCAGGGGGTGCTATGAAGCCTACATTGGATGGACTCTGGGCACATCTTGCTTGTGCCATATGGATACCAGGTTTCTGAGTGTATATTGAACATCTTAGTTTCTTCGGTAGCATCATGTACGGTTTTTGTTGACTGACCTAGTATGTTTCAGAAACTTGTTTATCTGATGTCAAGAAAATGGAGCCCATTGATGGAATTAGTAGAATCACCAAGGTAATTTTCCCTTATTTATTTATAATTTGTATTGCAATGACTTTTTTTTATTTATTGATTATGTTCTTTTCCATAGTGGTTTCCTTGTGATGATATAGATAGACTTCAATATTACCAATAATCTTCAATGTGAACCCTAACAGTCTGTTTGGATCAAGTGATTTGGTGGGAAATGATGAGAAATATGATTTTTTTTCTCTCATGTTTGGTTGATAAGTTAGGTGAGAAATGATGAAAAGTAGTAAGAAAGATATATCTTATTTTATAGGTTTCATTTCTCACCAAAAGTGGTGAGAGTTGGTGAGAAACAAACTGATTGGTTATAGTGTTTTTCATAATATCAAGGTTGCCCATTAAAATACAAAGGAAAACACCTAAATCCCACCCATATCCTTTTATATCACATGCTTCGCTTTCTGACTAACACATGATAGTGATAAAAAACAATAATTTCTTTTATTTTCTCACTTAGATTGGAAACAATAATAATGTCTTTTCTTTTCTTATCCTGCAATCCAAAC
The DNA here is from genome assembly GCA_025200525.1 of Camellia lanceoleosa. Lineage (NCBI taxonomy): Eukaryota > Viridiplantae > Streptophyta > Magnoliopsida > Ericales > Theaceae > Camellia > Camellia lanceoleosa. The sequence continues at coordinate 119,334,405 of CM045762.1, read as the reverse complement.
AGAATGTAAGTGTCACAACTATGTTATTTCTATCCAAACTAGGACTGAAAAGTAGAACAAAATAACAACAAAGGGCTCCGAGTGTACTAAGTTTTAGCAAAATTTTATCTTTTCCCCTTATATCACTTATGTTTTGTCTCTTAGGACCGCTGGAAGCTTTTATGCAGCATCTGTCGGGTTTCTTATGGAGCTTGCATCCAGGTAAGAGTGGAACTGTATAATTACTGTGATTGTTATTTCTAGTTGTCCATCCATAATTTGATCTTATAATGGTACTTTACTATTCTCAACTTTTTCGGGTCCTATTTTTAGTTACATAATTATGTGCCAGGCGGCCATGCACTTGTTGAACTTAAAAAATTCAAAGGAAAAGTAGATTGATAGGATCTTTGGGTCTTCTTGATGTTGTAGTGATTTTAACAATGCGTACTTTGTTCTTCTATCCCTTCTCTTTCAGAATTATGTATTTAAAATTGCACATTTGATGTCATAGTAATCCTTTTTTTTTTTTTTTAGGGTTTTGAGGCTAGCGATATTCACTATTTCTTTGTTTAGATCCCACTAGTTTTGTAACTAGGTTCAATATTGTGTTACCTTTAAAGGTTGTGACTCAATATGATGGAAATTGCTATCCACCATTAGCCTTGTGGCATGAATTCGAGTTATGAGAATCAGCGTCTCCACAAAAAAGTGGTGGTAACGTTGCGTACCTATTAGCACTTGCATACTCAATTGTAAGTGGGAGCTTGTGCACGGGGTACTTTTTTGTCTTTGCTTTGTTTACCCTTCTAATACCTTTTGATTTGAAGCATTTTACCATTGTCTTAGATTCTAATTTACCTAGGTATAGATAGCCCCATTTTGTGACCGAGCAACCTATGGTGATACCAAGCCTAGGAATCATGGATACGGATATAGAGATGCTACAAAACTTAAAAACATAGGACACGGGTACGGCTAGGATACATTTGTGGAAAATATAGGGTGTGTTTGGTTTGTGTTTGTAGAGTAGTTTTTGAGATAAAAAAGTACAAAAACTTGTTTGGTTTGCCTTTTTCTAAATATTCTCTCTAAGATAACTTTTGTTTTTTTTGTAGAGTAGTTTTTGAGATAAAAAGTACAAAAACTTGTTTGGTTTGTCTTTTTCCAAATATTCTCTCTAAAATAATTTTGGTTTTTTTTGTAGAGTAGTTTTTGAGATAAAAAAAATCAAAAACTTGTTTGGTTTGTCTTTTCGTAGAGTAGTTTTTGAGATAAAAAGTACAAAAATTTGTTTGGTTTGTCATTTTGTAGAGTAGTTTTTGAGATAAAAAGTACAAAAATATGTTTGGTTTGCTTTTTTGTAGAGTAGTTTTTGAGATAAAAAAAAATAAAAATTTGTTTGGTTTGCCTTTTTTGCAAACATGTTTCAAAAGTAATCCTGAAAATTGGATAACCAAACACATTTCTGAGAGTTTTTTTGGAAAAATCTATTTGGTTTGATTACTCTTAAAAAGTGTTTGTAGAGTATATTTCCAAAAAATTTCTCTCAAAATCAAACCAAACAAGGCCATAGTTTTTAAAATTATTAGTAGTGAGTTACACATAAGTTAAAGAATGTTGAAAAATCACAATGTAATTTATAATGTAAAATACTAACATTTAAGTATTATGTATTAATTTAAGCTAGTAGCTTGTTTATTTCCAAAAAATTTCTCCCAAAATCAAACCAAACAAGGCCATAGTTTTTAAAATTATTAGTAGTGAGTTACACATAAGTTAAAGAATGTTGAAAAACCACAATGTAATTTATAATGCAAAATACTAACATTTAAGTATTATGTATTAATTTAAGCTAGCAGCTTCTTTATTTTTTAAATTTTTAGTAGGTCTTGCAAATATTTTATTTATGTTTATATTATAATAATAGAACAATCCACAACTTGTCTATATGCTTTTCCCTTTGACACTAGTAAAAAATATTGTATTAAAGTTTACTTGCTTATTTATCTTTTGATATTTAATTTTAGGGAAAATTACATATACCTCCCTTGAGGTTTGGCTAAATTACAGATACCCTCATGAGGTTTCGAAAATTACATCCCACCCTCTAAGGTTTGTATTTTCATAACAATTTGCCCCCTGAGGTTTAAATTTCATAACAAATTACCTCCTAATTTGTTATGCAAATATAGCATTCAGGAGGAAATTTGTAATTTCTCAAAACTCAGGGGGGTATTTGTAATTTAGCCAAACCTCGAGGGAGGTATATGTAATTTGTCCTTAATTTTACTATTGTTATATTCTTTTATTAATCCTTACTTTCTATGTAGTTATAGGAGACATGCATGAAACAATTAGGATACATCAATTTGACAAATTCCATTATTTAATTCACTATGTTCTTCTTATCAAAGAACTGAGCAAAGTATTAGAAAAATATTATTATATTTATCCTTGCAACTGTATTATATTATAATATTATGCAAGAAATGCTACAATTCTAATTTCGTAAAACAAGTAATACATGACTTGGAGTATCCTATACTTCAAAATTAAGTATCTGATACTCCAAAATCAATGAAAAATTAATTAATAAGTATCCGATGCTTTTACCAAGTATCCGGTATGTATCCGCTAGTATCCAACGAGTATCGATATCTGATGCGGATACAATACGGATACGTCACCCCATTTGAAGTATCCGTGCTTCATAAAGCTATATCTCTAGATTTATCAAAAAAATAAATAAAGCTATATCTCTAGATATATTTGTATACATGCATGCTTGGTGCTGCATCTTTCCAAAGGTTGGGTTGGGTTGGGTCTCGATATTGAGTCTTAATTTTCTTTGTTTGTGGTGTTATCTGTTCTCCAAGCACTTGATTCTAGTTACTGCTCTATGTACCTCACTTAAATCACATGAATTCTCTTCTTGGTCCTTTCGTTTTTAATGCCCTGCTGACCCTTGCCTAAAACCACCAAAGCAGTGGCTCTAGGCCCCCAGTTTTGGAAGGCCCCAACTCTCTTATTCCAAGTTTAAATAAATAAAAAAAAGTGTTACTCATTGAAAATTCGAAAATTCAAAAAAAAACTCCTTGTTTAGAGATCCATTTTGGTCAAATCCCAATCATAAATGCTTAATGCGTATTTCTCATCCAAAGGCCCATAAAAACTTTTTAAAGGCCTCAATCATAAAGGCTAAAAAATTTGTCAATTATCCAAAGGTCCAGGGAAAAAACTTCTCATACAAAGGTCTAGCTAAAAATAATCACCTAGACTAAAGGTCCCAATGGTAGAAGTTATAGATTTAAATATAAAAAAAGTCTCTTATTAAGATTTCGCTTTAGGCCTCATTGAGGATTAGGCTGAGCCTGCTAACACCTGTTATATTATATTGATCACATGAACTGTTCTAATGCCTATTGTTTTGTATATTAAGATCTTAGATTTATTTATTTTATGTGAATGACTATCATCTTGATTTTGTATAATTAAACATCTTTTAATACAAAATGATTCTTACGCTTAAGTCATTAGTTTTGTCTGTTAAGTGTCGTACTATTTAAAATGTCTTAGTCTATAAATAGGTGATGTAATCTCATTTGTAATTAGCCTTAAATTGAAGAATATAGATATTGATTAGAGCAAAGTGCTCAGGTTTCACTCTCTAACTTTGGTGATGATTGGTGGTTGTGACTTGCAACATTGTTCTGACAATCTATCTGGATTCTGCATGACAACTTACCAAAGATTGAATATTAACCTTTTGGGTCTGGCTTCATGTACCTTGTTCCAGCCTATTCAATTAGCAAGACAATTTGTCAACAGAAAAAATTCTGTAGAATGAGAATAATTTTCTGATGTCCTGTCACCTCTTCTTTGAGTTTATCTGAAGGAAATAAAATAGTTTGTAGGTACAGTTAATAAAACTAATATTCATGTAGTACTTGAGTATAATATAATTAAATGGTGATAGCCATAGTCTCATTTTCTGGGAATTGACTTGTATTTTGTGATATAAATGATTTCTTCATTATTTTTTATCTTCTTTTTTGTTTATTTAATTATTTGTTATAATATTGAATTACAGTGTTCAAACAATACTTGTTGCGTAGCATATCATCCGCTTTGTGCACGTGCTGCTGGTTTTTGTGTTGAGGTACTTTTCCTTCCTCCTATGTACCTTCTTGGACTTTTTACATGCATAAAAATGCATATATGTAAAATGTTTGCTTGACAATTTATTCTGTTTTCGTTGATCGATAGCGCGATTCATATATGCCTGTTATTTACATTTTGGTGGTTGTATGTTTTATAGCTTGAAAGTGAGGACAGGCTTAATCTCATGTGTATGGATGAGGATGAGGATGAGGATGCACAGTGCATTCAGATGCTTTCCTTCTGCAAGAAGCACAGGTCGCCATCTAGTGAGCTTTTAACAGCCGATGATTGTATTGTGCCAGTTGCCCATCAATATTCAGAGTACAGTCCTCTGGTTAATCCATCTGGTTGCGCCAGAGTGGTATGTTCTGATATATTCTGTGTTCTATTTATAATCTTTGAACTGATCGATTCTCATGAATATGACACCCCCTCCTCTATTTTGACTTTGTCATTTTTCTTTTGGTTTTTTTCTTCTCTCTGTCTCTTTCTTTTCCTTTGGAATTGCACGTCTGGGTAGTATGTAAATCTAATTGGTGCCACTTCACTTTTTATATTGTTTTGCTGTTTAAAAATTCTATATCATGTTTGGTTCTGTCAGTGTCAGTATGTATAATGGGTTTGTAATATTTATTTCTCTTCATTGGACAGAGCCTTATAATTGTATTGGTAGAAGAGGGAGGAAAGAACCTGAAGTTCTTGCTGCTGCATCCTTGAAGCGTTTATTTGTAGAGCAAAGGCCTTATTTGGTCGGTGGATACTGTCGACATGAGGCCTTGGGAAATACACTACCTTCTACTGCAGATGCTGGTTCTAAATTCTCCCTCAGTCTTCAAGAGCTAAAGACGTCTGAGCTTGATGCTCCTGAGAGCATACTTTCTATGGCTGAGAAATACAAATACATGAGAGAAACTTATAGAAAAAGATTGACGTTCGGTAAGCGCAAAGTTTGTTTTCTTTAAATTTTAACTTTGTGCATCATTTGAGTTAAGTTTTTTCCTCATATTGTTTCCTGTCGCTAGTATTTTGCTAGCTGTGTTCTTGCAAAACATTCTATATATTTCTGTCTAGACCTTTTAGGTTTTCCCCCCCACTTTTATTCAATCCATTTTAATTCATTGTTAGACCCATTTTTTGACATTGTCTTTGTAATACTTGAACCTTAGAAAATGTTTTTTATTGCTTTATTTGACCAAAGAAGCAGATACGGTCTATTTGGTGAACTGATATGTAGGGCTTTCACCTGCTCAGCTTTGTTTCTTCTATCATTTAGTATTTCTCATGTTATTTAGTGTTGGGACACTGTCCACATTGAATGTAATCATGATAGGGAACAACGAACACTAAAATTAACATGTCATGTGATAGTAAGACATGTTAGTTTGTGGTTTGATTGCATTTATGGGGGCTGTTTTTAATGCAACCAAAATGCAATCAAGAATATCAAATCAAGAGATAAGACATATCCTCAACATTGGGGTAATCCCTACCGTTAGAGAGAGAAACCAAAGCACTTTGCTCCAATGAAATCTTTGTTCTGTAATCAAAAGCCGAGTACAATAAATGTTACATCACCAATTATATTTGTAGACCACAATTAATAGGACATTTTACCCACTAATTGGGCATTTACACACAAACTCATGATGCATAGGAATCATTTTGACATTTATACTACTACATTAGTACTCCCTAAGAAGCACGGGCACGGACACGTGACACAACACGGACACACGGATACGCAAATTTTTAAAAATGCAGGACACAACATGTTGGGGAAACGGGCAAACCATATAATTTTATATATTTGTCATATGTCAATTTTTTAAATGTTTAATATTTATTTTATGTCAAATATTTAATTTTATCAAATCTATCAACCTTAGATATGCTATTTTAGTTTTTTTTTAAAAATTTTTTTTAAAAACATGGTCCTCAAAGTGTCCAAATGATGTCATCAATGTGTCCTCGGTTGTCCCAACGTGTCGACTTCACAAAGATGTCCAACATGTGTCTAGCGCGTGTCCGTGTCCGACATGTGTAACGCCCTCAAAATAAACTCATAAATCATGCATTCATTACATTCATAAACTTAAGAGAGTAAAATATAATGCCATTCACAAGAGTATTCTTACAAAAGATATTTCATGTTGACAACAAAAGTAAATGCCCTATAGGTTTACAACTTTCCAAGTCAACACTTGGGTTCAACAAAAATAGAATTCTAACTCTTTTTTACACAAAATAAGTCCATGACTTGATATACATGTAATATACAAAAGATACAACAAAAAGAGTTATCAGCCTCAAGCCTCCTAAGCTACTTCCTTGGAGGTGGCATATCACCTGAACCTGAAAATGATGTCCCATATAGGATGAGCCAACGCCCAGTAGAGATATGCTAAACTTAGTATGAGTAATAATTAAAATATTAGCATTTGATAAATGTTTAACTCATACAAACCAACATACAATACAATCCAATTCCATGACAAATATGTCCATATTTCATTCCACTTTCCTTTGCTTAACCAATTTCCAATTTATGAACATAGCTCAGAACTTGGCCAAACAATTTAATGAAACTACAACTCATATCAACAATACTTCAATTTCAAATGAAATAATAACTCCTAAATAAACACTTCCATACTTCACAATAGATACATATATTTGCTGTATCAATGTCATATTAAAACACTTCCGTACTTCATAAATGATACACAGATTTGCTGTATCAATGGAATCCATCCCCTATCTCCTCCCAAATAACATCCGGTTTAAGAGTCCATTCCCTATCTCCTCCCAAACCGTGGAGTACATCCCCTATCTCTTCCTACACAATACAATGTATATAAACAATTATCATATACACAATCAATCAATACACAGATTCGATGTATTCTCCAACCGTCATATTCGATGACATATTCAACCGATTAGTTTTAATTCACCTAATCATTATGCAGGGTCTACAACAATCAAGACTATCCTCCACCGATAGCCCAAAGCAATTATTTCTAAACAGATAATAAATGCATCAACAGATAATTTATCAACAATTTCAAAAGTGAGCGATTAATAAATCCGACTCCACCATTCCATCTCATATTAAGCTAATTTCATCATTTCCAACTTAATTTCATATTACCATAACATTCCCAAATTAATTATATAAATTAATTCATAACAAAAATTAGGGCTTTTCTGCTTCCTTCTCAACATTGACCAAAAGGCTCAACTATCAACTACAAACAACAATAACCTCATTTGAGACCCAAAATTCACAAATATGGGTTAAAAGAACAAAACCCCTCTTTATGAAACCCTAACACTCAAAATTACCCAACTCAAACATTAAATCAAAATGACTATAGTTCAAGTCAAAGATCATAAACATGAGTAGTTATCCCTACCTCAAAAGATGAGACCAAATGGAGAAGATGAAGAATTTCGAAATGCTCCAAAACCCGAGATTTTCGGATGGAAATGTAGCCCAAGCCAAGCTCTACATTTTTTACAAAGACACTAAGGTGGAAGATCACTCAAACTAGATCAAATCCTAGAGAGAAGTTGAAGTTTAGAGTGAGGAGCTCTCCAATGGAGGTTTTGAAAAGTTAGAGAGAGAAAGAGTCAAAGAAAAGTGATCCAAAAAGTCACTTTTCGAACTGATATAAAAGTCGCCTTGCTCGAGCGTGGAACTCCCCGCTCGAGCGTCAGACACAGACTCACGCTCGAGCGTCAAAAGTGCCGCTCGAGTGCCAGATGCACACATCTAGAAGTTTTGCAGTCGATGGTCCCCGCTTGAGCGTGAAAGTAGATGCTCGAGCGTCCGATGACCTGCAGAACAAAATGTTGAGAGATGAATAATCACGCTCTAGCGTCAAAATGCCTGCTCGAGCGGGGAAGCAACAACAAAGGGCCCGCTCGAGCGTGAAGGCCAAAATTTGGGCTTCAACCTTTAATTTCTAAACACAACCAACTTGTTCCCAACCTGCTCAACACAACCCAAAACTCAAATATAAAGAGTAAAGGATAGAAATGAGGATATGACAACCACACACGGAACCAAGTCCGGAGTACAACAAAGAAAGAAAGGGAAAACCGGGATCGTTATAACCTCCCCCCCTTAAGGAATTTCGTCCCCGAAATTAGATACGAGTTTCAAAAACATGATTCCTTAATTCTCAACAATATCACAATTCAATATTCATCAACCTGACCCATTACCGGTCATTCCATCCCTTCTCAAAGGGCCAATTACAACATATTCTCCAATATGCACTATTAACATGCATTCCTTTGAAATTCAACAATTTCCAACATAAGTACTCCACAATTCATGAACATATTCAATGCCAATAATATATTTGCATTTCTGAAACAGAATTAACCTATGCAATGTTAAAATAAACTTCCATATCAAGGCATGTTCTATAATATTCCCATAAACCGAAACATATATAATGTTTTACAACTTAAGACATATTCAATGCTTTTAAAGTTTATCAATACAACAAAATTCCCATTACAGGGTTAAACATTAACAAACAAGTCCGGATATTTCTCACGGACCTCCAACTCACATTCCCAAGTGGATTCTTCCACTCCGTGATGTTTCCACAAAACTTTCACCAAAGGTATCGTCTTGCCTCGCAAAAGACTTGTTCCCGCCTATCCAAGACCCGAACTGGCCTCTCCTCATACGAGGCATCCTCATCAACCTCTAAGTCGGTCCAATCCAATACATGCAATGGATCCGGCTCGTACTTCTGAAGCATACTAACATGAAACACGTCATGTACCCCGGACAACTACGGCGGTAAAGCTAAACGATAGGCAATCTCACCAATCCTCTTAAGGATCTCAAAAAGGCCTATAAACCGAAGGGACAACTTCCCACTCTTCCCAAATCTCATCAAACCCTGCCTAGGTGATATTTTCAGAAAGACGTAATCACTCACCTCAAATGCCAAAGGCCTCTTCCTACGGTCAGCATAACTTTTTTGGCGACTCTGGGCTGTAACAAGTCTCCTACGGATAAGCTCAACTTTCTCCGTTGTCTCCCGAACCAACTCCGGGCCCAACAAAAGTGCATCACCCACCTCGGTCCAACAAATTAGAGACCTACAAGGTCGGCCATACAAGGCCTCAAACGGTGCCATACCGATGCTCGATTGGAAACTGTTGCTGTAGGCAAACTCCACCAAGGGCAAGTGCCTCTCCCACGACCCACTAAAGTCAAGGACACAACCTCGAAGCATATCCTCAAGGATCTGAATAGTACGCTCGGACTGCCCGTCAGTCTGAGGATGATAAGCCGTGCTAAAGGTCAACCTAGTGCCTAAAGCACTCTGCAAATTCTGCCACAACCTAGTAGTAAAACGTGGATCTCTATCCGAGACGATCGACACTAGGACCCTGTGCAACCTCACTATGTCCCGAATATACAAGTCGGCAAGATAATCTACCAGATCTCTCATGCGCATAGGGATAAAGTGCGCCGACTTAGTCAACCGGTCTACAACCACCCAAATAACATCACTACCCCGTTGAGTCCTCGGAAGACTAACAACGAAGTCCATAGTGACATGCTCCCACTGTCACTCGGCAATAGGTAAGGGTTGTAACAAACCCGCTGACCTCTGATGCTCGGCCTTCACTTGCTAACAAGTAAGGCACTTCGACACAAACACTGCTACATCTTTCTTCATCCCTCGCCACCAAAACTGGCGACCCAAATCACGATACATCTTAGTGCCTCTCGGATGTACCGCAAGGCGTGAATGGTGAAACTCTCGCAGACATCCTCTCGCAAGACTCCCAAGACAAACAGACGGTCTCGGTATCTCACACTCAGTCGGGTATTGAGATCTCTCAAGGGATTCTACCTCAAGATCACCCTCTCATACTTAGTACTCGACTTATAAGTGTAAGTCATAAGAATTACAAGAAACAAGGTCAAGAAATTTCAACGGATTCGCCCAGAAGCAAATCAAACTTGCCAAGTGCACGCAACATTTTCCACTCCCGGATGGCTATACAAGCTACATCACTAATGAATTCCTACTAAGGGCATTGGCCACAACATTGGCCTTTCGGTGGTATCAAGAACTCGAAATCGTAATCCTCAATGAACTCCATCCATCTTCTTCGCTTCAAATTCAAGTCTCTCTGTGTAAACAGATACTTCAAACTCTTATGATCCGAGAACACCTCGAATCTTTCACCATACAGATAGTGCCTCCAAATCTTCAAGGCAAATATCACAGCTGTTAACTCTAAGTCGTGTGTAAGGTAATTCCTCTCGTGTATTTTCAACTGCCGCGAGCCATAGGCTACCACTTTCCTCCCTTGCATCAACACACAACCCAAACCCTCTCGTGAGGCATCACAGTAAACCGCATAACCTAAACCTCTCCGAAATAATCAACATTGGAGCGGTAGTAAGTCTAACCTTAGGTTCTTGGAACGACTTTTCGCAAGTCTCACTCCACACAAACTTGACTCCTTTCCGCGTCAATCTAGTCAATGGCGAGCTAGTCTGGAGAAATCTTTCACAAACCGGCGGTAATACCGCCTAATCCTTAAAATCATGGATCTCAAAACACTCTTAGGTCAGGCTCAATCAAGATCGCTTCTATCTTGGATGTATCAACACACCCTTCCCTGAGACTATGGCCTAAGAATTTAATCTCTTAGTCGTAACTCACACTTCCCAAACTTGGCATACAGCTTATGGTCTCTAAGTAACTCAAGCACCACTCTCAAGTGTTCCTCGTGCTCCTCCTCAGAAGGTGAATAAATCAGAATGTTGTACAAGAAAACGACTACAAAACGATCTAAGAATTCTCGAAATAGCCGGTTCATCAAATCCATAAACACTGCCGGTGCATTGGTGAGTCCAAAAGGCATCACCAGAAACTCATAGTGGCCATACCGCGTACAGAATGCCGTCTTCAGAATGTCTTCCTCCCTGACCCTCAACTAGTGGTAACCCGATCTCAAGTCTATCTTAGAGAAACAATGGGACCCCTTCAACTGGTCAAACAGATCATCTATACGAGGCATAGGGTATTTATTCTTAACCGTAGCCTGATTCAATTTCCGGTAATCGATACAAAGCCTCAAAGCACCATCTTTCTTCTTAGCAAAGAGGGCAAGCTCGGTTTAAAACAATAGGCGGACAAAACCCTTATCTAGCAACTCTGGAGTTGAATCTTCAACTCACTCAACTCGGCTGGGCAAATCAGAAGGTGCCTGGAAATCAGGTGCCATCAGCACTAAGTCAATAGAACTCTCAATCTCTTGATGAGGTGTTAAACAAGGTTCTCGGAAAAACACGCCAATACGCCATCTCGCTGGCTAAGGCATCCATGGCCTGATCACACTCGCCACATCGGGCTCCACTAACACCAAAATAGAGGGAGTTCGCGAGAGGCAGTAGGTCAACAGGCCATGGGCGCTTAGTCCGCGAGATGGCAGGGGCGTTGAGGGAATCTATGGGCATTCTCAGGACTGAGAATCAAGCCCAGGCCCATGTAGTTGAGGCAGGGCCTTCCTTTCTAAAGAGAAAGTTCTTCCGGTCTAATCCGGACAAGTTTGTGAGGGATCCGAAAGAGCCACTGAAGGCTGATGAGTGGCTTGAGCAGATGACGAAGACATTTGAGATGCTTGGCATCGAAGACGGGGCTTTGAAGGTGACCTCGCGCTTCCGCTGAAGGAGATGCGTCAAGCAGGAAGTTCACGAGGGGTCGTGTTGGTGGTACATGGGAGGCCTTTGTAGATGCTTTCCAGGAGAAGTTTTTGTCTCCAGCTGTTAGGGAGAAGTTGAGGGACTAGTTCTGTCAGCTCAAGCAGCTGAGTATGCCAATGGCCGAGTTTGAGGCCGCATTTACCAGTTTATCCAGGTTTGCACCTGAGCTTGTGGCGTCTGAGGAACGCCGTTGTCTGGAATTTGAGAGGAAGTTGAGATATGGACTCAAGACCAGAGTTCGGGGATCCATGACCCGGAAGTATGGGCGCTTTGTGGATGCCGCGGCCCATATGCAGATTATGATGCACGAGGAGGAGGAGAGGATGAGGGGCTCCAAGAGGAGTCAGGATGGCCAGGGGGATGGTAGGAGGCAGAGGGGTTCTAACCCTTAGCAGTCCCAGGAAGCTTTTGTGAGGTCTACCTTTCCAGTGCTGAGTGCAGGTTCTGGGAGAGGCAGTCAGGGAGACATTACGTGTTACAAATGTGGTCAGCTGGGCCACAAGTCTCCAGCTTGCCTGCAGAAGGGCGGAGGGCAGAGAGCAGCTTCATCTTCGGCTCATCCTTAGAGCCAGATTCAGGGCAGAGGCTAATCGCTCTCTTGTTACCAGTGTGGTTAGGCGGGGCACCTGAAGAGGTATTGCTCGCAGTTGAGTAGCACATCGGGTGCGTCTGGTTCGAGGCAGACGCAGAGCTTTCAGCCCGCACAGTTAGTTCAGGCCTCGAGGGCCAATCAGGGGGCTTCATCGTCTCAGTCTGTGCAGTAGTCTTTTGCTCCGAAAGGTGAGCAGGTAGATCAGGGGCCTTCAGGGCGTGTGTATGCTGTTACCGCACAGGATCTTGTACCGGTTCCATCTATTGTGAGAGATACCTTTTTGTTTTGCAACTCGGTTGCTAATGTATTGATTGATACAGGTGCATCCCATTCTTTTATATCTGCTGCATTTGCATCTATTTTAGAGTTGAAGTTGACGCAGTTAGCATCTCCTATTTGTGTTGTATCACCTATTCGGGGTGAGTTAATTTTGAAACAAGGGTGTCGGGGCTGTGATATAGAGGTCGCCGATCGTCGGCTTCCATTTTCTTTTGTAATAATAGCTATGTCGGGTTTTGATGTGATTTTGGGTATGGACTGGCTATCGTTATACCGGGCTGTTATTGATTGTTACCGCCAGAGGGTCACAGTATGTACCTTGGGTGGGGATTGTTTCCATTTCTTGGGGAATCGGGTTGGTAGTGTTTTGCCATCGGTCTATGATCCGCGAGAGCGGAGTGAGCTTAGTGGTCTTCTCGCTAGCCTTATGAGTAATGAGTGTGATGAGGCCGGGATTGAGCTGCTGAGAGTGGTTTGCGAGTATTCGGGTGTTTTTCCCGAGGACCTTGTTAGTTTACCACCTCATCAAGAGATTGAGTTCTCTATTGACTTAGTGCTCGGCACGGCACCGATTTCCACGGCACCTTACCGTTTTGCCCCAGCCGAGTTGAGTGAGTTGAAGATTCAACTCCAGGAGTTGCTAGATAAGGGTTTTGTCCGCCCTAGTGTTTCGCCGTGGGGAGCACCGGCCCTCTTTCTTCTTAGCAAAGAGGGTGTCCGACATGTGTCGGACACTTGTACGTCATGTGTTGGACACTTGTACGTCACTTTTGGTGAGGTGTCCGTGCTTCATAGGTACTCTCTCTTAGAAGAATCTTGTCCTCGAGTTTAAGCAATAACTAAGTGAACTCAATTTAACACCGCTCAATGTATCCGTAGGCGAGGAATAGGCGTTGAGTTCCTTGCTCATCGCAAACATGATTTTCGCAACTCATCCTTCCGTAAATACATTAAACTGCATTCTCGGCTAACAATCAAAGGTGCAAATGTGACAACTCCCATCATGCCCATACCCTCTTGCTAAATCTTGGACAAACCCCCATTTTCCCAAGCTCCTTCACCTCTGACCTGCATACTAGTGTAGAAGAGTGCTCATCCTGCTAAGATGAGACCAATAGGTTGGCAAAAGATGTCTTTTAAAGAAAGGCTGAGGAATGTGACACAACACAATAACATGATTAACAATGCATCCACGAGACAAGAACAAACTTGAAAGAAGCTGATCATGAGCCTGAATTTTGCATTGCACACTACAAGAACAAACAGCTTACTCTACTCAAAACACCATCCTATAGAGGCATAAAGGAGTGCCAAACATACAGATAAGCTCTTTGAAAGTTTTCAAAGATATCATTGTACCTCTGCCAAGGCAAAATTTGTTACTCATTTGCTTCATCTTATTTCTTTGATTCTGATTTTTAATTTTGAATAGCATTTTGCTTTCGAATATATGGATTCAACTCAGCACCTTCACCAAAATTCATATTGAGACCTATGTCTCTACCTCTTCTACCCTTGGGAGCCATAATAAATGCAAAGCAAAGCTCTTACAGTAGACTAAGTAATCAACACAATTTTCCAAATGGAACTTTTGTTTTGAATTCCAATCGGAACCAAATCAAAGCAATATGAAGCAATCGAACACAAATCGAGCTCAATCCAAGACAAGCAATCCATTTAGACTCAAATTTGAGAAATTTGAACCAAATCAACAAAAATAAGTCTTTAATCAAGCCTTTCGAACACATTTCTGAACGATTCAAACCATATTAATCCAAATCAAAGCATTGATGTAGTTTCTTGGACACTAATTTGAAGGATTTGAACCAAACAAGGATTTTTAACCAATTGGACACAAATCGAGGGCAAGCAGCAGAAATCAAACAAGATCTGAAGGATTTCGAACCAATCAGACACCAATTCTTGTTTGAAGCACTCGAATCAGATGGTTTGAACAAATCGCAACACCAATTCCTGTTTGAATCAACTCTGCTAGGGTTCGAAGCACTTGAAAGTTGAATCTGACGTTCAATACCTTTGTGATGGAGATCAAGTTGCTCAGTCAATTCAAAGATCGAGATTGGATCACGTTGTTGACTCACAAGATGAAATCCAGTCCCGATGGCGAACCACAAGATGAAACCAAGTCACGATGTCGAGTCTTAGGTTGTGATGCCGATTCACAAAGTGAGATCTAGTTGTGATTCTTCTCTGACTTTCACCATCAGTTTTAGGTTTAGTTCAAGTGTGACGACGTGAACTCTGACTTTGAATAGATTCACGACCACACTGAGATTCCATCAGGAGGTGATTATAAAGTGAAATGGATGAACTTTGATTGACTCCAATCACAACTTTTGAAGAGATTCTAGCTTGCATGAAGAGATATTGATACTCAAATTCGAAGTTGATGAATTTTTTATTTTATTTTTATTTTTAAATTTTATGGAAGCAGAACATTTATGGAACAAAGGTCAAGTGTAGAGGCTCTGATACCAAATAATGCAACTAAAATGCAAACAAGAATATCAAATCAAGAGAGAGAATAATAATCCCTGACTAGAGGTAACCCCCAGGGTTAGAGAGATGAGAGCACTTTGCTCCTATCAATTCTATCTTCTTTAATCAAATCTAAGACAATAGCTGTTACATCACCTATTTATAGACCACAATTAATAGGACACTCAACCCACTAATTGGACATTTACATGCATACTCATGACACGTAAGCGTAAGACTCATTTTGACATTGAAAGCATTTATTCTACTCATCAATGCTCTGTTAAGTTGAATGTTGTCCTTCCATGAAGGTTTATGCTTCCAGTTTGCAATGCCGAGACCGGCTAATTAGATAATTTCATTTTGATCTGTATTGAGATTCTCGAGGATTTGGTAAAACTGCAATTGAATTTGAGTTGTTGCTGCTTTTCTATAAATTCAAAGTCACACCTATTTTGGTGGTGGAATATGCATGCAGAGCCTTATAATATTTGTTTGCTTCATTGATTTTTCTTTTTTCTTTTTTGTAATATTGATGGGTTTATGTGGAAACTTTTATAAATCTTTTGTCTTTAGAAAATACATTAAATAACAGCCATACTATCCTCCAAAAATTTCTGTTTGTGTTGCTTGATAAGTGATACTTCTGCAGCTACCATCTCCACTACCACTCTGTGATGTTATTACTTATTATTACTGCCATTGTCAAACCTCCAAGCATACTCTCTCGACTCCACGCCCACCCAAAAAAGAAAAGAAATAGGAAAATGTAACTACTGTTCTAACTGGCACAACTATCACTGCAACGCCTATAACCTCTCCTAGCAATAGCACCACCATTTATTGTGTCAGTTTCTTATTTTAGCAGGCAATTTTGACAAGTGTGAGCGATTATATCCATGCATAAAACACAAGACAAAACACCTATACAAACAAACTAATCTAAATGCTCTACAAAATCCAAAATTTGGTTTGAGGATGGTACAACTTCACCCAATAACCAATTATACAAAATGTCCAAAATTCTATTTTTTAAAATTAAAGCAAAAAGAGTCGTCTCAAAACACCATCAATAGTTATGTTGTGCTCCTTCCAAATGGTCCACATCAATGCCAAGAGGCCCAATCACCAAGACCTCCTCCTTTCAACTCTAGTTCCTCTCCACGAAAATAACAATCCCAAGATGGAAGAAGGGAAAACTCAAGGCATCAAAGAAAATAAGGAACGAAGACCAAACAAAGCTCTTGGGCCACCACACAATGAATAAGAAGATGTTCCATTGATTCATTATCTTTCTTACACATACATACCAACGTACATAAATTTGATTCCTCCAAATTAGATTATCGATGTGAATAATCTTTGCGTTTACCAAGGTGCAAACAAAAAGAGAACCATGGAGGTGGCTTTTGTCCCCAAATGGCCTTCTAAGGGATCAAATATCCCTTCGGCCTAAAAGAACACCATAAAAAGATTTAATCTCCATATGCACCTTAAATTATTTTTCGCCGACAGTGGCCTCAATTTAGGCCATGTTTATATTCAAGAATTGCATCAACTATGGCCACATCTAGTCCAGTTGATTTTGGCTTGTTGATTTAGGCCATGAGCCATCTTAAAAGAGTAACTATGGCCCCATCTAGACTTAATATTATTATTATTTGTATTGTTTTTGCAAAATGTATGGCACTTTCTTATCCAACTGGAAGTTAAGAGAAGTTACTTTAGATTGAAGGCATAGAGGACAAGTGGCAAGACAATATTGAAGATGGAAAAGACATGTGGCACTCTCTTGATCACTTGGAGGTTAAGAGAAGTTATGAAGGACACATGGCATTGTAGGAATGAAGATGAGAGATGTAGGAAGTTATTGGTGGTTACTTAGATGGTATCATCTAGGTAGTTTTTTCCTACACTTTTCTATAAATAGCCATCTATGGCTTCATTTTAAAGGCTATGGTCATCAAGAAACCCTACACATTGGTTATATCTTTTAGGCTTAGGAGTAGAATTGATTTAGATTTGTTCCTTGACTATTTTGATAGTCCCTATTTGTACTCATTTTCCCTTTGAAGATTAATTAATTTAGTTTTATTATTTTTCATTTCTATTTTCTGTTTGTGTTGCCATTGTTTTTACTCTAAGGAAGTCCTTGAAGCTTTCAAGGCATAGAACAACAACACAATTGTTTGATCATTGTGTTTGGTAAAAATTGTGTTAAGGCCCTGTTGATCTTAGCCTATCTAAAATTTTACTAACATAAATTGGCACGCCCAGTGGGACCTGTCTAATTTGGAATCATGGAAAAAAAGTAGACTGATATGCATGGTGATCCTGAGAAAAGACCTGTGGGAGACTTCAACCTCGCCATTGTCTTCAAGTCTGCTTTTGTGCATTCCGTCTTCAATTGATTCCACTCTTTGGACCTCAAATACTTGAACTTATGCTCAATTTCATCCCAAGAGCCCAAGTGACTTGCACATATGCAAACCTTTTAAAAACCGTCAAGTAACAATGATCTAAAGACCTAACAGATGTACTTTAGGGGTCCTCAATGTGTACATTTCAGCACCTATCAAGGCCAGCCAAATCAGAGCATTTTCTCCTCCCCTTGGGACTAACATTTGATAAAGCATCCCAAGAGTCCTTAACAAATCTACCGTCTCCCAATCATTCAACTCCTGACGAAACAAGATGCCCAAAAGATGTTATCCCTTTCTTTTCTAAAATAGTCACTAACTATAGCTCCTTTATCAAAATCACAATCCTAGCATGAGTAGGGGAAATCATCTCCAAACCTCTCCTCTGCAAACGAAAGGTCTTGCCAAAAATGGATCTTCGAACCATTACCCACTATGAACCTCAATGATTTGGGAAAACATCCCATTCCCTTTTGATGCTATTCTAGAGATACATTTTTGTTAAAGCCTTCATTGCTGGCTGCTATATTACATTACTTTATTATTGTCTTTTTCTTTCTTTATTTTTTGAATAATTTGAATTATTTTCCTCTCCTTTGAATATCATTATTTTCCTTTCATTTGAATATCATTATTTCCGGCCTCTCCAGACTTTTAGAAACTGAGAGTAGATGCTTCTAGAATAGTACTTTGCCTGTTTCAAATTATTATTATTATTTTTTTGGAGGTGAGATAAATGAATCCCTGCAGATATTTTTGGGACTTTGGAAGCTTGTTCTAAAGAATTATGTCACAACTCTTGGCCAAACTATTTCAAGGCAGTTAATTCACCTTTTTAACATTGGAAAGGTGTTGTGTAGTTCACTACTTGAGGTGACTTTGTTGTTAAGAGTTGAGATTTCTCTGCCAAAGACATCATTAAACCCAACCTTGACTAGTGCTTTCCAAGTAATGTCTGTCCTTAGAGATTAAAGGGCTATTGGCTTAAAGTACAAAAAGGAACTGTTGGTACACATGTTAGTTATCATATTGATGTCTTTTGATTCACTTGATAGGGTAACTATTTTTTAGTCAATGGGCCAGTCAGTTTGAAACCTTATGTTTGGTTTGTTATAACTTATGTGTTTTCCTGTCTTCTCTTTTTAAGTATCTTGTTTCTCCTCTTCTGTTTATATCTTTTTGATATTAATTGATTGTATTGAAATTTTGTATGCATATATATATATATATATATATTATGTGATGATCTTCTTCTAAAATTTTAGCCAAAATTTACAGCGGGATATTTTTATGGGGTGGAGGCGGAGAGGGTTTTCATTACCATTTAACTTAAAGGAGGGTGGGGGTTTGGGGATTCGACGTTTAATAGAGTTCAATTTATCTCTCTTGGGGAAGTGGTTGTAGCGGTTTGTGGGGGATAAGAAGTGACTATAGAGGAAGGTGGTGGTGGCTTAGTATGGTTTGGGGTGGGGGGAGTGATGTACAGATAAGATGGGGCAGTCTCATGGGCAAAGTTTATGGAAGGGGATTTAATTAGGGCAGGAAGAGTTTTGGGAATGGGTGAGCTTCTAGGTTGGTGTGGGGGTTAGGGTTCGCTTTTGGAGGGATAGGTGGTGTGGTGATGTTCTTTTAGAGGAGAGGTTTCCTTTGATTTTTGATATTGTTGTGGATCAGGAGGCGACAGTGGCCCCGTTTGGTAGAGCTATGAGAAAGTGATTATAGATTATAGCTTAACAGATTATAGCTTAATAGATTATAGCTTATAGTGGAACCTAAGTCGTTAACTGCTTGGTGCCAGGATTATGGATTTAAGCAGCAGAGTAGTGTTTGGTAGATAAGCTGTAAAATAGTTTTTTTTTTTGTATAATTATCCTTTTTGCCCTTATATGATATAAAATGATAATTTTGTCGATCGGAGAGAGATTTGTCATGATCGCGATGGGTGTGGTTAGGGTTGTCGATTAGAGTTGTCACGCCGCCGATGGCGTAGCTCTCGTTCATTGATGGCGAGCTAGGATTTGCCCTTCGGGTTCGAGAAAGAGAGAACCAATCACCCCTGTCGAAATCCCTTCATTGAAATTGCCTCCATTCGTAAAAATTGCCTCTTTGGCTTGTGTGGGGACAAAATGAGTGTGTTTTGATTTATATTCATGGCACACTTGTAATAATTTGAAATTGTGAGGGCATTTTAGTCATTTTACCCTCACATCTCAACAAGACGCTTAAGCTGATTTTTGACTTATAAATTAAGCTTCTCCTCCCCACTCAAAGAATAAGTTGATTTTGACTTACAAAAAGCTATAATCAGATTGTTGTTGAACCAAACACATCAAAATAGCGTAAATTAAACTAAAAGTCAAATAAGTCGGAAATAAGCCCTACCAAACAGTAAGAGTATCTTATAGGAGTGGGCAAGCTTAAACGGTGGTTTGGAATGTTCGCTTGTGACGTGATGTTCGTGATTGGGAGTCAGTCAATTGATGGATTTCAGGGGTTCTTGTATGGCTACGTGTGGGGCGGGGAGGATGCTTTGGTATGGGATTGCTTGAGGACAAAGGATTTTACAATGTTTTCATTTTATCGGTGCTTGTGGGTGGGGCAACTATTTTTTCCTTGAAGTATATTTGTGCCCGAGAGTCCATCCAAAGTTGCCTTCTTTGTGTGGATTACACTCTAGGCCTAATTTGACTATTGATAATTTGATTCAATGTCGGCATATCTTAATTTATTGGTATTGCATGTGTTATGGGGATGCGGAGACGCTAAATCATTTACTTATTGAGGCCTTGTTTGGGAACATGCTTTTTTAGTAACTTTCTGGTTTTTTGGCTAAAATGTGATGTAAAAAAAACTAGTATGTTTGGGATGATTTTTTGGCTTTTTACGAAAAAATGTGCAAAAAGTAGAGAGAAAAGGGAATCTTTGACTTTTTGACATGGGTTGTTGGCTTTTTGGTTTTTTTAAGTAACTTTTTGACTTTTTAGCTAAAAGGGACACTTGCCAAACGAGGCTTGATTGTCCGGTTGCATCGAGGCTTTGGATGTTCATAGTGGCGACCTTTGGCTTGGCTTGGGTAGAATCGGGGTCGGTGGTGAAGTTGTTGCAGAGTTGGGGGTGGGGAAAGGTTGGGAACGCGCTGGAAGGCGTGGTTGCCTGTTGTTCATTGTTTATTGTGGCTGATTTCGTTGGAACGTATAGGCGATTTTTCGTGGTGTCACTTGATCGGTTCCATGGTTGGAAAGTCGGTTACTTTTGGTGCTTCATAGTTGGGTCACGCTTGTTGAGCCGGATGTGTTAGTCTTTGGATTTTGTGGATGGCTTGGTTAGTCAGTCTTTGAGTTTTCTGTTTCGAGTCTTGTGGCTCGTCATTTTTGTATCCCTTTGTATCAACTACATGCTTTCTCAATAAAGTTTGTTTATTTATCCAAATTTTTTTTTGTTCTTATAGAAAAAGAGTGATTGAAAATTTTCTGTAGCTGATTGTTGTGACTGCTAATGTCTCCAGGGAAATCTGGAATACATGGTTTTGGAATCTTTGCAAAACAGCCACACAGAGCAGGAGACATGGTAGATGATGTGATTATGTTGAAAAATCAACTTTGAAAATTTGAAATACCTAAAATGCTTAATATTTTTCATCTCATTGTAGGTGATTGAATACATAGGTGAGATTGTTAGACCCTCAGTGGCTGATCAAGAGAACGCTTCATGTACAATTCGCTAGTGGTATGTATATTGTCTATGTGCATTATTTTGTGTCATTCAGCAGAGCACTGATTTCACCTGTAAGGTTGACATAGTCAACCGTGAATAATTTAATTACTATTCTAAAAGGTCGCCTTAAAATTTTAATTTCAGTGTGTTAGATATGCTCTTGTTGAAATCAACTAGCTGCCAAGGAAAATCTAAATTGCATTGTCAATTTTATCTGTTTGGAGAATGGAATCAATGAAAATGTTGTTTAAGGGTATCTAAGTGAACTACAAAATACCTAGTAGTGGAGTTCATCTCTTGTTGGGTGTTAAAAAGTTGTATGGATGTTTAATGGAATAATGCAGTTATTATTTGTTAGAGGTATAGTTGGCTTGGTCTAGGCTAAGGCTTGGGAGGAAATCACCTTCGTTTTTGTGCATTAGGACTTTAGTGCTTTTTCCTCATTCATTATCTTCTTAATCTCTAAGAAAATTAGTTAACCAAAAGTCGCATGCATTTCATTTTACAGAAAAAATAAATAAATAAATGCAAAAAGAAAAAAAAAAAAAAGGAAGATAGAATAAGCAAGTTCAACTTGACATAGTATGGACTTGTGTCTTTTTTTGGTAGTAAGGTTGGAAATGTTGCCACTTTGAGATCAAAACATAAACAACGGAGTAGAAACATGGTGGGGAACCTTGTTTTTAAATCAACATGTTGATTTAACTGAACACTTATAACATTCAAATGCCCTCCTTTAACCTATTAAATGAGCAGATTGGGTGCCATCCTCTTTCCAGTATGCAGTATTGTGATCTGTGAGAATGTGTCATCTTCTTTCTTTTCACGATGTGCTTTTAATAATTTCATATTAGTTTGACTTAGTTACTTTGTTATATGCTTCTTAGAATGTTCCATCTTCTTGACATTCATACTTGCATATTTATTAACGTATGTCAAACATCGATTCAAGAAGTCGCACATGTGCAATTGTAGTTAAAGAGTTGAGTACAACTAATGTTCATGTACAATTGTAGTTAGAAAATGCTATTCATACAAACTTAATCACCAGAATGATGTGGTGGTGGCATCTCTGTTATTAAATGTCATTCAAATGGCACTTTGTATTGAAATGATAAGTCCCAATGCAGCCACATCATTCTATATATAAATTATGTTTACTTTTTCAGTTTGTATATCACTACTTTTGTAGTTAAAGAGCTGTATGGTTGAATCATCTGTTTGTAGATCCTGAACTCTGTTTCAGAAAATTATTTTGCCATTTTCTTGAGCTATGCCAGGTTAATCTGTCTCGAATATGTTTGTAGGGTTATCCTGCAAATTTCTTTGAACTACACAATCATTTTCTTCTCTTGCATGCGGTATCTGATAGGTTATGTAGTTGTTAGGATTCATGTCTTGCAAGATAGGCTGAAGGAACAACATAAATTTTAATCATGCGATATTTCCATAGTTTATCGGATATTTAGATGCTTGCTTGCTGAAAGAGAAAGAAACACCTCTGGAAAGGGCTTGACAATTTTTTTCCTTTCTCTTGTAGGGTGCTGGGACTTACATGTTTCGTATTGATGATGAGCGTGTCATTGATGCAACAAGGGCTGGAAGCATTGCACATTTAATTAATCACTCTTGTGAAGTAAGTTTATCTTTTGCTGTTTTATTCTTGTCTATTTCAGAATGAAAAAATGTGTGTTTTCCGGGAAAAAATCTTCCTCGTTAGTTCTGGTGGTTGATGAGTTCCCTAGTGAAAAATTAATTTGTTTATTATTGAACAAGAAAGGGAGGAAATAGTAACAAATGGTTGTAGATTAAACTTTGTATGTGATGAGTTATCCTAAGCTTATGCCTGTATGACTTGGGAGATTATAGCAACTAATTATTTCATTCAAGTAGCTAAAACCTTCAAATGACTAAATACAGATAAGATATAGGATATCTCTTCAGAATGGCTAATGGATGCTTGCATGTATCATTTCACTTGGTACTACAGACTACAAACTACAGTGCAATTTGTTTCTCATGACTTCTCACCTGAAATTTTATTTGGCATTTTCCATTTTTGTCTGTTTTATTAGAAAGTTCAGTACCCTGTTTTTCGCTGTACATCAATGGGAAAATTATCTAATAATTGCTTTTGTATTCTCAGCTTTTTGCTATTGGAGGAACATTCAGAAGAAAGTTGTGCTACTTTGATGCATTTACTTATATTACAATCTAAATGAAGGCATGATTTTATGAATTGGTTTTTTACTGCGTTCTGTTCTTCTGTGCAGCCTAATTGCTACTCGAGAGTTATAAATGCTAATGGTGATGATCATATAATTATATTTGCTAAAAGAGATGTTAAACAGTGGGAAGAACTGACATATGATTACAGGTATTTTGAAGTCTTCTGTAAATTTTTTCTGTATAATGTGTATGCTAACATTTTTGTATTATGCTGCAGATTTTTTTCTATTGATGAACATCTTGCATGCTGTTGTGGCTTCAAGATGCCGGGTAGCATGATATTGTAGCAGAGGGACAAGGGCAAAGCTGCATGTACTTTGGCTACAAAGACTCTGATACATTGGAAAGGATAATGGCAGAGGTTAGCAAATTAAGAGATATTTTTGGGTCGCTCAGTATTTCTTACTGTTTTGTTTTGTTAAGTTTATTTATTTACTGTTCTAAGTTGACAGGTTTGGTCTTTACATTGTTTAGACATTTTATCTACTTTCACACACACACACACACACGCATATACTATTACCACGCTAAATTCCTTGAATAGTTATGTAAATTTGGGTTGCATTGCTGGTTTATATATGTAGGTTCTTTTTGGGCTTACTTGTTAGTTTGGACATATGGCAAAAGCTTACTCTTGTTTATCCATCCAGATTTCTTTCTTTCCAAGTTTTGAGTCTTCACATGCAGGCTTTGCTCTTTTGAGGTATGACATGAATGGATGAATGAAGATAGCCAGAATGGTTTCTTATTTACTTCTTCAATAGAAATTAGAAATTAGATTATTGTCTAATTTTACGTGTGATTGGGTGGTGAGACTGCTGGCACTTAAGTATGGCCACTTCTAAAGAGTATCCATGGTTGGACACTGATGATTGTCTGACAGTCCTAGACATATCTCTAAGATGAGACACATCCAGAATTTAAATTAAAATTTTCAGACATTTAGATGACATTTCTGGCAAGTGTCCACACATGATAAATACATCATTGATATTATGATTGAATTTAGTTTGTATTTGAAAATGTGCAATTTTGAAGAAAATTCAAATTTGGGTTTATTCATAATTTACTAAGAAGTTTATCATATTTAAATGAAAAGGTAAGATGGGATTTAGTTGAAAACAAGATAAACCCTATAGAGTAGAGTAGAGTAGTTACATTATGTGCCGTATAGCACAAGTTTGCATATATATATATAAAGTTATGTCCTTGGCACACCATTTTTAAGTATTCTCCTAGTTTACATGACTGCGTTATTTCATGTATGTGTCTCATGTACATGCCTATACCAATATGGTAGTTAGAATGAATAATGAAGAAACTTAGGTTAGGTTTATAGGGTTCAAGAGGAAGAAGAGAAAGAGAGATTTTATATCCTGGAATTAAAATATTAACTCTACATCAGCAAAATATATATACAAACCCCTCAACATAGTGAAATGACCATCATACCTCAACTTAATTAAATATTAATAAGGACAATAAAGAAATAAACCAGAAAATAACACTTAACACTTCAAACATGCCCAAATTTGACGGATAAATGATGAAAATGAAGACCGAGCCAAAGGTTTATTGAGAATATCACCCAATTGATCTTCAAAACGTAACATATGAGTCACAAGTTGCTTCAGTAGTAGGAGATCACGGATAAAAATGACAATCAACTTCAATATGTTTGGTCTGCTCATGGAACATGTGATTATTGGCAATGAAGATGGCAGCCTAATGATCACAAGACATACTCATAGAAGTGGGAACAGTAAAAATTAAAATCTCAAGAAGAGATCAACCAAGAACATCTCAAGTAGTACGAGCCATGGCACGACACTCAAACTTTTGTACTAGAACAAGCAACAACAAAGTTATTTCTTGTTACGCCAAGTAACAAGATTACCACCAACAAATGCACAATA